>OW203726.1:4700859-5900859 GCA_934045075.1 Yponomeuta sedellus | reverse complement strand
ATCACAGGAATCTTATACCTAGTTTTTCTTAACTTAATCAGTCTCAACAGAAATTTTAATACCTAGAATAATTTTTTAGTCCACTTCTTCGACCGTAGGGCCAGAGTATTGTTGTTGCTGGTTGGGGTGCGCGTATTGCTGGTATCCGGCGCCGGCGTCCGCTGCTCCTCCCGCGCCCGCTTTGTGCATCTTGCTCATGACTGGCATGCACGTTCTTTGGAGATCCTTCATCTTGTGTTCATACTCCTCCTTATCAGCCAAGGTGTTGTTGTCCAGCCAGCGCAGAGCTTCGTCGCATTCGCGGCGCGCGGTCTCTATGTCTTGCTCGCTCAATTTGTCGCCTGCGTCATCCAGCGCTTGCTTCACGCTGAAGATGTAGGTTTCTAATTGGTTTCGTGCGCTGACACGTTCTTTCTGGCGTTCGTCTTCCTCCTTGTATTTCTCTGCCTCCGCGAGCATGCGGTCGATCTCAGCCTGTGACAGACGTCCCCTGTCGTTCTTGATGACAATGTTCTTGCTTCGGCCGGTGCTGTTCTCCTTAGCTGACACGTTCAAGATACCGTTAGCATCGAGGTCGAAGGTGACGTCAATCTTGGGGACTCCGCGTGGCGCTGAAGGGATACCGGTAAGGTCAAAGCGGCCGAGCGAGTTGTTGTCTTTTGTCATCGCGCGTTCACCTTCGTAGACTTGGATGGTGACAGCGGGCTGATTGTCCGAGTAAGTAGTGAAAGTCTGCGATTGCTTCGACGGGATCTTCGTATTGCGTTCTATGATCTTCGTCATGACGCCTCCTGCAGTTTCGATACCCAGAGATAATGGCGCGACGTCAACGAGTAGCACGTCTTGAATCTTGCTGTGCTGCTCGCCGCTCAAAATAGCAGCCTGGACTGCAGCGCCGTAGGCAACAGCCTCGTCAGGGTTGATAGAAAGGTTCAGCTGCTTGCCGCAGAAGAAATTCTGAAGCATATTCTGGATCTTCGGTATGCGCGTAGAACCGCCGACGAGTACGACATCGTGAATCGCGCTCTTATCCAGCTTGGCGTCCTTAAGAGCTTTCTCGACTGGTTCTAAGGTGCCGCGGAACAAGTCAGAGTTGAGCTCCTCGAAGCGAGCGCGGCTGACTTTGGTGTAGTAGTCAATACCTTCGTGCAACGCGTCGATTTCGATCGTAGCTTCAGTGCTCGACGATAAAGTGCGCTTTGCTCGCTCGGCGGCTGTTCGTAGGCGACGCAGTGCTCTCGCGTTAACTAGAATGTCTTTCTTGTACTTGCGCTTGAACTCCTCGGCTAGGTGATTCACCAGGCGGTTGTCGAAGTCTTCTCCCCCGAGATGTGTGTCTCCTGCCGTGGCCCGTACCTCGAATAGAGATCCTTCATCGATAGTGAGAATGGAGACGTCGAAAGTACCACCACCGAGATCGAAGATTAGGACATTTCTTTCGCCCTTCAAGTTCTTGTCCAGGCCGTAGGCCAAAGCGGCAGCTGTGGGCTCGTTTATGATACGAAGGACGTTCAGACCAGCTATTGCTCCGGCGTCCTTAGTGGCTTGCCTCTGGGAGTCGTTGAAGTAGGCCGGTACTGTAACTACTGCGTCTCGAACTGTTGTGCCTAGGTACGCCTCAGCAGTCTCCTTCATCTTCGTCAGTACCATGCTGCTGATTTCCTCCGGAGCAAATCGCTTGACTTCTCCTTTGAATTCCACTTGAATTTTTGGCTTGCCACATTCGTTAATAACTTTGAAAGGCCAATGCTTCATGTCTTGTTGTATTTTGTGATCGTCGAATTTACGGCCGATTAAGCGTTTTGCGTCGAAAACAGTGTTATTAGGGTTGAGAGCCACTTGGTTTTTCGCCGCATCGCCGATCAGCCGCTCCGTGTCCGTGAATGCTACATACGAAGGTGTCGTTCGGTTTCCTTGGTCGTTTGCGATGATTTCCACGTTTCCATGTTGCCAAACGCCGACACAGGAATACGTCGTACCAAGATCAATTCCGATAGCAGGCATTTTGAAATTCTCTGT
Source organism: Yponomeuta sedellus (assembly GCA_934045075.1). Taxonomy (NCBI): domain Eukaryota; kingdom Metazoa; phylum Arthropoda; class Insecta; order Lepidoptera; family Yponomeutidae; genus Yponomeuta; species Yponomeuta sedellus. The sequence continues at coordinate 5,898,840 of OW203726.1, read as the reverse complement.
TGTAATGTTTTCACTACAACTTGTCGATAATCCTTGGAAAAACTTATTTAGAGTTTCCTCCGGTCACTTTTCACTTCTCTTCGTTCGCTTGTATTTCAAATATTGGATGTATTCCCGCACTCGCGTGCCGCTTATATACCCCTCATCCGCTGACGAATAACGATCGAGAAAATTCTAGAAGGTCGTCGAACAGCCAATCAGGAACGTTTTGGGGTGGAATGTTCTAGAAAACCATAGAAATTTCAACCAATCAGTGTTCACCGTACTGTATAAAAGAGACATACCTATAAGATAGAAGAGTGCAGTTGTTATAGGGTGGCAAGCTAAGGAACTTTCCCGAAATGGTGTTGAACAAACGATTTTTATGTTTTGAGTACATAATATTAGGATTCGTCTTTATTTACCAAGGGTTTTTGTCTTTTTTGTTGCAAGGAAGGTTTGTAAATTATTGACTTGTCATTCATACAAAGTTGCTGTCTATATTCTGTGAGCGAAAGGCAAACAGTAATTCAGTCGCTTTCATAAAATAACCTTGCTATGTATAAATTTGTTTAATTTTAAATTATTTTTACATTATGCTATAGTTTAAAAAAATATGTTTTGTTGATTGCTCTTCAAATATTATAAATGTGTGTACTGATTAAAAGTTAAAACTTGACGGTGATATTTAAATGGTTGAATCAGTAAAACTGATAGGAGTATTATGGCATCACCGACACTCCTAAACGCTTGATGCACACTCTCGGAAAAAAAACGTTCTGGGCAGCCGCTGCGTTCACAGCGTTTTTTCTTATATTTATTTTTTATTTGTATTTTTGGTGTACTGGTACACCAAGGATTTAGAAGGTTCAGTGTAGATGTGAATAAATAAAAGAGTCACGAAAGTTTAACGCTCACAGGTACTATATGGCACGAAAGTTTAGTTCACGTCACAGGATTACATACACGGGAAAATACAGAAAAAGATACCGTCATTTATGGCTCTATCGGACCGACTGTCGAGGGGCGCTTGGCTGCAAGCCGAGCGGCCCAATTTTATAACTAAGCACAATGCATTACAATGTGTCACTACAGTATATTTGCATCTAAAAAATTTATAAAATTTCTGTTTAACTCTGTAATTCGTCAATTGCGTTGATGAATATAAATAACATGATATCAACCCTTTTTATGTTCGCAATGCTGGAATTTTCCGTCTGCATCGCAGGAAGGTTAGGCCATACTCCAAAACGGGGGGTTAGTGGAGGGTTTTAAGACAGTGGCAGGCTTTACTGTCAGAAGTTATCAAGTTGCTCCTAAGGCCTCTGACGTGGCTTAACAACTGTCATTTCATGACAGCCGGCACCAACGGTTTACGTGCATTGCGAAGCACGGATGCGCTCGGAAAAATGCTAATAACGATAATCAACGGATGATCAACCATACATCACTTGACCGCGCCTGATTCCAATCACTCGGTTTCACTAGGCCACGAGCTCTTCGTAAATAGATAAATACAATTAAAATGATAAATAACATACCAATGAAAAATAATTATGTAACATAACATAATACAAATAATATAAAGAGCATAGCATAGGTTAGCTGATAGATAATGCTAAGTAGCATTAAGCTCGCCTATTTGCAAAATTTTTATGCAATAAAGAAATTTAATAATAATAATAATAATAACATAGTACCAATGTCACAGCCTCCACCAAATAAACACGCTTTATTGATCTGCTGAACAGAATTTCCATTGTACCTACACACGTTTAGTATTAGACAGCAAAAGAGGTTTGTAACGATAATGGCACGTGGAAAACCCTGTATTTGCCTCTCCACCAGGATAAAGGCGTAAGACTAAAATTCAAGTAGGTTTTTCCATTTGCAAATTTATCAAGCACGAGACATTTCATATTATTGTTCTTTCCCTCATTAAAAATAGACACATTATTTTTTATACTATTTTTATTTTTAATGCACTAACCCGTGCTAAGGAACAAATCTAAAAACCTATTTAGAGGCTAAAAATTTCACCCATGCCGGGATTCGAACCCGCAATCTCTGGCTATCCGTGCCAGCGCTCTACCAATTGAGCCAATGGGCGACTCATGGCATCAGTGAAATTTCGAACCTCCTTACACTATTCTCTGTATTACGTACAGGCAGCGACATCTGACTTAAGCAAATTGCATTACTTACAGCCCCGACTACCTACTTTGCAGTTAGGTTCAACATCGGAACGATATCACTGTACCCACATGATTATTGTTATTTATTACTGATCTGCACGTTATTGTTTCTTGACAGCTCTCCGTTAAATGTTATAGAGTAATTTTATAATATGTTTTACTTACTACCTAAATAGTTTGTGTTTTGGACTTATGTGTCCAGTCCACATGTTCTGTGGTCCAGTCCGTAGACACTACATTTTATTAACCTTTATGCGACGGTCCTTCTCGTCCAATGAAGAATGTGACTTTGGCATTAAAAAGTTGGAACGCACACACACATTGACAAAGATAGTCAGTCACTATTCTCCGCGAGTCCGCGACCGAGATACCGAACCCTTCTGTAAACGCCTAGAAAGCTCCAGAAAAAACCTTCACCTAACCTTTGTATTCGTTCGATAAATTTGTGTAAACTATAATATCTCATGATGAGATAAGTTTCAGGGTGTATTATATCATATTAATCCGTATGTTAATATAAAGTTTCCGTCATAAGATTGAAATAACTTCTATTTCGATAAAATTGGAAACAACGAAATATGTACAGATTCGGTTTAAAATTTCAAAATTTCAAATAAATCTGTGAATTATACAACTGTCATACCTAATAAAAAATAAGCTATATGCTTGTAGGGTGCCGTAGAACCACCTGCTTAACACAATCAACATCGTTATCAAAGTAATTTTCTGTGGAATTTAAGCGAATATTTTCTTTTATAAGTTTGTCCACTATTATTTTATTTCTAGAACTAAACAATCATGCAAAAAAAAAGGACACGTTGAAAACCAGCGCCGCAAGTTTTTAATTCAAAATCTAGCGACAAAGCTGAGCGCGCTCCTATTGCCAAAATGAAACATAAGGTTATAATTAAGTCTTGCTGAGTTTAACTGATTAAACCTTTATATATATGTATTTTTTTTTAATTATTTAATTTAGCTGTAAGATCAGGCTTATCGTTGTAATTTTTGGCAATAAACCTTTTTTTATTCTTATTTATTCTTTATTCTTATTACTCGTTGACTTTTAAAGCCCAGTTAGCCGGCTTGGCTCTAAGTAAACCCGGGTCCCGAGTGCTCGGCGTAGATGTCCAGTTCACACGCATTTTATGCAATGCACCCGGCTCCCGAGTCCTATGGCATTCTTTCGTGGAATGCCATAGTATATGTTTAGACATTTGGGTACTTACCAGAGAAAGTGTTAATGCCACATCATAGAATAGATATTGCAGTACAGACGACAGCACATCATTCTTTAAGTAGGTACATCCATGCGACCTGTGCAACTAAAATGTAAAGGTTAATGTGCTATCGACTGGACACTGAAAAAATGACTTCGTGGGCTCTAAAAGCCGTTTTCTTCTTCACAAGAAGAGTGCAGCGTGGCACGCCGGTATGCGGATTTGGTACGCCGATGCTTGATTTTCATGTAGGTACTTATATAGGATCGGAAGCTTTATGCCGGCATCCTGAATTTGGTTAGCGAGTGCAGTTCGGCTTCGATTCCGCAACCTATCGCCTACAACCGTTTCTCCATTAAAACAGTTAGCCGACAGAACATTTCATTTATGACCCTAACACCATCAGCAAAATTCACCTTCACCGTACAGTCCAGGGGCATTATTACGTAAGTCTCCAGTGAGTTGAGTGACGTTGATTTTTACTTTTTTTAAGCTACTCCGGCTGTCAAATGCATACATTTTTTGACACTTAGGAGTCGTCTAAATGCTTCACTCGATAGAGTGGAGTGCTACGTAATAGGAGGGCAGGAAAGGGGTGAAACATGACTGCCGAGTGTTTCGCTACTTTTTAATAGCGAATGACCTCGTGGTAGCTTTATCTGACACCTGTTAACAATAAAACGGGCCCTATCCCTTAGCAATGTAGCTTAAGTACCTACTTACTGTTATAAGACGGACGGGAACACAATGGAATATATTGAGGAAGGTTATGGGTCGGTTAGGAAATCTCTAGATAAGTGATAGACCATGATTTTCGGCTAAACCTGCCCTCCTATTACGTAGTACTCCACTCTATCGAGTGAAGCATTTAGACGACTCCTAAGTGTCAAAAAATGTATGCATTTGACACCCGGAATAGCTTAAAAAAAGTAAAAATCAACGTCACGCAACTCAGTGGATACTTACGTAATAATGCCCCTGGTCTTTACAATGCATTGTAATGTTTTATTTTTATAGGAGTTATTAGCAGGTGAAATCGTACTAGTTAACACAGAATATTACCTGATTGTTACTGGACGAGAGTTCGGGGAAGTATCGTGGCATTAGTCCAGTCTATCTACTGTAATAAGACCAGATAGGTAACGTTTATTTATCTAAATAGCTCTACAAGTCTTTAATTTACATTTGGATGTGTAATATTGTTATCAAGGCAACTAGTAACCTGTCACTAGCACCAAATTTAGGCACCCAAGGTTAGCTGGGAGAAAATATTTATTAATACTGCGATCACCTTTGTACAAGCCCCTTTTTGTGCAATAAAGATTTTTAATATTAATAAAATGTTATTTAGTAGTCTGTACTAAATAATGTAACAAAAAAATCAGCTGTAGTTAGTTTGTCCTGTGGTTGCTGCACTTACCCCCAATTTCTCGTACACTAACGATCTGTTAATCAATTGTTAACAGCTGTCAAATGGTTTTTTTTGCATAAACTGCGGCCATCTGACAGCTGTTAACAGTAGATTAACGGATTGTTAGAGTACCAGAAACCGGGGTTAAGCCTCATAATTGCGCGATTGTACGTTACGGGGCTGTAAGGTCACTGAGGAAAGGGGAAGCTGTCCCTGAAAAATTGTATTCAGGGTGCAACTATCAGCTGTTTATAATTTCGTTAGGTCAACTATTAAAATGGCACCTACAAAATTCTAGAGCCATTTTAATGTAAGTATCAAACTGCATCTACACTATATACTATACGTAATATCATCGATAAAATATTACTAAAGTAATATTTTAAAGTAATACTTTATCGATGGTAATATTAATCGAAAATTTAATTAGTTTTTCAAGCAAAAATAATGTAAAACGTATGTTTAGCAGGTTACGATGGGATGGGATTCAGTGTCGATTTCTGAATTAAGAATTTTACTAAGTAAATATACTTAAGTAACGTTCTGTCACGCTCTTTTCTGAGAAATTCGAAGAGACAGCACTACAGAAATTGCTTTTAGCAATAAGGCCGCCAATTGTAGGTACTGTGTATATTTGCAATTGTTTTGATGCTAGATTGATTTAAAATGAGAAAATAAATGTCTACCTACCTAATGACTGTCAAGTTATCTTAAAAAAGCCTTCGAATATTTCGCGTTTACGCTTTCAATTTGCATGGGCGAGAAGCCCAGGGGGCCGGGCATCGGTGTTCACAGGAAAAATATGGTTCTCTACTGTACATAAGTATAACAACTCAACATTTATACTCGTAATACGAAAACCGTTTGATCAACGTTTTACTAAAGAAAATTACTAAAATGTCAGTACTTCAATATATTATCTTAACCTAGCTGACCCAGCGGTACTTCGTACCGCCTAACAGTCGATTCTTTAATTTTTTTATATTTTTCTCTCCGTAAGAGCCATCCTCGTAGGTAGGTACTTTAAGGAATATTTAAAAAAATAATTAGCGAAATCGGTTCAGCTGCTCTCGAGATTTGCGCTTACCAACACATTCAGCGATTCACTTTTATATTATAGAAGACTAGCTGACCCAGCGAACTTCGTAACTCCTAAGAGTCGATTCTTAATTGTTTCTCTCCGTAAGAACCATCCTCGTACTTCTAGGAATATATTAAAACGGAATGAGCTAAATCGGTTCAGCTGCTCTCGAGATTTGCGCTTACCAACACATTCGGCGATTCATTTTCATATTAAAGAATAGATATTCTATTCTATTGTAGGTGTTCTAAAGCATAATAAGTATAGGTACCTATATTCTATTCTAAAGTACTTCGTACTCCAACGTTAACACTTCAGAGCTCGGGTTTCCTTGCGAGGTTTTCCTTGACATTTAGCGAGTGGCATTGCTACTATAACTTTAGAAATTTTCATAACTTAGAAACGTAACAAGCGCTGAAATATGTTAACAATTCAGACACTAGAGTTTTCCCACGACGTTTTCCTTCACAGCTAGCGAGTGGTATAACGTCTATTTATTCTTACTTGTCCAATTTAGTAAACAAGATTCTACCCGTAAACTGTAACTTTTTAGTTCAAAACTGCTATATTTCCATAAAGGAAGTAACTTGGAACACTCTTTTAGATAACACGCTGCCAATTTTTTAAACATAGTTCATGATAGTTCATGACTTTGCGAGAAAATGTCTAGTTTAGGCATCTAATCTCAATTTTAAGGTTAGAATCTTGTTTACTAAATTGGACAAGTAAGAATAAATAGACGATAACTTCACAAATGTACATTAAAAACAGTCTGTTACATGCTGGGATTCTAACCACGACTTCCCATTTGAGAAACTGGCGTTCTAGTTCTATCGCTCTTATACAACCGCTTCAAAATTAATAACCAAAATAACATTTGAAATGAAAAAAAAACGGCACAAAAGTCCCTGAATTGTAAAAAATGTCCTCCGAGTAGGTACTAGTTGCGGACTCAACGCCTAGCGGTGTACGGTCATTTTGTTCCCCGGACATTGAGTGAAGCGTACGCTATGGAAGCACATATTATTATACTGAAATTACATTGTGTTGCAATTTACATGAAGTTGAAAAAGAAAAGGCGTTTTAAAAGTAAACATCGAACTTTTGATGTCCTTGGTAACTTGATTGACTTTTTGTACGGGGTTTTTTAGTCATTCGTGTGCGTTATTCGATACAATTTATTAGAGATCTATATCGACGGACAAAAAAGTACTCGGAGGATAGTCCCTCGGATAAAAGCGTAAAATTTTATAGAGAGTCAACATGAAATAAAACACAGTTCTTAAATTATTTTTTTTTTATTCAGGAGCCATTTGATTGTCTACAGTTGGGATAAGGAGATCAAATTAACCTTACAACTAAATCATCACTTATGTATGACATTATTTACAATACATACAATCAGATACTAATTAAAAAAAATATTTTCAAGTAACCAACAGCGGGCCACTAAATCGGATAATTAAAAAAATATATGAGTTTAGTCCACTTCCTCGATGGTAGGGCCAGAGTATTGTTGTTGCTGGTCGGGCTGCGCGTGTTGCTGGTAACCGGCGGAGGCGTCAGGCGCCCCTCCCGCACCCGAATTGTGCATCTTGCTCATGACTGGCATGCACGTTCTCTGGAGATCCTTCATCTTGTGTTCATATTCTTCCTTATCAGCCAAGGTGTTGTTGTCGAGCCACCGCAGCGCTTCGTCGCAAGCGCGGCGCGCAGTCTCTTTGTCTTGTTCGCTCAATTTGTCGCCTGCGTCATCCAGCGCTTGCTTCACGCTGAAGATGTAGGTTTCTAATTGGTTTCGTGCACTGACGCGTTCTTTCTGGCGTTCGTCTTCCTCCTTATATTTCTCTGCCTCCGCGAGCATGCGATCGATCTCAGCCTGTGAGAGGCGTCCCTTATCGTTTTTGATGACGATGTTCTTGCTTCGGCCGGTGCTGTTCTCCTTGGCTGAAACGTTCAAGATACCGTTGGCGTCGAGGTCGAAGGTGACGTCAATCTTAGGCACTCCGCGTGGTGCTGGAGGGATGCCGGTAAGGTCGAAGCGGCCGAGCAAGTTGTTGTCTTTTGTCATCGCGCGTTCACCTTCGTAGACTTGGATGGTGACAGCTGGTTGATTGTCCGAGTAAGTAGTGAAAGTCTGCGATTGCTTCGATGGGATCTTCGTATTGCGTTCTATGATCTTCGTCATGACGCCTCCTGCAGTTTCGATACCCAGAGATAATGGCGCGACGTCAACGAGTAGCACGTCTTGAATCTTGCTGTGCTGCTCGCCGCTCAAAATAGCAGCCTGGACTGCAGCACCGTAGGCAACAGCCTCGTCCGGGTTGATGGAAAGGTTCAGCTGCTTGCCGCAGAAGAAGTTCTGGAGCATACTCTGGATTTTCGGGATGCGCGTAGAACCGCCGACGAGTACGACGTCGTGAATCGCGCTCTTATCCAGCTTGGCGTCCTTAAGAGCTTTCTCGACTGGTTCTAAGGTGCCGCGGAACAAGTCAGAGTTGAGCTCCTCGAAGCGAGCGCGGCTGACTTTGGTGTAGTAGTCAATACCTTCGTGCAACGCGTCGATTTCGATCGTAGCTTCAGTGCTCGACGATAAAGTGCGCTTTGCTCGCTCGGCGGCTGTTCGCAGGCGACGCAGGGCTCTCGGATTGCTAAGGATGTCTTTCTTGTACTTGCGCTTGAACTCCTCAGCGAGGTGACTCACCAGGCGGTTGTCGAAGTCTTCTCCTCCGAGATGTGTGTCACCTGCCGTGGCCCGTACCTCGAATAGAGATCCTTCGTCGATAGTGAGAATAGAGACGTCAAAGGTGCCTCCACCGAGATCGAAGATTAGGACATTTCTTTCGCCCTTTAAGTTCTTGTCCAGGCCGTAGGCCAAAGCGGCAGCTGTAGGCTCGTTTATGATACGAAGGACGTTCAAACCAGCAATTGCTCCGGCGTCCTTAGTGGCTTGCCTCTGGGAGTCGTTGAAGTAGGCCGGTACGGTAACTACTGCGTCTCGAACTGTTGTGCCTAGGTACGCCTCAGCAGTCTCCTTCATCTTTGTCAGTACCATGCTGCTGATTTCCTCCGGAGCAAATCGTTTAATCTCTCCTTTGAATTCTACCTGAATCTTGGGCTTGCCGCAGTCATTGATAACTTTGAAGGGCCAATGCTTCATGTCTTGTTGAATTTTATGATCGTCGAATTTCCGGCCAATTAAGCGTTTTGCGTCGAAAACGGTGTTGTTGGGGTTGAGAGCCACTTGGTTTTTCGCCGCATCGCCGATCAACCGCTCCGTGTCCGTAAATGCAACATATGAGGGTGTCGTTCGGTTTCCTTGGTCGTTTGCGATGATTTCCACGTTTCCATGCTGCCAAACGCCGACACAGGAGTACGTAGTACCAAGATCAATTCCAATAGCGGGCATTTTGAAACTTTCTATTATGATATTCTCAAACACTTGTCGATAATACTTGTAAATAGCTTGTTTACTTGGTGTTTCCACCGATCACTTCTGTCCTCTCTTCTTTCGCTTGTATTTCAAATACTGAATGTTTTCCCGCTCTGGCGGGCCGCTTTTATACCCCTCGACCGCTGACGAATAATGATCGAGAAAAGTCTAGAATGTCACTGAACAGCCAATCAGAAATGTTCTGGGGTGGAATGTTCTAGACAACAATGGAAAATTCGACCAATCGGCGTTCAGCATATTGGAAGAATGAGAGAAACCTACATGTTAGAAGAGTGCAGTTGCCTATGGGGTGGCAAGAATAGAACTTTTTCCGAAATGGTGTTACTGCTGAACTGAAGAAACTGTGTTTAAGTTTTTGCATTGCAGGGTATTATGACTAGTAATTTAAAGGAGTTTTTTTTATTCGTCTGCGAAGAAGGTAAACTTGGTAAAAAGGTAGAGTTTCCGTCGTATGAATGCCGTTTCTGTTTAGTGATCACATAAAAAAAATAATTGTCACAAACATAGGTAGTGTTAACATATTTAGTTACTTAGTTTTGCGTACCTACTCATTGTTGGTTGTATTTTGTTTTAGAGAGACTGTAGGTAGAACATTTATTTAGTTTAGCCTACATAGTTCAAAGTCTTCAAGAAACCAAATTAGTTTTAAGAAAAATTGCTCATTTCATGTCAAGACGTGACTTTGGCAGAATTTGTCGACATCAGCTGGTTCCCATATCAATAAGAAATAATAATATTATTGACTTCATTCTATATATGGCGTCCTACGTCTATGCCACATGTAGGGCAGGCAGGGTGGAGAAACTTTGTTCAGAAAAATGAATAGCTGACATTGCCGTATTACCCCTACTAATTACGTATTTCTATACAATTTTACCATGTACTTAATAAGGTAATTATGCCTACCTATCAAGTGGGTACTGATTCATTAGTCTTCGAGTGTATATTCTGCGGTTAATTTGGAGGATTTATACCTTTTCAGTAAGATGCCAGCACTGACACAGCTTAAGTGTTGAACCCCCTTTGTAACTTTTTGAGACATGGCTTAATATGTTTTTTTTGTGAATTTTTGTACTATGGACCTGTCTGTAACAGATGGCAGAAAAAAACATTCAACTTGTTTTATTTTTGTACATTTTTCAACTTCCAATATTAAATTAGGATTCGAAAATGATTTAAAATAACTTTCAAGTGGTGGCATCAAAGGACTTATAGGTAACTTATGGATAAATTTTGTGACTTTTAGACATTGCTCGTGTAACTTTTCTCTCGCGCGCTCTGGCAACACTGCCTGCGCACTCCCGATTCTTTAGTTATTCTATCTACGGTTCCGTGCCGTGCCGGGGTAGTGCGATAACAATAGTCACGCGTTGTCCCGACTTTCCAGTACATTCTTTGTCAAACTCTGACATTTTATCGCCATAAAGCGTGTGTTTAGTGCCATCGTACCTACCCAGGCGGGGCAGTGTTTCATAAAACTACAATTCGTAGCAATGCCAATTTGAGGTACATTGCGTAGCAGAGTCCTCTTTGGTGGGTTAATCGACTTTGCAATATAATATACATCGAATTGTCATAGCAAACAATGTAGTTCTATGGAACAGTAACATAATGTTTAAGACAATTGTGTTTACTCTATAAAACCATTTGCCATTCGCGTTGGTTGGCAAACATGGTTTTAGCACTTTATGTGAGACTGCCATTCTAAATTACAAAATTTATTTGAAACAAACTAAAAGTAAAGAAATAGCGAGTTCTAAAACAAATGTTGTCATAAATATGACTGACTCGGTGGTCTAGCGTATCAGTTATTATTACCATGCCGGAGGTCGTGGGTTCGATTTCCACTGGGAGCCGCCCTACTTTTATACAAATGGCCATACTTAACCGTTGCATAACCATTGGGAACGGGACAAGTGATTGTGTTGTGAGGCAGTTGTTATAATTACATTAATATCAACCCTTGTATGTCTCCACTGCTGGGTCATGGGTCTTTTCTAGCATCGCAGGAAGGTTGGGCCATACTCCACCACGGGGCCCAAGTCCGGGTTGGTGGAGGATTATAAGACAGTGGCAGGCCTTACGGTCAGAAGTTATCAAGCCGCCTATAAGGCCTCTGACATGGCTTTTAACGATAACGACTGCCATTACGACGACCTCTGTGGCGTAGCGGTAGCGCATCTGCCTTCCATGCAAGAGGTTCCGGGTTCGAACCCCGGCTGGGGACAAAAAAAACCCAGGTCTTGGATGTTTACATGTTTGTGATGTTGTTTCTGGTTCCCACGACACAGGGTATCCTAGTGTGGGGCCAGAAGCAATGTATGTGCCAGTATGTAAATGTTATGTTATGTTATTACATGACAGCCGGCACCAACGGCTTAACAGGGCTTGCGAAGCACGGAAGCGCTCGGAAAAATGCCACTAGCGGTAGCCACGGGACGGTCACCCATCCTGCACCTGACCGCAACTTTTGTTGCTTACCTAACTCAAGTGATTTGCTTCCAATCACTCGGTTCGACTAGGCCACGAATGTTTACTTAGCTCTGCCGTATAGTTATGAGGCGTAGTCTGTAATTATTATTATCAAAGATTGATGATTAGAAAGGCCAGACAGGTGGTAAAATGATAAGAGAGGACTGTATTACAATGGTTTTAATTTGAAATAGATTTAATCTTAGTGTAATAATCACACGTCTGCCTAGTTGACTTCTCGATTGAAAAGATTGTAAATAGGTACTCTACTATATACTTTATTGCACACATAAGTAAAAATTACACAGGACTCACAAAATTAGAAATAAAAAAGTGTAAATTTCTAATAAAATACGCTAGAAATGTCTTCTTCCGGCCAACCCTTAATGTGGCGATACGGACATTATAAACGAGGGGGGAAAGTGTTTATAATAATAGTTATTATTATTTTATTTATCTACTCTGATACTATACAATAAAAAGATTATAAAACTGAAAACAAAACTGTTATGACCTTTCTATGATCTGAGGTTATGACAAACATTACGTACGATAGGCCAAAAACAAAAATAAAAAAGTTTTATTACCATATGGATATGGTTTTGTATGGACACCTGTATCATACATAATATAACTTTACGCCACACCTGGCAATAAAGTGGCTTTTTCCGCACGCTTCGCGTACGGAAAAAGCCGAAGATGTACACAACACGGAAGGTAATAAAGAAAGCTCTCGATCGCATATTTACGTCCCTCGCTTGCAGCTCGGGCCGCAAACTTCTGCGATCTCGGCCTTTCTTTGTATTACCACCCTAGTTGTGTAATGTACTATTATAACATATTTGCTCGTAAAGTGGTTGTAATTACACCAATTTCAATATCGTAATGTATCTCATTACGTATACTTGTGCGATAAACTAAATGTAATGTAAAAGGCACTTGTTTTTTTTTAATAAAGTTTTAAGATACTCCGTCTAAAAATGAACGATACTTTTAAAAATCTTAGCAAAGAGGTTTTATGTCAAGAAAGTGGTCAATATTTTATGAATAAAATTAACTTTGGGAAATAAAATATAAGAAATAAACATTTAATTCTTTAATTTAATTAATTTTGACAATAAATTACAACCATTTATCTGTAACAAAAACACAAAAATATTAATTTAATTCAATTAATTTTGACAATAAATTACAACCATTTATCTGTAACAAAAACACAAAAATATTAATTTACTTTATTAGTAATATGGCTGTTTTTGTACCTTTGCCTAAAAAAAAAAGTTGATGCGTGCGCATCGCTTACTTGTGGACAAGTAAAAATAAATCCGCGCGCTTTTTTTTTTTCGATGTATTGTTTTTATTTGAAAATGTCGTCAAGTAGATAGTGATGATAACAAAGTCAGAGTTTTATTAATTTCCTCGTAAATATGTTATAAAACGTCGTATGACATACGTGCGCTTTGAAAATTACAGCCACTGCTTCCTTATAGCCCTCGCCGATGGCTCGGGCTAGTAATATCGCCTCGGCTGTAATTTTCAACTTACCGCACTTATATCATAATGTACTTATATGCCACACTTGGCAGTAAAGTGGCTTTTTCCGCACTTTACTGCCAAGTGTGGCATAGCCGCTTTCTGACCAAGTGTAGACATAAAAAGATGTACACAACACGGGAGGTAATAAAGAAAGCTCTCGATCGCATATTTACGTCCCTCGCTTGCAGCTCGGCCCGCAAACTTCTGCGATCTCGGCCTTTCTTTGTATTACCACCCTAGATGTGTAATGTACTATTTCAACACACTTGCTCGTAAAGTTGCTATTTTTTCTTTGGTCTTACGCCCGGAATGCGGTTTATTACACACTAGTGCGTTAATGCGTTTTACTTTTCATTGCCGCACTAGTGTTTTTCTTATTCCACTTTTTTTTTATATCCGTAAAGAGGTTGTTACCAAAAGATTTATTATTTTGTAAATAAATAAACTTGTAGTCAAAATCTGATAAGATTATACTTCATCTAATTATCTATTAAAGCATTTAAAAAGTACAATATTTTAAATCATTAATTACCGTAAATTCTTACTAGAAATACATAATTATTTAGTTTAATATAATTATGTATTGTGTGTGGCTGAATGGCGGTGTTCGGTGCCTCTGGATTTAACCTGCGCGCGCAAAGTTATTCAACCAAAGATACGGCGCGATAAGATTTTGTGGCATTTGTTCGTTTACAATTTGCTGATTTTATACCTACTAAGATACCTACCTGTTTTTTTCCTCGTGTGTTGAAAAACGTCGTATAATACGCGTGTGCTTTGTTCATTACAGTCTTGGCTCTATTACAGAACTCGCCTTGCGGCTCGGGCTGTGCGATACCTACCGCCTGTACTATTTTAATCATATCGATACACATATATACAACCTCCAGCTGGACCAAGAAGGTTGAACCTCTACTTTAAAAAAAAGGTTTTAATGAACGAACCGCGGCGAAGCAACACGCATGCGCAATCGATGTTTGCGCCTTTGTGGCGCCAACATTTTACATTTAAAAAAACTTTTCAATGTTTAAACAAAGTTTGGTTCTGTTAAATATTATTTTATGTAGGTATTATAGTATGAAAGTAGGTAAAGTAGTGTAGGACACTGTACATAACTTGGTCTTATAACACTTGTTATAAGAACCCTTATTATGAAACAGTATCATAAACTACTATAATCTAACAGAGTAAAGCACATGCTATAAATATTGTGCTTACAGTAGATTGTATTGGCGGGAAGCCGCTGCAGCCTCGTGTGCCCCGCGTCGTTGTATCGTACGTAGCAAAGAAATATTTATTAATTACTACACATAACATAAACTAGTACAATTATCACGTTTTCGTTCTTATCTTCGGGCTAGTTAATTATTCCTTAAAACTTGAAAGTTAACATTTATAAAAAGTATATATTATTATTCCACTTAAACACTCTTAAGACAGAGTATAATCCGGTTTTATAACAGAAGTTTATCTTATACATATAGGTACTGGCTTGTGAAATCGACTCTTTACAAATAAGACTTATTTAAAAGTCTTGTTTATAAAACGAAAAATAAAATTTCACTAAATCGGTCTTAATACGGAGTTAAAGCCGGTTTACGGGAGAATTTTCTGTCAATAAGCCGGCTTTCATACCATCTAGAGTGTTTCAGCAGAATCAAATTTTATAAAGAATACTTTACAAATGTAGGTATCTATAACAAAATTACGTAATATGTGACTTGATAAGAAACTAATACTTGAGTGTGAGGACGGTGTTTTTTAGATTTCGATTTTAAAGAGTTTTTTTTAAAGATTTTATATTAGCGTTTTGTCCGCGCGGTTGTTGTGTATCTACTCGTACCTATCTGTGCCTCAGCTTAAACTACTAAATCTCTGAGCTAAGCCGCGCAGAGACTGGCAGATGGACATGACGAATTCTATTATTAGACCATTTGGTACAATTAAACTATCAAACTCCTTTATATGCATCCACTAAGAGAGCGTGCCTATATGTAAAGTAAAACTTTGTAAATAGTCAATTCCCCTCAATTACCAAGACACGAAATTACTATACTGAAATAATAACATAAAAAGAGCTGAAAAATGGCTTAAACATACTATACAACCACTCGAAAATCACACACCATTCACACACTAAAACACACACACTATTTATACTTTTATACTATTACTCTCTTCTTTTAACCTTAAGGTTGATGTATTATTTTTCATTACAATTTGTTTGCTAGAGATATAAAATTAAAAATATAACTAAGCGGTAACTGTAAATCGGCAGGAACTTATACCTAAGATACTGGTAACGAGTATACTCGACCAACTTATAAAACGTACAAAAACCTTGTATCCCAGAAGGTGCGCACATGACGGCCTGCTACTCAACCCAATTCTCGCACTTAGTCGGTTTTTTAAGGTTCTGTACCTGAAAATAAAAAACGGTGAATTACATGAACTTAAAAAAAAGGCGTTTTAACAGAAAACACGGAAATTTTGTCCAGTTTCTTGATGTCCTCGTTAACTTGAGGGACTTGTTGTACGGTGTACTTTTATTCTTTCGTATGCGTTATTCGATACAATTTATAAGAGATCTATATCGACGGACAAAAAAGTACCCGGGGGATGGACCCGTAGAGGTGAGCGTTGATTCAACTAACGGGTTTCAAAAGCGACTTTCATTCTGCCAACGAACTAACCGCTTTTTGATTAGGTACTAACAGGTTATATAAGAACGTCTTTTGCTTGACAACGTTAAACGTAGCACAATCGCACAAAGCGGCTTGTCGTTGACAAGCCGCTCCGCACATGCGCGGAAATAGTCGAGCGAATGGCGGTTATCGCCGTGCATGCACGCGTGACCTTGATCCAACGACTTGCACTTTTAGTTTGCTGGAAAATATTATTTTGATAAACATGTTTTCAATAATAAAATAATATTTTCCAGCCAGACTAGGACTGTCTGGCTGGAAAATATTATTTTATTGATAAATTGATATACCTGATAAAGATTCCCTGATAAAGAATGAAGGGAAGTAGATTTCATTCACATAAATTACCAATTTAATAAATCTTTCATAGGAATACCAAACACAAAACATGACTAGTTTAACACAGACAACGGGGATAACAGTTGGTTTAAGTACAACACGTTCTCGTCCGTCGTCGATCCAACGCGATGACAACGTTTTGCAGCAAGCAAAGTCGTTGCCGCTCGTTGATGTAAAACCAGTTGACAAAATAGCTGCTATTCAAACTGGTTTTGATTTTTTAAAAAGCAGTTTCTTTTCGTTGACCCATAATTCGCCAACGACTCACCCTCGTCTCCGCAGGCCTTAAGGTAATCAAAATTCATAGGTTACTTCTTTTAGGGTTGATTTAGAACTGTGAAATTTGGCAAGTAGGTAATATCGTTTTAAACTACAAATACAGGCAATCTCAGCAGGCAATAGTCTGATAAACTATACATTTGTAATTAGATCTTAAAAAATAGTCGGAATAAATAGAGGAAAAGCTCGGAAAAAATTCAAGGCTAGATTCCTAAACAATTTATTTTATATGTAAATGCCTACTTCCAACACGGAACCCTCGGTGCGCACGTCCGACTCGCACTGGGCCGGACCCGGTGTATTTTTTTATTTTATAAATATTTTATACTGATAGCTTTCATGAATGAAGATTAAAATCGTCCACGATTTGTTACGCGTAATATAGGAACAGAACATCACACTAATATTATAAAGGCAAAAGTTTGTGAGTGTGTACGTTTGTTAGTCTTCACGTCTAAACGGCTAGAGCGATTTTAATAAAATATGCTATGGAGTTAGCTATACCCTGGATTAACACATACTCATAGGCTACGTTTTACTGCGGCAGAATATCCTATTTCCATGGAAAAATCGATAAGTCGCTGGTAACACCGCGGGGCAAAGCTAGTTTTAAATATTTTTTTATGACATTTTTGCTCGTAAAGTGGTTGTAATTACACCAATTTCAATATCGTAATAGTAGTATAATATTGGGCATTCTATTCCACCTTCCATTCGTCTGAGCTCACGCCGCGCTGCCGCGCGGCTTGTCGTTCGCTCAGCCTCATTGCAGGTTGAATAGAATGCCCAATATTATACTACCGACTTGGTATAATATTGTAGTAAACCAATAAATGGTTTTTAAGCCGTTTCAGTATTTTCCAAATGTAATTTACCGGGTTATCCTTGTCCTTTAAGTTCGTTTCAACCCATTTCATCTATCAATCTACGTTTAAGTTTAGTTGGATACTAGAACCCGTTTAGTTTCATTTTCTTTTAGATTCACTTTACAATAAATATTGAAGTTAATTTGTATTTCTTGCACTTCAGCAATGAAGATCTAACCGGTAACATATTTAATTCAAAATGAAATTTGTGAAACAGCCTACTTCATTAAATCTGGAAAAAATTAATGTAGATTCCAACAAATTAGAATGTCGCCATGGAAAACTTTTACCCAACACAATCCGTTGTATAATTTGTGGACCGTCAAATTGTGGAAAAACAAATTTAGTGATTGGCTTACTTTTACATCCTAATGGATTACATTTTCGTAATGTTTATATATACTCAAAAACTCTTTTTCAACCGAAATACATATTTTTAGAAAAAGTAATGAATCTCGTTCCTGGAGTAAGGTATTTTAAATATCGTGACAATGAAGAAGTCATAAGCCCGGAAAATGCATCTCAAAATTCGGTTATAATTTTTGATGACGTGGCATGTGAAAATCAAAATAATATTCGTGATTACTTTGCTATGGGTCGACACAATAATATAGATTGTTTTTACCTAAACCAAACGTATAGCAAAGTTCCAAAACAATTGATTCGTGACAATGCCAACCTGCTCATCATATTTAAACAGGATGACATAAATCTACGTCACGTGTATGACGAACACGTGAACACCGACATGCCTTGGCTCCAATTTCGAGAGTTATGTTCACAAATTTGGAAATGTCCATTTAGCTATTTAGTAATAAATAAAGACTGTCAAAAAAATAATGGTTGCTACAGAATGAAATTCGATACGTTCATTAATTTCGATGATTAAATTAGATAAATGCAGCTTTTTTGCCAAATGCAAACCACTTTTGTATATCCTTTTTAAGTGAGAAGTTGTACAATTTGTAAAATGAATAACGAAAAAGTGGTAAAACAGCAAATAATTAAATCTGCTGAAGCAATAAAAAAAAAGGTGCAAAACTTGAAAAATAGTAAACTGGATTCCGAAATTGCATTAGAATCCATGTTTAAACCAGTGACAGACCCCCTTAAGTTACTGACTAAAACTCATATTAATAGTGCCGGAGTAAATGATGAGGCGTACCAAGCAGAAGAAAATTCGATTGACAATTTAATAGAGGCGTCTACCTCTACAAGAAAGAGAAAATTGTCTGAAACTAGTAATGCGTCAAAAAATACATTCCAACAAGCATGGTCTGAAATTAACGATGACTATGATTCAGAAGTTGAAAAAAATTCGAAAAATAACATGAGTGATTTATTTTTCGAAACAAATTCTGATGCCGCTTCCACTCCAAATCCAAAGTCTACGTCATCATGGTCTTTATCATCGGAAGAATTCAAAGATGTACCTTATGGGATAAGATTAGAAAAAGGGAAACCTATGATAGGATCAACACCTATTTCTATAACTGTTAGTTCATTTGAAATTGGAGGACAGTCATATAATAAAACAATGGGACTTACCGAATTATTATACAAAAAAAAACCTGATGTAAGCATTATCACTGAAGATGATAAACAAAATTATAAGTCTATATTAAATAACACAAATGCTCACCGACGTAAATATGACCCCAGTCAACCAATCAATAGCAACAGGGGCTATAAGTATTTGCAAATTATAAAACCTTTATTAAATTTCCCTATAACGGTGAGTCCTAATTGCACTCCTAAAGGAAAAGGTTTATCATTACTTAAGCAAATTGGTAAAAAAGTAGATTATGTTTTTTGGAATGATCCAAATGAATTAGTTGAAACATTGAAGTTATTAATAGCTTCAAGGGATGCTGGTAATACTGGATTGGATGATGAAATATTATCAATCATAAAAGAACTGAAGAAACGTGGTGACATTGAATGAATAAATACTTATGCAAACTATATATTTTTTTATTTCGACTCTAACCTTGGCTTCATTTGCAAGATGAACATCGATAAATTTGGTCATCATGTACATAAACGATTGCGCATGTTAGATCCACTTGAACTTAATCCTCTGAACCAGTTTCTACTTCAAAATGAGTTCAGAGATTACGATTTAAAACATAAAAGATTAAAAGGATTGATGTTACCTGTTGCTGCAGATGAAGCCGTAAATAAAGAATACGTTGACGAAAACAGTAAACTATATTGTAAAAATCAAGATTTTCTGGCAGAGCTTAAAAGTATAAAGACTCATATACAACTGTTGCAGAAACAATTAAATGATAAGTGCTCGAAGGTTGAAGTAGGTAATATTGTTAAAGATCAAATAATAGCTCTGAGAGATATCATAAAGCCATGAGTAAGCAATGTGTTGTTAATGAAATACATAAAGCAGCTAGAAAGAATTTTCCACGTCGTTCAGTTATCCTAAGAGGGATTGATGATTTATGGCAAGCTGATTTGATTGATATAAAAAACTACCACAAAGTTAACAAAGGTTTTAGGTTTATTTTGGTGGTTATTGATGCTTTTTCTAAATACGCTTGGGTAGCTCCATTAAAAAATAAAACAAAAAACGAAGTGTCCCTCGCTTTTAAAAAAGTTTTAGAAGAAGGTCGATCACCAACTAACTTACAAACAGATATGGGTACAGAGTTTTATAATGACGTCTTTCAGAATATTATGAAAACATGGAAAATAAACCATTATTCGACATACTCAACAAAAAAAGCATCAATTGTAGAAAGATTGATAAGAACTTTAAAAGGAAAATTGTTCAAACATTTTAGCATGGTTGGTAACTATAAGTGGTTAGGGAAGCCTTTATATGATGTAGTTGATAGCTACAACCAATCAGTTCACCGCACCACAAAATATAAACCATCTGAAATAAATATGTTTAACGAATCCATCGTTGCAAGCAACATAAAAAAATGCCAAAAATCCGCAACTACACGGAAAAATAAGTTTCGCGTAGGCGACTTTGTCCGAATCAGCAAATACAAAGGAGAGTTTCAAAAAGGTTATACTCCAAATTGGTCTACAGAATTGTTCACGGTTTTAAAAGTTATAAAATCAGTACCTACTACCTATTACATACAAGATCAACATCGTACTCCAATAAGAGGATGTTTTTATGAACACGAACTCCAAAAATCGAAATGTCCTAATATCTATTTGGTTGAAAAAGTGATTAAAAAGTGTGGAAATAAGTTTTTTGTGAAATGGCTTGGTCTTAGTGAAAAGGAAAACAGCTGGATTGACAGAAATGCTATCATAAACAAATAAAGTATATTACATGATTTTTTTCGATTTATTTTTCATTACCTTCTTAGTTATGAAAGGGAGAGGTCTCATCAATACTTTAATAAATAATTTACCCATAGAGTTACACTTGCCTGGTTACAACTATTGTGGTCCGGGTACTCGTTTAGAAGAACGTCTGAAACGCGGTGATAAAGGCATCAACCCATTAGACAACGCGTGTATGCAACACGATATAGCTTATTCGAGGTATTCAAATTTAGAAGATCGTCATAAGGCTGATTTACAGTTAAGAAATATGGCAAAACAACGATTAAAATCAAAAAATGCTAGCAGAGGTGAAAAAATAGCATCTTGGTTGGTAAATAAAGTAATGAAAGCCAAACTCAGAACAGGTGCTGGAATTAAATCGTTCAAAGCATCGGTATCTAAATTGAAAACATTTCTAAAAAAAATTAAACCGAAAAATAATAATGAAGCTATACAGTTAGCATATTTAGCAGCAAAAAAATTATTTCAAAGAAATAACAACATAAAACTACCTAGAATCATTCCCATTCCTAAAACAGGAGGAATACTTCCACTCATCCCTATCTTTGCAGGACTATCTGCATTGGGTTCTTTAGCAGGAGGAGTTAGCGGAATAGCTAAAGCAGTAAATGATTATAAATCTGCTCAAAAAAATCTTTCTGAATCTGCACGCCATAATAAGATGATGGAATCAATCGCATTGGGTAAAGGTTTATACATCAAACCATACAAAAAGGGGAACGGATTATGCGTACGTACTTCAAAAAACTAGTAAAAAGGTTGCCCAGGCGCGCACTCAGTAATTTTGATTTATTAAATCACACTCGAGACATCCCGTATTTTCGAGGTGTTTATATGAGAAATACTTTGCCAAAAAAACCGAATGATATCGAGTGCGCCATTTTGAATTTAGACAGTTCAGAAAATCCTGGAACTCACTGGGTAGCCTATACCAAAATAAATAACTATAGCGAGTACTTTGATAGCTATGGTTTAAAACCGCCTGTGGAATTAATAAATTATTTAACGAAGAAAGTTGACATATATTATAATTACGCAAATTATCAACAAAATAATCCATACAACTGTGGACACTTATGCATAAAGTTTCTTAAAAAATTCTGGAAAAAACGTTTAAATTAAGACTAGGTAGATAAAACTCTTCATTATCACGATGTCATTCACGCTATCAATTACTGGCTGTAAATCTGCTTTATCAACATACTACTCGCCTGCCCTGCAACTAGACGGTGAATATGAGTGCGGGCTCGTCTTTTTTTCTACTTTTAACTCTATACCTAACATAGATAATAACAATAACAGATTTTATTATGGAGACAATGAAAGTATTGAAATTCCTGAAGGATCCTATGAATTGTTAGATATTAGCGATTTTTTGACCACGAATATGACAGATTGTACATTTAAACTGTTATGCAAAAATAATACTTTGACCACAAAGATATTTTGTTCGAAAGACATTCATTTTGAGAAAGCTGGTTCAATTGGTAGGATATTGGGGTTTGGAAACGAACTACTCAAATCAAATATATTACACAAATCTCTCTTCCCGGTCAGCATTCTTCCCACAACTATCGTTCGGATCGAATGTGATATTGTGAGTGGATCCTACATAAACGGAACACCCAGTCATATTATTTACGAATTTGCACCTAATGTACCACCGGGCTACAGGATTATAGAAATCCCGAAGAATTTAATATATTTTCCTGTAAATCAGAACACAGTTAGTGAAATAAATATACGGATTTCGGATGCCAATAATAAATTAATAAATTTACGAGGAGAGGAGCTCCAATTATATTTACATTTGAGACGAAAATGTTAGATTTTATCAATAAAAGATTTGAAACCCGAAACAAAGTTATCAGTGCATTGCATACAGCGCAGCAGCAACCACCTCCTAAAAAGAAAAAGCTGACAAAGGAAAATAAACAATTTCTCAAATACATCAAACTCATAAAATGAATATTTTAAATATTTCAGAGTCCGTCACCCATGACAATAGTATCGAAAGTTATCAAGTCCATTCGTATAAGCCCTACATAAACAGCTTTAACAAAAGTGATGAGATTCGCATTCCTATTAATCAACAAGACTTATACGTTTTACCGTCAGCGAGTACAATATACATAGAAGGTTCAATTACGGTACACCGCCCCGTTGGAGACAAAAAAGAAAGAGTAAGTAGTATTGAGCTTGTGAACAATGCTATACTCTTCCTTTTTCAAGATATTCGCTATGAACTTAATGGTGTAGAAATTGACAGAATAAAAAATGCGGGGATCACTACTACCATAAAATCGTTGCTTTCGATGAGTGAAAATGTCTAGGTTATGGGGATGGGACACTGAAGGTATAAAAAATACGACAGGTCATTTTTCTGTTTCCATACCGTTAAATAAAGTTCTCGGCTTTGCTGAAGATTACACTAAAATAATAATGAATTGTAAGCATGAGTTGATACTTCTGCGTAGTAAAACAAACCTAAATGCAATAATATTAAATACTAATGATGTGTTAGACGATTTAACCATTAATAAAATAGTATGGCGAGTACCGCATGTAAAGGTATCGGATCGTGAGCGAATTAACTTGTTGAGATATTTAGAGAAAGATAGAGCTATCAGCTTGGCTTTTAGGAATTGGGATCTTTATGAATACCCTCTTTTACCAAGAAGTACAAACATACATGGTCAATAAAAACTACTACACAAATGGAAAAACCTCGATTTGTTATAATAGCCTTGCAAACTGCGCGAAAAAGCATTGGAAACGGGGACATGTCACAATTCGATCATTGTCATTTACGTGATGTTAAAGTATATTTAAATTCAACCTATTTTCCATATGAAAGTCTTGATATTAAGTTCGGAGAAGATAGATTTTTATTAATATATGAGCAGTACGTTAGATTCCAACAGTCTTATTATGGACACCGCTGTGAGCCGTTGCTAAGTTTGAAGGAATTCAAGGACAAAACACCCTTATTTGTGATTGATTGTTGCCGTCAAAACGAAACTTTGAAAACTGGTCCGGTTGATGTTCGTGTAGAAATAGAGAGTGACTTAGAAATACCCGATCAAACCTCGGCGTACTGTCTCATATTAAACGATTGTATAATTGAGTATAAGCCTCTTTCCAATATTGTAAAAAAACTAACATGAGTACTGGCTACCTTTTTGTAGACTTGCAAGGCTTTCGGGACTATCAAAATGCATTTATTGTTAAGGAGCTAGCTTACGCTACAAAAGAATCGACTCAGGTTTATATAGTTAAACCGCCTTATCCGTTTTCAAAGTTAACAAATAATGAAAAGAAGCAAGTGAAATGGTTGGAAAACAACAGAGGACTCTATTGGCGAGAAGGTTTTGTAGATTACAGCGAATTTAAAAGATTAGTGAAACCTCTTTTTGAAAATATAAATGTAATTGTTAAGGGTTATGAAAAATGTAAATGGTTAAAGGAATTGTCTCCAAACTGTAACGTCATAGATATTGGAGAAAAAGGATGTCCTAACCTTAATTTATTGTATGCTAAATATGATAAGATTAAAAATTTAAACTGTTTTAACCATAAAAAATGTTGTGCTTTGAAAACTGTGCTTTGTATAAAAAAATGGTATTATGACAATATATGAAGTATTTTACCTTGGAGTGAGAGAAATAAAAACATCTATGTATTTAAGATTACATATTATCTTTTATTTTTTATAATTACCTAATACATATTACGTTAACAAAACCTAGCAAAGAATCATACTACTTTCCTAAATAATAAATTTTAAAAGTACCGAAATAAAAGTAAACATTGATTAGGTTTAAAAATTTATTACAATAATAAATTGCTATCAACGGAAGTAGATAATTATAATCCTATCACTTTTTAATGTGTTTTATAAAACCAAAATTACTTACATATTATAACACATGGTTTTCGATATTTTTTTCACTAAATTTTCCGTTAAGTCTATTATTTCATCGACATGGTCTGTCACTACGTACTGAGCTTTAAGAACTACACTTTCACTTTCACTTGGAATACGGTTCAAGTCAATCACCTCTATTTTCACGAGGCGGTGACCTTGTCGCGGGGCTTTGTTCATAACAAACGAAGTCATCGAGTCATCCGCAAAACGTTTTTTCGGGGTTTTCTTCTTCTTAGCGATTACTTGCTGTGGGCTCGGAGGTCGAACTTCTTCAACATCACTATCAAACCAATTTTGCGCGCAGCAGTAGGGGTCCGCCGTGAGGGCAGGTTCAGTCAAGATCTGTGAAAATAAAATAAATCAATTAAACAATCGAATCAAAAAGTCGATCAGGTTAAATTAATACTATGATCAAATGATTGTGTAACTTACCGATAGAGACATATTTATGGTTTTTATTTCAGCTTGTTGCGTTGTATGGTCGGTAAGTACTTAACACTTTCGGGCGAGCGCCGTCAGTTGACGGTTATTTTTTTCCTTCGTAGAGTCGCACAACGTCTATGCACGGTGGACTTTGAAGAGTGAGAGCGTCACAACGTTGAATGCCGACGAAGTCACCATATATTTTATATGTAGGTCAAATATTGTGCTTCACTTTGGTAAGACACCAGATTCGTAGTGCGTCTCTGAGAGATTATATTATTTAGTAAACAAAACACTCACACATACAAAGACATCAAGTACTCACACACGCACAACGTCATACAACGATTATTTTGTTCCGCTTCCCAATACTTCAGTGATCCAGTGCCAACCTACGGGGCGCACGCTCGTTCGTGCGGCTGCACCGGTCATATACATTTTTATTAGGACTGATATATCATCAAACGTAAGTACTTTTGTTCTACAATTTATTTGTTATTTTTATTTTATACTCTTATTCAGTAGAACAAAGCTAAAATTATACAATTTTTTTTCATGGATGGACAATTACAGAAAATCCTAGTAAGAGAGGGATCAAAAAAGAAATCAAATTTCCCGAAGTGCAAAATGTGCTGGGAATCCAAAAAGATGAGAAAAGAGACCAGTTTCCGTTGCAAAGGTTGTACTGAGAAGCCTTCACTTTGTCCCCTATGCTTTGAAGGCTGGCACAATGCCATGCCAATGGTGTGAGATATTTTTTTTGCTAAAATGGTTCTAGTATAAAAATGATTCAAAAGATTATTTACTCTTAGGTACACCTTATTTTTGTTTATTTGTGTTATGACGAGACAGTTTATTATGTTTCAATTTCAATTACCATAAGTAAGTTGAACGTTTTTATTGATGTCTAAGATTACCCAAGATAAGACTACCTAAGACTGTTTTATGAAAATGCTAGTACCTACTGAATTTAGATGTTACCTACTATTGACTGATTTTTGTGTCACAATGACATGTAATGAAATCATTAATCATTATAATGATTTCATTACATGTCATTAAAAAAATATATGATATTTTTGTTACAAATTACATAAGAGTCAGAAAAAGTGAGATTACTTTAAGATTACTGAATGACTTTGTTAATTCGTCGAGACTTTGATACCTTTTATATTCTTGTTATTCATTATGCTTAGAAATAATTATTATGACATCCTAAATTAAGTCATTGCAAAAGGCTGGATGCGTTTAATACTGTGGTTGTTTTTTGTGCTATGCACACAATAAATACGAATATTTTGATTATTTGTCGTGTTTTACTTTAAACCCGTCTATGGACGATGTGCACACCTCAAAAGGTCTGCAACCTATGCAATACCGAACAACGTCAATACACGTTGAACGTCATTTGCCATTCTGCGCTATCACATAGATCACAGGCCCATGTAAGTGAGCACAACGTCGTAACACGTCATGGTTTTTTGTATGGAGAAAACATGTGCGTCAACACATGGGTACGTTATATAACGTTGTTCGCACGAACGTGTTAATTATGGAGCGAAAAGGTAGTATGATTCCTTGCTGGGTGTTGTTAACGAAATAAAAACAGATAGCTTCAATAAAACGTGCCATGCGTTACCCACGCCCGACCTCACTCCCTGCCCGCACCTCACCTGCGCTGCGTAAGCACTATTTTATCAAGCGCTCTCTTTCGCACTTGCAATCATGGTTACACATTCCTCGCTGTTTTTATAGGTCAAACAATATTCAATACCTAATAGGTCTAGCGGTAAAAGTCTTGTATACAAACTCAGTACTGTAGGTTCGATTCCCGCAGAGCAACTGAATTCTGATTTATGCATCGCACAGCAAGTAATAAGCTTACTCCATCTATGAAATATATCAGTATTTTGCAGATGTTTGAGTGGTTATATTAGGTCTGAATTAGATGATCTTCCATATTCTGGTTATCTAGTGTGAGGTTCATGGACTAGATCAAGTAATTTATGTTGTAAGAAATTTATAATAGGGTTTTTATAGTAGGTGTGGGTAGGTACAATCAATGATATCAAGCTGTAATATTTTTTATTATGCTCGTTAAAAAATGAATAAAATTACTTGTGCACTCGTGGAGTTATTGACTGTACCCATTATTTACCCAAATTAAACAATTGATTTATCATTAAAGTACCATTTATTTACAAAATAACATATTCACATACATAAAAAGTTACAAGGAGTTATGAACTTACATACATTTTAACTTCTAACCACAGGATACTTATGGTACCTACTTACATATTGTCTTATATTTATTCACTAACATTTAATAAACACACAAACATTTAATTATGTTATTTACATCCTACCTCGGCTCGGTATCATTTTCAGTCCAATCATAAGTAGGTACGAACTTATCATAACTTTAATATCGAAGAGTTGCCCCAAGCTTTTGTAGATATTTGATCCCTTTGAACTAACCTCTTGTCATCGTTTCGAGATAAAGCAATTTTATTGACACTCTGTGTAAATATGTCGTGTTTAATTGATTTAAACAAAATATTTTTTTTTCGTACTATGTCTCCGGTAAATAAAGTTTTTTCGTAATCATTCAAGTCTAAGTTTCGAATAACACAAGATTTAACTCCTTTAGCCTTTTTAATAGTCCGTTTTGGGGTCTTTATGCAATATAGTTTCGACCGCAACCCAACAAATTCTTCTATAACTTCTCCTCCCATTTCGTCTTTGAAAAGTCCTGGAATTTTTTTATTTTTAAGTGGAATTTTAAAACGGTTTTGAGGATGATAGTTACTGGTGTCAAAATGATTTAAAAGGTTTTCCTTCAAAGTGTGATAAAAATCGGGAGTTTGAAGATGGTAAATAAAACTATCCGTATCAGTATAGCAGAGTTCAACGGAATCACCATAGAGAGGTTTTATTACAGAGTAGTGGAAGTCATACATATGACTTTTCGATAATTCCAATACTGTAAATCCAATATAAATTGGTTTATCCAAAACAATTTTTTCTGGTTTCATTTGTATAGCAACCAAATTTTCTGTAAAAACAGAAGCGCTGTGAAAATTGGGTAAAGATATCAGTTTTGCGGCACATGTTGATTTTTTAGTTTTATTATTTTCATCACTCCACTGATTTACTAAGTGTACATTAATTCTGCGTTCGCTGTTTTCCAGTGTTTTTCCAAATATACTATTGTTCAGAAGCTTGAAAAAGTCCTGTTCAAATGCGGATTGTGCCTCTTGACGCAACTTTGTGTTAAGATCAATGTATTGTTTTAAATATGAGCTTTGTTTGAAAACAATGACTCGATGAATTTTTTTCAAGAGTAGTCCATGTTTCAAACAATTTTTCAAGTGCACATAATGTATAACGTACTTATATTTGTGATGCAAATTAGGTACGAGTTTGCAGTTTTTTCCGCCCGGGGGAATACACTTCTCAGGGCAGAAAGGGAAATCGTTGTGTTCAGCATGTAAATCGTGAGGATAAATTAAATCCACCTCAAGTATATAACCATAGGAGGCATTATCTGATATAGACTCGATATCCAGATCATTTATTTCATGCTCTTCTAAAAATCTGAAATCGGAAAGGGGTAAAACCTGTGACATACTAAAACCGTATAGGTTGTTAGCATCCACATACATAATGAATGAGTCTGGTTGGGAGGGATCATAGTCAGCCATGTATTTATGATTGGCTTTAGCGTAGCGTTTTGCACACATACACACCCCGCCTCTAATACCATCTTGGATCATTCGTATTAATGCTAAGTCGCTAAGTAGCTCCAACTGAACCCCAGTTTTCAAAAGCATAGCATCAAATGATAAGCTAGGAGCGGTTAGGTAAAATGCTGGGTCGAGATGATAAAACCGTTTACAGGTTTTTCGGAAGTTTTCGAAGATGTCGGCTAATAAAAGAACATCAGTTTTTAAATAAAGATCAGTGTATTCACCCAAGTTTTTCATGGAAAAGGTTTTCCAAACTGATTTTGCGTGTTCATAATCTTCCTCAGAAATTCCTTCATTAGTTACAGAATTAAAAAAAGCCTCTTTTGAAGGCAAAGAGCATTGGTCATAGCACTTCCATTCAGACATGTGATCATAAGGATATACACCCTTACGGGTAAGTAAATTGAACTCATATTCATTTGGAAAATAGGATCTTAGAAAGGAAAATTCATTTGTTTTCATGGATTTTGCAAGTTTATTTAAACTGGTTCCAAGGAACTTAAAAGAATCTATGAAACGAAGTTGAATACTTTCTTGTCTTGAGATTGGAATAAATTTTGTGAAAGAAATATAGTTTTCTTTGGTTTTTGGGAGAATTTTGATGTGGCCTGGAGCCTCACCTAATTGTTTTATAAACAAATGACAATCGTATCCCGACAGATTGTGAAATACAACTGGAACGAAGTTCGGTAGTTTAAACTGTAAGTTGCAATATTTATGAGCTGCTCCACGGTATCTACCAGTGATATGACAATGGTCTCTGACTTTATCTAGCCACAACAATTGCTGACAGATATGACAATGGGTGGCCTGTTTGAAGTCATTCGTATCATTTGTATTAAATATGATTGGTACAGCATCACTTAAAATTTTATGTATTTTTCGTACATCCTGATACAACCAACTTACAAACTTAGCCACACAATCAGCACCGCGATATGTAACAAAACGATTGTATTGAGAATCATCTGTACAAACGATATAGTATGCGAAGGCTATAGGTACGTGTCGTTGTTTTGTGTTCGTATTAGAGAAGTTGGGATCACCTTCACAACCTTGATAACACTCGAGCATTGTTTCGAAGTCAGCGTAAATGACAAACGGCATGTTTTGTTTCCTTGCATAGTTTTTAAATTGTATAAATGATCCCTTTTTAGGCAACTCTGTTGCGATTTGACCACAAAAGTGTCTCTTAACCTCTTCATCTGATTTAAAAAACAGCAGACACCTGTCGCATAGATGTAATTGGTGGTGGTGCTTAGTAATCTGACTCCTTACAAGCCGCGGGAGACTTTTAATTAAGCAATAGTGTGTTGAGGACTCATTCTCTAGGAATAAAAGATGAATCGTTTTTTTAGCTTCATGAGATTCAGATTTATAGAGGGGACCAGTTATGGTTCTCCCGTTTTTCAAACCATAAACAATTATAGCAATACTCGGATTGTTTTTCTCAAATGTTGAAATGTCAGAAAAGCCTATTGGGTATGTTAAGCCCTTGGTGTTCAAAACATCGTGGAAATCAGGATAAGATGTAACACGATCAGGATGAGTTCTAGAAGGGAAAAGTGCAGCTGTTATACACCAAAGAAAACAATACTGATCATTGTTTTTTATATTTAGACATGCTTTTTTATTTTTAATAAATTTAGGCAAATCTATGAAGTTTGATCCGCGAAGAGGTTGGTATTTATTGATGTTTACCTCAACGTGAGAGTTGTCCAAAAAGGTCCAACCACTGTCACGCTCTTGAAATGACTCAATTTTTGTTTTAATACTATTTACAATTCGAGTGTAAATTGAGTTAAAATCGTAATTCATGTGCAAGATAACATTTTTTGTGCCAAAACACTTCACTTCCTTGGTATCATTTTTAAACATGAGGAATGTAGCAAAATGTTCAAAATTGACTTTTATGCTAATGTGATTTTCGAGTGCCTCATCGATGAGATGCTTAATCTTGGCTCGTTTATTTTCAAAAAAGCTTTCTAAAGAGCATTTCTCCGCATCGCTTGTACTCAAAACTTTATAACTGATGATGCGACTGCGGAATGCAGAAGCTACAGTCTCTACACCTTCATTAAGATTCTGAGTAGTAACTTTATTTTTATGTGTATTGCTACGTAAGTGACCTACCCAACTTGGTTTGCTAATAAAGGTACTGCAGACTATACAATAAGGCATTTTGGTATGACCTTGAACTGAAAATGACACTGTACCTAGTCAACGTTTTCAAGAACAAGTTTTCAACTCCCTCACTAGAGTACTTAATTATTTTTATGCCGTCGCGCACACACTACCAATAGGCTTAAAAACTCGTTCTTGGAAACTTACTAGTAATGTAGGTATTACATAAAACACAGGAAAGTAGGTATAAATTCAAATTGGTAGGTGTTTAATAGGTACTTTAATAATAATAGTTACATAATAACCAAAATGTTCACTTAGTCGCATAGAAAGAAGGTTCTGCGTCCTCGAAAACCGAATACGCTTGCTTCACAAACTTCTGCAAGCTTTCCCAACGCGGTGAGTCTTGATCGGTCAAGAGTTTGAGCACCAGCAAGGCCTTCTTCCAGCGCTCGTCCGTCTTAACACTCTTCGCATCTGCGGTATTAAATACCTTCAGCTCGATGTAGAATTCGCCTTCAGAGGGACCGACGCGGCGCAGGTGCCCGTTTGCGACACGAGTAAGAAGACTCGACGTCACCGGGAACACCTCCGAAGTGGTTCTTGCCGTCTTCTCCGATTCTTGGAGTATTCCGAATATGTCGGAAATAACTGGCCTATTTTTTTTCGATCTAAAACAAAAAAAATAATACATGGTAAAAATCGTTGAAAGATACGATTAGAATACAATAAATTAGATTAAAACTCTAAAGACTAATTCATACATATCTAATTGACACCTACTTAATCCAAAATGTTAGTTATTTGCTCAGAGTTTATGAGCAAATTGTGTTGCAGTTCGATTTAATAATAATATAATTGTTATTATATTAAGCACCATCAGTTGTCCTGGTCCCAAACTAGGATAACTGTGCTATAGTAACTAGGCAAGGATATCACAAACATTGAGACACAAACCTATACTGATGCTATTTGTACAAATTTACGGCGGCCCCCAGTGGGAATCGAACCCACGACCTCTGTCTTGGCAGTAAGCGCTTTAACGGTTAGACCAACAAGGCAGTTAAGATTCCAAGGAAGGAAAGAATGAATTGATAGTGTATAAAGAATGGAGAAACTGGATTTAAATAGGTACCTCGGAGTATCTTCGGTTGAGGACCCTGCGGACGACTTGCGCTTTGCAGACCCTGCTGGTGATTTTTGCTTTTTGGTCGGCTGCATTGGCACCGGCACTCCCGAAAATTCAAATTCCGAGTCAGACCTGTAAAGAAAAAAAAATTAGCTCACCTATACATTAAGTACAGTCACAGTAGTACCTGTAGGTAATAAAATACAAATTAATTAATTAACCACTTGGTACTTACTTACATTTTCTATAGGCGGCTTCTGGACCTCTGGGTTCACGAACAGAGTGGTTAACCGTACTTGACGATCTCGTACATACAATTAAAATAGTTAGGTAAATGGGGAAAAATATAGCTTTTATAGTTATTTAACGATAAATTTAACTAAGACACAAGTGAATACCATGTTTTGCAATTATAGACTTTATTTCTATGTGTAAATCTAATACCTACTCCTAAATTTTGGTATGTACTTAAAACATTCTTTTTATAAAAACTTCATATCATATTTCAACGCTTCCTGTGTACTTTGGATCCGTGCGCAACATATTTAGTACTTACGCTGCATAACTCGATGTGCTTGCGTATTGTACCCGACTGCGGCGCAGCCCAAAAGAAGGGTAATGTATTTGGTTCGTGTGTGTGTATGTATGTCCGATTCTATGTTCCCTCATAACTCCCTAACCAATAGCTAGATTTTGACAAATAAAATCTCAATCGGTTCGTCATGTTTTTTTGCCAGTGTCATAGGCTATATGAAACAAGCATAAATAAATTAAAAATAACCAATGATCTGACTGGTAAGCATAAACTACAAAGCAGGCAGGACCCAAATTCGACATTGTAAATCCTTGCGAGGTATCTATGTTGGACCAGCCGGCTTAGTAGTTCATGCTTACCAGTCAGGTCGTTGATTACTTTTTAATTTAGCTTGATATTTTTTAGTTGTTGAAGCAGTCGGGTTGTCTATTATTTTTTAATTTAGTTTTTTCTTTACCTAGCATTAGAAGTATTATGCGGGAGCTGATAATTAAGTTTTATTTGACTGCATCGTTGGTCTAGCGGTAACTTGGTTGATTACCAAAACGAGGGTGCGGGTTCGATTCCCGTGGGACTATCGTACTTCGAGTTGTATGTACCCATAGCACAAAATTGACAAACCTGCATGCACATGCGTTCACTGAAAACCTCATCTGAAAATATTACATCCGCCATGAATTTTGAATCGAGCTGTTACTATACTTAAATAAATAATAATAATAATGTCTCATATTTTAGCGTGATAGATAAAGCACAGATATATAACATAAAAATATCAATACGCTAAAAGAATATATGTGACGATGTGTTATTGGTAGGTAGTGTTAGTATAGCAGTATAACTAAAATAATCCTCTTGGACTTACAGCAATAGGTACTAAGACTTGTACTGTACTTAAACTACTGAATACCTGGTTAATAGATATGAGCGACCTCTGTAATGCATGCTTAAAATTGTTAAATCCTTATTAATTCCTAGGACAAACGTCAGAGAGCCAACACAATTTGATGCGCATAATCATCCTGCTGGACTAGAACTTGCACGGATGCAGCTCGTGATAGTGTAGGTTTGCACCCATCTGACCCATTTTATTCTTTAAATACAATTCAACTATTTTGTAGCTATTTTAAAGCTATAAATTTACCAATGCAACTAGGTGCTCTTACCGATTTTATAGATATAATTAAATTAAGGTAATATATTATAATAATATTAGATGTTTATTGGTACAATTATTTACGATGTTTCAAACCTAACCATGTGCTAGTAAACAAATATGAACAACATACCCAGAATAACGTCTAGACTTAGGGCGTACAAACAAATCAAAGTACAACCCCACAGGAATCGAATTAGCAACCTCGTGTTGGTAAGCAGCTGTGTAACCGCTAGACCAACGAGGCAGTCGAGAAAGTAATCGAATAATGAAAACTTATAATTTAAAAGAAATTAACATCGCGAATTACAATAATTAAATTTTATCAGACAAATAATCGCGATTACACACGATTAATAGTATGGTTATTATTTAATTTTTATATGAGTAGGAAAGACATAACAAGAAATTCAAACAATAACGTAATATACCCAGTAGCATCTAATAGGATTAAATTAATTTCACACTAGTAGATTGTTATTTGAAAGTTAAATGAGCTAGGGCGAAATCTTGAGAACCGGTAGGGAACAGACCGTTGGAGAACGCTGTTTCAGCAATCCCTGCCGGCTACGTAGGTATCGCGGGCTATCCATTCCAGTAGCTTACATCGAACATAGTGTGCATACGTAATCCTGTGATAATTTATTTTAAATTTAAGCAAAGGATTCCCAAAGGAGTAATTCAATAGTGTACATTTTTAGTTCAGTGCAAAGTTTTGTGTAATCCGTGAATAAGGGTAAACAGGAGACGTCAATCTGATCACATATATTTTTGTGGGAAGAAAAAGGTAACCAATTTGACAACTGACAGTAAAATATGTCCTGAAATCCTTGTATCCTAGATCAGCTACTTACCAATGACAATTTTGTGTCACTTGACAAGGATCATGGAAAAATACTTATACGGTAAATCTTTCTTTCATGCTGTATCTTTCTTACAATGAGAGACGTTAATCTGATCGCAAAATACTATTCAAACGAAAAGATAATATTTTGTGTCACTGTACGTATGAAAAACCAACACGAGAAGTCAATCTGATCACAAAGTAATTTGTGGTGTTGAATCTTTCTAACAGTGGGAGACGTCAATCTGACCACAAAATACAAATAATTAACATGAAAATATAATATTTTGTGTCACTGTACGCATGAAGGACCAACACGAGAAGTCAATCTGATCACAAAGTAATTTGTGGTGTTGAATCTTTCTAACAGTGGGAGACGTCAATCTGACCACAAAATACAAATAATTAACATGAAAATATAATATTTTGTGTCACTGTACGCATGAAGGACCAACACGAGAAGTCAATCTGATCACAAAGTAATTTGTGGTGTTGAATCTTTCTAACAGTGGGAGACGTCAATCTGACCACAAAATACAATTATCATAAAAATATAATATTTTGTGTCACTGTACGCGTGAAGGACCAACACGAGAAGTCAATCTGATCACAAAGTAATTTGTGGTGTTGAATCTTTCTAACAGTGGGAGACGTTAATCTAACCACAAAATACCATTGAGATGAAACGTAATATTTTGTGTCACTGTACACATGAAGGATCAAAACGAGAAGTCCATCTGATCACAAAATAATTTGTGGTGTTGAATCTTTCTGAATAGATATACTTTTGTGTCATTGTCTGAAGAACCAGCATGAGAGATCAATCTGTTACCGAAATTAATAATGAACAAAATCATTTTGAACCTTGTTAATGTGAGGGACGTCAATCGGACCACAAATTTGAACTGGGTTGGAAAAGCAATATTTTGTCCACTTGTGATGAAAGCAAACACCAATGGTGTTGGAGTATTCATTCAGTGGGAGACGCCAATCTGGTTACAAAATATGGTTGGGTTTAAACAATAATTTCATAATGTTTAACAGTCATTGTCATAATGAGATCTGATAAATACCGCAAAAGTGTGTGCTGTGAAACCCTTCATGTTGCGGTAGTGCACAAAATTTAGTTGTGTGTGGTAAATAAGTGTTGTTTGGGAATCCTCTGTAAGTAATTAAAGTGGTGATTGCGAGTTATTTTGTGACTATGCGGTTTTTGTATGGAGAATACTATGGTGAGTTGCATCAATTTTACCTACTGTAGAAAAACACTTCCATATTCATTCATTCATTATTTAACCTGGAAAAAGTTTGGGCAAACGACAAGCCGCGAGTTATTTGCATTTGGAAACCGTATATTGGTTCACTACAATATTATACCAAGTCAGTAGTATAATATTGGGCATTCTATTCAACCATTCAACCTGCAATGAGGCTGAGCGAACGACAAGCCGCGCGGCAGCGCGGCGTGAGCTCAGACGAATGGAAGGTGGAATAGAATGCCCAATATTATACTACTCGTAATGTATCTTAATGTATCGTAATGTATGTAAAAGGCACGTGTTATTTTTTTAATAAAGTTTTAAGATACTCCGTCTAAAAATGAACGATACTTTTAAAAATTTTAGCAAAGAGGTTTTATGTCAAGAAAGTGGTCAATATTTTATGAATAAAATTAACTTTGGGAAATAAAATGTAACAAATAAACATTTAATTCTTGAATTTAATTAATTTTGACAATAAATTACAACCATTTATCTGTAACAAAAACACAAAAATATTAATTTACTTTATTAGTAATACTGGCTGTTTTTGTACTTTTGCCTAAAAAAAAAAAGTTGATGCGCGCGCATCGCTTACTTGTGGACAAGTAAAAATAAATCCGCGCGCTTTTTCTTTTCGATGTATTGTTTTTATTTTATTTGAAAATGTCGTCAAGTAGTGATGATAACAAAGTCAGAGTTTTATTAATTTCCTCGTAAATATGTTATAAAACGTCGTATGACATACGTGCGCTTTGAAAATTACAGCTTCTGCTTCCTTAGAGCCCTCGCCGATGGCTCGGGCTAGTAATATCGCCTCGGCTGTAATTTTTAACTTACCGCACTTATATCATAATGTACTATTACTTAGCCTCGTTGTTTCCATCTCTTCCTGTCTCCAGCCAACTCGCGTAATCCCGGCAAGAATGCATTTAGGTCTTCTCGCCATCCTCGCCTTAGTCTACCGCGACGAACGGTCGGCTAAAAGCGGTGACTCGAATCAAGTTGAATCTCAGATAGGCATAAGTTCCCCATTAGGTAATATCTTCTTTTTAATACTAATATAATAAATAGGAAATCGTAAGTTCTAAAACAAATCTTGTCCTAAATATGACAAGATACATAGGTAGATATGATTGCCTCGTTGGTCTAGCGGTATCACGTCTGATTACCATGCCGGAGGTTGTGGGTTCGATTCCACTGTATTCTTTCCAAAACAGGTTTTCACTTAATTAACAGAGTTTTCAATTTAGAGTTACACACTAAACATTAGCAATCGTCCGCGTTAACATAATTTTAATGAAATATTTGTCTTACAAAATTAAATAATCCGTACTCTGTGCAAAAAAGCCTATTATACAATAAGCGTTTTGCACAGAGTATGCTTGACTTCAGTATGGTTCGACTGCCTCGTTGGTTTAACCGTTAAGGCGCTTAGCTTTCAAGATAGAAGTCGTGGGTTCGACTCTATTGGGGGCCACTGTACATATGTACAAGTGGCCTCAGTCTGGGTGTATTTTTATGTTTGTGGTGTCCTTGCGTGGTTACCATAGTACACGGTATCCTAGATGAGACCAGGCCTTAGAGTCTAATATTTACATAGTTTTTCAATAGAATGATATAAGCACGACAATGGTTGTTATTTGCCAACATTTGGTAGTCTACAAAGCAATAGCAGTACAATGTCATTCCAGGGATACCTACAACCCGCCCAAATTAAATAGGCATCTCTCGAGAAGATCGAATTGTGCGAGGCGCCGAGTTAAGTAGCACGGTTCAAAAAATGTGTAAAGTATGCACTTTGTGCCAAAAGGGCTACTATAGCATAAAGGATTATTTAAATGACAATAATGTCTGGAATTAAAGCCAGTACAATGCATGAGTCCTATGTTTTAAAATAATTATGTAAACTCTGTTAATTAAGGACTTTGAAAAGACTAAGTTTGGAGTTTTTTTGTCCATTTTTTCTCCAAAATTATCTAGATTTTGAAATGGACACCTAGTTTGAATTGTAACGTTCATTAAGCCGCAGCTTCTGCGCTACTTTGAATAAAACCATTTCATTTCATAACATTGCAATGCAATTTATTACTAGACTACCGATATTGTGAATGAAACGACTCTTTCACTATAAAATCCTTGAATGTATTTTCAGTAAATATGTTTGTGAACTCGTCCAAAGTTCCGCCACTGTTCTTGTATGGTACCTAAGTACCTACATCACACAGTATTAGCCGCAAAGCAAACTGAAGTAAAATCATTCTGGAGCCTTACAATGTTTGTTCGCCATTTCTTTGTATTTATCAGTACAAACCTATGATAGAATCCTCTCGGTTGACAACCATGTGAATCAAAGTAATCTCCTGTTCGATTAGCATCTATGTGAATAGCAATACCAGTGAGAACCGGGCTGTGTATCAGGGTCTAAGTTTCCGATTAGATACATAGGTGTCTCTACAAACAAATTAGGAATACGGTTGGCAGCATATACATTGTATGTCATCTGAGGAATAATTAATACTTATAAAGCGTACTATTTCCCACCCGTTTCGGACGAAGAATAGGAAGTACCAAGAAGTACCCCCCGCAAGCGAAGCAGCAGCATAACCTCGATGACTTTTTGAAGCACTGCCAGTGAAGCAGGAAAAGAAGTTATGTACTTTAGTCAACCGGACAAACCGAGACGGTGGGGTATCTTACATATCCACTGATGGGGTTGATGGTAAAACCGCGACTCATCTAGTATCACCGGCTGAACACTGGAAACATGCTGATTTTAAGGTGAAATATTATGGTAGTGACGAAAAAAATAAAATATTACTGTCTACCAAAGGGGCCATACCTACTATGGCAAGAGAAATATGTGCTAAGAAAGACTGTTTAAAATATTCTTATAATAATTAGTTAAATGGATGAGAAATTAAATTGAATTAAAGTTTCTTCTTCTTCAGGCTATATAATGTAGTCCACTGCTGGACATGATAGCCCTCCCCTAATGAGTGCCATAGCGCCCTGTCTTCTGCTTGCCGCATCCAGCATTTGCCTGCAGTTTTTCGCAGATCGTCATCCCACCTGATCGGAGGGCGTCCTATACTATTTTTGACGAGTCGCGGTCTCCACTCAAGAACACGCTTACTCCAACGGTGGTCGGTTCTTCGCGACATATGGCCAGACCACTGCCACTTCAGCTCGCAAATTCTCTGAGCTAAAGTTTCTTACCTCCTAATAATTAGTTAATGTCTCCTTAATCATTACTAAATATAATTTTGCGTGGTAAATCCATTGTGTCTCTATTAATTCCTTGTTAACAAATTAGAAAAGTACAAGTAGAAAACAAATCGAAACTCGAAAAATACTAAGTATCAGTTGGAAAAATATTCACTCCCGCACTACATCGTTGCCCATTATGGCTAGCCGTGATAAAGTATGTGTCAGTCCGTTTTTCACATCCAAAAGTGACGTTAGTGATTCTTCATGTGATGAAATGTCTAAGATATGTGCCGTGGTTGAAGATAGTGAGGAAGTTTGTGTGAGCACATTCTTGTGTAGTATAGTAACCCTTCTAAAGTGACTTTAGTAACTCTCGGTGTGACCAAGAATTTTATGCAGCCTGTGCAGACGTTGAAGATAACCTCAAGAACAAAAACGAACTCAATCAGGCTTTGTGTGATCTATGTGTGGCTGCGGAAAACGAAAACATGCAAGTTACGAACTGTTTACTATCTATCAAAATATACCTACACCACAGAACCCAATTCCTACTACATCCATTCTATGTAAGCATAATAATCGAGGTTATCTTTGTTACAGAGAAACACTTCAAGTTGGTCGAGGATTGAAGAAGAAAAATCCATTCAACAATGGTGATCATATAAAGAAGATAACCATCTCATCTTTTAATACCATCTCAAGAACCATCTACTTTAGCAGCCGGGAATGCGAGTGAGGACTGTGAAAATTCTAAAGTGGAGTGTCCTAACTGTAAGATTTATGTTGCTAAACGGTATTTAACTAACCATTACAAAAGTAATATTCATAAGAACAATGTTCTCAAGTCGGATCATGCTTCATCTAATTTCACTCTTTTTTAAAAAACCTATTTAGAGGCTAAAAATTCCACCCATACCGGGATTCGAACCCGCGACCTCTGGCTATCCGTGCAAGCGTTCTTTCCAACTGAGCTAATGGGCGACTCACCGGCATCAGTGAAATTTCGAACCTCTTTACAATATTCTCTGTATTACGTAGGTACAGTAAATTGTCCTTAGCACGGGTTAGTGCATTAAAAATAATATAATAATTTCCCTCTTGTTGAAAGCGCTTTCAGGCATACGATATTAGCGTATAGGATTTTATCAAAAACCGATAAGTCTGTCGTTGAATTTGAAATCCCTGAAATATTCAATGAACAGATCGCATCAAAGATTTAAGAAACTTTAAGGTTGACTTTATCTTACATGCTGATTTTGTTAAGCAGTCAAAGGATCAAAGAAATTATTTAGATTTTCAAACTTGGAACTACGAGTATTATGACGTAGACACATTTTTATCAACATTGACGGACACAATCCGCTAATTGACTCTCTTTTCAAGTACCAAAGTCTTAAACGGTAAATAACTCTTCCATTAGACCAAAAAATATTTTAGTATATTTTTTGAGGACCTAAAAGCAACATAAAAATATATTTTAAAACTTCATTTTCCTAAACAGCTAAAAACGCGGTCAGCCATTTTTGTCTATGGTTTGAAGTCCAAAAAATTTTAAACAAAGTTTGACATTTAATTTTCTGTTAAGTGATCTCTAAGCATAGTGAAATAACAACAAAGCAACCATGATTTCATCACATTTACATCCAAAATAATACCAATTATCATTATTGCATTGTTCGAGAATGAAAAACCACGTCAGTAAAGACCCCGGGAAGTTGTGGATTCGTGTACCTACCCAGTGAAATTAACATTCGAAAAACTTGGCTCAAACTTGCCAAGAGACCCCGACTCTTTATCAATTGAAACGTATGATGTAAGTCCTATAATAATCAATGTTCACTGGCTCTGGCTGAAAGATGTTTGTTTACATACTTTAGATGGTTTGAAGATGTCGGATAGCGTTTTCACCGTTACGAATTAAACGAGGAAAAATTTTTTTTCTTTGCAAATTTTGCAGCCATCCAGCATATTTACTTAGCAAAATCAATAAATTTCGGTTTCTTACGTTAAATAGGTACTATAGGAAATATTCATTTATTGCGTCTTTGATACGTGTCAAATAGCGGATTGTTGATAATATGATGACTAACTTTGAAAAAAGGAATAGCGGATGGTCTCTTTGGGAGATAAAATATATTGAAATTAATATAAACAAATATAATCCACTGCGGTAATGGAATATAAGATGAACCTTATATTCCATTACCTAGAGACATAAGTATCACTCAAAAAAGCAGTTATCAATATGCTAAATCATGATCAATAATGTCTTAAATGGGCATTGCTTTCAGCCATGTTTCCGGGACAAAAGAGTTCGGGCAGGGTTACATTCTAGGCTGTATGTTCTAAAAATAGTTGCCACAAATATAAAGATTTCTCATGTTTACATTTTGAATAAAAAAACGTATTATAAAACAAACTAATAATGATTTTTATTCCATTGGTGGCACTAGTTATTAGCGCCTCAATAAGCACCTTGAGTGTTTTTAGTTATTTGTACAGTATTGTTTATAATTTATATTAATTTACTGTTGTTGCAATAAATGTTTTTCTTCTTTCTATACAGGCGTTGCGGAAAGGCCTGGTAGAACTTCTAGGGGTTTCTAAGGCATCAGTACTTGTATTGACAAATAACAGCTTTTGAAAGGTCCAACTCTGAAATAGCGACAAAAACACTATTTCGTACACGTGTAGCGCAACACCAAAATTTTATTCTTATGCTTTGCTAATTTTGTGCTCTATCGTTAAAGGCCTGCGCAGACGAGGGACTTTTGTCACCGAGGGAAAACAGTCCCTGAATCGTAAAAAATATCCTATGAGTACTTGTCGCGGA
Source organism: Yponomeuta sedellus (assembly GCA_934045075.1). NCBI lineage: Eukaryota > Metazoa > Arthropoda > Insecta > Lepidoptera > Yponomeutidae > Yponomeuta > Yponomeuta sedellus. The sequence goes on along the minus strand of OW203726.1, from coordinate 5,856,789 downwards.
CTCAACGCCTACGGCGTGCGGTCATTTTTTCCCCGGAAATTGCGTGAAGCGTACGCTATGGAAGCAAATATTCTGAGATTCCATTGTGTTCTAATTTACATAGTTGAAAAAGAAAAAGCGTTTTATAAGAGAACACCGAACTTTTGACCATTTCGGTCTCTTGATGTCCTCGGTAACTTGAGGGACTTTTTGTACGGGGTACTTTTAGTCCTTCGTGTGCGTTACTCGATACAATTTATAAGAGATCTATATCGTTTATCGACGGATAAAAAAGTACCTGAGGGATAGTCCCTCGTCTGCGCAGGCCTTAAAACAAACTGGCATTGCAGCAGCAGAGACACACCGCGATAAAGTTTGTTATGTTATTTAGAAGTGCTAACTAGGGTGCTAAGTAAGAATTAACCTTTCAATCTTACCACCACGTAACTATAGTTCGTGATAAATTTGTTTGAAATAATTTCTACTTATTTTCTACTTAATCTTATATTACAAAATTATAATTTATTATATTTATAGTTAAATTTTCTCGCTATTTCAGAGTCGGACTTCACTAAGTCGTTTTTATTGATGAATTAAGGTCTAATTAATCAGTCATTACAATTTGTTGGAAATAATATGAAAAAATAAAAGATAGCATTTAGGTAACTGAAATTGTATTTATTTGATGAGCAATTTGATTGTCTTCAGCTGGTACAACATTAAATTAACCTTACATGTAAATTAAACTATCACTTTGGCATTATTTACAATATTTACAGTCAGATTCTAACTAACTAATTGACTAGCAGTTCAAAGTGTTTAGTCCACTTCTTCGACGGTAGGGCCAGAGTATTGTTGTTGTTGATTCGGTTGCGCGTATTGCTGGTATCCGGCGCCGGCGTCCGCTGCTCCTCCAGCGCCCGCTTTGTGCATCTTGCTCATGACTGGCATGCACGTTCTCTGGAGATCCTTCATCTTGTGTTCATATTCGTCCTTATCAGCCAAGGTGTTGTTGTCGAGCCAGCGCAGCGCTTCGTCGCATTCGCGGCGCGCGGTCTCTTTGTCTTGCTCGCTTAATTTGTCGCCTGCGTCGTCCAATGCTTGCTTCACGCTGAAGATGTAGGTTTCTAATTGATTTCGTGCACTGACGCGTTCTTTTTGGCGTTCATCTTCCTCCTTGTATTTCTCTGCCTCCGCGAGCATGCGATCGATCTCAGCCTGTGAGAGGCGTCCCTTGTCGTTTTTGATGACGATATTCTTGCTTCGGCCGGTGCTGTTCTCCTTGGCTGACACGTTCAAGATACCGTTGGCGTCGAGGTCGAAGGTGACGTCAATCTTGGGCACTCCGCGTGGCGCTGGAGGGATGCCGGTAAGGTCGAAGCGGCCGAGCAAGTTATTGTCTTTTGTCATCGCGCGTTCACCTTCGTAGACTTGAATGGTGACAGCTGGTTGATTGTCCGAGTAAGTAGTGAAAGTCTGCGACTGCTTCGATGGGATCTTCGCATTTCGTTCTATGATCTTCGTCATGACGCCTCCTGCAGTCTCGATACCCAGAGATAATGGCGCGACGTCAACAAGGAGCACGTCTTGAATCTTGCTGTGCTGCTCGCCGCTCAAAATAGCAGCCTGGACTGCAGCGCCGTAGGCAACAGCCTCGTCAGGGTTAATGGAGAGGTTTAGCTGCTTGCCGCAGAAGAAGTTCTGGAGCATACTCTGGATTTTCGGGATGCGCGTAGAACCGCCGACGAGTACGACGTCGTGAATCGCGCTCTTATCCAGTTTGGCATCCTTAAGAGCTTTCTCGACTGGTTCTAAGGTGCCGCGGAACAGGTCAGAGTTGAGCTCCTCGAAGCGAGCGCGGCTAATTTTGGTGTAGTAGTCAATACCTTCGTGCAACGCATCGATTTCGATCGTAGCTTCAGTGCTCGATGATAAAGTGCGCTTTGCTCGCTCGGCGGCTGTTCGCAAGCGACGCAGGGCTCTCGGGTTACCTAGAATGTCTTTCTTGTATTTGCGCTTGAACTCCTCGGCGAGGTGATTCACCAGGCGGTTGTCGAAGTCTTCTCCTCCGAGATGTGTGTCACCTGCCGTGGCCCGTACTTCGAATAGAGATCCTTCGTCGATAGTGAGAATGGAGACGTCGAAGGTGCCTCCACCGAGATCGAAGATTAGGACATTTCTTTCGCCCTTCAAGTTTTTGTCGAGGCCGTAGGCCAAAGCGGCAGCTGTGGGCTCGTTTATGATACGAAGGACGTTCAGACCAGCAATTGCTCCGGCGTCCTTAGTGGCTTGCCTCTGGGAGTCGTTGAAGTAGGCCGGTACTGTGACTACTGCGTCTCGAACTGTTGTGCCTAGGTAAGCCTCAGCAGTTTCCTTCATCTTCGTCAGTACCATGCTGCTGATTTCCTCCGGAGCAAATCGTTTAGTCTCTCCTTTGAATTCTACCTGAATCTTTGGCTTGCCGCAGTCACTGATAACTTTGAAGGGCCAGTGCTTCATGTCTTGTTGAATTTTATGATCGTCGAATTTGCGGCCGATTAAGCGTTTTGCGTCGAAAACGGTGTTGTTGGGGTTGAGAGCCACTTGGTTTTTCGCCGCATCGCCGATCAGCCGCTCCGTGTCCGTAAATGCAACATACGAAGGTGTCGTTCGGTTTCCTTGGTCGTTTGCGATGATTTCCACGTTTCCATGTTGCCAAACGCCGACACAAGAGTACGTAGTACCAAGATCAATTCCAATAGCTGGCATTTTGAAACTTTCTTTTATTAGATATCTTCTCAAAAAACTTGTCGATAATTCTTTTAAATAGCTTGTATATTTGGTGTTTCCACCGATCACTTCTGTCTTCTCTTCGTTCGCTTGTATTTCAAATACTGAATGTATTCCCGCTCTCTCGGACCGCTTTTATACCCCCGGCGACGTGAGCGAATCGCGAACGAGATAATTCTCGAATCTCATGGAACAACCAATCGGAATCGTTTTGAAGTGGAATGTTCTAGATGGTACTAAAAGTTTCGACCAATAGACTTCGGATATTGTTTTCGAAAGGGACAAATCTATATGGTAGAAGAGTCTAGCTGCAAATGGGGTTGCAAGCATAAAAAAAATCCTTAAATTGTGTTGTTCGATATGCATTCTTAGCCAACAATGTAGTGACTGAACAAATTTTATACGGATACGAACTTTGTTGTCGACAGAAGGCATAAAAAATAAATTAATAATATTTAAAAGATGAACATTAACTGGATTGAACATAAACTCCATAAAATAAATAAATTTATAATCATTGAACCTTTAATATCTTGTTAAAATTTGGTTTGAAACTTGCACTGTACCTATCGTAAGTACTGTCGACGGCACATCGACCCTTAAATTTTCACGGACCTTCAGACCTAATCACTTAAAAGCTAAAAAAAATGTAACGCAAAAAAGCTATAAAATGCTAGATAACAAAAAAGCTAAAAAAATGTAACGGTTGACCTGGTGTCTACTGTAACTAATGGATTAAAGTGCAATTGAGTTGAGTGCAGGATGTTGTACCGGTTGATGTGCTAAGATTACTTTATCAATTACTTTATTTATTTTCGAATACCCGGGAAGCGGGTAAAATTATTAGTCTGTACCCTGGAAGCGGGTACTAATTCTTGGTTTGTACTACTTAATGTCTTTTAGTCTTACCAACTCGATTTTGGTTTTTATGAATATTTGTAAAATCAAGAGTATTCATGTACGAGCACGATTCCATAAATTATTTTTAAATGCAATTGAGGAGTGTTTTTAAAAGAAACCTTTTTTATTATTAATAACTTTGTAAAAATATTTTTCCTTGGTCTGGTAACCCTTTCTATTTTTGGAATGTTCGCGCATTCTATGTCTGTCTCCTTCACACTAATGCTTGTCCGTGCGAAAGAAGTTTCTCGAACATTTTCCGTCTTTGTCAGTCTTATAGCTGTGTCTCTCTCGAGGTCGGCATTAATTTTCGATTCGAGAATGTTCGTCGGACAGACGATGTTATAAAAGCCAAGGAAGCCCATTCAGCGGCGAGATACCTTTGCGTTTATTCTAGCGGCATAGTTTAAAAATTTGTTTAGTAAAGTAGTACATACATAAACTAATATAAGTGTAGATAAGGGCTGGGAGATAATGCCCAATAACAAAAACAATGCCAGAGAAAAAGTGGAAAACCCATTTCAAGACTATGGAGCAATTTTCACGAGGCTAGTTCCATAAGCCTCATAAGGTGCGATCTATGTATACAAGTGGAAAAATGGAAAAATACGAACTACTCACTGAGTATCCAATCAGGTAGGTAGGTGCGTAATATTATTTATTTTATTGGATATAATATGTTAAAATTCTCGGTCTCTTACAGTAGGTACCTAATGTTTAAGTTATTTTATTTCAGTCAATAAGTATTTTTGTAATTTCCTTAATAATATATTATAGAGAGTACGGTTTTAGCAGATTCGGGAATCTTTTTTCATTGACAATATCGAAATTGAGCATTCCATAAAAGTCCCATTTATGCTTTAAATAGACGCGAGTTAATATGTCATAAAAAGAATAACTTTCGTCATAGACAAGATAATGTGCAATAACAAAGCCAGAGAAAAAATAAAAAACGCGTCCCTAGACTATAATTTCCAGGATAGTTCCATAAAGTTCAATGTGTGGAAAATGGAAAAATGGATCCCATTGAATATAAAATCAGATAGGTCATGGTATTTCCAACGTTTTATTTAGTGAATAGGATTTATGTTTAGAGCTAGCATGGTCTGTATCTTATAGTAATCATAGGTATAATAATAAAGATGACCTTCCTCACTAATTTTATAGAGCTTAGGTACTTTATACTCTAAAGGTGTTTTGTGCTTTAAAACTGGTCTGAATAACAATGTTATACGTGAGTGTCTACGTCGTTGAAGATCACGAAATCCTGTCGGAATCCTGTCGTTTGCGATATCAGTAATACTCGTAGTATGGAACCTAGCAGATGATTGGTATCGTTCAGGATTTCTCAGTTAGTATTTTACTAATATTTTCCTTCAAGTATAGTTTACCTAGGCACCTTAACTACCGCTTACATTTTAGTATTAACTTCTTTGTGGAGATTTACCACGATAGCAACTCTAAAAATGCCTGAGATGCAGAAAGTATGGTTGCTTTTATTAATTTCTCAGGCGTGTACCTACTTATCAGAACTCTACTGAAATATATAATATACTGAAATATATAATAATCAGGGTTTATATATGTACATAATTTTATGTGCGTTTTACGTGCTCTACCAATGTCACAACCCTAAAAAATTGCGACATTACGTTTGTTAAATTGGTTTAAATTGCCGAAATTCACTCTGGTTCTCGGGATATACAGCATACCATAATTTAAAAAGAATGCCTTTCCACCTAAGTTTGCCTAGTTCAATAGGAAAAATGTGGAAGGTGCTTCATGGTGCTAAGGCCACCAATGGAAAGAAAATCATAACTTGCTTTATAATACATTTTAATCTAAAAGTGAACATATGAAATCTTAAAAACTGTGACAACTATTTTTAGAAAGGGCCTTAATCAATGTCCGCGGAAAACGGCCATTTTTAGCGGAAATCGATTAAAGTTCTAGGCTCTCGATCCTAGGTCCTAGACTGGTTTTAAAAATAGGTGTCACAGTATTCTTAAAATTTCTCATGCTCATTTTTATATCGATAGCAACCCTTGTATGTCCCACACTGCTGGGGCACGGGTCTCTTTTAACTTTTAGATTAAAACGTACGAGTACCAATTATAAAACTTGTTATGATTTTCTTTCCTTTGGTGGCGCTTGTAAGCACCCCGAAGCGTCTTAAGCGAGGTGTCCAGAGACTACATGACGTGACACCATGTACAGCGTTTTATTAAACTCAGTCATAGTTCATTATTATTATAATTCGATGTAAGTACCTACAGTGCTTAGCCGAGTCTTATTTTATTTATTTGGAAAAAAACAGGAAACAGGCTAAATAAAGTTCATACAAAAAATTACTACAGGAAAATAAATCATTTACACTATAGTCTGGTAACCAATTGCATTACAATGGTACCTATAACCCGTTCTACTTTTATAACTCGGTTTTCGCTCGTATTAGACTCTAGAGTCTGGCCCTAGGGCCAGGTCCCTGGTGTCGGTTAATAGAAATAAAATAATAGCTTAATTTGAAGTACTGTCTTAGAACTTTTTGAAATACATTCATTTCTTAAAAATATTAAAGTAATTCTCTGCACTGCATGATATGGTAATAGGTAGGTCGAATCTAATTAGGTTCTAATTAGATTCTTATTTAAATTAAATTAATTAGGTTCTAATTTTGAGACCTAATTAGGTTATAATTAGGTCTCAAAATTATTTATTTTAATATTTCTTAGCTCTCTCTCTCTCTGCAACTGTTTCACGACTAAATAGCGTGTCCATCAAAATTGAACATGTATATTTTGTGGCGGCATTTATCATGGTAATACAAATTTTTATCGGCAACTTTATTTGTAACCAGCGCAACCCCCGCTAACAAGCTGTTAATCTACTACTAATCGTTAGATTGACTAAGAGTTAGGTCCGATTTCTCCATACTCTGTTAGTCAGATAACATCTATGTTAAGTCATTTAACGGACTGTCAAGGCTAGTGAATGTCCTACCACGCCAAAACGGCTGTTAAATGTTCTCTTAATCTTAATCAGTTGTTAAATTTAACAGCTACTCTAGAGGTCCGTTAAAAAGGTTAACAGACGATTAGTGCACCCAGCCTCCGACCAAACACATCTGTTCGGACAAATTTCTCCATCCTTCGTTCTTGATGTTGGTAGTCGTCGCATCTGTCCTTTTGTTCTCGACTACGTCTTTATATTTATTTACGAGATGTTCTAAAATTTCCTTCTCGTTTGTAGAAAAATTTGGACCGCATGTATTCTTTGACATAATTAATAGCACGACTTACGGCAACTATCACAAGAAGCAAGAACCAACACGCGAAAAATAACCTCAAATGTGAAAATATTTGACGTATGAACCAGCAAAACGAAATGTTGTCCGACTTTCACTAAATTCAACACTAACAACAGCATTTTAAATCGGTCGCATGTGTGCAGCATGAATGAATGGCTGGAGAGTCATTCACTTAACGTTCCGTTAAGGAACGTTAAGTGAATGTTACATTACTTTTTTGCCATCGGGCAGAAATAAATAACAGGGATATTAATTCCTTGTTAACTTTAATCATTCGTTAGCTAATGCCTCTGTTAGGGTGTGACAAACAGAGTATGGTGAAATCGGACCTTAATTTACTGTTATCAGCTTTCATTTGTTTCTTCTGTACGCACTTTGGCCAATAAGCCGTTAACAGTTGTTTACAGATTCCGAGGAACCAGGGGTTAGTATTTTATAACATCTTCCGTTTTCACAACGGTTCCTGACTTTCAAACTTCATATCTCCTTACTTGCTGGTAGAACCCGTAAGTTAATGACCATTCTTAAAAGATTAAGAGAAGTGGCCGATCTCAAGCTCATAAAGACTATATATTATGCCCTATGCCAATCAGTAATCTCTTACTGTATAGACACATGGGGGGGGGGGGGTGCTGCAAAAACTCATATCCTACCCCTTGAAATTTCCCAAAGAGCTGTGCTAAAAGTGGGATTCGGTCTACCACGGCTTTATCCAACAGAAGCTCTATATCAAACAGCTGAGGTGTTGACGGTTAGGCAAATATATATTCTAAAAGCTTGTCTCAAAATTCATTCCCAACTCTCAAATCTAAATCAAGATAGAAGAAGAAAAGATATTGCTTATAAAATTCCCGCTTTCAAAACATTTTTTGTTAACAGATTTCTTTGTTTTCTTGGATAACTATATAATAAAATAAATCGAGTTCTAGACATACAAAATCTAAATTCATTCAGATGCAAATGTTCAGTTACTAATTATCTACAATCACTCACCTATTATAAAACAGAGGATTAACTCGAGATTTTACGATGACACCAGCCCTCATAAATTTTCAGTCAAATTATTATTATTATCTTCGATCTCATCTCTTTTCCTATCTGTAGGTGATAATATATTACATGTTAGCAGTACACTAATACATGTACTTATTCATAATTATTATATAGGTACCTACTCAATTACTGCAATATCAAGACGCGTTTATAAATGTATATATGTACGTATATGTATATATAATATAATATTATATAATTAAATAGATATATATGTACTTTTATAATATCATATATATTCAATATACCTACATAATCTAAATTCTGGATATGTACCTTTCTTCCATAGTAACTATTTTTATCGTTGTTGTTCTTAATCTTTCGATAGCAACGCACGACACTGTCTTTAATATTAATGTTTTTTGGTTACACTTGGGAAACACTGATGTCTGTAACACAGGTTATTACCTAGCACAGGCATCAGAGCAAATCAAATAAAATTATTGTAAGCTACATACATTTTCTGTGAGTTCATTTTATTGATAAGCAGTTGCTTTTATGTTAATTTTATTGTAAAATTACGTGGTGTTAGGTACAAATAAATTTTTCATTTTCATTTTTTTTTACTATTTAGATACATAGATATAGCAAGAGGTCCCGGGTTCGAACCCTGGCCGGGGACAAAAAAAAAACCAAGGTCTTGGATGTTTACTTGTTTGTGATGTCGTTGTTTCTGGTTCCCACGACACATGTCGTTGTTTCTGGTTCCCACGACACAGGGTATCCTAGTGTGGGGCCAGAAGCAATGTATTTGCCTGTATGTAAATATTATGTTATATTTAATTAAGAGAATAGTCACCCTTCCGCACATTTCTTTCATTAATTTTCATTCTGGGGTTTGTTACATAAAATTACAAGTCATAGTTTATAATGACATAGTTTATTCGATAACATTGCGCAACCGAATCTTCCTACTTGTTAATCTATGGGTTTTTTAAAGAACATCGAATTCTCCCAGTAAATCATAAATTGTACTGTTGTATAAATCAGGTCCCAGAAATGGGTTATTCCACTAATCCCCATTGTGTAATCTTCTAAACATTCATTAATCATCGTATTCAGAATTTAATCATTTTACGGACTCTTGTGAAATTGCTTCATATTCACGGTCAGATTGTTACACTCCTGATGTATCCGCCTCATTGACTGAGCCACCTTCACTTCCAAAGCCAACATTTATAATAGTTTCTTAAATTTTTGCTTCACTAAACCAGAAAGTTTCCAATGTTCATTACATTCCATGCATGACGGCAATCACTCATGGTGACAACTAATTTGGTATACTTATTTTATATAAGTATGTAACTCAACCCCGCTGACTTTCTATGAGAAGAAATACTTGGGTTCTTCCACGTAGTCAAACTATTTTGTCAAACTGATTTGACCACGTGGAAAATTCGTTCCTCGTGGTCAAATTAAAGCAATGATCCTTCAATATAACATCGTATAAGATTCTAAATTAGTAAATTGTTTACCACGTTTCTTTCGCGCCTTTGAACAGTTTCGGCACTTTAACGCACAAGAAATTCACAAAAGCTTTAAAATCGATTGCCATTAAAAGAAAGTTCCTCTTATTTCAAAGAGAGTATTTATTTATTAATACTTCGAAATAATATCTGTAAGCTAAGTTCCTCTTGTTTATAAATGCTAGGTATATGGCGCGGTGTTCTATTTTACTAAGATTTAGGTAGCTTAGTGCTAAATACAGTCTGTTTTTTAATTCGATTGTGCCGGGGCCGCAAGCCATCACACACAACACATTTGTTGATATACCTTGTGGGGTATCATACATAAAGCAGTTAATTTTTTATAAGCAATTTAGATGACAGCTTTAAATACTTATATCGGGCTATGTCTTGTTTTATTATAGTTTATCCATTGAATAAAAAAATTGTTCTCAATATAATAGGTTTATTAAAAAAATAACAGCTCCGTGCTTTATCTAAATAATAACTCAAAATTAATAAATATTTTCAGGGTGTAAATAAAACTACCGCAGATGTAGATATACCTAGAAACAACATTGGGTACAACCAGTATACAAGTACCTAAAGATAGTAGTTAAATTCATACTTACAAAAACATTAATTTTCTGGATCTTTATGATTTTTTAAGTCACATATTCCATTTTATTAATGACCATTTTTCATTAATTTGGTTATACAGTTATCAGGACAAATCTATTAAAATAAGTACAAACCTATTTCTTTGATACTTGATAATATATCCCGATAATTATATGTAATTTATTATGAAATTGTCTTTATATTGTTTGGCGACTACACTTTGATGACACATCTATTATTTTACGGACACACCTTATTATTTAAAACATTCAAAACTTAGTAAATTGATGATAGCTTAAATCATACCCTTACCTAGGTATATACATAAAGAATCAGTTTAAAAAACATGCCAAAACCCCTTAGTCGAAATCAAGAGAAGACAACGAAAACATTCGAGTAGGTAACCAATAACCAATCCAGAAATGTTTTGTGACACGAGTACCTACGCGATACAGTTGACGTCTTGTCTAATTTCCCAGCGTACGGTATAGATATTGTTTTAAAAGTTTGACATTAGAAAATACATAGAAAACATCATGAGAAAAGTGTATATGAAATTAAAACAACAACTCATTTAATGCTTCTCACAACTCATAAGTACAGTTTTGTAGTTTTATATGCGGTATGAGTTTTGGAAATTAAAGAAAGGGCATAAAGAACAGATAACACGCCGAAATAAAATTGCTTCTTGCTTAATGCAGTTCATACCACTTTGTCATTCACTGCCACAAACAACTCTCCACAAACAACCACGATGTTAACCTAGTCCAAAATGACCTTGAAAATCAGCGTATGCACCAGCGTACTCATACAAAAATCGTAACTAATGCAATACTCGATCCAAGTAGATTATTTGCAAGGTGCAAGTAAATTTTTATTATTATGAATGAATATAGATAGCTACAGTTGGCGTGGTGAAATAACTTGGATGTGTAATTCACCAACTATAAATTTATTCGTGCAATTTGTACAGAATACAATTTTTAAAACTATAAAAACGCAGAAGCACAAACCAGAATGCGTGAAATTATGCATGATCACAATGATGATCACGAGCACGACGAGCTCATCGTACTTACCTGAGCATGAAACGAATATGAGAATGAACACAAGCACAAACATGCACGAGTACCAAAGTGTGCTATCATGGGTATGATCACGAACAATACTACATAGGTAATATCAAGTTTATTTTAACCAAAAATAGTATCTTATATATTTATGAAATTTTAACTGTTTTGTTTATAAAGGCACGATTAGTTTAAAGCACTTTTCATAGGCAGTTTTAGCAATCTGGTCTTCGTCTTTCCTTTTATCGCAGACTATTTAAACTGCATCTAAGAAGTGTTTTCAAACAGCAGTTGAGAACCCTGTTTTTTTCAGGTAAATAAGACCGTAATTCACTTATTTCCGAAAACTGATTATTACACACATATCACTTTTTCCAGTTAATAATATATTAGGGTAAGTCACGGCGCCTTCCGTGCTTCGCAAGGCACGTTTAGCCGTTGGTGCCGGCTGTCATATAATGGCAGTCGTTAAGCCATGTCAGAGGCCTTATGGGCGGCTTGATAACTTCTGACAGTAAGGCCCGCCACTGTCTTACAGTCCTCCACCAACCCGGACTTGGCCCACGTGGTGGAGTATGGCCTAACCTTCCTGCGATGCAGGAAGAGACCCGTGCCCCAGCAGTGGGGACATACAAGAGTTGATAACGACGGCGCCAAGTTTTCGATGTGGTCCACCAACGAAAAATTAGTACCTTGATTACGGCGTACCTTAGTACATTTAGTACCTTGATGCGATATTATTTAGTTGCTGCAATGTAACGTTTAGATACTTGTAATTTTTTGCGAGTAAGTTATTGTTTTAGTAATAGACAAAAAAATATTAAAATATAAATTTGTCACTCCAACGCAAATGGAGATAGGAAGACAGATAAAATTAATTGTATTGTTAAGGGACTCCTTGAGGTTCCAACTGATTGTTTTTGGAAAAAAATCCCCTATGCCAAGACATGATCCTGACAAAAATTGTCGACATCGGCTTATTGTCATTTCTCTAAAAGTGTAATTGAACTGAACATGCAACATTTATCTAAAATATCTTTATAATTTTAAGGTGAAAATCAAAGGTCCTTTTACATTAAAAACGTTGAGGGAAAACAATCATAATAAGACAAAATATCTTTATAATTTTAAGGTGAAAATCAAAGGTCCTTTTACATTAAAAACGTTGAGGGAAAACAATCATAATAAGACGTTATCATATATAAAAAAGTGAATGAAACGGAAAAGTAAAACTTATGACAATGCAAATATTATAGGTACGTAAACTTTATGAATAGATGATAATGATGAAATCCTAAGATTTTAAATTTAAATCGCAGACATATTGAAACAGACAAAATAGAAGTTATCCATGCCAATACAAGTTGCGGTAATAACACGTCAAGGGTTTCCATAAGGGGATACTCAGTTTTAAAAATCACTTTAAAATTATTGAGAGAATAAAAAGATATTTTCTGCAAAAATTATCAGCAGACGATTTAATTTTTTTTATTGGTTAACATAAATATATTTTTTGTGTGCTTAAGACTACAATCTAGTTTTTATCTTACAGTCACACGTCTTATGTTTATAAGTATAATACTAGATGACCCTGTTAATTTTGTAAGGCCATTTAAACTTTCATGAATCCCCACAAATATATTGAAAAAAATTCCCAAATCGGTCCAGCGGTTCTCGACTTTCAGTGATACTAATGAGACATGTTTATTAGTCTCGCCCTCACTCATTAGCACACATTTTAGATTGTCGTAGTATTATGGTATATACATAGTAATTGTATACCAAATAAATAATCTAAATTAGCTAGAAAACGCAACTGCTATTCATTTTCAGTCAGGTTGACCAATTGGTCAAGTTGGCAAATCGTGAAAATAAAATGGAAATTGAAAGAAAACTGTTTTTAGATATATAAATTACCTGTAAATAATGTTTTATTTGGTAATATTACGTATTATATTTCACTTTCCCTGATTCATTCATTTCGTTCATTAATTACTAATGATGACCTTTTTATCGACTTTGTCAAGCTCTTAAGTAATTTTTTTGCAAGAACACGGCATCCTCAGGCCCCAAAAAGTGGTCGTCTGTATTTTTCTACAAAATTAATTTCTTTTCATATGCTTCGGCTAAAACATCCTTGACATAGAGTTATCATATCATAGTGAAACATGAATTGCAGTTCTATAAAACTAATGGGTCAGTTCAGGACATTACAACAATAGAATTAAAAAAAAACTTAAGTAAATGGGACAGCTGAACAGACTTATGAATTTGTCCTGAGCAAAGTTAGGCTTAGAAATTGTTATTGGTAATTTAAATAATTTTTTCATTATTTGTGTTATCAGTATGAGTATCATTATGTATTTAGCTTTTTAATGGTTCTTATTTTTAAAGACATAAGTATTTTTTTATATGATTGGATTTATCGCTTAGGTCTTTTTCGTCACAAAGTCCAGCCTTACTAATAAAAATATGTTATACCATGCTTGTAACAAAAGTATAGTTACATGTGAGTTACACTTAGCATAAGGTTAGAATAGGGACGGAACATTTTCTTACTAAGAAAGTACTAATAAGTTCGAGTTAACTATTCCATTTCAAAATCCATAGACAAGAGAGAGAAAAAAAGATATTTTGTTCTGTGTTTGCCGTTCCCTGTCAAGTCAGAGCTGTCATGTGTGCTACTGTTAGGTACATGTTAGATAATACTTTTGTTTTAACGAAAATGGCTAAAAGAAACCGCCTATGGCACCAACGACTGTTTTAAACCCAGCTTTTGCCTCAAATTTTTGCATGGCCTTGAATTGGTCATCCAGAGAAAGGGACATTTTGATAATTGAAACCGTTTCTCCAACACTGCCCTTGCTACTCGTCTGCATACTATAGACCGATTGCTGACTAAAGCTATGAATACCTGCCGCATCATCTTGTATCCGAAATAGTTCAAATCGTAACCATCGATATTCATTCCTAATTTTGGAAATATGTGATAGTGTTAGGAGCATCAAAATGTAGCTAGGAGTAGACTCCTCACTTTTGCATGTTTACTTACTTGATTGCGTCCCCAATATTTTAGAGCTACTAAGATCTGAACTGTAGAAGATAAACCACTAGGTACCACGTTTGTCCAAGTCAAAGAACCACCTATCAGTTGATCTAAAAACAAATTACCTCTTTTGAAAAATCTAAATTTTACACGAAAATCTTCATCGTAATGTTCAAACGGGTCCTGTCGTATTTTGTATTGCTTCCTTTCCTGTCTTCCTACCTTTCTTGTGTTCTGCATGTCATTAAATAGATTCTCCAGGTTATCTTTCCTCCACCGCTTCAACTGCCCTAGCCATTTTATTAATTCCGAGAAATTAAACACAAAGTCAAGGGCATCTCAATACAATGATAATTAAACACAAAGTCAAGGGCATCTCAATACAATGATAGGTTATTCCGAACTTAAACAAGGGTAGGAGTTGTTTTATTAAAACAAAAGTTACGCCGACGTTATGGTAGGTTTAAGTTAATCCCAGTTTATTAGTAAACATTTTTATTATTGTAACATATTTTAAACCTTCGCGACTTGTACACATAGAATACTTTCGGGGATTAATCGCGTAGTAATTTATTGCTATTTTACCTCGACGTTTCGACGACGTTACAGTCATCGTGGTCACGAGAAGATTAGTACGCGATTAAGCCCCGAAAGTATTCTATTTTTATTATTTCTAGCTTATACCTCGTTATAACTTTTATTCTACGTTTATTAGCTAAATTTGGCAAATCAGATATTATTGTCGTAACTAATTAACTTATACAGAATTTAATGTCTTTGACCTACACTGCTCCGAAATTACTATTTACTTACCAGTGTTACGAGTATCTATCAAATAGAGGAAGTCTTAAGCAAACAATTGTAAAGATATTGAAAATGTGGAATTTAATAATTCACGATCTTGTAATAAAATATTCTCCCACGGGAATGCATTACCGGGTTATCAAGTTTCCCATGTCTGAATTCAGATCTATGTTTATCTTTACTATGCTAAGTTTCATGTTACTCCGTTCAGCCGTTATTGTGTGATTAGGCGTGGGTGGAATTTTTAGCCTCTAAATAGGTTTTTAAAGTAATAGACATCCAAACATCTTCACAAACTTTTCCACATATTAATATTACTAGCTGACGCCGCAAACGTCATCCTTTGTCTTAATTCAGATATTTGTCTATCTGTACGCTAAGTTTCACGTAAATCTATCGAGCCGTTAAATCTATTGCGTGATTGAGTAAAAACTATCTTCACAAACTTTCACATATATAATATTGGTAGGTTTAAAAAATATTTAGTTACTAAATTAGTTTTTTAAAAGGTAAATTCATTCATTGTACGGTGTACGTATACGTTGTGTGATTTACGTCGTTGTAAGCGTATATTTAATTTTGTTTTATTAAGTCTACAAAACATAATACCGATTACCGGTTACAGAATAACAATATAAACCGAACTGACTTGTCCCCTGTATGAAGAAGTTTGCCAAAATTCAAATGGGATAGGCAGTACTTAAACTAAAATATAAAAAATAGGTAAAATTTTACGTAGTAGGAATTTAGAGTTAAAGTTACTGTAAATAATTATTAGGTAAAGCGGTCGACGAAGACGGTTTAGACATAAAACTGACCATTTTGATGACTTATGGTCTTGGTTTAAATATGTCAGTACTACAAAAATCGGCCAGCTGGTTATTATATAGACGACACATTCTACAAATCGAATCGGTCGTCGTCAAAACCTTTCTTGGAGAGGACGTCAGGGTTTATATAAGCTCTTTTAAAAGTTTTTGTGTCTAAATCTTCGTTACTTTCCTTTTAGATCCCCACACCCAGGATAAAAATGACCAAATGTATTTTAAATGTATAAGCAACAAATTAATGCTCAATGAAGTTAGGAAGTAGTTCTACGAAGATCGCTCCTATCGAGGTATGTGCTTTAAGAGCAGTGTTAGGTATTCATATTTTGGTTAAGGGATTGTTTTCGACTAACATTATTTTGATAAGAGTAAGTTCCAGTGAACTCAAAGTAGTAGTCAACATCAACCCTTGCATGTCCCCCATGTCCCACTGCTGGGGCATAGGTCTCTTCCTGCATCGCGGGGAGGTTAGGCCATACTCCACCACGGGGGCCAAGTCCGGGTTGGTGGAGCAAAGTAGTAGTAATTTCATTAAAAAAAAATAGTGATCAATAGAAAATAGAGTTAACGAGTTTCATAATCAACTACATTACAATTATATTATATACCTGTTTAATTTCTGAAGTCATCACAAGCTTAGGGGGCTAATAATGCGCACCAAATCATCAGCGAATAAACAGTATCACATTCCATAGAATTTTGACGGCTAGACCAGCGTTTCTTTACTTTTTTTGTCTACCAATCCTTAGGAAAACAAGCACAACTGTGCCACTAAAATTTAAGGGTCCCCCTTAATAAAAAAACAGCAATAAATTTCGGACCATTCACTGTTGTACGACAAATTACAAAAAATATATATATAATAAATATATTTATATAAAATAGGTTAATATGAAGGTTGGTGCTGCTTCTTTGCAACTTAATTAATGGTATAGGTTGATCTTACTACTGAGTTGTAGCGTGAAATCGGAATCCACTTGTAATCTGTTTCTGTATTTGTTTTTAATATAAGCACACAAGCACAGAATGCCTTTTCACAGAGGTTGAAAAAAAGCAGTAATGTTTCATTTATATGATTGTCAAATGGTTCATAGAAAAGAATGTGGACCCCCATTCATAATAGGGGTCCCCTAGGGGTCCGCGGACCATAGGAAACACTGAGACGATTGCAATCGTTTAGGATTCATTGCGTGTAATACCTATAATATGTAGCAACAGTTCTCTCGATGAGCACGAAAGCTAGCAGTTTGGCTGTACTGCCATACTGGCTAAGGTTACGTCCTGGAGCTCTATTTTTGAATCGCTCGTCTCGTGTCGAGCGCTCGATTTCTACTGATTTTCGTTCGACATATGAAAATTCCGTATTTTTTAATCACTCGACTGCAACGAATGGTCCTTACCACTCGTCTCGTATGTCGATCGATAGATTAATTGTCAAAATTTGTGTTGATCCAAATCGAGGAGTTTGTGCTTTTGTGCCGAATTGATTTTTTGTTTCGACATTTTCGAACAAAAACAAACCAAAGTGTTATTATTTACGATCCATGACAGTGTTTTGTTTGTTTTGCAACTAAGGGAAAAGATTTTTCATCTAAACAGCCAATAAAACGAAATATTTTACGTTCCGTTTCCGTTACGGTAGTTTCCGGTTATTGTAATTTCTGCGTGGAACGGAGAAAATACAATACTTCAAATTGTACTGGCAACACTTCAGGCGAACGATTCCAAAATACGAAAAAACGAGATCATGCGACTTAGAAGACGAGTGTGACTTATGTCGCATTCGACGATACAATTTCATACGAGTGATTCAAAAATAGAGCTCCTGTCCATTTTAATCATGGATGAATAATTTTTTTTTTAAAGTATGTTTAATCCTAAATAATACACCTAATGCGGATTTGTCTAGTTGACTCGCCAAAACGTGTCGACAGCATGCGATGTGGTGTTTAAATTTACAAAACTTAATCTACTCATATTTTAATAATGAACCCTAAGATTTTAAACCATTTTTTTATGTGTATTAATTATTTATATCCACACACGCAAGAAAGATCAAGTGTTCACACACAACCACCTACATAATTATGAGCATAATAATATGTTGAGCAAAAAGAACGATGTGGCCTAGTCCACAATAACTCGGAAAACAGCATGAATCTACTCGTATAAAAAAATCAAAACTGATTCAATACTCGATGCAAGTAGATAAATAATTATATTTTCACGAATGAAAATAAATAGCTACTGCTGGCGTGGTGAAAAAACTTCGATGTGTAAAATCACCAATTTTAAATTTTATTTGTGCTCACTTATAATTTGAACAGTTCGCTTACAATTTTAAAACTATTGAAACGGGGAAGCAAGTACTATCACGAGAATGAGTGAGATTATGAGCATGATCACGAGCACAACGAGTTTATCGTAATTTCCGGATCACGAGACGAATACTTACTAGGAAGAACACAAGCATGAGAAGCACGAGCATCAATGACTGCTACCACGAGTACCTATGAACAGGAACAATACTATCTAGGTAACATCAAGTTCATTGCAACAAAAAATATTATCAACCTTATGTAACTTTAACTTTATATTTAAAAAACTTATTTAGTTGCTGACAATAGACAAAAAAAATTAACATATTAATTTGTCACCTTTATACAAATTGATAAGATTAATAAAATTAATCTTAGGTTCTCTATTAGCATGATTGACAAAAGATACTTATGATAGAAATGTTAAACATAAACGGTGAACTTGCGTCATTTGGTTTGGAGTGACATTGCTTGTATACCTATTTACCATAGGCATAGAAAGCTTAGAAAAAATGAAACGATACAAATATTTTTTTTTGGGATCACAATAAAATGCGAAAAATAAAGTTACTCTAAAACAATAAAACTTATTAACTTTAGATTTTTCGTTGAATTCAACGTATTCTTGACCCAGCGCCTGAAACGTCCGTTTTCCAAAAAAAAATCTAAAATATCTGAACGTCTTTTTGGATAATGTCAGCTCCTAATAATGTTTGTCTCCAAGAATAATAGTTTTCATATAATGTTCGCTTTCAGAAAGTGCTTATTCCTGTCTGCATCTTGAAAAAATCATTCAAGATGCAGACAGGAGTCTGCGTCTTGAAATAATCCGCCTTGCAATTTCGGCATTCTGGAAGAGTCTTACTCCAAAAATGTCAGCAAACATGTACATACAACATTTACTTGAAATATCTTTGACGTTTTAAAGCGAAAATCCATCATGATCTATTTTATACTTTAATTATTTTGAGTGTCTGATCAATAGTTGTTAAAATAAAAAAGTACCTTGTTTATTCTTTTACAGAAACATTCAAATTAGGCCAAACAAAATTCATCTAACACAACGTCGTGCGTTAAACTTAATTCAGGAAAACTTTTCTTTGGTATGTAATTAATTACCTTGTGTTTTATAAATGCTACTTTATCTTGCAATATTTTTAAAAATAAGATATAAATACATATATTTTATAATTTCAAAGTGAATAGTAACTAAGTAACTATTCTAATGATAGATTAAGTAATAAGATGTATACCAGACTTAAGAATTCACATTTGTGTCTACCTATGACAGTGGTCGGTGATTGGTAATTTGTAAATAAGATTGAACCATTGGATAGTTAGGTATATAAAGTTTAACAATAATTATCATTTACGTTTTGTGTAGAGGTCTCGCGATATATTAATTATTATTGTGCATTGAAATAAAACCAAATTTGAATGAAAACCAGTAAAGCGTAATTTAAAGGTAAATTTATGCCATAAAATGAAAAGGTATCTCCACTAGGTAAATTAAAAATAGAGATAAGTAGGTATACATTATTTGAGTTAAATTGGAATTAAGCTAAGATTCAATAAATTACGGCTTTTCAACAATTTACATATTGCTTGATTTTATTTAAGAACAATTCTTATATTATAAAATGCCTACCCGTGATTTGGGCACGATTGATGATTGTGAAGTTATCTGGAATTAAATAACGTAATTGTATACTAACAAAAATTTTATATTTTGATATCACATTATTGAACCAGGAACAAGACCATAGAGATACCTTGTCATCGTATATCTTACTTTTAAATAACCATTGGATATATAAAACCTGTTAAAGTTAAACATAATACTAGTATGAACTCACGCCTGTATCCAAGAGGCGTAGGCAGAGATCAGGAACTGCCCTATGCCCCTTCGCTTCATAAACATTCATTAGTCGTTGTGTGCAAGCACGCCAGTTTAGTAGAAAAAAAAATTGTACATTAGGGAATAAAAATCTTTCAAAAAAAAACTTATTTTCTGCCGCAGAAGTTTCGTCATTGTTTCGGCGTGTTATAGTAAGCAGTCATATTAGACCGACACGTTACTGGTAACAAACATGCAACTAAAACTGATGAAATTTAATTGAAGATCTCGCCTACATATCGCTTGTACCTACTTGGTGATAGATGCAATACTTGTTAACTACGTTTATTCGTGTGTCTGCAAACGATATTATTTGATATGCTGTAGAAAAAAAATATTTAGTTAATGGTAGTACATTTTGATTGTCTAATTAATAGTTATTGAAGTAAAAATTTGGTACCTTATTTCTTTACAGAAAAATACGAACCAAAAAACATCTTTTTAAAAACCTACTTAGAGGCTAAAAATTTCACCCATGCCGGGATTCGAACCCGCAACCTCTGGCTATCCGTGCCAGCGCTCTACCAATTGAGCCAATGGGCGACTCACCGGCATCAGTGAAATTTCGAACCTCTCTACACTATTCTCTGTATTACGTACAAATTTAAAATAAAATTTTTGTCTTTAGCACGGGTTGGTGCATTAAAAATAAAAATGGTACAAAAAACATCTGACAAAAAAATCGAACCTAATTCAGAAAAAGTATTATTTGCTATGTAATTATTTTGTTTCTATAAGTGCTACGGTATCGTGTGATATTATTAGGTAAATATTTTCGTATAAATACAGATGTTTTATAATTTCAAAGTAAACAGTAGTGTCTAAGTTTTCTAAAAATTTGATTGAATTTTAAGATGAGATACCCGATTTAACAATTTACATTTCATTGGTCGGTGATAGGTAATAATCATAAATAAAATTGAACCATTAGGTAGTTCAAAGGTATTCTACGATTTAAAAAAACTAGAATAAGTAGATTATTATATCTGAGACTAAGTAGGTCTTTTCAACAATTTGCATATTGCTTGATTTTATTTACGAACAATTCTTATATTATACTTACCTACCCGTGATTTAGGCACGATTGTCAAGTTGTCTGGAATCATATAAAGTAATCCATACTACTTAAAAATTTATATTTTAGTTAGTTCATTGATATATTTAACTGAAATAAATTAAAAAGTTGTATGTAAATAAGATTAGACATACTATAATAGTGTAATGAACAAGAAACAAGAGAAAGCCATAGTGTCATGGTATATGTCATGAATAAACAATTCAATTCAATTTTTAGCCTCTAAATAGGTTTTTAAATTCAATTCAATCTTAGAAAATTAATTTTAACCTACTGCCATACCGTAATTTTAATAATGAACCCTAGGATTTTAAAGTGTTTTAATTATTTACATCCACAGACGCAAGGAAGATCAAGTGTCCACACGCAACTACTTATGTTGAAAGCATCCTAATATCTTGAGCAACATAATCGATGTTGTCTAGTCCAGAATGACCTTAAAATCAGCGTGAAAATGTACTTATATAAAACATCAAAACTAATTAAATCCTCGATGCTAGTAGATACATTATTTTATTTTCACGAGTGTATATAAATATCTACAGCTGGCGAGGTGAACTAAGGTGAAGTTGTAAAATCACCAATTTTAAATTTATTCGTGCTCATCCACAATTTGCACAGAATAAATTTTTAAAACTAGGTATTAAAACGGAGACACGAACCATCACGAAAAAATAAGCATGATCACGAGGATGATCACGAGCACGCAGCTTATCGTACTAACCTGCGCACGAGACGAATATCAATTAAGAATGAACACGAGCACAAATAAGCACGAGTACCAGAGTGTGCTAGCATGGGTATGCTACGAACGACCACGAACAATACTATATAGGTAATATAAAGTTTACTATAACAATAAATATTATATTATATATTTATGTAACATTAACTGTTTATATTTATAAAGACACGATTCGTCTATAGCACTCCTGATATGCAGTTTCAACAATCTGGTTACGTCTTTCCCTTTATCGCAGACTATTTACATCGGTTTTAAAAAAACATGTTTTTTTTTTATAAATAAGACCACAGGTCACTTATCTCCAATAATTGATTGTTAAGTATACACCTATCACCCTTTTTTTTAATAATATGTTCGAATAAGTCACGGCACCAAGTTTTCGATGTGCTACCCATCTAAACTATGGCACATGTATTACCTTTATATAATTTTTTTTGGTTGCTGCAATTATTACGTTTAAATACTTGTAAGAATTAAGTGAATGTTTTGACAATAGACAAAAAAAATATTAAATTATTAATTTGACACCCCTATGCAAATGCAAACAAATAAAATTAATAAACCGTTAATAAAATGTATCCTAGGTCAAATCACTATTAACATTATTAAGGCAATAGTCGGACAATTCCTTTTGTAAAAATGATCTGTAAGAAAAGATACTTATCATGGATATTTTAAAATTAAAAGGTGAACCTGCGTCTAACTTAGTTTGGACTAACACCGCTTTTATACCATAGAAGACATGAAAACTTAGGAAAAACTACAAAAATAAAACGTTACTTACCAACATTTTTTTCGGGGTTTTCGGATACAGTTACTTTAAATAGTAAAAAACTAATTAGATTTAGTTTTTTCGTTAAATTCAACGTTTTTTTGGCTCAGGCCTGACGACGTGTCCATTTTCCTAAAAAAAAAAATCGCAAAATGTCTGCACCTCTTTTTGGATAATGTCAGCTTCTAATAATGTTTGTCTCCAAGAATAATAGTTTTCATATAATGATCGCTTTCAGAAAGTGTTTATTCCCAAAATGTCTGCATCCTGAAAATATCTGCCTTCTTACAATTTTGGCATTCCGGAAGAGTCTTCCCAAAATGTCATCAAACATGAACATGCAAAATTTACCTGAGATATCTTTATAATTTTAAAGCGAACAACCATTATCCTTTTACATTATATTGACTTTTGTTGGATTATATGAAGAGTCGTCTCAAAATGTCATCAAACATGATCATGCAAAATTTACCTGAGATATCTTTATCATTTTAAAGCGAAAAACCAACATTCTTTTACATTATATTGACTTTTGTTGGATTATATGAAGGAAAGCCAGCCAATTAAACAACCAAGAGACAGACGAGAACCGATTGACCTTTCGATGTATAGAGTAGCCTAACACACCAAATAGTTGTCGGTTTACTACGAGTAATCCTCTAACAATTTTTCGACAAGTTATATTAATATTATGAAAATATTATCGTAGAAAACAAATACTGCGTTTATTTATCTTTTACATCTCTTCATTTATATTAAAACCATTTTTAGTGCATGTACTCCATTATAGTTGCACTTAGTACGTAACATAGGTTATGGTCATGTTAAAAAAAAACGTTCTGGCCCGAGTTTTCGTAAAACTGCAAATACGTACTTTATATTATGACTTTTCGAGTTACATTAATAAGTTGACTCTGCTGAGTCAACTTGCTAATCTGAATAGTCATAAAATTGATGAACTTTAATTGAAGATATTGGTTGCATGTCCTTGGTGAAAGACGCAGTTCTAGTTACTTCTTAATTAATACAAAATATATTAATTGAAATAATGTGTAGGGCTTGCGAAAAGTTTAGTTAAAAATACATTTAGTTCAATGCCGACCTGTTAATTAATTCATTGACATTATACGTATTATATTTTGAATGTCAATAGTTGTAAAAATAAAAAAAATACCTTGTCTATTTTTTTACAGAAACATTCAAACTACGCCAAACAAAATTCATCTAACAAAACTTTGTGAATCAGACTTAATTCGGGAAACCTTTTCTTTGGTATGTAATTATTTAGCTTTTATGAGTGCTACTTGATTTTCCAATATTTTTAAAAATAACATATAAATACACATAGTATCTTATAATTTCAAAGTGACTTAGCATTAATTATAGTACCTATCTAACTTTCCTAATAATAGATTAAGTACTATAGATTAAGATTTAATACCCGACTTAACAACTTACATTTGTGCCTACCTATGAATGACAGTGGTCGGAGATAGGTAATAGTTGTAAATAAGATTGAACCATTAGTTTGAACCAAAGTTTTATATACAGTTACTTATATAAAACTTTGCTTTTATGGGGTAGGTTAGGTGGTTATGTTTTACTTAGTAAGTAGTAGTAATTCAGTTCATGGTGTTATATTTTGAGTGTCGAGTTATTAAAATAAAAAAGTACATAGGTACGGTTTTTCTATACAGAACAATTCAAACTACGTCAAACAAAATTCAACTACTTAGTAAAACTATGAGAGTCAAATTTAATTCAAAAAACTTTTATTTGGTATGTAATTAACAAAAAAAATTGTTTTAGATGTGCTATGGTATCGTGCGATATTATTAAGTAAATATTTTCATATAAATACAGATGTTTTTTCAATTTCGGAGTGAATAGTTTTTTAATTTTAAAGTAATTATAGAGTCTAACTTTTCTAATAATATACGTAGATTGAATATTAAGATGAGATACCCGATTTAACAATTTACATTTCAGTAGTCGGTGTTAGGTAATAATCATAAATAAGATTAAACCACTAGGTAGTTCAAAGGTATCTTCACCAGGTAAAAAAAAACTAGACTAAGTAGGTATTATATTACTTAAATTCATTAGAAATTAAGCTAATAGAAGTTATAACAATACAATACATAGGTAGCTATTGCTTGATTTTATTTACAAACAATTTCTTATTTTTCTTATATATTTCGGTACGATTGACGATTGTCAAGTTGTCTGGAATAAAATAAAGTAATTCCATTCTACTAAAAAATATATTTTGGATAATTGATTGATACATTACTGAAATAAATTGAAAAGTTGTATGTAAATTAAATTTGATATTAGTTATTGTGTAAAGATACAGTGACATGGTACATCTTACTTTTAGAAATCAATCGTATAAATAACGCCTATTAATACAAAAATAATATAAACTCACGCCTGTACCCCAATGGGGTAGGCTGAGATAAGGGACTGCTACTTGCCACGATCCTGACAGTTCACTTTAACCTTATTAACACTTATTAGTCGTAGCATGCATGCACGACGATGGGTAACAAATACTTCTAATAAAAAGAAATGTAACAAAAACAAACTTATTTTCTGTGCCAGAAGTTTTCTTATAAGTTTCAGTGTGTTTCAGTAAACAGTCATATTAGACCGACATGACGATTGATTAGATTGATTGCTTAGAAGTTAGGTAACAAACATGTAACGAAAATCATGAAATTTAATTGAAGATATCTGCTTGCGGTCGTACTTGGTGTTAAACGCAAGTTACTTCGTTTATTCGTGTCTGTGAACAATCAATACGAAGTATATTAATTGATATGCTTTAGAAAGTTATGGTTAAAAAAATATTTAGTTAAATACTGACCTATCATTTAATTCGGTGTGATAGCGTTACATTTGATATGCTTTAGGAATGTTTGTTCAAAAAAGATATAGCTAAATACCGACCTATATTCAGTGTCATAGTATTACATTTTGAATATCTAGTTAATAGTTGTTTAAATAAAAAAAGTACCTTATCTATTTTTTACAGAAACATTCAAACTACGTCAAACAAAATTCAACTAGTAATACTACGAGAGTCAAACTTAATTCAGGAAAACTTTTATTTGGTATGTAATTATTTTAGTTTTTTGAGTGCTATAGTGACGTGCGATGTTTTCAAGAAAATAAAAAGAGAATATGCAGAGTGCTTAGTGCGAGTTTTTTAACTACTCGATCGCGTTAACGTAAACTCATATTTCTATGGCATCGAGGAAGCGCCACCTAGCGACAAGTATGGAATTAAAATTGCTGAGTGCGAGTTGTAATGGTTTACGTTGAGAAGTGAACACGTTTACCAGCCAAAATACGAATAAACGCGAGTGCGAGTTGTACTGTGACAGCGTTTTGCCAGTTCGAACGGTTAACTTACTCATACTCACTACTCAATGCTCGATTAACGCGGTAGTAAAGTCATTCGATTGGATCTGTCAAACTCGCACTAAGCCCTCAGATGTTTCACAATTTCAAAGTGACTAGTGTTAAATTGTGTCTAACTTTCCTAATAATATTATATTAAATATAAAGTGGTACCTAAGTGATTTAACAATTTACATTTCTGTGGTCGGTGATAGGAAATAAATAATCATAAATAAGATTGAACCAGTAGGTAGTTTAAGACTTCGCTTTTGTGGGTGTATTTTTAGCAGAGTTATTTTATTTTCGTTTTGTATAGAAATCTCAGGATTAAATTTTAATTATTATTATGTACTATAAAATAAAACCAATTGGAATGAAAACCAGTTAAGCGTAATATAATAATATTTAAAGATAAGACAAATTTATGCCGTTACATTAACTTTTAATAAAGTTATCTCCACTAAGTAAAACAAACTAGACTAGGTAGGTATATTTTATTAAAATTAAATAGGGATTAAGTTAAGTAAGGCCTTTTTAGCAATTTACACACACTTGATTTTATTTAAGAATAATTCTTATATGTATGATACCTTCCTACCCGTGATTTGGGTACGATTGACGATTGTTAAGAATAAAATAAAATAATTGGTTTGTACCTAAAAATATATTTTGTTTTTTAATTGATGTCACAATGTAAGACGGACACAAATTGAAAAGGATATTATAATTGTGATTGAACAAGAAACATAACAGAGCGATACAGCGTCATGGTATATTTTAAACATTTATTACATAAATAAAGCCTGTTAACGTTGACAGAACAAAATAAAAAAAACTCACACCTGTATCCAAAAGGGGTGGCAGAGACCAGGACTGCCACTTGCCACGGGCCGGGGTAGGCAGAGACCAGGACTGCCACTTGCCACGGCCCTGACAGATTACTTTCGCCTCATCAACACGTATTAGAGCACTTAACGTGCTTCGGGAAGAAAACTTGCGCCACCAATGGGAAAAAATCATATAATTGTGTTATAGGTATATAATACTTTTTTATTTAAAAATGAACATGAGAAATCTTAACTACTGTGACAACTATTTTTAGAACCTACACTCTAGAACCTAGAATCAACAACCAAGGACTTTAATCACTTCCGAAATCGATTAAAGTTTTGATGTATTGATTATAGGTAGTGATCTAGACTGTAAGTTCTAAAAATAGTTATCACAGTTGTTAAAATTTTTCATGTTCACTTTTAAATAAAAACGTATTATAAAAATGTATGATTTTTTTCCATTGGTGGCGCTAATTAGCGCCCCGAAACGCCTTAATAAAAATGCTATCATGCGTGCACGCAGGTTGCTTCCTTTTTTAAAAAAATACATGCAAAAGCTATATAAAAATAAATTCACTTAGGGACGAAAAATAAACTAATTTTGTGCGGCAGAAGTTTGTCATTAGTTTCAGCACGTTTCAGTAAGCAGTCATATTAGACCGACACATAAAAGCAATCCTTATCATCATTGACATCATATGTACGTATATTATGTAAACTTAAATAAATTATGTAAATATAATGTTCCCTTCTAAGTCGTACTAAATCCAATATTTCGATTTATTCGTTCTTTATTTAAAGAAATATTTACAATACTTTTTTACTTATTAATTCAAGACATTTACAGAATGCAATTATTCATTAAATATAAAAAAACCTTGATTGAAACCAGTATAGGTTAACTTAGATATTACACTTGATGTTATCAGTTCCGGCACTATTTTAAGTACATCGTCCTGTACCTATCTCTTGAAAAACGACAGTTCCACCACTTTACATCATAGAATTTAAGCTCTGGCCTAACGAACCATTTTATCAAAGCAGTAGGTATATAAGAAAAAAATAGTGATCTTTAGTTTTTGTCTAAACATTCCAGATCTGAGTGTGGAAATATTAAAAAGCGGGTATATTTAACCACAAATCGGTACCCTTACAAAAAGTACCATTACTAGCATTAAGACACTATTTGAATTCGCCTTCATTAGTTGTACATTTTTTGTGGAGACATAAAGCACGAGAATATCACGAATGAGTTGTTTCCATGCTTGAGAATTTTAACCGATCAGGAGCAAATACTATCATTTTTTTTCCACAACTATTTGGAGAGATTCGTGGAACATCTAGGTTAACTACTACAGTAACTCATACAGATTGAAACAAGGAGAGCGGTAGACAAGCAATAAACGAACTTGAACTTGAACAGCCATATGATGGCAGACTATAGGGATTGACAAACAGACAAACATACGGAAAATATTTTTGGAAAATTATTTTTATTAATACGTCACAATTTTATCGATGCTACGTTATGAATTGCAAACAAGGTTAACTGTGTTAACAGCATGTGTTATAGTATAGCCTTTCCTGAAGTGTATTTTTAATATGTACCTATTTATTTTTTAGACCTTACATAGATAATAGAGTCTATCTTATAAACTAGAGTAAGTAAAGGCAAATCTAATATTTTTTTCGTATTCACTGTAGGTATTGGCATCGTAGGAACTTACACAAAATTTGCTTCAACACACATTGCATAAAAGTCACAGTTTTTTAGTGTTATTTATATAATCGTTAAAACTTAATTAGGTACTTTGATATCTGAGTCAATAGCAAAGAAATAATTATTTGAAAATAGATTACCGTATTTTAAATTTTTTTATTAAGAAGCAAGTTTTTACAACCCAAGTAAAAGAAAACAACTAAAAATTATTTTTATGTACTAAATGAAATCAAATTAAAGGGCGTGAGCCTTATTTGCATTAGTCCGTTTATTTAATTCTTGCTATGAATTCTTCCATAGGTAATCGAATTTTATTTAGTCTCACGGCGTTATCATATTTTTGAATAAAATAAAATAACTTCAATTACTTATAGGTAGGTATAATATAAAGAAAACATTTGAATTACCGTGTTAATAATTAATTAAGATAGTGGCTAAAAAATAATTAATGGATAAATAAATTTATGCAACACTTGTGCTTGCTTACTGGATGAAAGAACTAGCTTATTCATATTGATACGTAGTTATTTAAAATTAGTTATCCATCTCTTACTTAAGATAAGCAATAATTAATATTAATTAATTTAGAAAACTAGTAGTACAATCGAAGTTTTATATTTAAGGAACATGAAATGCAAAAAATAATTATATCGTTCATAACGGTAAATGGTGATAATTTAGACAAAAGTATGGAACGATTTTAATTGAAAAGGTTAATGAACTAAGAAATTGGTTATACAAAGGTTTCCAAAGAAATCTTATTATGTTTCAAATAAACTGTTACCATTAAAATTTCATTGATTTTAGCTACGTTCATTAATCAATTACTCTCTACTTTTAACATCGTATTTACTTTTGGTTACTTTCAAATGAGCAGTTCGGGGACCAAACTTGGAGCCTGGGCTATCAAGTGGGCTACCCTCTGAGCTATCAATACTATTAGGACTTAGGCAAATTTTGGCTAATTTATCGTGTTAAAATGTGGAAAGCGCGCCTGGCCATTGACGCCTTATTTTAAAGTGGAACAATATGTTTTCAAAGCTGATGCCACCTCATTGGTAGTTAGTTTTTATTCCCGTGACCTCGTTACTATCTTCTACAAAACTCTTCAGAGTAATCAATTTTCAGACGTAAGCTTTATTTATATATTTATTTATTTTATTTTCTATATTTTGTGTATCTAAGCAGGCCATTGTTACAAATATTTGTTTAATTTATTAATCTATTAAGGTACAAATGTTCTTTGGCAGACTTAACAATTTTGTACACAGTGAGCGTTATATTAAATCAAGTACCTACCACAATTTTCAAACAACTTTAATTTTTAAGGTCTTAAAGATAATCGAAATTTAGAACTCTTTGGAATCCTTGGTTACAGTGAGAAAATATACGTATATATTATCGAGAAAAATATGCAAGTTAGATCAAAAATTAAAAACTATTGTGTTGATACAATGGTAGTGCCTAAACTGATTATTTTAAACTAAATAAGTAATATTTGAAAACTATATTAAAAAGACCACTTGTAATTAACGACGTGTACTTAATTAATATAATTAAAACATCACATCTAGTTAGATTATTTGTAGATGACTATTTAGATTATGTATTTGTTGAAAAAAGGAGAAAATGGCCTTAAATTGTAAATGGAACACAAAACTTCCATACAATATTAAAATATTATTTACGAAAAATTCTCATATCATACCAGCTAACCCGTGATTTGGGTACGTTTGGCGATTGGATGTTACCTGGAATTAAATAACGTAATTGGATACTACCTAAAAAATATATTTTGTTACTTAATTAATATCAAATTATTGTGTATTGAATAAGAACAAGAGAAAGCGATGCAGCGTCATCGAATAGCCTACTTTTAAAAAGCCATTGGGTAAATAAAGCCTGTTGAAGATATTTTTTTTATAATATGAACTCACGCCTGCAATTGATTCATCAGTTTTCATTAGTCGACGTATGCAAGCACGCCAGTTTTGGGCACGAAAAAAATTAGTTAAATTACATCAAGGAATAAAAATAAACTTATTTTCTGTCGCAGAAGTTTCGTCATTGGTTTCTGCGTGTTTGAGTAAGCAGTCATATTAGTACGACACGATATTTGATTAGATTGATTGATTCGAAGTTAGGTAACAAACATGCAACTAAAACTGATGGACTTTAATTGAAGATTTCTGCTACCTATCAATTCTAGTTACTTCGTTTATTCGTGTGTCCGCGAACGATATTATTTGATATTCATAGAAAAGTTTTATTTCAAAAAAGATATTAGGTAAATACCGACCTATCAATTAATTCAGTATCATGGTATTATATTTTGAGTGTCGAGTTATTAAAATAAAAAAGTACATAGGTACGTTATTTCTATACAGAACAATTCAAACTACGTCAAACAAAATTCAACTACTTAGTAAAATTATGAGAGTCAAATTTAATTCAAAAAACTTTTATTTGGTATGTAATTAACAAAAAAAAATGTTTCTAGATGTGCTATGGTATCGTGCGATATTATTAAGTAAATATTTTCGTTTAAATACAGACGTTTTTTAATTTCTGAGTGAATAGTTTTTTAATTGTAAAGTAATTATAGAGTCTAACTTTTCTAATAATATACGTGGATTGAATATTAAGATGAGATACCCGATTTAACAATTTACATTTCAGTAGTCGGTGTTAGGTAATAATCATAAATAAAATTAAACCATTAGGTAGTTCAAAGGTATCTTCACCAGGTAAAAAAAAACTAGAGTAAGTAGGTGTTATATTACTTAAATTCATTAGAAATTAAGCTAATAGAAGTTATAACAATACAATAAATAGAATAGAATAGAATATTTATTTATTGGGCAAAAACATTAGTACACAGCTTTTACAAAATGGTCTTACTTAATGCTATATACAAAATTAACGATTAGCTTCTGACGCTGTGCTAGGTTAAAAACCTGTGTTACAGCAATCAGTGCCAATTCCCCACCGAAGTGACAATGTTAATTTGAGTTCGGATTGTACAGGCAATTAGTTTCACTTAACATACAGATTTTAATAATTTTACTCATGTAAAGTATATTATATATATTTATATATATATATATATATATATATATATATATATATATATATATATATATATATATATATATATATATATATATATATATATATATATATATATATATAACCCAGGAACCATGTATATAATTATGTCCTAGGATTCAATTACCTTAAATTAGTATATTTGTATAAAAGTAGGTGGATAGGTGTAGTGTAGTTGGTGAGTGTATAAACAAATAGGTAGCTATTGCTTGATTTTATTTACAAACAATTTCTTATTTTTCTTATATATTTCGGTACGATTGACGATTGTCAAGTTGTCTGGAATAAAATAAAGTAATTCCATTCTACTAAAAAATATATTTTGGATAATTGATTGATACATTACTGAAATAAATTGAAAAGTTGTATGTAAATTAAATTTGATATTAGTTATTGTGTAAAGATACAGTGTCATGGTACATCTTACTTTTAGAAATGCATCGTATAAATAACGCCTATTAATAAAAAAATAATATAAACTCACGCCTGTACCCCAAAGGGGTAGGCTGAGACAAGGGACTGCTACTTGCCACGATCCTGATAGTTCACTTTAACCTTATCAACACTTATTAGTCGTAGCATGCATGCACGACGATAGGTAACAAATACTTCTAATAAAAAGAAATGTAACAAAAACAAACTTATTTTTTGCGCCAGAAGTTTTCTTATAAGTTTCAGTGTGTTTCAGTAAACAGTCATATTAGACCGACATGACGATTGATTAGATTGATTGATTAGAAGTTAGGTAACAAACATATAACGAAAATCATGAACTTTAATTGAAGATCTCTGCTTGCGGTCGTACTTGGTGTTAAACGCAAGTTACTTCGTTTATTCGTGTCTGTGAACAATCAATACGAAGTATATTAATTGATATGCTTTAGAAACTTATGGTTAAAAAAATATTTAGTTAAATACTGACCTATCATTTAATTCTGTGTGATTTCGGAGTTACATTTGATATGCTTTAGGAATGTTTGTTCAAAAAAGATATAGCTAAATACCGACCTATATTCAGTGTCATAGTATTACATTTTGAATATCTAGTTAATAGTTCTTTAAATAAAAAAGTACTTAATCTATTTTTTACAGAAACATTCAAACTACGTCAAACAAAATTCAACTAGTAATACTACGAGAGTCGAACTTAATTCAGGAAAACTTTTATTTGGTATGTAATTATTTTAGTTTTGTGAGTGCTATAGTGACGTGCGATGTTTTCAAGAAAATAAAAAGAGAATATGCAGACGTTTTACAATTTCAAAGTGACTAGTGTTATATTGTGTCTAACTTTCCTAATAATATTATATTAAATATAAAGTGGTACCTAAGTGATTTAACAATTTACATTTCTGTGGTCGGTGATAGTAAATAAATATTCAAATAAGATTGAACCAGTTTAAGAATTCGCTTTTGTGGATGTATTTTTAGCAGAGTTATTTTATTTTCGTTTTGTATAGAAATCTCAGGATTAAATTTTAATTATTATTATGCACTATTAAATAAAACCAATTGGAATGAAAACCAGTTAAGCGTAATAATAATATTTAAAGATAAGACAAATTTATGCCGTTACATTAACTTTTAATAAAGTTATCTCCACTAGGTAAAACAAACTAGACTAGGTAGGTATATATTATTAAAATTAAATAGGGATTAAGCTAAGCAAGGCCTTTGTAGCAATTAACACACACTTGATTTTATTTAAGAATAATTCTTATATGTATGATACCTTCCTACCCGTGATTTGGGTACGATTGACGATTGTTAAGAAGAAAATAAAGTAATTGGTTTCTGCCTAAAAATATATTTTGTTTTTTAATTGATATCGCAATGTAAGACGGACACAAATTGAAAAGGATATTATAATTGTGTATTGAACAAGAAACAAAACAGAGCGATACAGCGTCAAGGTATATCTTACGTTTAAACATTTAATACATAAATAAAGCCTGTTAACGTTGACAGAACAAAATAAAAAAAACTCACGCCTGTATCCAAAAGGGGTAGGCAGAGACCAGGACTGCCACTTGCCACGGCCCGGGGTAGGCAGAGACCAGGACTGCCACTTGTCACGGCCCGGGGTAGGCAGAGACCAGGACTGCCACTTGCCACAGCCCGGGGTAGGCAGAGACCAGGACTGCCACTTGCCACGGCCCGGGGTAGGCAGAGACCAGGACTGCCACTTGCCACGGCCCGGGGTAGGCAGAGACCAGGACTGCCACTTGCCACGGCCCTGACAGATTTTCGCCTCATCAACACGTTTTAGAACACTTGACGTGCTTCGGGGAGAAAACTAGCGCCACCAATGGGAAAAAATCATAACTTGTGATACTTTTTTATTAAAAAATGAACATGAGAAATCTTAACTACTGTGACAACTATTTTTAGAACCTACACTCTAGAACCTAGAATCAACAACCAAGGACTTTAATCACTTCCGAAATCGATTAAAGTTTTGATGCATTGATTATAGGTAGTGATCTAGACTGTAAGTTCTAAAAATAGTTACTACAGTTGTTAAAATTTTTCATGTTCACTTTTAAATAAAAACGTATTATAAAAATGTATGATTTTTTTCCATTGGTGGCGCTAATTAGCGCCCCGAAACGCCTTAATAAAAATGCTATCATGCGTGCACGCAGGTTGCTTCCTTTTTTAAAAAAATACATGCAAAAACTATATAAAAATAAATTCACTTAGGGACGAAAAATAAACTTATTTTCTGCGGCAGAAGTTTGTCATTAGTTTCAGTAAGTTTCAGTACGTTTCAGTAAGCAGTCATATTAGACCGACACATAAAAGCAATCCTTATCATCATTGACATCATTATGTACGTATATTATGTAAACTTAAATAAATTATCTAAATATAATGTTCCCTTCTAAGTCGTACTAAATCAAATATTTCGATTTATTCGTTCTTTATTTAAAGAAATATTTACAATACTTTTTTACTTATTAATTCAAGACATTTACAGAATGCAATTATTCATTAAATATAACCTTGATTGAAACCAGTATAGGTTAACTTAGATATTACACTTGATGTTATCAGTTCCGGCACTATTTTAAGTACATCGTCCTGTAAGTATCTCTTGAAAAACGACAGTTCCACCACTTTACATCATAGAATTTAAGCTCTGGCCTAACGAACCATTTTATCAAAGCAGTAGGTATATAAGAAAAAAATAGTGATATTTAGTTTTTGTCAAAAAATTCCAGCTCTGAGTGTAGAAATATTAAAAAGCGGGTATATTTAACCACAAATCGGTACCCTTACAAAAAGTACCATTACTAGCATTAAGACACTATTCGAATTCGCCTTCATTAGTTGTACATTTTTTGTGGAGACATAAAGCACGAGAATATCACGAATGAGTTGTTTCCATGCTTGAGAATTTTAACCGATCAGGAGCAAATACTATCATTTTTTTTTCCACAACTATTTGGAGAGATTCGTGGAACATCTAGGTTAACTACTACAGTAACTCATACAGATTGAAACAGGGAGAGCGGTAGACAAGCAATAAACGAACTTGAACTTGAACAGCCATATGATGGCAGACTATAGGGATTGGCTGGAGCAAGAGTAGCAACACAAAAGACAAACATACGGAAAATATTTTTGGAAAATTATTTTTATTAATACGTCACAATTTTATCGATGCTACGTTATGAATTGCTGACAAGGTTGACTGTGTTAACAGCATGTGTATGCTGTTAGCAGCATGTGTATGCATGTGATAGCCTGTTATATAGCCTTTCCTGAAGTGTATTTTTAATATGTACCTATTTATTTTTTAGACCTTACATAGATAATAGAGTCTATCTTATAAACTAGAGTAAGTAAAGGCAAATCTGATATTTTTCTAGTATTCATTGTAGGTATTGTGGCATCGTAGGAACTTACACAAAATTTGCTTCAACACACATTGCAGAAAAGTCACAGTTTTTTAGTGTTATTTATATAATCGTTAAAACTTAATTAGGTACTTTGATATCTGAGTCAATAGCAAAGAAATAATTATTTGAAAATAGATTACCGTATTTTAACAATTTTTATTAAGAAGCAAGTTTTTACAACCCAAGTAAAAGAAAACAACTAAAAATCATTTTTATGTACTTAATGAAATCAAATTAAAGGGCGTGAGCCTTATTTGCATTAGTCCGTTTATTTAATTCTTGCTATGAATTCTTCCATAGGTAATCGAATTTCATTTAGTCTCACGGCGTTATCATATTTTTGAATAAAATAAAATAACTTAAATTACTTATAGGTAGGTGTAATATACAGAAACATTTGAATTACCGCGTTAATAATTAATTAAGATAGTGGCTAAAAAATAATTAATGGATAAATAAATTTATGCAACACTTGTGCTTGCTTACTGGATGAAAGAACTAGCTTATTCATATTGATACGTAGTTATTTAAAATTAGTTATCCATCTCTTACTTAAGATAAGCAATAATTAATATTAATTAATTTAGAAAATTAGTAGTACAATCGAAGTTTTATATTTAAGGAACATGAAATGCAAAAAATAATTATATCGTTCATAACGGTAAATGGTGATAATTTAGACAAATGTATGGAACGATTTTAATTGAAAAGGTTAATGAACTAAGAAATTGATTATACAAAGATTTCCAACGAAATCTTATTATGTTTCAAATAAACTGTTACCATTAAAATTTCATTGATTTTAGCTACGTTCATTAATCAATTACTCTCTACTTTTAACATCGTATTTACTTTTGGTTACTTTCAAATGAGCAGTTCGGGGACCAAACTTGGAGCCTGGGCTATCAAGTGGGCTACCCTCTGAGCTATCAATACTATTAGGACTTAGGCAACTTTTGGCTAATTTATCGTGTTAAAATGTGGAAAGCGCGCCTGGCCATTGACGCCTTATTTTAAAGTGGAACAATATGTTTTCAAAGCTGATGCCACCTCATTGGTAGTTAGTTTTTATTCCCGTGACCTCGTTACTATCTTCTACAAAACTCTTCAGAGTAATCAATTTTCAGACGTAAGCTTTATTTATATATTTATTTATTTTATTTTCTATATTTTGTGTATCTAAGCAGGCCATTGTTACAAATATTTGTTTAATTTATTAATCTATTAAGGTAGAAATGTTCTTTGGCAGACTTAACAATTTTGTACACAGTGAGCGTTATATTAAATCAAGTACCTACCACAATTTTCAAACAACTTTAATTTTTAAGGTCTTAAAGATAATCGAAATTTAGAACTCTTTGGAATCCTTGGTTACAGTGAGAAAATAAACGTATATATTATCGAGAAAAATATGCAAGTTAGATCAAAAATTAAAAACTATTGTGTTGATACAATGGTAGTGCCTAAACTGATTATTTTAAACTAAATAAGTAATATTTGAAAACTATATTAAAAAGACCACTTGTAATTAACGACGTGTACTTAATTAATATAATTAAAACATCACATCTAGTTAGATTATTTGTAGATGAATATTTAGATTGTTGAAAAAAGGAGAAAAAGGCCTTAAATTGTAAATGGAACACAAAACTTCCATACAATATTAAAATATTATGGCAGTCACTTCCTTAGAACTTTCGAAATCAAATTACTGAAATTGTTGTAATAATATCTTTAAGCAATTTATTATATGAAAAAAATATAATGTAGAAGGTGTGGTTGAAAATACGCCAAACGTGCAAACCGTTTCTTCAGCTCTAAAATCTAATTTTTTTCCGCATAATCTTTTGTTTGTGACATCTTGTTTATTTATTTAGGTTTACTTAATATAATAACATTCAGATTCATTCAGTGGAATTAGACCTTCTTACCTATTACTGGTTTTCCTTTAGGTCCGTGACAATTATTTGAAGAACTATTGCCTTATGAAAATTAGTCTACTTGTAAGAATTTTTATTATGGGTTACTGAACAAACATTTTTTTATACCGCCTTGAAACTTACAAAATAATTAACATATGCATAAAAATTACAGATAAATTACAAAATATCGACGTTTGCTTTATTTCAATATCACGTTGTAGATAGTGAAAAATAATGCATTTTGGAACCTAAGGTTTTCTAAAGTAGAGTTTGTAAAAATAAACTAGTCCTTAAGTTCGTAGGTATGTAAAAAATACTAGACGTCTAATTTAAGATTTAACTCTTATTTACATTTCTGCTGTTTTTTCCTTATGAAAACATTTTTTATTGTATTATGTATGTAATATATTAAATTATTCCTGTGGAGTTTCTTTCACTGCTTCTTCTCCACAGATGGAAGTCCTGAAGCAGTGCGGTAGGGCTAAACAAACAAGTTTTAATTTAAAAACCTATTTAGAGGCTAAAAATTTCACCCATGCCGGGATTCGAACCCGCAACCTCTGGCTATCCGTACCAGCGCTCTACCAATTGAGCCAATGGGCGACTCACGGCATCAGTGAAATTTCGAACCTCTTTACAATATTCTCTGTATTACGTACAGGCAGCGACATCTGACTTAAGCAAATTGCATTACTTACAGCCCCGACTACCTACTACCGACTACCGGCATGGGTGAAAATTTTTAGCCTCTAAATAGGTTTTTAAATTTGTTCCTTAGCACGGGTTAGTGCATTAAAAATAAAAATAGTGTAAACAAGTTTTAATACAAAACAGATTTTGTAAAGATACAAAATATTACTTTTTCCAAGTTATAACCAAAACATAAAATAACTATATTTCTTTCTTAAGTTACATGGACAATAAAAAATGTAAGCGAAAATCTATATTCATTAAATAAATAATTGTTTCCAAATTACCTGTTGTTTTTTTACCCTATATATCCATCTTCGACATCTTGGCAGCACATAGCATGTTACACTTTATTCAAAATTCTAAGGTACACACAGTTGGCTTTGTAACTTCAAATTTTATAGATAATCTTTAGAGAAAAAGGACAGCGTCGTCTTCAGTGTAAAGTGAAATGTGCTGTCATAAACTTGAGAGCAGGTAGCCTACTATCCAGCGGCCACACTGAATGGGCACGGAAAAGACCCGGAGAAGTCACCTAAAAGACTTCATACAAAATGTACATACTGAAGACTTCATACAAAATTTACTGATGAAACGTGATGAAGCCCACATAGAAGAGACGGTGCGAGGGCCCGATTTCTTTGAAAGCCGATTCTAGGTGACCGTCAGGTCCGCTGGACAAAATGAGATATAGAAATCAAACCATGCGTATTATTTACTACCCATTTGCTACTATTTACTACCTATCATAAAATATTTGCTACCTATACGGTATCGAATTTATCAAAAGAATAAAGTGGCCAGCCATTCTGACGTCTGGTTGGCTGGCTACTTGGATTTTCATGTCATGTTAGTTAAGTGTTAACGATGTCATTGATATCAGTATTTACTACCTTTTTGCTACCTAGAGAAAACATTATTTTTACGATGATAAAAAGCTCTCATAAACCTTATTTAGATAACAACATTAAAACGCCTGTACTCTAATTCTCACACCACCTATGTGCTCCATGAAGGTAATGGCTAAAATATTTTCGCAGGCGCTTAGTAGATTCTAGACCAAGTATTGTAACTAATTATGCTTCATGCTTATTTATATTTCTAAATTCTTCATTCAGTCTCGATTTTCATAAAACTCTACTCATTATGGTATCACAAATTCAACTAAAACCCAAGACAGTTCATATAAAATCTACTTCTACTAAACGCCTGCAGAAATATTTTAGCCATGAATAACACCGGTGGTATGAGCATTTGCACAGGCGTTTTATTTTTTTCCTAAATAAGGTTTATGCGAGCTTTTTATCATCGTAAAAATAATGTTTTCTCTAGGTAGCAAAAAGGTAGTAAATACTGATATCAATGACATCGTTAACACTTAACTAACATGACATGAAAATCCAAGTAGCCAGCCAACCAGACGTCAGAATGGCTGGCCACTTTATTCTTTTGATAAATTCGATACCGTAAAGGTAGCAAATACTTTATGATAGGTAGTAAATAGTAGCAAATGGGTAGTAAATAATACGCATGGTTTGATTTCTATATCTCATTTTGTCCAGCGGACCTGACGGTTACGTTTCTAGCACAAATTCACAAAGCAATTCATAGATGGCGCATAAAGGCGTGGCCATAGAAGAACCGGAATACAGCGCCACCAAGTTATCTGTTCAGGTGGACAAAATTGTAACTACGGCTTTGTCATCCGCCATCATAGAGTAACTTATATTCCGCCATATTCCGGTGTCTGTTGATTGATACACATATTTTATTTACATTTTAAGACGAGCCTTTGACTCATTTTTTCTAAGTAAATTTCTTAAATGGCACCCCCAAATTCTCCACTATACTCCGATTTTTTATTCCGTAGAATTTTGACATTTCGTAAGAGTTGTGTGTACTTGTGTGCAAGTGATTATTATTAAAAAGGCTCCCCACGGAAAAAGGGAAATATTTGACCCATTCGAGGGCAATAAGAAATAAAAAATGCTAGATATTATTTCATGTTTTCCCTACAAAAGTCAAGAAATTATAGCTGTCAGAATTCTACGAAATAAAAAATCTAAGTATAGAGTCTCTGTCAACTGAACAGATAAGATGGTGGCACTGTACCTAGGTACGGCTGTCAAAATTTATCTGCACTGAGCAAAGTTTGACAGGCGTGTGCCAGTTCTTGTATGAGCACGCCTGTAAGCGCCATCTATGAAGTGGTTTGTGAATTTGTGCTGAAAACGGCTCGTTACATCGCGTCTTTTCTGCGGCCCCGTCTCATATCCCTTCTGTGTGGTTGCTGGCTTACATGCCTTATAGGGCTACCTGGTTACTCTTAAACGATTGTTCCCATTAGTCCCTTCTAGCCCTGCTCCCCAGGCGACAGCTGGGAATTGTCTTCCCGGTTGTCACCCGGGTGACAATTAGTGATGTCACCCGGGTTGGAGGCTGACTACAGGGGACAACTGGGAGTCCGTTTCTCAGTTGTCACCGGGAGGGCGACAAGCGAATTGTAACCCGGGTAACTCCGGTCACTCCGGGTCAGCTGTCGCCCTGGGGAACAGCTAGAGGGGACTAATGGGAACAATCGCTCCAAAAAAAGTGCTACCGGGTGCTAGCTAGCGGCCACCAATGGAATAAAATCATATTTCAGTTAATAAGTAGGTATTTGCATAAAGTGAACATAATAAATCAATAATGGCGACAGCTACTGTTATTTTAGACGCTACCTACTTACTCGTACTGCATAGAACTGGTGTCAATAATCCTTAAATATTCGTTAGAAACGGCTACATAGTTTTGATAAAAACGCTTTTTGCTTGGCCCTTGATTTTGGGTTCTTCCACGTAGTCAAACTATTTTGTCAAACTGATTTGACCACGTGGAAAATTCGTTCCTCGTGGTCAAATTAAAGTAATGATATTGCAAAGGCCAATAATAACAATACAAAACTAGACCAATACTGTAGAGTGTAAGGTGCCAGAGTGACACACTCGTGTAGTTCATTGCTACTGTAACGGATGGCGCCACCATTCATAGCTGAGCAATTTTATTATTATGAGTATTGTGCATCACCACCATTGTGTACCATCACCAATGAAGAAAAACATTATTACTTATAAAACGTTTTAACAACAAGTGTTTTACAAAAATGTTAACCATGGTAGGCTTGCGATATTTAGAAACTAGGATAATTATACAACCTAAGGCCAAAAACTTAGACCTTATCGGGGGTTCCGCCAAATGCGGCGATTTTTGGCAGCAATTCTACATGTCGGTATAGTCCTGGGCATATTAGAGGCCCGACTCGCAGAAACACTATATACTTCGAGAACAATTGATTTCAAACATTTCTCAAATTCCTCAAGTGCGCGGAAAAAATACCATAAAAAAACTACAGAAAACCCTAAGAATTATGGCCTAAAGCTAATATCCCAATAAAACAAGTGATATAAAATAAAACATATATATGTACTCGTAATATGATTAAAACTAAAGAAAACTTCCGTGCTTCGCAATAACTTTAAGCCGTTGGTAAGCCGGGTGTCATGTAATAGCAGTCGTTAAGTTATGTCACAAGCCTTATAGGCGGCTGGGTAACTTCTGACATTAAGGCCCGCCTCCTCTACCAACCCGGACTTGGCCCCCGTGGTGGAGTATGGCCTAACCTTCCTCCATACCAGGAAGAGTACCGTGTCCCAGCAGTGGGGCACATACAAGAGTTGACATCGATAGGCGTAGAGCGTAGAGCGTAGAGCCCTACGCCCTACGCTCTACGCTCTACGCCCTACGCCCAGAATAGCCTGATTTTGGTTTTTGTAAAACGCTTTGGCAGACCGTAGATATTGCTTGTGATTTATTGTCATCACAGACCTGTGCGAAGCCCCTTAGTTATCCCCTAACCGGTACGATATCGCGAGTCGTTGAAATTCCTGTTTCGGGCCACGATTTGATATTTTTTTAATATATAAGAAAAACATTTATATATGCGGACGATCTACTTAAAAAGCACTTGCAGTACACTTAGTATATTTAATCATTAATAAACTAAGTAGCGAGAAATTCAGCAAAAACTTGCCAAAATCTCATTATCCTCCGTTGTTAAATCACACCTTTTTTTTTCAACTTTTGTTTTTACCGTATATTTTTATAATAAACAAACATCGCTATATTTTATGCGTAACGGCTCTATTCAGGTAGTTATGTAGTAAAAGATTATATTTTTTACATGATTTTTTATATAAGATAACGTAGTTTACAGTTTTGTCAAAAAAAAAACTTCATTATCCTCCGCAACGACGGAAACTAAAACATCTCTTTGAATCCGACTCTGTGCAACACGAACCCACTCCCCGCGCACTCTTCTTGCACCAGTCTGTCATCGTTCGGATAGCGAGTGGACGTGTGTCGCTAGAATAATTTGTTAATTAAGTTCTCGTATTAAAAACTCTAGTTTGTCAAGATTTTGTTTCATTATACTCCGGCGTTTTTCAAGGTAAG
The DNA here is from genome assembly GCA_934045075.1 of Yponomeuta sedellus. Taxonomy (NCBI): domain Eukaryota; kingdom Metazoa; phylum Arthropoda; class Insecta; order Lepidoptera; family Yponomeutidae; genus Yponomeuta; species Yponomeuta sedellus. Next base: position 5,814,087 of record OW203726.1, on the reverse strand, counting down.
TATGTATTTTAAAAAATCACTAAAGCAAATAGGTCATTCCAACAAACGATGGGAAACTTAGTTATATTTTAGAGATTTTTAGAAAACACTATAATGGAGTAATGTTGAAAAAAGGGCAAAACTTCATTCTCCTCCGTTTCATTACCCTCCGTATTTCCAAAATGGAATCTGGAGAGTAATGAAGCGACTCGGAGGAGAATGAATTTATTTTTCTACTTGAGTTTATGTATATTGATATATACATAATAATTAAGAATACCTATGTATAATTTTTAAATAAAAATAAAAATTGTATAATTTTAAAAATAGATAGTTATATGTATTTCTTAAACATTTATTTACCCTTAAAATCTTTCGATACACTAGTATTTCATGAAATTGATAAAAATATTTTTTTCCCTAAATTATAAGTTACTGTTTAGTTTATTGCAAAAAAAACCGTTTTAAATAAAATAATATTAATAGTAACAAAAATTGCATAAACCTACCTATTAAAAATGTAAATACTGTGGCCAAATGATTAATTTTTACAATGATATTTGCAGACATAAATGGCGAACAAAAAAAAGAAACTCTCGAAAGAAGAAAAGCTGCTAAAAGATAGAATAAGAAAAAAGGAAAAATATGACAAAAATAAAAATGACCCTGTGTTACGTGAAATTCAAAAAGAGAAAAACAGAAAAAAATATCTATTACAGAAAGAAAGAAAAAAAATTCTAAGCATTGAAGATATGAGTAGCAGAGACAAACGTGAGCAAAGAAAACGTTGGAGGAAGAATTCTCGAAATTATTTAAATAAAAAGAAGAGGCAAAAAGAACTCGAAACAATTTTAATAGATAATTCACCGCCAGAAAGCGACGCCGACGTTGAGGTAAACCCATTACAGGAACATGACAGGGACGACGAAATTTCTAATGAAGATCCTCTCGCTGCTTTGGATACTCCAAAAACCAGTAAACAACAGGACTTTAAGAAAATGAGTTCTGCTACTTTGGATACTCCAAAAACCAGTATACAACAGGATGAAAGTACGAAAATGAGTTCTTCATCTTTTCGAAAATACAGGTACAAGACTTCTAAAGAGGTCAGGTTGTTAAAAGCTGAAGTTAATCAGCTGAAAAAGGAAAAGGACAAATTTGAAAGAAAAGCTAAATATATGAAGAGTCTATTAGAAGATATGAAGAAACAGAAACATATAGAAGATACAGTGGAAAAGAAAGTCAACTCACTAGTGGAAGATTTTGAAAAAGGTAAGGTTGAAGAAGTGAAGAAGAAGTTATTATTCAGTGAAACTTTAATACAGGGACAAATCAAAACTTACAAGAAATTAAACAAGACGGAAAAAAGAAGTTTTGCTGAAAATACTGTCCAACAATGTCAAGATAAAATAATTAAACATAAACTTAAATCCAAGATTCCATTTTCACTTAGAAAGAAAACGGTAGAAGAACGACGGATAAAGGCACAGGAAAGGGAGAAAATATTACAAGAGTTCTTTGAAGAGGATGCGAACAGTCGTGTAGCGGCAGGAAAAAAAGAATATATCGCAAAACGTGGTGTCAAAAAACAGAAACGTTACCTAAATGATAATCTGAAAAATTTACATGATAAATATCGAAAGCAGCATGGAAAAGAAGCATTAAGTTATGCTGTATTTTGTAGATTAAGACCATTCTGGGTCGTCTTCCCGAAAGTAGAACGTGATACCTGCCAATGCAAATTGCATGCCAATGTTGAACTAATTGTGAAGTCTCTCAAAAAGGCGAGGATAATAACTGAATGTTCATCAACAGACCTATTGAAAAAGCTTTGTTGCGATCCTTATCAAGAAAAATGTCTTGCAAGAACATGTCACGACTGCGAACATAACATACTAAATTATAGAGAATTTAATAATAATGAAAAAATATATTACAGCCAGTGGATTATTGAAAAACAGACTTACAGAGGGAAAGATGGTGAAGCGAGAATCAAAACAGTTACAAACAAAAAGAAATATCAAGATAAACCACGTACTATTATCCACAAGTTGGATGAAATTTTACCAAAATTTTTCCAGCACACTCGAAATATTGTGATGCAGTTTGCTGCAGTCAAATTGCTTAAAACTAATCTGTCAGAAACCGAAGTTCTATTGCATATTGACTTCAGTGAGAATTATTCCCTTAAATTTCACGAAGAAGTTCAGTCATACCACTTTGGTGGTAGCAGAGGGCAAGTGTCATTACACACAGTAGTGATGTATTACAATGATCCTACAAAAAGTATTAAAGCAAAATCGATTTGTACAATGAGTGAATGCTTGGACCATGATGCGTCAGCAGTATGGGCTCATCTTATACCCGTCCTCGAAAGAGCAAAAACTTTGGTTCCTTTTTTGACAAAAGTTCATTTTTTATCAGATTCTCCTTCAAGTCAATACAGGAACAGATTTATATTTTATATGATCACCAAAATCGAAGAACTAATCCCGTCGGTCGGTGTTGTTACCTGGAATTATCAGGAAGCAGGCCATGGTAAAGGGGCTCCTGATGGCGTTGGGGCAGTCATAAAAAGGACGGCTGATAACCATGTAAGGTTTGGTGGTGATGTTGGCTCTTTCAAAGAATTTGAAGAACTGATTCGCAAAAATATTCAAAGCGTTGAAATATTTGTGATCTCAGAGCAAGAGATTAAACAAAAAAGGTTTCCACCTTTCATCCCGGCATTTAGAGGTACTATTAAAGTGCACCAAGCTTTGTGGTCATGTGAAGCTCCATTCACTGTACGTCTCAGGTGCCTCAGCTGTTTTCACTGTTTAGAGAGCTACTCGCCATGTAAGCATTGTATGGATATTGGAACAATGGATTTCGAATCATGCCAGATAACTCGGAAAAATCAGTCAAAGTTTAATTTTGATATTGATGCTCAACTCGATACATATAACATCAACCAAAAATATGTAGACGACTTATCACCATGCGAATTAGATTCTGAAACATTTGACGCTAATGCTGATAGCAACATATTGTTAAATGAATATGACGGGTTTCTATTCCAGACTCAGAACGAAAGCATTCCTATAGATTCTGAGCCTGCTTTAATGCCAGAAAAAGAACGACCCAAAATCTTATCGAATATTAAACTTGATTACCCAAGTTATTCAGCCCAATTACGTAAAGCAACTAAACGTAAAATTCAGCATGACCAGGACTTCGAAGAGTTGATAACATCAACAAAATTACAAGTTAAAGATAGTTTAAAAGAACCCGAAACTGAGAACGTAAACACAGATAAATACAATTTACAAGGAGAAAAAGAAGATAAAACAAAGAACATAAACTTAATAAAAGATACAGAAACCATGACAAGCGTAACAAACAAAGAAAACATTAAAGTGAACATGAACACTGACAATTACGAACTAAAGTATAACGTAGATGACTGGGTAGTGGTAAATTACCAAAGTGATCAGAACAAATCCCAATTGATTCATTATGTGGGAAAAATACTTGAATGTAGACACTCTACAAATGAATACACAGTCGGTTTTTTGAAAAAAAATACAGGAAGAACAAGGACATTCGTTTGGCCTGCAATGACTGATGAAGATATCGTGGCAGAATTTCGAATCGTCCAACGTTTAATTGAACCAAACCAAAACCGAAGAGGGCAATTTAGCTTTAGTGAATTGCCAAATTTTAATTTTAAATGACTGCTTTTATGCTACATAAGTTCCTATCTTTATATTTTAAGAATTATCTCGTTTTTAGTTTAGTTCTCTCCTCAAAGTTAGATTAAATACAGAAGTAAAAAATTGAGAATAATAGAGTTTAAAGAGAGTATCTTAAAGTTTATGTTTAATGATGAAAAATGTTTCGATAATATTATTAAGTAGTTATTATTATATTATGTGCCTGATTTGAGTTGTTTTTTGAAGACTGAAATTACGAAGTAACGAAAAAGTCTGACTTATGATTATTTTTCTAAGATTAACTGTTTTAAAACGTACCTAATACCCAAAACAAAAAAATGTTATAAGAATAAATGTGTATTATTAATGTCAAATAAATATGTATGCTAAATAAATATTATAGTAACTATAAAGAGTTTCATTTTCTGATTTAAACAAACTTAAAAGAAACAAAAGTTAATTATGGTATATAATATAAATTATAATATTGAATACCTATATAATATCAACTAATGAAATATGTATTAAAAACAGAGTTTATAAAATATATATATTTTTTTAAATATGCCTACATATTCATTTTGAATAAAAGTAGTACGTTGTGGTTAAAAGTAAACAAAATATTAAAATAAATGATAATATAACTTTCAAAACAAATTAAATAGTAATTATTATAAAAATACGTAGTATTTTCTTCTTTATTTATTAGTACTTTATTGTTTTTTCATTACTCTCCTGACAACTTCATTGTACTCCAGGTGATTTTCATTGCCCTCCACCACTTCATTACTCTCTGTAGCTTTACTTCAAAACTACAAGGCTTACTATGGTGCCTTCATAAAAATATTGTCTAATGTAAGTATAACTATACTTTCATTTACAAATAATTTAAAAAAACTCCAAAAAATTTAAATATTAGCATTTCGCAAAATTTGAACGACTCACGCGATCCGACCAACCAGGCAATGTATTTCACAGGGCCACATTAAATTGAACCCTATCAACTTGAAATAAAGTCCAAAGCCAATGGAAAATTCATGCCACCCATGCCTGGTTACGGGTTAAATTATAGCCCCTTAGTCTATATTTTTCAGGTGTAATTCTGTTCAACTGAAGGTGAAATGAAAACACGGAAAGTAAATGTGTAAAATTATTTTTTTATTAATCGATTGCAATATTACTATAAAAGATGTCACAAAAAAACAGGTCATCACAGACGAGCGCTGTAGGCACTATACAGGGTGTAACCAAATCCCCATATAAATATGACTTCTACTCGTCATTACGAACAAATTTTACTAAACTGAAAACTTTATAAAACGCAAAAAAGCCAGTTGTACCTTATTTTGTCCCAGTTTGAATGCCGAAGGTCGTAACTTTAGTAAGGAGTAGCTTAGAGTTTTATGATGTATGTCAAAGATGTCTGTATTGACGTGTAAAACCAAATTAATTTTCCCTAACCCTCATTTTCCTCAGTTTTAAATGTAGCTATATGCAGATTTACGGCACGAGATAATATAGCACAGTATAATAGATATATCAAGTATTGCACGCACAAGGAAGGAGCAGACACAGCGGCACTAGCTAAAAATGAGTGGAAAATCAACGGCTTAAGAAATATTCAGGTTCAGTCTCTGAATTTTTCTAGTATCGTATACCGAACAGTACTACCGATGAAACCTTGTTCTCGAAATTACAGCCAGAAAAAATATTTTGGACAACTGAGAATGAGAGCATACCCCCAGCCCCCCCCATCCCCTATAACGTACGCCAAATACTGAATGATTCCAATTGTCTAACTGACAAATTAGAATGGAATCGTGTAACTATCAAATTAGTATGGAAAAATGAAGTTAGATGATTGGCATCGCTCATGAAATGATGCATATAATTAGGCCCCTAAACTGCTATCGGTATTTGCATTTGCGAGGTGTGCAATATCTAGATATACTATGCACCCGTGTGCAGGCAGGCTTTTAGATTTATAATGTCCTTTTTGCTCTAAAACACCTCATATTGATTTAGGCACTGAACAGAGCCCGTCTGTGATGAGCTCTAGGAGGAATTGCCATGAGCCTACCCTATTACAAATACATTCAATACAAATAATTACGACATATTTAGTCACCTTATACGATACGCTTATAACTTAGCAGACTTAAAAATTACATCACAATGTAAAACGAGATATCTTTTAAGTAACAATAGCCGCGGTGTGTCGCACGGCGTTATATGTATAATTTTTATCTTTTATTTTTGTTCTTCATGGTGAGACGTCGCCAGAAGCTTGTCTTCTCGGCCGTTGGTTGTTCATCCCTGGCCTCCTCACCCCTAGTCTCTCCTCTCAGCATGTCCAGGAACGTAGGGTCGGTCTTTCTAGTGTTTTTCTCGCCGAATTTAACGGCTTCGGCGCTAAGTTCAGCCTTCAGTTTCTCCGGGCTTGTGTTCTCTACTTTAAACTCATTGGGATCTTCGACAAAGGCCTGTTGCAGGTCACGCATGATCTTTTTCCTAATAGTCTTCTTCATGCTGAGATGTCTTTCTAGAGTTTTCACGTCGCCGTTCCCATTGGCGTATGTGCGGTAGTCGTCCTTCTTTTTCTTGGAGGACTTCTTTGACTTGTCCTCTTGGTCGTCGTAGGATTTGGAGTCGTACTGTTGGTTGGCAAGGCCGAAGATATCCCGCAGGTGCGGGATGGCCCGCTCTGAGGCCATCCTGCCCTCGTTGGTCCCTCGCCTGTCCCGGTCGGTTAGATGGACTGGCTCATCTTTGCGGCACCTGGAATTGAGAAAAGTACATTTGAGAATACGTATGGAGTTTTCTTTCGACATTTTGACTTAAAGTGATGTTACTTTATATTGTAAATCGCGGAAGTTTAACCCATGTCTGGTGGTAGCACTTTGTACCTAAGTACTGTTGGGTATTAATAACAGGCATACAGTTACAAACAATAGTGCTTTGAAGATAGAACTGTCTACCGTGGTACAGTGCGTCTAACAACTTCCTTACTATGTCAGTCGTAGTCACATATCACATAACCATCAGTTTGTAACGTATTTCACGATTTATTCTATTGGGTAAGAATAGTTTCATTTTCTCAGTAAAAAGTAGGTTTAAATCTATGCCTCGAGAGGCAGGTAAACGAATTCACACATCATAAAAGCACCCAAAAGATTCCGATCCCCTGTGTTCTAGAATCAGTATCCGTGGCGAGTTACCGTGCATTGTGTAGTAAGTAATATAACCTAGTGCAGTGGCCTGCACCATCGCCGTTCACTGCAAACAATGCCGGGTGCTTAGCGCCATTTTGGATGAATAATGGCGGCAAGACGCCCGACAATGGACGGCTCCGATTGTTCTCGGCACATCACTTTCTTCGCTTTCCACGTTAATTGTATCGGAGATGACGGTTTTGATCGTTTTGCGTTGCGAGATTGCAACTGGGATACCCTAGATAAGCGAGAAAGTGTTGTACTCCACCTGCTAAAAGTCCTATCCACCGTATTGCGTAACTTATCTTATAAACGTCAGTTTTGTAAGAACAGTAACGAATGCTTTATTTCAGCATTGCAATTGTTGATTTCACTTATTGGATCTTGTTAGGTAGTTGCTCGTACCAACTTTATTATACCTAATAGGATTAATTATAAAGAATTAATAAAATTTTAATTAATAATTTTTCCTAACTATATACAACATTAATACTTACAAGATTTACACATCAAATTTGCAAATTAAAAAAAACAAGATTTAAGAAAAAATGGTCCGAGGGAGTTTTTTTCGCTGACTTTTTTCCACTACATATTTGACCCGAAGGTAGCGACTAACATTGTTTACTGACATCTATATCGGTGATGAACATGAATAAATAGAAAGTAAATTATTTACCTAAGTTAAATTCAAATGTATATTTCTGAAAAAGAAAAAAACGCGTAATACTATCCTAAATTTAATAGGTATCTAAAACAAATAATAATGCCTAGAAACATTTAATCCCTTTGAGTTTTCAAACGTTTACAGTTATTATAAAGCGAAACCTTTCAAACAGTTTGTACATACACTATAATATACTATCACTCCAACCAAAGAGCTTTAACGCCCGTCGTCACTTAATTCAATAAACCATTGACCCACCACACCACATGTTACCAATTAACCGACAATTATCGACTTCTCGCTTGCTCGGAAACCGTTTTGACATTAACATTGGCCAGCCCAGTCTTGCAGGGGTCAGTGCACTTAGACCAGCTCAGCTCTTGCCACCAGCTTGACTTAAATCTTGTTTTCGGCCGGCAAAGTGATGTCATGGTTACGAGATCTCCACATTTATCGGATACCTAGCTTATAAAGTTAAGTCATCGCCAATTAGCAGAACTCAAACTTTATTTCCCGTAATAGGACGTAGAGTCTAAATAGGTTTTTGTTTATTTTGAAAACATATCTTTTTTTATGTTGCCTAGAAACGCCTCACTGCAAGTCACAGGCCTTGTCTCAGAGATAGAGTGTGGGTTTAATTACCACGCGTGCCCACCACGGATTGGCAATTTCAAGCGCTGAGGTATTCGAACATCTCAGACACTCAGGTCGCTATAATATCCTTCGCCTTTAGCAAATGGCATAGTTACTATAACTTCCCAAATGTACATAACTTAGAAAACAAAGTCATTGGTACATGCCCGCACTGGGAATCAAACCTGGGTCTCCCGCTTCGGAGTCCATTGTTCTACCCACTGGGCTACCGCCGCCGCTCAATAGCGTACACTTACACAGATAAAAAGTACCAGTAACCGGCGTGCGTGCTTGCAACGACTAATGAATGTTCATGAAGCGAACGAGGTCTGTCAGGATCGTGGCAAGTGGCAAACCCAAATATCTGCCTACCCTCTGGGAAACAGGCGTGCGGCTATGTGATGTGATGCGTATAGTGTCATTTTTTTTGCTGTCCGCTTCACGTGAAATGCCCTTATAGTAATATGAATATGCCTCTTTTTATCTTTCAGTTCTATCCATCCCAAGATTGTCTGAAAGAGATCGCTCTTAGCGATAAGACCGCCAATTTTATACGACAGTAACATAACATGTGCATACTGGCACAAAAATTGCTTCTGGTCCCACACTGATCCCAGTGTGGGGCCAGAAGCAATTTTTGTGCCAGGGTATCCACCCTGTGTCGTGGGTACCAGAAACAGCGATATCACAAACATGTAAACATCCAATACTTAGATATGTAAGTATTTTTATGTATTTTGTTTTCTGGTGTGTACAATAAAGAGTTCTAATCTAACCTAGTAGGTAAACTAAATATAAGACGATGACTATCTATGGGATCGTTGTAAGGTTGCGATGATGTAACTAATGGTTTTAGATCGAGGATGCTACTATCTTTTAGATTATGCGAACAATAAATTAGAGGTCTCGGAATTGAGAACGTGATTGTCGGACGTGTTGATGTTCTTTTGCATCGTGAAACAAAAAATATATTAGCAATTGCATTAGGTAATACCTACATTTCGTGGTCGTGGTCTCTCTTAATTGACCTGTGAATTAAATTATGAAGAACACCACTGCACGTAGCATCTTGTAACTCTTGCAAATGCTTGTGGGTGTTTAAATTTAAAACACTAAGTTGCATTGAAATATTTAGATTTGTAGGACATAGAATCTAGAACTATCATTTAGAATATAATGGACATGGGCGTCGGCAGCAAAGTGCAGTACAACTATCAGGAGAATAATATTAAGTTAGTTAGCAAGTGATGCAAATTACTTCAGCCAAATGTCGCTGCCTGTGCGTAATACAGAGAATATTGTAAAGACGTTCGAAATTTCACTGATGCCGGTGAGTCGCCCATTAGCTCAGTTGGAAAGAGCGCTGGCACGGATATCCAGAGGTCACGGGTTCGAATCCCGGCATGGGTGGAATTTTTAGCCTCTAAATAGGTTTTTAATATTAGGTAAGTTATTTACAATAATATAATAGTGTTTGAATAAAACTGAAAATTGCTGCCCAAAATCATCACCTTGTCAAGAAATTCCGTATCATCGCGTCGTTGTCCCTTCGTTGAGGTGCTCCGCGTCCTAATGTCCAATAGTCAATTCTTGCCAATAGTACATGATGTTGTTGGAATAATTAATGAATTATCTCAAGTGTCAAAAGTATGGTGCCCTTCCCTTATGGATAATTATATTTTTGTTCCATTTGCGGTAGGTTTGGGGGACTCAGACTAAGATGCTTGTTAGGGAGGTGGGTCGTCGCTTGAGGGACCGTGGGCTTGACTGCCGCTCCGGTGCGTATCTTGGACAGAGGGTCTCTTTGGCGGTGCAGCGTGGCAATGCTGCCAGGCGTGTTGGGATCCTTTGTTCAGATATTTTTTGGAGTGGTTTGTTTAGTTATAATTTTTTTAGTGTGCTTAAATTATTATTATTTTATATGTTGTGTTCTTGACAAAAAATTATTGAATATCGTACTGTGCATGTTTTTTTTTACCCGACTGCGGCGAAGCCCAAAAGGAGGGTAATGTGTTTAGTTTGTATGTATGTATGTATGTATGTATGTATGTATGTATGTATGTATGTATGTATGTATGTATGTATGTATGTATGTATGTATGTATGTATGTATGTATGTATGTATGTATGTATGTATGTATGTATGTATGTATGTATGTATGTATGTATGTATGTATGTATGTATGTATGTATGTATGTATGTATGTATGTATGTATGTAAGTATGTCCGATTCTATGTTCCCTAATAACTCCTTAACCAATGGTCAGATTTTGTTAAATAAGGTGTCATTCGATTCGTCATCCTTGCGCGGGTGTCATAGGTTATATTAAATCAGAATTATGCGATCAGAACCGTGACAAAAAATAAAATTCATTAATAAGCTTCGTTAAATTACAGCTAGGAGCCACTAGATGGCGCTGTTATTTTAGTTTATTGAATTTGAATCCTAATTTCGTTTAACTACGCCTAACGTGAAGTGTTTAAACAGAATTTTGCGAATTTCGTAGTTTACATAAAATCAGCATTAATAGAGAACAAACGGAACAAAAAATTACATTAATTTCTGAGCAATTAAAGTACCACTTTTAGCCACTAGATGGCGCTGCTATATTTGATTTATTCTAATACATGTGTATACATAATTTCGGCTTTGGTCTACATGTAAACAAACCGTTTATAGAATCGGTACAAATACGGAAAGAAATAATGCCTATAAAGTGGTTTGTTCCTTCTAGATCAATTATTTATTAGAAAAATATAATTTCGTTTAACTACGCCTAACACGTGTGAAGTATTTAAAACAGAATTTTGCGGATGTCGTAGGTTACATAAAATCAGCATTAATAGACAAGATATGTGATATTTTTTTGTAACTATTTTATTTTGCATCGATTAGTCATATATTAGTTACTATTACGGTTTAGCTGCAACTTTCTGAAAGTAATCCTGGCGGCCAATGGCTGCAAATGTGTTGAAATCGCAGAAAAAATGGCTACTTAGGTACCTAAAATGTATATGACGGTCCCCGGCTTTGCTAATGATAGCTTAAGCCAAGCATAATAGATTGCCCAGTGATTAAAGAGTCTTAAAGAGTTCACAAGTGACTGACTGGCCCATTGAAACTGATTTGGAAACAATTAATTGCCCGCGCCAGGTAACGTGTTATTATCTCTGCAGTATTTCGCACAGAGACTGTAGATTAATGAATGACTGTTGCAAATGTGCAATTTGGCAGTTTTGTCTGACGCGAATTGTTGCTAATGTGCACCACCCTACGAACGTTACTCAAAGTTGACTCAAGCCTGTATGTAAATGATACCATTATTAGTGAACAATAGAATTTCTTGGTCGATGTACTCAATGGTCTATTTCACTATATACTCTACTAGACACAATTTCAACCAGGAATACTTTCTCATTAGGAAGGCTTTATAGCAAATGTTTTTACTGAAAACAACAGAGTTGTTGTTTGTTTGTTCTTCGTTGAGCAAGTTTGTTGTTGCTAAGCACATACATAACTCTATGTATGTGCGTAGCAACAACATTACTTGCTAAAATTGTGTTATTGGCCGTGAAGGCCTCTTTTTTAATTAGCAATCGAAAACGGTCGCGGCGTTATCTTGAGTACAATTTGGCGTAAGTGTTTCATAAAACATGCAACATGGCTACAGCTTGTACGGAACAATACACTAGCCTTCGTAGTTGAGTAAATACTTATAATAATAATATATTTTATTTAAGCATTTTCGCAAAGAATCGCTTAACAGAAAATCCTCTCACAGAGGGTGCAATAAAAAGAAAGATAATTTCGTTGGATGTACAAAAAAGGTTATCTTCGACGATAGATTTATACCAACATCTGCCAGGGTCGATTTTTCCATTGCGTGAAAGACCATAGACAGGTATTCGTAATTCCTGATAGTTTATTCAACGGGTAATATTTTAATTTTTAACTGAATTCATATTAAATCACATAATCTCACGGCTTTATCCTAGAGGGATAGGCAGAGACCAGAATTTGCCACTTGCCTCGATCCTGACCTTAACTGATTGCTTTTACTTTTCACTTACAACAACCGCCGCCTAATCTAGATCTAAATAGCCTTACTGTGCTTACTTAAGTAGTTAAACTGACGTCGTCGCTAGTCGAATAAGACAAATCGCGTCATTTTGCTAACAGTAGTTAGCCCGGTATAGGATCTTCATCAATGTTGATATCATTGTTATGTGTGCACTAAACAAACTATCCAAACCTCGTCTTTATTCAATTAGCTTTATACTCAACCTTATGTTATAAAAGATATATCACGTTATCCATGATGATGGATAATATTACAGGGGTGTGAAGTCGATCCTCTCCATAGTGACAGTCTTGAGCGATTATTTGCTCAGGTGCTTGCATTTTAATTATTTCCATTGTTATTCGTCCTAGAATGCTTGTGTGCCTAGCACCTATGTTTTTGCTATGCATGTTTGCGTTGACGTCTGCACACAGCTTTATTTGAAGATCCAACAAGGGTATTGAGTCAAACGAGATTGTAGCTTTCGGACGTGACTATAAGTTTGCATTTGTCATTCTCTCTCTTCCTTTATCAGTAGCAGAAAACAGGTAGAATCATTTTTAGGACGAGCTAATTTGGATATGTAAGCTTTTGATGCGGTCTTGATTAGATTAGATATCACACAAAAATGGCTGCGAACAAAATCTAGTTTATGTCTAAGAGGTAAAATTAATGCACTTTGCATCTGTAGTCAGTTGCCATACCTACACAGCGTCATGGCCACGGTAATGCTTTGAAATGAGGAAACATTTTGCTTCAACCAAGGTTCAGTGGCTATGATGACACTGAAAGAAACTTGGCTATACTCCAAGCTATTGATGAGTGATTCTTCATGGTCATTTCTGTGACATTTAAGTAAATTGATAAGTAATATTTTTTATTATAGTTCGTCAATTATTTCCACATCATTAGCCCTCGATAAAAGAGGAATCAACATGATTCAGAAGTCAAAGAGAAATCAACTTTACAAAGAAGCTCAAAACCATCTTAGAAGCATTTTCCTTATTTAGGTACCTACGTATATATCGTTTTATTCGGCTACTTATAAATCAATTGTTGATAGAAATCGTCAAAATACGGAAAAAAATCATGTCTACCATGTTGTGTGTCCGTCGAGAGTCCTTAATATATTTGATCAATTCACGAAATATCTATATCCTTGTTGCCGTTAATAGTATTTCAAACTAAATTTTGTTACTGCCTAGACGAAAGCTGAATAATACGACGAAATATTCTTGCTACTTTTTGAGGATTACAAAATGTTTGCAGACGTTATTTATTTAGTTTTTACTTTGGCAGAGGGTGTTTAGGTAGAGAAAACACACTAGGTATTGAGTACCTATTCCGTCTGCGAACAATGCAACATTTACACAACGCGTATCATAAACTTTTTTCATCAGAACTAAGGTAAACAGACAAGTTACTGCAATAAGGAACCAGAAAAACCTAGGCTCTGATAGCGCGCGGGCGTATAAAGTAAATGAGTAGCATATTTATCATGATAATGGTTGTAATTAATATGTGGTGCACGCGAGTGGATCTGCCGTCCGTCTCGCCCTAATTGTCCCACGCATGCGCATCCGTAACACCATGGGTTTGTGGGTTAGGCGGAATCTGCTGGGTCATTGAAACGGTCAGTCATGAACGAGTCGGTCATGTTTAAAAAAATATTGGGACCCCCTTTACTGGGTTATTTTTTTTTTGCTTTCGAAGTGTCAAAATACTTATGTACATGATATAGTTCGAAGTAGGTTCGAACTATATCATGTACATAAGGCGGCGCTATTCGAACCACTTCGAATAGCGCCGCCGGTGCCGCCGGTAGCGCCCGAGAGCTAGATTTATGTTAAGATTTTCTGTTCTAAATGCCTCGACGTAAAAAGTCAATGTATTCCTTGTAATGTAAAAATGGGTGTACATTGAAACTCTTGTAATTATCCGGGATTCCTTCATTTTAAAATACCTAATAGTTGTATTATAATTTGTCGCGAGTAGTATTTGTCTTTCCGACCTCTGTTATTAGCAGTGATTATCTGACCTTCAGCTCGCAAGAAAACACATAGAGTTGTTAAAAACACTAGCACTAGACAAATTTAATTAATACCGTCTCTGCAATAAGTCAAATAATAAAATTATTACATACGAATATTTTGATATATAGAGTTTATAGGTTTAAGTTCTCTATTTCAACAGGATTTTACCCGTTAAAATAGATACCTAATTTAATATATATGAATGTTGCGTCGACTGTATACTACACAACAAAAAAAATATTCACTCCTCGTCAACTTATTTATACTCAACGTATTTATACTCTGTATCTATTACGATCTCTGAGCATTAGGCAGCACCTTAAACGCCATGGTCACCCTACCGCATGTCAAAACGCTGACGTGTGCTTTGCGTGCGCGCAGGACATTGCGTATACGAACGGATTCACTATCTCGTTAACTTTTCTTTTTTTTTGCTTTAGTTTCGAGAGAAAAATACACTAATTGTGGGTCAGTAATGGGGCTGCAACACTCAAAGGAATTTCGATAATTACGTCTATGAGTGTTTCTGCATTCAGAGCCTCGTTACTATTGAGGGTAACGACTACTTATTGTACATCGCCTCGCAATCTACTTGTCTTTACCAATGTTGCCGTGTATTTTTAATAGATTATTTCAGATAAGATGCAGTTCACTGTGATAAAAAAAACCTCAAACTACGTAGCAATTTGTTGGCGGATAGTTGCGTTGTTAAAACATGTTATATATAGTTTTTTTATGGAGCCTATTAACGTCCCACTACAGGGCACCTTCTCTCAGAGAGAGAATTTCAGGTGCTGAGATATTTGAACACCTCGTGGGTTTCAAGCCCGGAATGACTTGGTTTTCCAAGTTACGTTACATTTGTGAAGTCGTAGTAGCAATACTACCAAGAAAATATTGTGAGGAAGTTCCCAGTTCATGAGGTACCTAACGTGACCATTTATTTTTTAACTCAAAACGGGACAGTACTTTATTTCGGTCAATTAAATAAGAGGTAGTCAATGAAAAACAAAACACTCTTTTAAAGTTATTTATTAAGAAAAAGTTGGATAGCTTAGTTACAAATCAAAAACTATATCAACATTTTTAATTACTTATATTTATACTTATCAGAGGAACAAATTTGCTTTAATATTGCTGGTGATGATTATAAGTAAGAGTGAAACTCACTTTCTTTTTATATTCACCTTTGGCACTTTTTTATATTCACCTTAATTATCAACATCGCCTTTAAAACTGGAATTTGTAACTGGGTTTTTTCAGATGTCCACAATTTGTTCATCATAGGAAATACTCTTTCTACTAGAGCATTTTGTAGCAGGCGAACATTAAATTAAAACAGAGCATTTTTGCCGGAGTTAATTTCGGGGACACCGGAACTCGTAATTATAAAAAGGGACAGTCCCGTTCAAAACGGGACGTCTGGTCACGTTAGCTATACCTCAGCGCTTGCTACGTACAATGGCCCAACTATAAGGCGAAGTGTGGAAGTCTCAGACCTAACTAACTATGTAGCCGAATAAAACGAAATATATATAAGCACAGAGCTACTTAGGTATAGTCTGTTTATTCTTAGTTATCCATTTTAGTAAACAAGATTCTACCGGTAAAGTAGACTTTTTAGTGGAAAACTATCATATTCCCATAAATGGCAACCTGGTAACCTGGGATAATATTTTAGATAACACACTGCCAATTTTATAAACCAACTTCGTGAACTTGCGAGAAAATATCTAGTTTGAGCATCAAATTCCAATTTTGAGGCTAGAATCTTGTTTACTAAATTGGACAAGAAAGGATAAATAAACTCTAGATGGTTTCGACACTAATATGAGCAACTTTGTAAAGGTGATCAGACAAAACGAGATAATTTAATACGATGCTAGCCTGTGCCAGCTAAGAGTTTCGCGGATTTTCCTTCCCAGTTTTCACCACTAAACCAGCTCGTTTCACATTCACAGCCAGCGTCTACCTTGACAGTTTGCGCAACAACGAACACACACAAAGTCTATAATAATTGAATGAACCAGTTAAGTAATAGTTTATTATCCAACGAGTGCGTGTCGTGGGAAAAACAACTCCGTATAATATGACTGTAATAATACGTGGTTATAGCTGGCATTAGGTTCAAGTGAACTCTGGTCCCCAGCCATTTGGTTTGACGGATGATCTACCAGGAATTATATCAAGTATTTTGTGGCTGCGTTGAAGCAACATTTCGAGCTTTAATTATGATAGTTCTTATCTTTGCTTTTTTGTGAGAAGAGAAGCGTCATGACCTTTCTCCTGTACTTGGACGAGAATGAACAAATATAAATATCTCTACATTAGATAGGTACGATTCTTGAGATTTGGGTTGTATCACAAGGGAATAATAGCACATCAACCTTGAAGTTTTCTTTAAAATTCACTTGTTAAGTACACGTACGACTATATTCTTCCTGCAATCCACTCTATCTGAAGGTTTTCTGGGAGAGATCACTCTAAGCGATAAGTCAGCATTCTTAGATATAAGAAATTATAAATATATTTTTAAGTAGCCTCTACTGTGCTCCACTGTTGGGCAAAGGCCTCCCCTATCGTTTGTAATTATTGTAATTTTTTCTAGTTGTGCAATAAAGTCATCTCTATCTAAAGGTTGATTGGCTGTAGACTGTACACGTATATATAATGCCATCTATAAATCTGTTAGAGAAGGTATATTATTCTCATAAAGACACATCTGATTCGTAATGCCAACTGCCCGGATGGCAAAGCATTGTATCGTGCTAACATCTACCTTTTTTTTTATTAGGTGTTCCTCCGCACTCGCAAGGGACGGGGCCACGGGAACGCTGTCGCACACTACCGCGACCCCGTCTGCGGGCGCCCTTGCGGGCACTCCTCCGGGGGGGATGCGTTTGCTCCCCCCTACTCCGCTGAAGGCACTCCGGAACACGCAGAGCGCCTTCCAGCACGGGACCTCTTAATCGAGCGGCGGGCCCCCCGACCCACCGCTCGAAGGCCCCCGTTATGGCGGCAGACGGTCGGCATACGCCCGCCGTCTGCGCCCGGTTCTCCGACGGTGGAGAGGGAGTGCAAGAGGATCATCCTCTCGCGCCCTCTCCGCCGCCTCCTTCCTCGCCATGACGGCCTCGCAGAAAGCGAGGACCGCCGCCCAGGCCTCCTCGCTGCCGACCATCGCACTGACGATCGCCGGCAGCGAGAGGTCTGCCCCAATAGCCGCGGCCAGCTCGGCACGCGGCTCCGCCCATGCGGAGCACATGGCGCGCGTGTACTGCGCCGTGTACTCCGCTGCATTGCAGTGGTGGCACGCCGTCGACGGCTCCCGACCCGCTATCCGGCACAGGTACACACCAAAGCATCCATGCCCGGTGAGGACCTGCGCCAGACGGTAGGTCAGGGCGCCGTGCCTGCGCTCGGCCCAGTCCCGAAGGATGGGCCGAACGGCGGCCACCACCTCGAGGCCGGCGGTAGGTCGCGCCAACCTCTCCTCCCACTCCCGGAACAGACCGTCGCGGACTCCCTTTCTCCACCGCACGATCTGCTCCGGAAGAGGCGTGCTAACATCTACCTGCTTTAACTCCTGCTCCAAATTACAACCATAGAGCCGGGAGTGCTGAAAACCAGCGTTGGTAACCACTTAGTGGTAACCGACATGTTAGCTGAGCTCTCTCCTTTTACCAAAATGGTTAGACGCAGTCTAAACAAAACAATGTTCACTGTCTGTTGATACTATTTTTGTTAATTGTTGTGTGTTTTGGTAATAAACGATTTCTATTCTATTCAAAGTAATTATGACTCTTTATACATTTGCAGAATTCTGCAACCCGTATTATACCTACTCGTAGAAAGTCAAGACATTTAATAATTATTCAGCGTACGAATGTCAAGACCTTGTGCGGAGCACGAGTAGTTGCTTCACGTGTTAGAATAAAATGCCGAAACCGCCCAATAACAATGCAAATGTTTGACTGCGCTGCGGAGTGTGCTAATTTAATTGCAGATACGGTAACTTTACGCTTTACAAACATGTTTCTTTATTTTTATGCCTAGACACCGATCTCACTGGGTCGAAGTATCACGCGTATCACGAGATCACGCGTCTTTCAGCCTCTGCTCCCTTATCATCTGGCATCCGTAATCATCTGACAAATCTCACTATACCGATTTTTATGTTTTTTTTTGTGTATCCTTGCTATGTCTGAGAACAGAACGTAGGCTAACAACTTGCCGGGTAAGCTAGTGTAAAATTCCTATTTGGTCTGTATACGATATGATAATGACGGCGGCCGGAGTGATCTTAAACGACCACGAAGGTTAAGCAACATAGGGCGCGTTCAGTTGCATGGATGGGTGACCCTCTATGACTAACACTAGTGGCATTTTTCCGAGCGGTTGCTGCTTGGCAAGGCACTTTAAGCAGTTGGTGCCGGCTGCCGTCGATAGATGGCAGTGGTTAAGCCAAGTCAGAGGCCTTAGGGCGGCTTGAAAACTTCTGACAGTAAAACCAGCCACTAGTCTTGCAAGCCTCCACCAATCCGGACTTGACCCTCGTGCTGGAATATGGCCTATGCCTTCCTCAGGGAAGAGACTCGTGCCCTCTGAGGGAACATAATAGGTTGATGATGAAGATACGATTTGCATCGTTCATGACGTGCCCGCCTGCCTCTTCGAAAAGTTTTCATACAAATACCCCCTGCGCCAGAAGTCGTATTAACCCATTAAGCGTCAAGGCGAGGTTTTGGCAGAATAGGGCGCCAGAAAAACCCACTAATCTGGGCCGTGATTAAAAAAAATGAATTCGCAGTTTATTGTGATAATTGGAGATACATCAGAGCAACATCAGAATATAATCGTAGTAGCATTGACATAAAATGGTCATAGCAAACCATGAATTGTAGTTCTATATCAATCTGTTAAAAATCTGCCAGTGAACTCCCGCGTTCATTCCATGTGACACAAACTAGACACACATGGACAGAGGAAATAAATTGTTAGAGATTTGACGTATTTTTTCTACACTCTGGCATTTGCATTATAATTCTGTAATATACTCGTAGCCCTAAAGAGAGCGAGAAGTTGACTATTTCGCAGTTCATCGATCATCACCGAAAGACTCCGCTCTTTTCCGTGGGCCGTCATCAGTGTTCAAACGATATGGTGGCCCTATTGTATGTTAATATTTATAAGCCTTCGGAGTATATAGGAATACTTCGTTTGTTATTGTCTGAGAAGTGAAGTAACCAGCTTTTTTTGTCAGAGAGCTGAGTTCATTTGACACGGGCGATAAAGTACGCTTGGAAATAAATAGCGCACTCAGCTATTCGAAGTGTTTAAAAATGTAGGTAACCAAATAATGGTTAGATTTTAGGAGCCTGACGTTAACTGTCTTCTTTAAAGACTTCTTTGTCTTCTTTAGTGTGGGCGCTCGAGCATCACCAAGCGTTTTAAAGTTTGCTTTCAAATAACAGTACATTTACTACTATTTTGGCCTTTGCATCTTCGTAATGAGATGATTTATGCAGATCGTCCACTGGCAACTTCAATCACACTAGATGGGTACAGGCACATTTATATTGAGCCTCGACTTAGCATATTTTTTAGGAATACCGAAATATTCACCTATAATGCTGATATATATTGTACATTTATTTAAGTGCAATAAAAGAATTAATAAATCAATATACTATCTAGTATTAAGCTGGCCATTCGCACTTTTTCAATTCTGTTAAATATTCTGTCGAGGTCATGCTGTGGTAACGTTTAGTCACGTGTTGGAGAAAAAAGATAGAAATATTAAAATTAATGGATTGATATGTACGGTGTTTCATACACAACGAGTAGCTATGAGTTTAGGGCTGCTTGCGCCAAGTCGCTGGATAAGTAGACGAGCTGTCAGATAGAGCAGGCGCTTGTGTAGTGTGTATAAATATAATTACTCTGATAAACACGCTCACGGGCCTGGCGGAGAGTTTACCACGAGTGTACTTAAGGGGTGAATAAACAAAGTAGGTAGATATGACCATTGTTTGCGGTCTAACTTGTACAAAGGTTCTAATAATTACTCCGCGCTCGGCACTAGATTCACCTCGCCATCAGTGTATGGCTCAGTGTTACCAAAGTCAACGTCAATGTCACCGTCAGTAGCTAAAGACAAGATGACATCGGAGTAGGAAGCAGTTGTCTTTTCTATCAGGCCCATAAATCTGGAGGCCCCGAATTTTTCCTCTCCGATAAGAGCGGAGATAAGGTTACGCGTGGGAATATGACTGAGATAGTGGGAGCACGTCATGTTCTGAGAGTTTGGAGTGGACAAGATTGTTCTTTGAATCTCCACTCTTGCATGGCCGTTGTGCTGTCAATCAAGATTTTTTTTTTATTATTTACTACTAGCTTTAGCTGAGCGCATGGAACGCTCGAAAACGCATCACCGGGATATCAAGTATCCTATGTTTCAATCCAGATCTTTGTCTATTTGTACTCCAAGTTTCTTGTAAATCCGTTATTGCATGATTAACAAACGTCCAAACAAAAAACAAACCGTCACATTCATAATATTAAGTAGGATCTCATTGTTTTGTTTGTAATAACCGGTGTCGATGAAATACGTTTATTTTTGTTTTCTTAGTGTCTATTGTCAAAGGCAGTTGAATGAAAGTTTCTTCGAAAATATATCTATTGACAGACAATTTTGCGAGCATGGCGATTGTGGACAACGTATTGATTCGTTTGAAACATATCACAATATTTAAAAAAAAATCGCCTGAAACCTAGCCTGCCAGTGAGAGTGCATACGCGCGGGAACTGGAGTCAAAGTAGTTGGTTAGTATCATACCCCTGACCATGAGATCAAAAGCAAACCCTAGTCTCTGTATTCTTGGATACCCTTGTAGGATACAGGTGTAATTTCACGTATGTATGTTTAAACAAACCAATCCCTACAACCAATTTTTTGTAATCTCATCAGAATATCTGCCAAAGGCTTTAGTATCTCTACCGCAGTATCTGCCATCTTTTCCCCAACATTTGTTTACAACAAGTGGTACGTAAAACGTGAGATAGAGCCCTTTTAATGGCCGTTGAGACCGTTAACCTACGAATGCTGAGAAGTGAACAAATAAGTGTCTTAGAAGAACCAACCTAATTCAACGTTCAAGTCATTGTTGAAATTCATCGAAAACAAATGAAATAAAATATGACCAACCAATATAGAGTCAAAAATTCTATCACCAATTATGATTAAAACTATAAAAATAAAAGTACATAGGCGAACTTAATTCTAACAGCATTATCATCTAGTTTACCGTTAAAGATAGAGAATTGCATTGTATTGCATAATCAGAAAAAGTGATACAACCACGATTTCTGAAATCTAAGTAATTATTATTATGAATACTTTTTTGAAAAGCAAAAGTCATTGCAGTATTTTTTTAGTATTTGTAACGAATTTGTGTTGCATCTATAGTATTTGTACCATATTTTATTGAGATAAATTGTTGTTTGTGTAAGGTTTTTCTAAATTCACTTAATAAGTATTGTCTGTATTCTAATAACGTAACGTTTAGTCTTTACGGAAGACAAAAGGAATGAACTTCCGAGGTAGTCTATAATGTATAGCCACTAACGATCGATTGATTCAATATCAACTCTTGTATGGCCCCACTGCTGGGGCACGGGTCTCTAACAAATTCTAGGAAATATAATTACGGCGTAGTTAGTACCTAACTCTGAGATTTGAGGAGTTGAATAGGTAATATACTGTGTGATTAGGGATGTCCGTGGTATCCTGTTACTTGGACGCTTCGATGAGTTGAATTTTAATGTAAGCTTCAACGGCTTGGCCTTATGACGTTTCATAATGGACCTCGAGACAAATCAGTTATGGTCTTAGGAGGTCCGAATCAACTTAATCTATATTTTATAAACCTAATAAAAAAATATATAAAAAAACCACACGTTATATTTTGGTAGTTCAGGAAAACCGTAGAAGCAAAACGGAGCGATTGTCACTTGAATCGTGCCCTTTGCTAATACGTCCCTAAATGTCTCCCTCTTTTTTCCTAAGACCAAAAGGAAGGTAATGCTCTTATATGCTGGTAAATATATCCGAATTTATGTTCTCTCATAACTCCTTAACCAATTGTCGAATTTGGACAAATAACATCTCAATCGATTTGCCGTTTTTGCGCCATATACGAGTACCTATAAACAAAAATAAAAAAATGTAGAGAAATATCGAGTCTCTTCACAAAAATATAGAATGTGGTAAGAGCCGCTGATTCACTGATTCCAAGATTTTTAAAAAGCATTCGCTCTTTTTAGGGTACCATTATTATGTCAATCTATTATTAGGTATAGAACTATAAAAACCAACAATCACACTTCTTTCACAAAGTAAAGTTGGTGTATGTATGAATCAGCATTTTTGTGAACTATGTTGCAGATACTATTTATATGTATGATTCATTCCTTCGTTCGAAGAAATAAACTGAGTCAAGGAAATCGAACACCATTTACTAAAGAAACAAGATAGAAACTTTGTTCCATACATTAGACATCAACGCGTGCCCTACGAGAGCTCAAAAATCATGTATTTACTTTTTTACTGTAAACTTAGCTTAGTTTTCACTTTTTACCTAGTTTCGAAAGCAAGTTTATTTTTCTACGCTTTTAAATTTCATTTGAATATGCTATGAAGTTTTCAACAGAGTATCATCACCTTCATAGATGATCATTATTAATCAATATTTATAGCAAGTTCTTGGCCTGTTTTTTGCTGACAACACTTGGCTGCATGCCCTTGCTTATTTCCGTCTCTGATCGCGGTAATGGACATTATTTTACTTTCCGATCGATCGCTCACGATTGCATGACGTCATCGAGCCGTGCGCATCAAGAATGGTGATGGAGACTCACTAACCGTCACCTAAATTTAAACTTAATACAACTTGGAACTAAGACTTTAAGTTTTTCAGCGATTAAAAGCAAGTTTGGTAGCTCCTAAAGTTTTGAAAAGGCCCACACCTTCTGAAGCTCCCTCTGAAGAGATGATAAAACTAAGATGTATTAAAAAAGTGTCAAATACAGTGCAAAAAAGGCATCAAGCATGTCTAAAATCTTGTCTGTCCTGTTTGTGTTCGTTTTTGAGTTCAACCATGAGTAATAATTTTAAGTTGAAAACTCAGTTAATCTATTCTAGCGGTATTTTATGTAATTTATTTCATCATACCTACAAGAGACGAGTAACATTACAAGCTATAATGTATGATAAAGGATTATATATAATATAGTGTTGAAGTTCAAAATAATAAAGTTCTTTTCCACATAAGCTGTTAATTCTGAAACTAACAACTTTAACGTTTTACTTTACAATAAATAATTTTAAAATTAAGTTCCAGTGTACTTGTATAATAATCATGTGCTGTTGACTTACGTGGCGGGGATTCTCATAAAATTCTTGGTTAATTAGCAGGTAGATAAATAACAGAATCATCACGTCGTCTTTATAAAGATTAAAATCACCAACGTTAAATGTTTTTGCATAATCACTTTACGTACATAAACAAAATGCTATTTCAAAGCTAAATTAATCATGATCAATTAACAGAAGACGTAAAGTTTATCATGAGTGGCACACTTTTCTGTAAGCTTTGTAAATAATCTTCGTTTTGACTTCTCTATAATGTAGTAACTTTAATTCCTTACATGCCTGGTAAGAAAACTAATGCTTTGTAGGTGCTAACAGAGGCATTTAAAGAGACTACAGGAACGCCAATTGGAGTTGTCACTTGCTACAATTGTCAGTCTTCTATTGTTTTTTTAATTTTCAATATTTTTTTTATTTTACGTGTTTGTACGGTTTTATAGTAATTGGCGCTGTCTGATATTATTTATTAAACATATTTCAGAATAAATCTACATGAGTACTAATATATTGACAGAATAATAGTCATCGTCTAACCTTTATAAGTCAGACGGGGGATCCGGAAATGAATGCATACGAGTTGCAAGGATCTATCACTCCGCTTTTATTGACTACAGACCATAGTAAAAGCCTTTGCAGACGAGGGATTTTTTACGATTCAGACTTTTGTCTGAATCGTAAAAAATGTCCTCCGAGTGCTTGTCGCTACTCAACGCCTACGGAGTGCGGTTATTTATTCCCCGGAATTTGAGTGAAGCGTACGCTATGGAAGCAAATATTCTGAGATTACATTGTGTTGTAATTGGACCAAATGCTTTTACGACCATCTGATACTAACCCCTCGGTAACTTGAGGAACTTTTTGTACGCGGTACTTTTAGTCCTTCGTATGCGTTATGCGATACAATTTATAAGAGATCTATATCGACGGACAAAAAAGTACCCAGGGGATAGTCCCTCGTCTGCGCAGGACTTAATACGGAGGGTAAAACCGCAATAAATAATAGCAGTCTACCATATAAATGTCAAATCAACGCGCGGAGAAGTCACATCACATCAATCATTTAATCATTAGCAGAGCCGTGTGTGACATTTATATTAATCGCAATTGCGTGCTAAGGAATTTTGCTTCAGGTATATCCAGTGACTGTGTAAAATCTAAGTGCTGTGTTGGTATAATTCGTAGGATGATTTTGGTCCAATTTAGAGAAGATTTACGGATGGCGTAGTAAGTGACGTCTGAGACATAAAATATGATTGTTTGGTAGTTAGGAATGTGGACTCTGAATACGAGCCGTTGATCGTAACTGTTATATGCATAACGCAGTAAATGAACGCAAATAGACTCAAATGCACGTAGAGTGAATTAAACGAACTTAACATGTTGGATAGAAATAATCAAACAGAAATTGCACAGCAAAAAAAAACAATATTTATTTTAAGAACAGAGAAGGTACGTCTATAATATTTTTTTAATTACAGTACATCGGACATTTTTACTTACAATATTTTATTGTAAGTAGTGCCACTAAGAAACAAAGTTTGAAGTACACTTAACAGAGAAAATAGTAAGTATTGCACATTTACGCTAACACGAGAAATCTCTGTAAACAGTCTCAAAAGACAATATGTATTCGTAGTTGCTATTGAGACGTAGAGCAATGAGCCAGCGAAGTCAAACGCCGGGTCTCCTTCTGCCATGATATCTCAGGGACCCAAGGGTGTACAGTGGACAACCTTGGGTCCATGGGCGGACGGCTGTAACGAACTAAGTTGAATAGCTAAATGCTATCGACTGTACCGAGGCAGTACCGAAACAATCTCTGTGAGATGTTTGAAATGGAACCTTATTATTATTTTGTCATGGGATGAATAAAATGATCTGCCAATATCTACAGTATTCGTAGTACATATGGTCGTTGGTCTAACTTAACAAAATTACAATTAGCTCGCCTAGCGTGAAGTATCTGAGAACTGACAAGTAAAATTTTTGCTGCCCACCAATATTTTGTAACAATAACTCAGCATCAAACCAAAATAAATAAGATAGACGGCCTCGCTGACGCATCGGTTTGCTACTTTGACTGTAAAACCGAGGGTATCGGGTTCAATACCCGGCCGGGTCCAACTAGGAAACGATCTTTTCTAGTTTGTCTCGGGTCTGGGATGTTATCTATGTATTTAACTTTAGCGTCGATTTACCACCTGTAACACAAGTCATTTAGTTGTACTTAGTCTAACGAGATCTGTTTAATATGTCCATGAATTTGTATTATAAAATTTATTTTGCTTTTGATTCAAGGTTTGTGCATGTATGTTCAGTGTTTTTTGAGCCTATTAGGTCAGATTTCTCTTTTAAATGCCACCTATTCGGTTACACCCTGTATGTTAAAGGTGTGAGTTCGTAGACTACTTAAATGTGTGAAGTAATTGCTTCCTCTTACCAACGACCCTTTATAGAGTAGTTTATTTACACGCTTATTGATTCTACCAAGTTTATTCTCCCGTTTCCTGCAATAAAATAATGCAAACAACATAATATTCTTAGGACTTTGTGATTTTATGGACAAGGGAATTTATGGTTTTTTTTGCGTTGTAGTTTAGCCAGTTTTTGCCTGTAGTACTGTCTCTTCGATTTTTTGAGAAAAGAGCGTGAAAGCACGTTACTAAAGTATTTACTAAGGGCCAGTTTCTGAATTGAGAATTTCGCTACTTAAATAGTTAACAGTAGTGCTGCCTCTTTGAATATCTCAGAAAAGAGCGTGACAGAATTATTTAGTGTAATTCTCAGTTCAGAAACCGGCCCTTGGTGAAATTCTCAATTCAGAAATCTGTCCTCTGTCACTTTATCTACTTGAGAATCTTGTCACAATTAAGAATATATGATCTACTTTATTTGGTTTTAAAAAGGTCTTTTCTTACCTATCAATCACTATCTAATTGGATAAAAAGAAATCTGAAGCGCTAAGCAAACTTGCATACATAGTTATTAGGTACTTGAATATTATGATTTGATTATACGATATCTAGAAACAACGTTGGTATGAATGTAAAATTGTATAATGTACGTGTCCATAACTGCTAGGTATAGTAAAGCTAGGAAACTCCAGGTTAAAGTTTCACTTCATGAAATTGTTAGCATGTATTATGATAATTGACGGAACCACTAGAGATTTGCGCTGTGAATAACAGCAGTACAGAGTAACAGAAATCAATAGGTAGTGTCTTAAAACCTGACTAGAAGTGGTGTTAGTGAATCCACAAAAGATGGAGTGAAACCCGGTTTAAAAGAAGGAGAAAGAGGAGGAGAAAGGGAGCGTTCAAGAACCACCTGGCATCGATCAGTTTTCGCCTGAAAACACTTGGGTTGGCATGGGAAGACCTTTTATAAAAGCCCTGATAAAAACAGTCATTTATATTTACTTACCAAATTTATAACAGAGTTAAATAAATTCCTGTTAGAGCAAATATGTATTACAGTGTATTAGACTTTGACGACTATCTCAACTAAGCAATTTAGTGTTATTAATAAAAAAATGTTGCAACATAACAAAAATAATTATCTTACTAATTTTAAGATGTTTCTAAATGTTATCTACTTATATACTAGATAGTTTGTTTTTAATATTTATTCTAAGATTGTTAATTTGTTATCGATTTAGATTATTCTAGTCTGATATTAATCATGCATGTTTTTTTTATTAAACCTTTAACTTTAACAGCTACTTAATGTATTGACCATGCTTTAGCAAATAAAATTTATTTATTTGTTATCTATGGAAAACCAACAGCTGATAAACAACATATAAAACTTATAAACTAGTTAGTGAGCCATTTACAGGTTTTCACCCATAGCAACAGACTGCTAGATTTCTGGAAGGAAACAAAAATAACAATACAATAGGTACATTGCATGAAATAAGTATTTAGTTTTTGAAGAAGTTATCATTGAAGTGTTGCCTGACCAACTTAGCATTGCAGTTGAATAAATCAATATCAATTTCGCTTGCTAGCCAGCAAAATATTTCATCTTATCTTATCTACTTATATGCTATAAGTAAGTATTGTCATAAGGTGCAAAATTGCATATTGGTATATACCTGCCTCTGCCATCAACCTTACCTAGTGGAAGTACATGTCATGTCATCGCGCCTCTCACTTCCTTAGAGAATGACTCCGACAAAATTACTTCTAATCATTGGCATTAGGCTGGATGAGCCTCCATAGTGAAAAACGTCCAATGTGCTCATTGAACATCGGACACACTTTGGTGTTACGTGATCGGAACGGTCGATCACGCTGTGAGAATTGTGTATACTCATATTATAATATTCTATAATAGAGCTATTCTGATAATTTAAGTTGTTTCGTTTTAGCGAGAGATGGTATCTATACTCGGAGGTACCGTGAAATCTAATAAATATGGATTAAACTTAAGAACATAGCTATAACAACCAATGTTACTAATATTTTGAGCCACAGATGCTTCAAATAAATATATTATTATTATACCTACATCGATCTTCCTTTATAAGACAAACTTCCTTTGACTCTTTAGTTTGGGAATTTAAATTTGTTAGCATAGTTAACAAATAAATTCATTTGTAGTCGACGGGTAAATTGTTCAACAATATTTGAAGAGATCGACATCGAAGATTTTTGCAAGATAATAATTTCATAAAGTTTGAACGTTAATTCAACTTTATAACTGTCACCACTATGTCAGCACAAGCCCCAGTCACATACAACCGGTGCAAGAAGGCTCGTTCAACTTTATAAAGTTTACTTAACGCAGACCCGATTAGGCCGATAAATATAATACCCATTCAAGCATAGTGAAATGGGAGTCAGAAAAAGTGTTAATCTTCACGCCACAGAGAAAGTCAATAAGAAATGTCTCGGTACGAATTATACGTTACTTGCAGCGAGGTAAATCAGTACTTGAAAGACAGAATCATATAACGATAAGTTAACATCGACACATATTATAATTGGTAATTTACGCAAGTGTATATAATTTTGGTTTGGTTGGTTTTCAAACGCCTTGAAGCCTATTTTGCCTACAATGATTACAATTAATAATTAAGAATAAACTTACTTAAATAATGTCATAGAGAAGGTAGAAAAGAAAATGTCACGTTAGTAAAATTATATATATATAAAGCTGCAATCCGGTATACTCACTGATCTAACATAATACGTTTTCTCGGAAATGGCACGAGTTGGACGAAAATGATGTATGACAAAGTTGTAGGGAATGTACGATATACGGCCATCCTATGGAGCCGATTTTTGAATTTCGAACGCGTTCCACTACGCGAGGGTGCTAACTCTGTCGTTTACCGACCGATTTGGATGAAATTTTGATAGAATGGTGTTTTAGTGATCCGATTGAAAAAAAAAATTTTGGTTATTCGAAATTCAAAATGGCGGCGCAGATATAGCCGACCGAAAAATCGACCTATGCGCAAAAAAGTCGGCAGCCAACTGGGCATATGCTAGAGATATGCCGTAAGCGGCATCGTGTTGGCAAAGGACCCAGGTATATGAGAAAAATCCGACATCTTGGAATTTCAAGATGGCGGCCGAGATATTGATGATTGAAAATGACAAATTTTTGTATGGAGATTTAGTACTAAAATTGACTTTTCAATAGAGAAATGAGACAAACTTGCGAGGCCGGAGGCCGAGCTTCGCGAAGCGGGCACAAAAAGTTCTGCCGCGGCGAGGCCGAAGGCCGAGCTCCGTTTAGGCCGAGGCCGAAGGCCGAGACCATTCAAATTGCGGCGCACAAGTACCAGCGCAAGAGCAAAAAGGGACAATCTTGCGAGGCCGCAGGCCAAGCTCCGCGGACCGGGTACGAGAAACCCCGCCGCGGCGAGGCCGAAGGCCGAGCTCCGTTTAGGCCGAGGCCGAAGGCCGAGACCATTTAGGTTACGGCGCACAAGTACCAGCGCAAAAGCAAAAAGGGACAAACTTGCGAGGCCGGAGGCCGAGCTCCGCGAAGCGGGCACGAGACACTCCGCCACGGCGAGGCCGAAGGCCGAGCTCCGTCCAGGCCGAGGCCGAAGGCCGAGAACGTTCAGGTTACGGCGGACAAGTACCAGCGCAAGAGCAAAAAGGGACAAACTTGCGAGGCCGCAGGCCGAGCTCCGCGGAGCGGGCACGAGAAACCCCGCCGCGGCGAGGCCGAAGGCCGAGCTCCGTCCAGGCCGAGGCCGAAGGCCGAGACCATACATGTTCCCATGCAACAATTCACTACAATAAGTGTCTAGCGAGGCCCTAGGCCGAGCGCCGCGGAGAGCGCAGCTCGGAGCGGCTGGGGGTTGGCGCGCGTAAGCGCGCAGGGGGCTCGCCCCCTAGTTAAATATGATATGACTCAAACCAATGATGCCTCTGATGATTACACTCTCTTTTTTTATGTTCTGTGATTACACTCCTATGAGAGTAATGATGGCTCGACGGGCCTCTGAGGGTTAACACAATCTTGTTTATTAATTTATTTATTTATTAGTAGTTAATAAATTGATTAAAGTCAAGAGTCAGCTGTTTTATTTACAAAAATACTATGAAACACTCTTAAATGCAAATGAAATTGTTAATTTCTTAGAGATTATTTATTTATTTTAGTTCAGTTTTTTCAATGTAGACAGTGTATTTTTAGAGCCCGTTTTTAAACAGCACTTTTGGAATATTTTTTTTGTTTTTATAAATAAGGCCATCAGTCTATTAAACAGACTGAACTTTATAGACTTTAACAGCTTGAAGTATTTATAAAATCACGAATCCTCTAAAACTCTCCTCAAATGACTGCATTTGTGGAGAGTTTTAGAGGAATAGTGTTTTTATAAATAACACTGTAGAAGTTGCCATTCTGTAGTGAACACGAGCGGTGTCGGAGACGCGAAATGAACTCATTTTCACTGCCATTACCTCCAGCGAGCGTGTGCACAGTTATTGGTCTTTTTGCTTTAAATAATTATTGCGTTTAACGTGGATAACACACGGTGTTCTGCTCCCAGGGGGACACTTTGCTGCGCCATTATAGCGGAGAGTTCATGGGTGTTTTCTTTCACTAATTATTTTCTCTCTCGCAACCGGTCATTAAGTGCACAGTGATATAAATAAATATTGAGATTTGTTAACAACATTTTTGTTTTTTTCTTGTGCTAGACAGAATAAAAATCATAAATAAATTGTTGTTTTCTTTGTCTTCATGGAATATCTGCCCACTGTCATTTTAGTTGTGTGTGTTCTAATACGGCTATGATTTTTGTTCATTCCTTAACCGTTTTATGGTTTAGCTTGTTGGCAAAGTTTGTTTAGTATACATCTCTCTGACACCTGGTCGGTTGACTTATTTAGCTTCCTTTGTATATTTCCAGATTTGGCAGCGATTTATACAAATGTGAGGTACTTTCGCGATGTACTTTGGAATTTATATTTTTTTTAACATTGTTTTACGTAAAAGATGAATTGCTTAACAAATCTGGCCAAGGCAATATAAATTATGTAAATATGTCAATTCATTAAAAGAAGCATCTTCCCATACT
The DNA here is from genome assembly GCA_934045075.1 of Yponomeuta sedellus. Classification (NCBI taxonomy): domain Eukaryota; kingdom Metazoa; phylum Arthropoda; class Insecta; order Lepidoptera; family Yponomeutidae; genus Yponomeuta; species Yponomeuta sedellus. Next base: position 5,782,830 of record OW203726.1, on the reverse strand, counting down.
TCGATCAAGTGACTTTCTAAGCCTCAAGAAAGTACCCATTTTTCCCATATCAATTTAAAAGCGATGGCTTGTTATTTACATCTCCACTAAGGTATATCCGAGTGCTAACGGTCTCCGATGGTAATGAAGCCTTCTGCAAGATGTTACGTGACCAATTAGACTGTGATTTGTTTAATTGTCAGCTGCAGTGGCCAACATGTAGTGATAGTTTTTATAGCAAGGGGCATAAGGGGCTAATATCGACTAAAATTGTGTTTCTGGGCGTCTCAGCAGTCTGCAGAGTTTCCGCTATTGATTGAAACGCCGAATTAGAGAACAATTACTTTCAATTAGTTTGAGAAAATTTATAAAAAAAAAACTCATGAGAGAACTATCTGCAATTAGTATCTCTATATTTTAAATAAAGAAGCCTCGAGACACCATTTTACCACACTTCTTTCTTATTTGTTGAACACCATCTAATGAAGGAGATGGGGCGAAGATAATGACCAACGTGCTCCTTGTTTACAGAACGAAACGTAAAGGTGCTCCCACATTGCCGTTAGAAAATGTTTGTAAACATTTTCTAACATAAAAACATTTACTAACAAATGTTGTCAATTGTTACATTTTGTTAGAAACTGTTACATGTTATAAGTGCTCCTACACTAATAGAAAATTTTCACTAATGTTTACTAATATTTTATAACATTTAAATCTGGTGTTGGCTCGCAGTTTGGTTAGCGTTCTGAGGGCGTCTACCCAAAAATGGAAGAGGATTTGCTCATTGTAATAGCTTTCATTTTAAACCTTTATAAAAGATTTACAAACAAAAGGTAACACATGTTTAATTTTGTTATAATATGTTAACTTAACGTTACTAAACGTTTTCTTACATGAAAACATTTTTTAACATTTGTGATTAAATGTTTGCTAACAAATGTTTACTAACGTTACTAAACATTTTCTAACGGCAATGTGGGAGCACCATAAGCTAGATTCTTTAGCGCAGTAACTAGAATCGAGAAAACGAACGCAGTACATATTTCCATCCACTTATATCGACAAAAAACGCAATCGATCCACTAACACCGATACCCACAGCCGAAATGGAAGCACGACCGTTTTGGTAACAGATCTATTATTTCAACATGAGCATTATAATTGTATTTATCGGAGACAGAACTTTCTACCGTTTAGATTACAATGGATTATTGTAAGCCCACTCCTTTTGGTACGTAGGCTGTACTGTTAGCTTCGAGTTTTACGTTAAGGCGTTTCGGGGCTAACTTGGTTCGAGGTTATAATTAAATATTGATTTTGTTAAATTAATTATAATTAATTAAACTGCGATCCACAACCCATATGCTCAGCGTGGGGATTATGGGCATTGCCCCCCAATGATGGCACAACCTTGCGCCATGGCGCTCATTAGGGGAGGGCTTCTTCAGGCTATATTAGTCCACTGCTGGACATATCCAGCAGTGGACTAATATAGCCTGAAGAAGAAGAAGAAGAATTATACTTATATTTATGTATATTTTTTTATTATTTAATTTAGCAGGAAGACTTTTTGTTTATCGTGCATGTAATTTTTTGCAATAAAACTTTTTATTCTTATTCTTTACTAGCGCCACCAATGGAATAAAAATCATAACTTGTTTAAAAAACCTATTTAGAGGATAAAAACTCAATTGCTCAATTGGTAGAGCGCTGGCACGGATAGCCAGAGGTTGCGGGTTCGAATCCCGGCATGGGTGAAATTTTTAGCCTCTAAATAGGTTTTTTAAATTTGTCCTTAGCACGGGGGTTAGTGCATTAAAAATAAAAATAGTATAATCATAACTTGTCTTACTTATAATACTTTTTTATCTAAAAGTGAACATGATCGAGAAATCTTAACAACTGTGATAACGATTTTTAGAATGTCCTCCAGTCTAGAACCTATGATCAGTAGATTAGAACTTTAGTCGGTTTCCGCTAAAAACGGCCATCCTGGGCGGAAAGTGATTAAAGTCCTTGGTTGTTTATAGGTTCTAAAAATAGTTGTCAAAGTTGTTAAGATTTCTCATGTTCACTTTTAGATAAAAACGTATTAGATATAACACAAGTTATGATTTTTTTCCTTAGGTGGCGCTAGTTAGCACCCCGAAGCACCTTAAAGCGTCTTAAAGCCTTAAATCGTGGACTTTAGGTACAGTCTCTTGGTATTGTCATTTCGACAAATTCTCTCGAAGTCAAGTCTTGAAGTCGTTAGCTGATAAAGCTTTACGGCTTTATGTATATTAAAACGATTCCGTAGAGTTTATTTATTTCATCTGTGACTACGTCTTTTGCTTGTAAAATCTCCACCACAGACTATTTAAGTGAGCCTTTAGTTCGTCCTTTCGTTGACGTACTTAGCCTCACAATTGGGCCATTGTACGTAGCAGGGCTGTGAGGTCACTCCAGCCCGCCCATCTCTTTCGGGAAAGCCAGCAATGGACCAATGTTACTGCTCGCCTCCCGAAGAGATCCCAGCTGTACTATGGTCAAAATTCTTTCCATTGTTACTCTCTCGCAGTGAATGGTGACATGAGCGCGTGTTTCGTCTTCCTTGAGGCATCCTCGGCGTAACAAACTGGCGTAACTGTCGGTCAGTCCCGAGTGAGCCTTTTTGGAGTTTTGGAATGCGCCGTTTTTAACACAAGTTCAGAAATCAATTCATCGATGGCGCTTACAAGCGTGGACACAGAAGAACCAGAATACGGCTGACAAAATTGATCTGCGCTGAACAAAATTTGACTGAAGTGTCACTGTTCTTGTATGGCCACGCACGGATGTAAAAGAAACGGCTGTAACCGCCACCATCTTTGTGAACTTGTGCTGAAAACGGCTCATTGTGGTTTTATTAATGACGACCTTTGTGGCGTAGCGGTAGCACATCTACCTACCACGCAAGAGGTCCCGGGTTCGAATCCCGGCTGGGAACAAAAAAAAACCCCAGGTCTTGGATGTTTACATGTTTGTGATGTCGTTCTTTCTAGTTCCCACGACACAGGGTATCCTAGTGTGGGGCCAGAAGCAATGTATGTAAATGTTATGTTATGTTAATTAATAAGGCCGTAACACTCCTTTCTTACAGTATAAATAGTCTATGGTAAACGGAAAGCCTAAATACGACAGACTATTCAAACTGCATTTGAGGAATCTTGTTCAATAAATAACACCAATAAAATTTTATTGCAAAAATGTTCGTAAAGTGACTGGGAAGAGTGAATGTAGATAAAAATCTACGTGCTATCATCGACTTTATCACCATTTTGGAGTGTTCGCCACGAGTATTAGGTTTTTAGTCACGAGTTTTTAAGTTTTGTCAAATGTAAGTGGGTCACGCCCACCATCTGTGTTACAATTCTCACGTGTTTACTCTATCAGAGACTTTATATTTTAATGTAAGTTAGCTCAAAGTCACAATCAATCTACATTAATTAAACCTCCTTATGGAGGTAAAGTTATATGTAATCAACAAACTTATAAACCATTTTTTTAAATTCTCTAACCGATATCTAGAATGGACCTTAAGGGTGGACGTAGGCTATCAACCCTTCATTTGCCCCCACACTGGGGCACGGGTCTCTTCCTGCATCAAAGGAAGGTTATAGGCTCTCTACCTCAGGGGCCCAGTCCGGGTTGGTGGAGGATTGTAAGACAGTGGTGGTCTAACTGTCAGAAGTTATCAAGCCGCCCATAAGGGCTCTGATGTGGCTTAACGACTGTCATTACCTACATGACAGCCGGCACAATCGGCTTAACGTGCCTTGCGAAGCACGGAAACGCTCGGCAAAAATGCCACTAGCAGGATGGTCACCCATCCAGCACCTGAACGCAACCAACTACTCGGATCCACTAGGCTACGAGCACCTAAACTTTATACTTATTATATTAGCTAAATTCTTTACGGGAACAGCCAGTGCAATATAATAGGTTTCATCCAGGATACGATACTGGCACGCGTAGGTACTTTGGGTTTTGTATACGTAAGTATGACAATGCTAAACATACAAACAATTTAGCCAGTAGACTGTACACAGATGTAGGCTGGAAAATAATTAAACTCCGGTCTAGAGTAGATCGTAATAAGATTAAAGAGCTGGAGATCCAATAGGCAGAACCGTGGGCGCAAATTGTGTCTGTAAGGTTTGCCAGTAGGTTCAGCATGATGATTTAATCGAGCTCAACAGCGATACGAGTTTTGATATCTTTCCCATAGTAGGTAGAGGTTTGTAGAACACTTCGCACGTTTGTTGCAGTAGATTTAGACTAACGGAACTGCTGATTAGCGGCGGTTGATTGGTGGCGATATTATGAAGATTTTTTGAGCAGTACACAGAACAGTCCCAAAACTCTCTGAGCAACGATTTCCTCATAGGCTCAAACTCGATTGAGAGCCGAACAGGGCCGAGTTTCATAAAACTACAAACTAAGTAATAGTTAATAGTATTATTTAACTAAGTAATAACTAAGTAATAGTATTATATGAGGCAATAAATGGTTACTTCTATTATGGAAATGACCCCTTTTCAGCATAAATTCACGAAGCAATTCACAGATGGCGCTTACAGGAGTGGCTGTAGGAGGAGTGGGAGGAGGAGTTAGTGCACTACTTGTCACTTTCGCTAATTCATTACTATCGTTAATTCGTCACTTTCCCGATTCGTCAATATCTTGAAAATCTTTAACTCGTCAATATACCAAATTTATCACTTTCCCTGATTCGTCAATTGTTGTTTTATGTTGTACAGTCAAGTTCTGAGGAGGGTAATCAATTGCAGGGTTTTGACTGACGATTTAAGGATTTCATGCCAGAAAACCTTAGTTATAATTTATTTTTAAATCCAAAAGAAAATAATTAAGACATATTAATGGCCGGAATGCGGCTGTCAAAATTAATCTGTGCTAAGCAAAATTTGACAGACGTTCTTGTATGTGTACACGTGGTGCACACCTATATCGTATCTTGTAAGCGCCATCTATGAAGTGCGTTGTGAATTTATGCTGTATCAGTTCATTCGAGGTACATTAGCAGTCTGTCTACTTGTTAATCTGTTACTAATCATCTACATATTTTCAACGTATACCGAATTGTGGTATTAATAGTAAACCATAAATTGTAGTTGTGTGCGACAGGCCCCAGGTCAGCCTTTACATTTTTGTTGCGAAGTCATCTTCGATACAATGATCATGCTGCGCATTTGTCGTTGGCTTGAGGGGTTATTGTAATGGCCAAATTATATTTTAACGCTTATCTTGGCTTTGGCGATTAAGATCACAATTTGGAGCAGCTGTAAATTGTGGGCGTCCAAGTAAAAGTGCCTAGACTGAAAAGTAAAAGGTGAAACTTGATACTATTCAGTAGAAGCACAATGATCCTTGTCTGGCTCTATAGCACAATACTTATATTATTAGATAATTTCTTACCTATTTGAATACCTCAGCGCTTGAAACTGTCAATCCACGGTGAGAGAAGCCCTGTGCCATGTAGTGGGACGTTTATAGGCTGTATAAAAAAATCCTATAACCTAGACATAATTATGCTATCATCATATCTAAAAACAATGCCCCAGGCACTGCAGCAACCGAGTGGTCGCTGTACCCATCTGGTGTTAGTGAAGATACCTACCACTGGTCGCTGTAGAAATCACCTCATTACGTAGATGCAAATATAAATAAATGTATTTTGCTATCATTATCAGAGAATTGAAATAAAAATATATATTTGAAGTTTGACTTTTACCTGACTACACTAGTTAGTTATAACACAGATTATTAAATAGTTACTACGGTTATAATCACTATACCTCCAGCCTAGCCCGTACGTCTGGCTCACACTGGGCAACTATCAGCGAGTCCCTTACACTGATTGGCGACTGGCAAATCTCTTCACCATGATGCAAGATGGCTTGCAATCGACATACTAAGAAAAAGAATAGGTATATCTCCAGCATTTAATAAATCTTACATAATGCTATCTGCATACAGATTACAAACCGTGCAGATAGCATATAGTGCCATAAAGATGATTAATGAAAAATATATAGAAAAACTTATTGGCAAGAAAAATGCTTGGTAACTTCTGACAGGAAGGCCCGCCCCACTGCCTTGCGATCCTTCAACAACTTGGCCCCCATGGTTAGGCCATGGACATTCAAAGGGTAGATATCATGTAGAAAACATACATGAGTCTTAAGTCTCCCTCAAGAGCTCTTTCGCGACTTGTACACATAGTTAGAATATTTTCGGGGCTCAATCGCGTTGTAATTTATTGCTATGTTACCTCGAATTTTCGATAGCGGAACTTCTTCTTGAATCAGGATCAAACCACTGGATAGAATTGCACAAACTATCGGTGCTTTCCAACGATCGCCATTATTATAGCCGAATTGTGCGTGAAGCGGTTGAAATTAAGAAACACAAAAATTTTAATCGGGAATGTGGTTTCAAACTGTCGCAAACGTGGGATCCGGTCATCAAGATGTGTTCGAGTGGAAAAAAGTCGCATGATATATCGTCCGATATTGTCAGTGTAGTGTGTCGCAACCCTAATAGTGCTTTGTGATAGCTGATTGAGGGTAGTCTGAAACCTCATCAGCCGAAGATGCGAACGGGTGCCAGCCATCAGTCTTCTCGTGACCACGATGACTGTAAGGTCGTCGAAACGTCGAGGTAAAATAGCAATAAATTACTACGCGATTAAGCCCCGAAAATATTCTAACTATATTGTTGTACATTTAAGATTAACTTGATGTTAATCTTTGACTTAGCGGTGATAGCTCAGTGGGTAGAACCATAGACTGGCAAGCGAGAGCCCCAGGTTCGATCCCGAGTGCGGGCATGTACCAATGACTTTGTTTAATTTCAAAGTTACGTACATTTGCGAATTTGCAGTCGCAATACCACACGCTAACGGTGAAGGAAAACATCGTGAGGAAACCCGCGGCTTGGTTGGCTCCGCACGTATTGACTAGTCTTTCCTGTGGGCTAGGCCGACTAAGCTGTCAGGATGGTATAAGTGCTGGGCAAGCCTACACCATCTATAAAACCATGACCTAGGCACTACAGCGTCGGAGTGGTCCCTTCACCCATCTAGTGTGAGTGAAGATACCACTGGACGCTGTATAAATCATCTCATTAAGTAGATGCAAAAAGGCCAATATTATATTATTATAAGATTAACTTGATGTAGTTAGTAAAGTGTGCCTACATTTGGGTAACTCTAAGTTCTTATTGTATGATAAATAAAAATAAATTATAGCCTTGAGAATAGTTTCTTTGAGAAGTTTTAAGAGGCTATAATTTCTTTTTATTCTCTTATTATTCATTTTAAGTACGATCAAACAACGACTTTCGTCCTCTAAACGTATTGGCAAAGATTCATTGCGATCCGACACATCTCGGTTAAAATAAAAACCAATCTACATTTGTATGGCAATTGCTCCTTGAGGCGCATTCTTCATCAAGGTCAGACACAAAAATTATAAAAGCGATGATGCCATTTGTCAGATAACTAAGTACCTACCAACCCAAACAATATATTATTAAATAGGTATAATACTATTAACAGACTATGGAACTGAACCGAACAGCGGATTCGGTGCGCTTAGTACCATATAGATATATATGGGAATTAGATATTTTCCTGCAGTAAAACGTAGTATATGTGTTAATCCAGGGTGTCAGCTAACTCCATAACAAATTTTATCAAAATCGCTGCAGCCGTTTAGACGTGAAGAAGTAACAACGTCTAAATGGTTTTATTATAATTTTGTATAGAGTTAGCTGACACCCTGGATTAACACATAGACTACGTTTTACAGCGGGAAAATAACTTATTCTCATGGGAAAAAATAATTATTTTCCCCAAAAAATCGCGGGTCACACCCCCCGGTGTGAGTATTTCTTTCGGTCCGATGGTACGCCCAATCTGCTGTCCGGCCCGTCGTACCAAGTCCGATCGTCTCTTAATACTAATAAAACTTAGCTTTTCGACGAAAAAAACCGTAAACAATTGCTATTGACAATGATTGACCATTGTTGTTAGTTTATTACTTGTAATGCTTTATGAAACAGGCAGGTGGCGGAGACTAAGGAAACCTGGCTCACAAGGATGCGGTTCAATCCAGTTATATCCAGTTAAATCCACCATAATAGGTGAAGATATCTCGGAAATTGCAAAAGCTGCAATATCAATTATTTACATTATATCAAGGCATGCTGTTGCAAACGTAAACACATAAGTAGATACAATAATTCTAATGGAACGCTTCTTAAGAGAAGCCGTTACATCATCCAACCGTCATCGGTTCGGATAAAATCTAAAGTAGGCAGGTAAGTATATTAATATCTATACAGCACACATGCATAGTAATGTGAACTAATGGAAAATGAGCAGAAATTGCGTCGAAAATTTAAATGCTCTATTGAAGTTGATATACAGTCTGTTAGCTTTTAGAATATACCTCGGCTACTATCGGATAGAATCGGATATATTTGTGTAATAGAAATATCGGAACTAATATCACACTTAATTTCGAAATCGGAACTAATATGACACTTGCACACTTAAACAAAGCAAGAAGCAGTATTACACTCGTGTGCTCCTGGCGAAAACCGAAGCCTATACTATCTAGAGCCCGAGGTATATTCTAAAAGCTAACAGACTATACGTAAGGTTGTAAGTAGACAAACCGTTTGTTTTAAAATCTTATCTGTACTTATATCTGATTCTTCTGTACTTGTATACCTTCTAATAACTGAATGAATCAATAGACTTAAGTAATACAGGAGAATGATTGATTTCTCAAGGCACAATTTTATACAGCTTAAATACGTTCCTCTGAGGGACAGAGGCCCTCTCTCAGAGAGAGCTCGCTGTGCAATGGCTCAAGGCATAATTAATTGAAAAAAAAAGGTTTTAACTGTCTGAAAAAGTACTAAATTTACTTAATAAAAAAACTTAACATAACCTCACGCCTGTACCCCAGTGGGGAGGCAAGGACCAGAATTAATGAAGTTAATTTAGGCTATGTATTAAACGGGTCTAATCGCGATTATTTTATTAGGTAAAACGTAATTACCTTATTTCCCGACGTTTCGGCAGCGTTACAGTTGTAACTATGTATGAGTATGTATCGCAAATCATTAAGAAATACTAATTTAGGCCATCCGATAAAAAGGATTATAATTATGCTCAGCTTCTTCTCTTGTTCTCAAATATGATTACTATTAAACATTTTTACTTAATTCCATTGGATAATAATATTATAATAATAATAATAGTATAATATTTTCTAAGCATTATTCTTCTTATTCAAAAGCTAACCATGTAGAGCCTTCCGGACACATTATGCCATTTGCATTGCTCAATTGTAACCGCAACTTCTCAAAAGAGTTCTGTTTGTTTACTCAAGCATTTAGAGCAAGTGGCGAGGTTACCTAAGGCTACTCTGAAACGACAGACACTACAATAGATGTAATTATCGGAACATTTCTTAAATAGGGCCTTGCGTTTTCAGACGGGCGGGCGTGGACATTTCAATTCGAAGGCTTTCAGTCGGTTACATTCGTGACGTATACTTCCCAGTTCAGCTTAGTGATTGCTACTACAAATTCGCAGATGTACGTAACTTTGAAAGTAAACAAGGTCATAGCTACATGCCCTCACTGGGAATCGAACCTGTCTCTCGCTTCCGAGTCCATTGATCTACACCAGTGGGTGGCAACTACAAAAAGTAAGAGGTGGTAGTCCAATGGCTACCAACGCTTAATTGTAGTAACAATACTACACGCTAACTGTCAACAAACATATAGTGAGGAAACCCGAGGCACGCATTGACTTATCTCTCCTGTGGGCTAAACCGACTAAGCTGTCAGGATGGTACCAATGGCTATACCTGGGCTGGGCAAGTCTCCACTAAAAACAAGGTGGTTGGCGTATGAACCTAAGGCAAAACCTCCAGGAGTAGATAACGGTAACGCAAAACAGCCGTTTTAGGCATAAACGATATCTAGCCCCAGAACCGTGATAGGTTCTTGGTTGTGGCCTGACACATATTGCAAAAACAATCTGCAAAAAAATATCCTTCATTAGTGACGCTCATGAAAGAGCGGCTGGATGTATTCATTACGTGATAACATTCTACCATTAGCACACTGGATTCGGATTAATATTTTTCCTGCAGATAATGATGTATTAACATACTATTGTACTGTAGCGATCTACTTATTCAATCGCCGATCTAGCAATACTAATATCTTTTTATAACGAAACCCTAGCCTAGCTGCGGGTCTCAACACGATTCACCTAAACAGAATGTAACGATTTTCTTTAAAATAATTCAAACATGACTGAATGGCTCCGCCGACCAGCTATTATTAAGATGTATGTGTGTGCGTGTGTGTGTGTGTGTATATGTGTGTGTGTGTATGTAATTGAAGAGAAAGGCTGGAATTCCAGTTGTAATTTTTATAGTTTTTAAAATTGTAAAAGTATTTTGACTTTGTTCTTTATGATGCACAAAAAAAACAAGAGCCGGGTACGCTACTCACATACATCACGTGAATAATTGAAAAGATACTAGTGCAAAATGACAATTTATTTGTCAATGGCCCCGCTACGTGCCAAAACCGCTGGCAAAAATCACCGATGTGCAATGAAGTAGCAGCACAGCAATTTGTTTGGCAGTGTTTGGGTTCCCAGCGATGTCTACGTCACATCACCCTGAACTAAGCTGTCGTGACCGGAGGTAGACGCGTCAGTTCGCGCAACTCGTGGGCTAGACCACGCGGAAAACCTTGCACCCGAAGTACGGTACGGTCGGCCATACCACTCCTTTTGATCTATCATCGCACTTAACCATTTAACGAGCTAACTAGTAAACATTTTCCATTGGTTTTAGACTTTATTTCAAAGTAATAAATTCTATATTATTTTTAATGCACTAACCCGTGCTAAGGACAATTCAAAAACCTATTTAAAGGCTAAATAAAAATAGTATAATCATGTGGGTACAGCGATATCATTCCGATTTAAAAACCTTACTGCAAAGTAGGTCGGTCGGGTAGTAGGTCGGTAGGTAAGTCGGGGCTGCAAGTGATGCTATTTATTTAAGACTATTCTCTGTATTACGTACAGGCAGCTCAGTTGGAAAGAGCGCTGGCACGGATAGCCAGAGGTCGCGGGTTCGAAGCCCGGCATGGGTGGATTTTTTAGCCTCTAAATAGGTTTTTGAAATCTTACATTATGTGATATCTACTCTTACAACATACAGTCTAGAACGTAGTATCAACATCCTAGGACTTTAATCGATTTCCTCTAAACGGCCTAAAAATTGTTAACACAGAATGATTGTGAAATGAAAAAAAAACGTATTTGTTTAGTTTTAGGAAAGCCATTGACAATTATATAACTTAATACTATTTAAAAATATGAAACAAAAAGTCATTAACAGGCTTCCACTGATAGTAGGTATTATAAAACAAATTATGATTTTTATTTCATTATGGCGATGTATGCGATAAAACCTTACATGGTCATTAATGGTCAATTAATAAATCTGGTTTGAACTTTTGATCGTTTTTATCACAATTGATATACCAAATAGAAAAGTCGATTTGGTGTTGGTGTCAACTATGTAGCCAATGTATGTAAACAATGTTTTGTGGCCAATCCTACTAATATTGTAAATGTGATAGTTTGTGAAGATGTTTTTTTTACTTGTTACTCAATTGCGCTAAGACGGCTGAATGCATTTACGTGAAACTTGGCGTACAGTAAAGAATATTATCTATCTACAGATAGACAAAAGACGTTAACCTTTTTTCGAGCCAATCTCTAAGATATTTATTTATTGCGTTGCCATGGTAACAAGATTCTGTTTGTATCTCTATGCACAACTTGCACAAGTAATGTAGTCTGTGGCCGAGACAGCTAGCAAAGTATCGTCATTGGCGGAAGTAGTTGTCCCTTATTAAAAGACCTTCGAGTTGCCATTAATAGGAAAAAAAACCGTGGTTCAAAAATCGATGTCGAATTGTCGATCAACATCTCCAGCGGACAATACGGCCCCTTACGCGATTTTCTAAAGTGGTAATTGGAAGACTTGTAGATGATCAAACCGCCATTGACTACTAACACAATAAAGGCAACATCGGGGGCCACACCATTAAAATGTTGCCGTGAACGTGGAGTTCGGGCCATTAGAGCAATTTTTATGGCAATTTGTTGTGTTCACGTAATAACAATTTTCCGCGGATTGTTTTGTTTACCTTTGTTTATTGACCTTCCAATCTGTGGGATGGCTCCGAATTCTAGGTCAAAGTAAGCCTATCAGTACATACTAAGGATAAACAGCTAGTACACGCAACGTCAGGCCAACCATTACGCTCAACCGTCATCTCTTTAAATATAGACGTTTCGGCAGCGTTACAGTTGCCGTGGTCTCGGGTAGACTGAAATAAGATAATTACGTTTTACCTTATAAATAATCGCGATTTGACCCGTTTAATATACAACTATGTATGAGTATCGCGAATAATTAAGAAATACTACTTATCTCTTTAAATATTGATGAATTTCGAATTAAATAACCTCGGTGTTAGGCCAAGAACAGATCTAGTTAGAATCTAGACTAGGTTTCAATCTACTTTATCTGCCTAGATTGCGAAATGTTCGGATCACGACCTTATAATACAACCGGTTATGCCGACGATAGAGCGAAACATCGGGTTTATTTATAAACCGTATTTACGTACACTGGCTGCCCTGTGTAGCAATGATTTATGTTAAATCTACTTATGTGGTAGCCTGGACCGAGTTTCATGAAACTGCAATTTTATTCGTAGTTGACAATTCGAGGTACATTGAGCAGCAGTCTACTTGTTAATCTGTGTATTAAACGCTAAGTTTGGAGCTCTTTTATCCATTTTATCTCCAAAATGGTCTAGATTTTAAATGGACATCTAGTTTGAATTGACACGTTCATTAAGCCGCAATTTCTGCGCTACTTTGAATAAAACCTTTTCATTTCATTTAATTTCATGTGTATCTTTGAAAGAAGCCCTGCCCGTGTTTTTCATGAAACATTACTTACAGCAATCGCTTTTAAAGCACAAAGCATTCTTTATAACTTGCTTCCCTTCGTAATGAAATTGTTATCTTTGTAGCAGGAGTACTAGTAAGTATGTCCTGCTCTATAGTTCAGTTAATATCTTGCACGTACCATAAATTACCAGTAATTAAAATAAAATAAAAAGCAAACATTAGAAAACATGAAAAAAATCGTATAATTCTTCACGTCATATACATTTGTAACAATCATAATCCTTGCCTATTATCCTTGTTGCGTTACCCGAGATCATTGTTGGTTGGTCTAATGCATACAGACCAACCAAATGAATGCAAATGAGTTTTTCGTTCAGGCACGACTATTAAACTATTAAGAGACGATCGAACATGGTACGGTCTGGACAGCGGATTCGGTACGCTCCATACCATATCCGTTCATCTGGAAAGTTGTTCGCCGAACATAATTAGTACCATTTCGTGTTCTATAGGTCCGATGGTACGCCCAATCCGCTGCCGGCCCGTACCAACCGCGATCGTCTCTTAATACTATTAGTGGGTAATTTTCTTGAAGGGCCGACTCGTAACGACAGTGTGTTTCGCTGTAACGTTCGTTCACATTCGTCGGTTCGTACCCAGCATTAGATGAGTCCGCAATTTGTTGCGAAGATCGTCTGCTGTCGAGGTCGGGAGGCGTTAAGTGTCCAGCTAGACAACTGGACAAGCAATTTCGCCTTGTCGAAACAAAAATCAAGAGAGGCCACTGAGCGAAAAACTGTTGAATGTTGAAATCTATTTAGATTTCTCGAAGTGGCTCGTGTAATGTTCAAAAGAGTGGCGAGAGAGACCGATATCGTACAGTCGACAGCACGTCAAGCGTTACACACGTGCACTCTACTCCGTTACGTTACGGGCGACTTTGCAACTAAGATGTAAAATGTTCAGTCGACAATACAGATGCACGATAAAATGATAAGCATCGTATCGTAACGATAAAAGTTTTATCCTAATATCGGCTAACTCATCTCACGTTATTTCACCGCGTAAAGCGAGACGCCGCTTCCCGATAGTGGTATAAAACTTTTATCTTGACCTCGCGCTCCCTTAGCTGATATAGATAATAAGGTTTGCCAATAGCCGTTTCAGATCTGTGTCGCTTCATGATAAGTAGTTGCATGAATACTCGCTGGTTCCGGGAGGTTCTGATCCCTGGAAGGTGTAGGCAAAAATCTGTGGGGGCTTATTCTGATAACACTAAATAAAAATTCGTGCCAGCGCTCTTCCAATTGAGCTCCAATTGGAAGAGCGCTGGCACGGATAGCCAGAGGTTGCGGGTTTGAATCCCGGCATGGGTGAAATTTTTAGCCTCTAAATAGGTTTTTAAATTTGTCCTTAGCACGGGTTAGTGCATTAAAAATAAAAATAGTATAAACACTAAATAAGGCAAAGTGATAATAGTTACCACCTCAAATTAAATTTTATCACAATTAAACAAAGTCCAAAACCGATGAAAAATTCATATTACTCAGAAATTATTGAAGGTTAAAACAAAAGTTCAAACCCACTGACTTTAACAGAGGATTTAAAAATATTGACGCAGCAAAGACTTGAGCGAGCGAACTTGAAGTGGCAAAACAATAAACACAGACGTCAAAGACGGTGTCCTGAAACTGGTTTCCGACACTTAAGCAGACGAGGGACAATCCCCCGGGTACTTTTTTGTCCGTCGATATAGATCTCTTATAAATTGTATCGAATAACGCACACGAAGGACTAAAAGTACCCCGTACAAAAAGTCCCTCAAGTTACGGAGGACATCAAGAGACCGGACTGGACAAAAGTGCGGTGCTTTCTTTTAAAACGCCTTTCCTTTTTAGCTTCATGTACTCGTAAATTATAACACAACGTAATCTCAGAATATTTGCTTCCATAGCGTATGCTTCACTCAATTTCAGAGGAACAAATGACCGCACTCCGTAGACGTTGAGTCCGCGACGAGTACTCGGAGGACATTTTTACGATTCAGAGTCTTTTGTCCCCAAGGGACAAAAGTCCCTCGTCTGCGCAGGCCTTTATAAGAATCTAGAGTCTGTTTAGTTGCGTGACGGTGCCCTTTGCAACCTAAACGTAAAGGTCAAGCTGCTGTCGATTATACCTAAACTTGTTTGCAATAGCACGATAGAAGTATTCTTAATGATAAGCTAGGTAGGTACTTAATAGATCTGAATTGAAGACGATTTATCAAAACACCAGTCGATAATATTTATCGATGGCTCATAGGTGTAAAAACTTAATGAGGAGGTGGCGTCGATTGAGCGCTCGTTATGGACGTGAGGTTTTTACTAAAAACACGTGCGTGTACTTCTCACTATGGACCGTACAGTCGAAAGCACATCGATCCTTGCAAACGTGCACTATACTGTTTTTATATTTCACTAGCTGTGACCCGCGGTTTATTAGGGAAAATAAATTGTGTATTAACAGTAAAAGATATTTTCCCACATTAAAACGTAGCCTTGTGTTAATCCAGAGTGTAGGCTAACTACAGTCTATTTATTCTTACTTGTCCAATTTAGTAAACAAGATTCTACCCTTAAACTTTGACTTTTTAGTCCAAAACTGCCATATTTCCAAAAATTAAGTAACCTGGAACACTCTTTTAGATAACACGCTGCCAATTTTATAAACATAGTTCATGAATTTGCGAAAAAATGTCTAGTTTAGGCATCTAATCTCAATTTTAAGGTTAGAATCTTGTTTACTAAATTGGACAAGTAAGAATAAATAGATGTACATACAAATTTTAATAAAATCGATTCCGCCGTTTAGATGTGAAGAAGAAACAAACATAGACACTCACAAACTTTCGCCTTTATAATATTAGTGTGATGTGATGTGATAGTATCTTGAGCGGTAGTAGCACAGTGGTAGGACGCCGTTCTCATATTCGGGAGGCGTCCCAATATCCCAATACCTTTTTTTCTGTATGAAGGAAAACATCGTGAGGAAACCCTAGCGTATGAGGTATTCGCGTAGACAGAGTTTGCTACGTACAATGGCCTAACGATGAGGCTACTTAGGTGCCGAAATCTCAGGTCTAACTAGAACCTGTGAGTCTTGCAAGAACTAAACTGTACCTACAGTTAACAGCATAACAAACTGAGCACGTTTTTTTGAAAAGTCCCCCGTAAAGTGATTGGCTCAGTGCACGGATACAAGATAGACATGATGATGAGGAGTTACCTCGAGGAGAAAACATTGAGTCAATTAAGGATAATATAAGTGACCGTAATATATTATTCAGCAAAAAATGTGGATCGTCTTGACTGGCATGTCAAGAGGAACGAACGTCTTTTACTGTAAGAAAAACTTTTGGGTGTAAGTGGAAGCTTTGTTAAACCGTGAACTTAAGAGAAACTACATATATATGTCAGAGGCCTTATGGGCGGCTTGATAACTACTGACAGTAAGGCCCGCCACTGTCTTACAATCCTCCACCAACCCGTACTTGGCCCCCGTGGTGGAGTATGGCCTAACCTTCCAGCGACGCAGGAAGAGACCCGTGCCCCAACAGTGGGGACGTCTAAGGGTTGATATCGATCGAAACATGTATATGAATCGTCAACGAGCGTAGCAGTAAAGATTACCTATTACGAGTATATACATATGATCATTCACTTAGTCACATTTCAACTTCAACATCTTATCAGTGTCAAACTTTCAATTCGTCTATAGACCACTTTGTCCTGAATTTTGATCGAAGGATCGTGAGGAAACCCGCAGCTTGGTTGGCTCCGCAAATACTGACTAGTCTTTCCTGCGGGTTAGGCCGACGAAGCTGTCATAGGTGCTGGGCCTACTCTACTGCTGGGCGTACTAGCCTACTAAAATCTAAAACAATGTCCCAGGTTGTTCTCAGCTTGATCAACCGTTCATTGAATGTAAAAGAATACATAAAATGCATGTTATGTTAGTCAGTAATTAGTTAGTTAGTAAATAATGTTATCTTAATGATGTACTGGATAGTATATGTTTTGAGTGCCTAATAGTTATAAGAAAAAAAATTGGGATTGATTGAAGATGTTTATTTAAATAAAACTATTAAAAAATACCGAAATTGTTTCAGCTAAAGTACATAACAGTTTGTTGGCAGATGCTCTTGGTTTTACAATATAAATTACTTTTAAAGTACAGTGCGTGAAGAAGAAAGACAGTAATTTCCAGTAATCAAAACAAATTGTGTCAATTCCGTAAGAGAACGTCCACACCGTGATCGGAATACAATTTGGCAATCGCAAGAACTGCACGTGATAACGAGGACTAAGCAATAATTGCTCGTCACATCACCAGCCGAGGTTTCCTCGAATCATTATCTATGTTCGCCGGAGAATAACCGGTAATGACACGGTCGAATCCAAACGAGGCAGTTTCAAAGACGCACAAAAAAATCTACTGATGTTAACCAAACATTTTTTTTTGTTAACTACATTTATAAGCTTCAACTTGCACAATTGCACATAGGTAGTTTTTTTTCTGTCTCAAAGCATTGTTTGACATAAACATGCGCCATTCATTATTGTTAACTTATGTTAACATAAGTTAATGGTGCATGTGTTATGATGGCCTTTTTTATAAAAGACCATCATAACACAGATTTGACCTAGCGTGGTGATTATAGTAAAATATTCATTTGCTTGCAACCATTATTATTTAATAATAACCTTTTTTACGTTCGCTATACAGGGCGATGCACGAAAGGTATCAAAATTCGAAAAGTTTAGAAAAATCTAGTCAATTCAATAATCTATCGGTGTTATTTATAGAAACACGATTCCTTAAAAGTTTTTTTTTAGTTTAATTTGTCTTCTTTAATCTTTATATTTTATATATTTACATGACAATTATGTGTATTACACTTTGTTGGCTTTTTTCTGTGAATGTAGTGTTGTACTGCCTGTTGGTTGACCAAATAAATAAACACTTCATAAAATTATACGACCTTTTTGGAGTGTTTATATTTCAAAAACATCATACGTGAGTGAATAGTCTGTGGTAGAGACTTCATAAAGACCTTAAAAGAAAACTTTACCACAGACTATTTATACTGCGCTTATAAAGTGTTAAAAGGGAATCGTGATTTTATAAATAATACCGTAAGTATTTTATTTTAGGTCGCATAAGACAAAGTAGAGTTTGTTAGCTTTTAGAATACCTATACCTTGGGATCTAGAGTAGGCTTCGGTTTTCGCCGAAAGCACACGAGTGCTCTCCTTCCTGCTCTGTATAAAACTTTTCATCACTATTTTGAAAAGTTATGTAAAGTTTAGTGTCATATTAGTTCCAATATTTCTATTACACGAATATATCCGATTCTATCCGATAGTAGGCGAGGCATATTCTAAAAGCTAACCACAGACTATATAAACATTTGTAATAGCTAGGTACTTCTAGAACCTACATCCCACTGTTCTACGTACTCGGCCCTATGTTCCTGGCTGTAGATTCTAAAAACAAACAGTTTATGACGTTCTTATTTATGACGTTCACTTTTTGCGAAAATTATTTTATTTCCGCAGGTGTCGCTATTTCTATTTAGGGTAGCACCACGCCGTTTTCTGGCTCATATTTCAGTCATGACTGTAAATATTTTTAATGTCTGCATGTTGTATCATAATTTTTTAAGAAAGGTGTTTAAATAAACGTTCAAAAGTACCGTTGACTTAACGCATGAGCTGACTAAATTTTATTACCGATTTATAGTTTGTACTTCGCCATCTACGCGATGTGTCAGATTGAAACTACGCTCACGTTGGAAAAGACGGTTCTTGTTTGGCAACGTTTCCTTTGTTAAATTTTCGACAAAATTATATGTTTTATCATGTTTTGGTGCGGGGACGTGTAGATTTGGACGCGAAACTATCACTTCGCTTCTTGGTTAATTGTTTTGTTAGCAAATGCGTCGTAAAGTAACTTTGGGACGAATTCCATTTTCAATTTTGTTTATGTTCAACTTATTTATTTGTGGGTACGAGCGCACACAACCAAAGAAACACACATCATATTTATTCTATTTTGACAAATGACGTCACTAATTTCAATTTGGTTTATGTTCAACTTTTATTTGCGGGCACGAGCGCACAAAATCAGTTAAATACACAAATATTAATTTATACTATTTTGACGACCGACGTCACTCAACCAGTAAGAATAATTTTATATTTTTTTTAAAAAACTATTCTTACTAGATGAGAATTCTTTTCCAAAATCACTGAAATAAAACTTTAATTATTTAGTTATAATTTAGACTCTTAATCGTGGTTTTTTGGATGCATTCAAGTCTAAAAAGTAATGCCGCCTGCTGTAGATATGACATTGAAATTTTAATGTTATATAAAAGGGTTCACCGGAATTAAACCGATTGAAATCACCCATTATTGCGTGTGGTTCGAATTGATAAAGAGCCGAATAAATTGTGGTCCGGAATAATGTTTTGATGCCGGTTAAAGCGGGTTTATAAACTAAAAATTCCCTTTTTATACACCCTTCTGACAAAGTAGATACCTAATTTTACGAGCCTAGGCCGAATATCGCAAGTTAGATTATATTTTTTCTCAAAATTAACTAAAGCTTATTCCTCGAAAACAAGAACTTTTTAATCTACACCAATGGCTAATAAAACAAAATTTATTAATTACACATTAGTCAGAATTAAATTTCCAGAATTTAAGTTTTTTATTTATATTTTATGTCTTGAATTGAGTAAACCGTATCCTTTTTTGGTAGGCACTTGTTTTATTTAACGACAGCGAACGAGCGAAATAGCATGTTTATTATAAGTAGAAAACGTGTCTGAAAACGTGTATATTTAATGAATACTTTAATACGCAAGTACCTGTCCAGCATTCTCGTAGTAATATGATTTTAACTAAGTATTTAAGTGTTTTCTTGTCGTCAAAATTATTTTCCTTTTACAGGATGGCGTCGTATCCTATAAGAAGTTAATCCCCTTCTTCCATTACCTATTATAGCTTTATTTAGTAATTTCCACTTTTATAACTACTTTACCCGCTAAACTATGGTAGAGAAAACTAGAAAAAATACCGATACTATAATGGGTATTTTTTCAAAATGTGGATGTGAGAATGTGTGGTTCGATTCCGGCAAGTTTTCTAAGGTACGTACATTTGAGAATTGCTAGATATTAGCAATATCTTTCGCTAATGTGAAGGAAACCAACCTGTATGCGGTTTTCACATATCTCACCGCTTGAAATGGAAATTTGGATGAAGCTCATACAGAAAGTGTATGAACTTTGAGAGTAGGCCTGTGTGTAATAATAATGTATAATAGGCTATAGTGAATAGGCTATAGGCATTGTCTTAAAAATAATAGTTCTTTTTATTTTCGAGAAAATTGGTAATTTTGAGAGCCTGCGCTAAATATTTCGATTTGGGTGACTTTAATTTAATTTTAAAGCAAAAAAAAAAGAATCAGAGTCTACAAAGCCGAAAGTACATCATGCATGGAAGTACGTCGTCAACTGAGACCCTACAAGCTGTCAGTGTCTAGTGATACCATGACATGGTATGATACTTCAAGAACTCTCTAAATAAATAAAGAACACTAATAAAAAGACTCTCAATCTGTGCAAACGTAAAATATAAAAACTACTGTCATTCACGTGTGAACGAACGTTAGAAGGTCGAATTAGTCACACGTTTATTCACAAAAATACAAGGTTTCGCATCGTCATAACTTTTAAGTGAATTAATTTGCAACTACTGTTAATATTTAGGACAATACCCATTCATGAAAGATTCAGACAAGTCAGTTAGAGTGAGAAACTGTTTTAAAAACCTACTTAGTGGCTAAAAATTCCACCCATTCCGGGTTCGAACCCACGACCTCTGGCTATCCGTGCTAGCGCTCTTTCCAACTGAGCTAATGGCATGGGTGGAATTTTTAGCCTCTACATGTTTTTTTAAAATTGTCCTCAGCACGGGTTAGTGCATTAAAAAGAATAGAAAGTGTTTGTTAATATTTTTATGAATTCATGGAGTTTTATTTACATTGTTAATTAATAACTAATTAAACGCATTAAATGAAAATTTTACGCAGCAGCTAATTTGACTAACAAATAGGTTGCATCCGTTCATGCAACGCAATAGACGAAGGCCCTTATTTGATGCATGCCGCGGCTGCCGGCTGGTTTTATAAGTCTTTTCATGATGAGTTTAAGCTACTTCCAGCGATTTCCATAAAATTTGTAGTTTTATAAGCGCCAGCACTTTCCCGTCCATGAACTCTGTACAATAAATATCCAATAAATTTTCGTCAAGAACACAGAACAAATAAATAAATATAATAAATCAGCGCTTTCCGTCTCTCTAGTCGAGCGTATACAATGAGTCAACATGTAGAAATAACTCAAAAACATCTATAACGAAGGAACTTCCAACAAAAGTTTAAAATTATAAATATATATTTTTTAAATATCATGACGGTTGACCGCGTTAAGTTTTGACACATGTACGCCCTTGGCTGTTGCATCTGTATGTCGTCGTCGTCAGGCTGTACTAGTCCACTGCTGGACACATCTATATGTAATGAGATGATTTATACAGCGTCCAAGGGCATCTTCAATCACATTTAAAGTTATCTGAAGAAACCATTCGGACGCAGCAGTTACTTTTAAATTTTTGCGTATTTTTTCAAAAACATAATGTGTGACAATGACTACTTTAGAAGCATATTATGTAGACGGATTAGGGCCATAGATTTTAAAACAAAGGTTCGTTTTTATGAATAGAAGATGCTTTCCGGTGCAGATTTTAAATGGATCGAACATGTAGCGCCCATTGTCTGCCTGTTGGCCTTGTGCAGCCTTTCACTGAGCTCGGATGAAACGAAATTCGCGACCGAAAATAAAACAAATCGTACACGCCGACGAACGAAACCTTACAACTATTTCAGACTTGGCGGTAATAAAATGGCGATACCAGTATTTTGGACCTATTCGTTGTCCATAAGTGGACACGATTTTTATTTCTTTGGTATATAAATGTTAATGATAAAAAATATTATGTATAGGTCGTAATTTTTGGGTAAAAGGTCCTTTTAAAGTATCTACATACACATAACATATACTTATATTTTAAAAACCTATTTAGAGGCTAAAAAATCCACCCATGCCGGGATTCGAACCCGCGACCACTGGCTATCCGTGCCATATGGGTATATATTTTGATGTAGCCTTTACATACGTCCCAATGCAGGGCACAGACCTTTTCTCAGAGAGTAGGATAGGATTAAATGCTACGCGTGCCCACCACAGATCGGCTATTTGAAGCGTTGAGGTCTGTGAACACCACAGACACTTATTCATGATTGAGGGTAGTCTGAAACCTCATCAGCCGAAGATGCGAACGGGTGCCAGCCATCAGTCTTCTCGTGACCACGATGACTGTAACGTCGTCGAAACGTCGAGGTAAAATAGCAATAAATGAATACGCGATTAAGCCCCGAATATATTCTATGTGTACAAGTCGCGAAAGTTTAAAATATGTTACAGACACTCAGGTTTCTTCGCGATGTTTTTTTTTGTGTGAAAAAATATTTTGTTTATTAATTATTTTATTTAGAATTTATTGTTTATGAAGCAACATGATCACCTGCGTATAAACCGTGTTTTGAGTTAAACCGCTTTCACATTTGAAAAGCTTTACGATGCAAGAATTATTGTGGGCTAATTAAGCACTCTAAAGGCACAGAGATTTTATGGTGTCATTTAAATTCACTAGTAATAGCACTGTTACTTTTTAGGATTCCGTACTCAAGAGACACTATTATTTACTATACACTAGATTGACATCGCATGGTTTCATTTCGTTTTTCGTTGGCGGGCGACGCTGTGATGTGAGTCGGACTTCTCTGTACTTATATTTTAATCAAATTAACAATAATTACAAAAATGAATATGTTTGCTCTTGCGCGTATATCGCAAGCTCATTCTGAGTTTATTCAAGCTATTTGCCGAGCATAGCACTAGTATACTATACCTACTATTTCCAACAATGTTGTGCTAGTGATTACTAAAAAAATAAACCCAATTCACATCTAAAACTTGTCGGTTTCGGGGGATGGGAGGCATTTTATAGCATGATTTTTTTTTCTTACTTTAAATAAATTAAAAAAAAAATAAGACCCTGCAGTCTGTCACGAAGCTGTATGGTACCTATGTATCTCATGAACCGTGACAACTAGACAATTGAAATTGTCAGAGATAGATAGAGAGAGAAAGATAGAGATAGAAAGCACTTTATTGTGCATAAAAATGGAAATTACACAGATATTTCTTAACATAAGAGTACAGACGGCGGCCTTATCATTAAAAGTGATCTCTACCAAACAACCTTTGGATGGACTAAAGCAATATATCGGAGAAGGAAGTAGATGTACAAATAAATCGAACACTTTAACAACAAATACTTAATTTGCCAGGATGTATTGACATTCTTCATGGGATGTTTCCATAATATACATTTCTATAATAAAATCCCTGAAGATAAGTTAAGCTTGCCTGAAACGCGGTTCAAAAAATGTGTAAAGTACACTTTGTACTAAAAGGGCTACTACGAGTATAACATAAAGAATTATTTAGATGACAATGATATCTAGAATTAAAGCCAGTACAATACACGGGTTCTATGTTTTATAATAATTATGTAAACTCTGTTAGTGAAGGACTTTGAAAACACTAAGGTTGGAGATTTTTTGTTCATTATTTCTCCAAAATAATCTAGAGTTTGAAATGGACACCTAGTTTGGCGTCTAAAGTTCATTAAGCCGCATTTTCTATGCTACTTTGAATAAAACTTTTTCTTTATATTTTGCTCTAAATAAGGGAGTGTGGTCATGAAGTCACTTTTCATAATGTATTTGTATGAACTATTCTGTCTTACGTACAAGGGTACGAAACGGGTTAAAATTGTATTACATAATAAATGAATAGGCCTGTCCCTTGGCTTGATTTGCAACTTGTGTACAGTACTACACATCATATAAGTCCCTTCGGGAATCTACGTTCGCGTAGACTAGGAAGAAGTGTAACGAAAGTACCCGAAGCTATAAGTACATTCAACATGATCTTTAACCGATACGGTTAAGGTGCAGAATTGATTGCCGCAGTAGCGCTACCTATTTCGCTCACGCTAATATTGCCAAACTAATAGTCACCTGCATCGATGACGTTGAATCAACCAATAGCAACAAAGGCGCGCGGCCTGCCATAAAATGAAACTATCTGATTGGTCGATCAACTTGCCGCACATCCAAAATTTGGTCATCTGCGCAGGTACATCCGCGAGACTTATTTCTTGTGTAGCACTGTACCTACTTTCAAAGTCTAGCTAGTTACAAGAAAATTGTATCGTTAGTAAATATCCTAATTGGAGCCTGGAGCGATAGTTCTCTCCAAATAAATTACAGAGATCGAGTAAAGACGAAATTGTTTCATAATGACATGTAGTCACGTGCGACATGTGGATACTCAGGTAATTACCAAGTCTATTAGCTACCAACGAGCTCTCCTACCATTAGCTCAAAGCCTTAAGGCGGCTCTTTAAGGAGCAACTCCTGTACCACGCTAGTTTTGTTTTTATTGACAAACAACATTTCGGATGGTAATTAAACTTTGCCAATGCTTTCAGAAAACGTAAATAGAGATTTCATCGCGAAATTTATCAAAAATAAATTATAACCTTGAGAATAGTTTTCATTATTATTATTATTATACTTTATTGCAAACGAAACAATTTAACAGGACATTACATAAGAAATGACATGTACAGAGGCGAGCTTATCTCTGAAAGAGATTTCTTCAAGCAGACCTGCTTAGTTGTTATGAAAAGTCTTAATAAGTTTTTTTTTTTTCATTTTGTTATTCTAGCTTGTAAGCACGATCCAACCTCGATTCGTGTCCCTAACGGCCTAAACGTATTGTCGAAGTTTAAACAAAGTTTAAGTGTAAATAAAAACCAAACTATATTTTTATGGGTATTGCTCTGGTTGGTGCCTGAGAGTGGCTCTTAAGGTGTAAACAAACTAGGCGTGTGGGTACAAATTACTGTAGAGCTTTTCAGACCTTTAGCAACAAACTTTAATTAACTTCCGCCCTCCTCCACCTGTAGTTTACAGCTATGCGACAAAAAATATGCGGCAATCTACGGTTTCTCTGCTTACGTGCAGTAGATAGGTGAAATGACCGCTCAGGCACTTTAGTGCCCGAGACACATTTTTCAGGTAATTTAGACGTTCACCTTAGTCAGCGCAATTCACAGGAAATATGAAGTCAGAACGTGCGGAGCCATATAAGACTTGATTCCTCAAGGTCGCGTTTCATAAAACTACTATTCATAGTATATTATGACAATTTAATGTACATTGCGTAGCCGATTTCCACGATTAGTCTTTATAGTCCTTTAAGGATTAACTGGCTGTCTAATATACAGTGGAATAGGGTTGTGGTGCATCATTCTGGGAACTTTTTCGCCTGCAGTGTACACTTGACAATTTTAGGTGCTCCCGCCTCCTGGCTTTATTTTTTGCCGACCTCCAAACACTATTTGTTTTATGAGCGAGCACCAGAGACCAGAGCAACGGATGCATCTGGGCGTTGCAGGGAAAAACAAGCTTTTAGGGTATCCACCACAATTCTGGCTGATGGTACATTGATTGTGATCGTAAACCGTAATTGTTCTGCGAAATAGGGCTCTGGATATTTCCCTGACTATGGCTAAGCCTTACCATAATAGATACTTAGACGAAAAACAATTTCCCAAGTCGAACTTTCGTCTCGCCCTCCCGTCTGTCTGTCGGCCTGTCTGTCACGACACAAGCTTAGAACAATCACGACCAATGCGTGACCACGACGCCCTACTTTCTGCCTTCCCCAGTTAGAGGTACAGGGGAAAATGTAACCTTCGGCTTCAGCTCTAAGGTTGGGAATCGCCGGTTGAGGTGCTCAGGGAATTAGCAGGTCTCTGAGATGCAGGTGATTTCGAATCACGTAACGAAGAAGGATCGAGGGTTTTATGTAATTTATTTCCTGGGCTAGTCGAGGTTCGATAGGTTTTCTCAAATGAAAAGATCTCCCTGATTGAGGAAGTAAGGAATATTTATTAAAGTGGTAGGGAAGTAGATTAATGGTTGTAAGTTTAACATGACTTTTTGTTTACACTAGCCATACCATTAATCAGTCTATATTTTTTATTAGGTACGGTTGTACTGAGAAATGAGTGAAGTGTAAACTGGTAAAGAATTGTTTTTCCTCTTCATCGGAGATATTTTCATAGAAACATTGTCAATTATTAGTCACACTACTTAGTGCACAGAAGTACACAAAAGGTTATGACGAAATTCTGACACTTCCTAGAATACACAACTAAAATTTTGGCAAAAAAATAACAAAACACTAACGCTGTAGTTTCCAAATTAAAAGAAGGAAAAAAAGTATTCACTGAACATTAATAGCGAAGGCTTTCGTAAGATTATTTGACAAGGCCAAAGCAGTATCGACTTTGTTCTCATAGTGGTTAGAATCAAAAAGTGTTGTGTCTGAGCCAAGTCGTGAGCAAGGCTACGAAACCGAACAGACAGACAAAAACACCTCGTTTACTATTGTATGCGCCGGCGGCATTTACACTGACGCTGTCGCATTCAATCCTTGTCAAATTGCGAGCAAATATTTTGCTGTACACGATAAAATTTAAAATATTCAGACATTAGTCTCACACTATTTATTGAAACATTGTTTTCGTTCAATTTATACTTTTGTAGTAAGTAAGTACTGTCGACAGCACATTAGGTCATGTGTGTTCGCTTCTCGGTAGCATTGCGGGAGGACTTTGCAACAAGTACTTAATCGTAGTTATATATTAAACGGGTCTAATTGCGATTATTCATTAGGTAAAACGGGAAATGTTTGGATAATTCCCGACGTTATTTCGTCGAGGTAATTACGTTTTACCTAATAAATAATCGCGATTAAATCCGTTTAACACTTTCGCGGACGTTTTTAAAATCTATTGCTCTTTTAATTGTTATGTATGTGTTGGGGGACTTGCTTGACTCTTCAATAAGGAGCTTCGGTTCTTTCGACAACGTATTTAATAAAAAAAAATTATAAAATGTGTACAACGGTTTTTCTTGCTACTTTCCAACGGCTCGCAGATCAGTGTGACGCAATCTCAAAGACAATATTGAAACGAAGACTCGCGCACGCGCAGCACGATTTAGACGCGCGATCATGCGCGACACGCTAGTGCGCCGCAACACTCCGCCACTCGATCCTAGATGGCTGTCTAAACAGTATGCTATACCATCCGCGCGTCCGCGGAAGGGTTAATATATAACTACGTGTAAGCATGGTGAGGCATTATGGTCATTACCCCCCAATGATGCTTGCGCTATGGCGCTCATTAGGGGAGGGCTTTGTCCAGCAGTGGACTAATATAGCCTGAAGAAGGAGGAGGAGAAGCATCGTGAGTCTTTAAGAAATACTAAGTAAACGTTGAATAACCGTAGTTACATACGCGTTAGACCTTTAAGCTACCTTCAGTTTGTTTTTACACTGCATAAGCAATCCGTATCGAATCTAGAAAGCAGAAACGAGTCTGACCCCAGTTAGTTGACGTGGTATTGTGTTGTTGTGCCCACAGTTGTCAAACTGTGAGTTGACTTTACCCAATGTTACGTTGCCGTGGTACTGAACTCGTAATCTGTCTGCCAAAAGGAGCTACAATTTGACATGTGGGTCTTTTGGTCTTGTTGCTTTTTTTGGAGTTTGTTACAACACGGAAACAATAGCTCATTATCGGGCCTTTGACATTCTACAGGGTGCAAAAAATCTCCATAGCGAATCGCCAATGAGGTGTTCTACTAGTGAATTAAAAATGCTTTTTTTGTAGAATAACCTCCGAGTTCGGGAAAGCATTATCAGTTGTTCCATACATTTGACTGCCGCTGTAGCTGCGGTAACTTTAGTAGTACAGAGCAGCTGATATTTTTTTGTTATTAATATACCCCTCGCGTAGAACCTTCACTTTTCAGACAGGTGCAGTGATTTTGTTTTACCTCGGCGGCCTCGGTGGCGCGGCGGCTTGGCACGCTGACTGTAAAACCGTAGGTCTCGGGTTCGATCCCCGGCCGGGTCAAACTAGGAAACGATCTTTTCTAGTTTGCCTCGGGTCTTGGATGTTATCTATGTATTTATTGTGTTAAATGTATCGTCGAGTTAGCACCTGTAACACAAGTCATTTAGTTGTACTTAGTACGGGGCTGACGAGATCTGTGTAATATGTCCATAAATATTTATTTATTATTATTTATTATTATTATTACCTCTATATTCAATTATTTATACTTTTATTGCACTTACGTTCACAAAATCCAACAATGTGGCGGACTTAATTTAGAAAAAAACTACGCGTTAGGTCTGTGGGCATTTATGTGATGAATTTTCTTGATAGGTGGCAAAATACACTTTTGCACACACTCCATAACAAAGAAAGAGTAAAAATAAGGTCAAATAAACCAAAATTAATATAGTTATTAAGTAGACAAATAGGTAAGTAGATTATTGGAACAATCATTCAGCTGAGACGAAGCACTTAGTCAAGGCTTTATTGTAAAGAAAACTGATCCTTAAACTGAAGGTCAGAAAGTATAATGTGCCCAAATTAATACATACTCGTCAAATCGATAAATCCAAATGATATAGAAAATTTGCAACATTCAAATCGACAAGGACATCGGCGATTACTTCAGAATTCTTGTGAATAAAGGCGGAATTTTTGGGTTTGTAAGCAGCGTGAATGTGAATAGAAAACGGAACTCGAGTACACCGTATAAATGACTCGGGTAAATTCTTGCGGTGTGAAATTCGATATTTGCCACACATGTGTCGCTGCACAATGTAAAGGCTGGCACGGATAGCCAGAGGTTGCGGGTTCGAATCCCGGCATGGGTGAAATTTTTAGCCTCTAAATAGGTTTTTAAATTTGTTCCTTAGCACGGGTTAGTGCATTAAAAATAAAAATAGTGTAATGTAAAGGATGTTAAAATAATGACTTTAAAGATCTTATTGAATGGTAAGTATTTCTTAATGATTCGCGATACTCATAAGTACATAGTTATATATTAAACGGGGCTAATCGCGATCATATATTAGGTAAAACATAATTACCACTGCAACTGTAACGCCACCGAAACGTCGGGAAATAAGGTAATTACGTTTTACCTAATAAATAATCCCGATTAGACCAGTTTAATAAGGTATAAGTTATTGAATGGTTGTAATAACTTCAAGTAGGTAGCTATCTAATAATTAGATAGCAAAACTTCCGACAATCACTAGACCTCGTCCCAATCTAGGATACCCTGTACTATGGTAATCAGACAAGGACATAATACATGAAAATACAACAAGACATAGGCGACTTGTACAAATGTACGGCGGCCTCCAGTGGGAATCGAACCCACGATCTTTATCTTGGTATCCAAGTTCCTTAACGGCTAGCCCAACGAGGCAGTCAAAATAAAATGGGATAATTCTACCTATGTGTGTAATTTTACTAGCATGTAAGTAATCAGTTACTTCTTATTGTCCGAAACTGGTCTTTATGTAAATCACAATAACAGCTAGACTCCTGCAAACAGTGATGACTGATTCACTGTAGGTACCTACTGCCTACCTTCGGGGTAGGACGAGCGCGAAAATTCACCCAATTTCATTTCGACCATGAGTGGGGTCATCAACAGCGGCCTCGCGACCTAATGACACATGTCACATGGGGATTTGGGTCAAGTGTACACACGCAGGGGTTTTGGTAGTCGCCTGAGTGAGACAGAAGTCTTGTTCAGTTGTGAAAAAAAACTGAAATAAATAAATACTTATATTATACTAATACACTAACGCGTGCTAAGGACAATTTTAAAAAAACCTATTTAGATATTTATAACATGTACGTAATACAGAGAATATTGTAAAGAGGTTCGAAATTTCACTGATGTGAGTCGTGAGTCGCCCATTAGCTCAGTTGGAAAGAGCGCTGGCACGGATAACCAGAGGTCGCGGATTCGAATCCCGGCATGGGTGGAATTTTTAGCCTCGAAATAGGTTTTTTAAATAAATACTAATAACTTCTACTTCTACTACTACTTCGCAATTTTAATTTGGGACGCGCCTGCTTAGTAGTAAACGCTCAGCAGTCGGGTGATAGGTAATTTTTAATTTAGTTCTTTAAGCTGAATTTATGTTGTTTAATAGCCTATGACAATAGCGCAAAAACGACGTATCGATTGAAATCTTATTTGCTAAAAATCGACCATGATTAAGGAGTTATGAGGGAACATGGTTAACGGAATACTTACCGAAGCATATAAGAGCCGAACGCATTACCCTAATTTTGGCTTAGGAAAAAAGAGGGAGACATTTGGGAACGTATTAGCAAAGGGCAAAATTCAAGAGACCGTCGCTCCGTTTTGCTTCTACGGTTCCCCTAATACACCAAAGTATACTTACCGTATTGTTTTTAGTTAGGTATTTAGGTTTAGATAACATATACACGGATTATGTGTATTCGGGCCTCCAAAAACGATAACTGTTTTGTCTCGAGGTCTTCACGTACTTTCCTTTCATGTTTTTTAAGTAGGTGCGCACTTACAAGATATTACATCGCTTGCTATCGGGATCTACACTGCGCGGCCATACGGCTTTTGCCTCATCTCCAATATACCAAGATAATAATTATGTTGTGCGTAAAACGGGGCTGTTTGGAATGGTCCTTTTATATGTTATTTCTTCAATGTTCGGTTCCGGAGATAGCGATCGGTAGCTATTTGTTTAATGTGTTTGCAGTCTACACCTACACGCACTGAATGTCCTTTTTTGGTCATAATATTGAAATCAAAGCACGCGATGACGTGGAGGTTGGAGATAACCTGTGATTATACTTTTAGGTAGGGTAGGGTAGAGTATGAAGTAGTTTGATTACTGGTCTCATGAAAAATTGAAAGTATTATTTTTTACTTGTAACTTTTACTTGTTTCTTCCGTCGAGGCTTTTAAAAAAAATTGTTTTAATTCGTCGTTTTTTAATGTCTGTTATTACCGGATTGAAGGAAAGATTTAGCGCGACTTCGGACTTTTTAACTTTCATTCTTTATCTTTGAATTGAGGAAAAGATCCTACTTTATAGATAATCGCAACGTAACGCGGCAATTGCTTCTAAATAATTTAAACACTGAGCCTCCTTAGTTTTTTATGTTTCTTTTTCTCTTTCACATATTTAGTACATTTGTTACGGAAGCATAAGCCCAATTTTGTATTATTTATATATTTTTTTAAATATTTGGAGATTTTGAAATACAAACCTAGTTTTAGGTACTTGTAACGTTCAGTAAGTCACAATTTCAGTATGAAATTTTGATTTAGATTTTACACTCGATTCTGTCACCCCTGGACGCCTTACTTTGTAAAGGTGGTAATAGGGTCAGACTATATGTACCTGTTTTACACTGAACCAAAGTTTTAAAACTTTATTTTATAAACATGCATGTGGTAAAGTATATTAATAATTTACCATTGATTGACGAGCGATTAAATTAAAATCTTAAATGTCTATGTTAAAGGTATGTGTAGGTGATCTAAAGCAAAAGTCATATTTGACACAAATGTCCCCATAACACTGTCTGCCTTGTTAGTAGTTAGTATTCTAATGAAATTTAATAGTACATACAAAGTAGCCCTATGAAACATTCTTTTATGAGAAACACGTGAGCTCAATTTTCGTTAATTTGTGATATCATTACAGCCAAAATTATTAGAGACCAGTGGTGGCGGCTTGGTCGTGCGTGTTAGAGTAACCTGAGCCTACCTTATAGCCTGACCTATATATGAGCCAGAGTACACCACTTTAGATATAATAAACTTGAACAAATGACTTTGACATCGCATGGACGTTTTTTGGTTCTCATTTTGGGGATGTGGAAATGTTTTAGAATTCTTCAAACGTTTGTTAAAGAAAATCCTCTTTGCACCTACGCGGCTACCGCAAACGCATGTCGATTACAGAATTTTTTGTTCACGTTAACTACCGGCTATTAAACCTACGTGAATGATCCCTCTACGTTGCCACAGGCTACTCCCCCTTGCATTACTAAAATAAACACTCACTCACTCACTCAGCTAAATAAATAATCTCCCCTCTATCTGTTAGCAGCGGCGTCAGAAAAAAGTAAAACGCTAATTGACAGACGGACACACAGGGAATGAGACCCGATCGCTTTAAACCAGCCGTATTGAAGTATAGAGGCTCTGCTCCGATAAATTTATAGGTATACTATTGACAACAACTTCGTTCGCGTGAAAATTTTCACGTGAAAATTTGAAAGACTTGATCGTTCAAATCAAGTACGGCGTCCTCGAGCGGGAATCTCGACCACAAGGACCACACGTTTGCTGTTTGGTGTCAGCCTAGAGAATAGCACCAACCCAAATTCTTCCCGCGGGTGTCGTAAAAGGCGACTAAGGGACACAAACCGGGGGGTGGGCAGCAGCGCCCCTTGCAGTACAATTCTACCAAACTGCGATCCCCAACCCGCATGTCCAGCGTGGGGATTATGGGCATTACCCCCCAATGATGGCACAACCTTGCGCTATGGCGCTCATTAGGGGAGGGCTATGTCCAGCAGTGGACTAATATAGCATGAAGAAGAAGAAGGACCACACGACATCCCGGTCCCTGCGCATCTCAGTTGCTTGTCGATCAGCCGTCAATAGTTTGGAAAAGCCAAAATTCATCAATCAAACAGCGGTCACCTCAGTTGCGGTCGGTACTAAAAAGGCCCCCGTACTATGTATCTTTACAAATTTTTACCTTATGTGGACAATAAAGAACATTCTTACCTTAAATGCAATAAGAGCCATAAGGAAACCATGTAAAGCAGAGTGCTGCAAGCAACTGGATGATGATGCCTGCAGACAGAAATTTGCCAGATTCTGCCGTTTTTTCTAACGGTGAGTTTCAACGATACTTCGGTTGCACTCTCTTCTGGCATTCCCTTCACATTCCCTCCCGTGAGTGATCCCTGATTCACGGAGGGACGCAGCCGATGCGTCACCGTCTATGCCGGGTATTTAGCTTGTCATTGTGAATGTACGACGTACAGGCGGCGAGAAAAACTATAGGAAAAAAGTCAATGACGCATGCACGCTGCATTGTGGTGTAATTACTTCCGCAAACGAGTAACTAGGTACCAAGAGTAGATTAGCGTAACTAATGAAGGAAAAAAATATTGTATTCATCTAATGCATCGGACACGGAAAAAATCGAATAGCACGGTTGTGCTATTCGATTATTTCTACTTACTATTCGAAGGGAAATCATGTAGCATCATGTTGATAGGCTTATCTACAAGATGCTACATGATTTCCCTTTGTATGTCCCCACTGATGGGACAGGGGTCTCTTCCTGCATAGCAGGAATACACACCGTGGTGGAGGCCATACTCCACCACGGGGGCCTTGTCCGTGGAGGATTGTAAGACAGTGGACTGTCAAGTTATCAAGCCGCCCACATGTTCTCTGATAAGGCTTAACGACTGCCATTACATGACCTACCTACATGCATTAATACATTTACGGTCTCATTTATAAAAATATGATTCCTTAAAATACATCTTAGACATAGATTAAAGGAAAAGACGTAACCATCGATTATTTAAGCCGCCTCTGAGGAGTGTTTTAGAGGAATCGTTTTTTTATAAGTACGCACTGTTTTAAAATTCAGAAAAATACTGTTATAGTCAGCAATAAAAAATTTAAACAATATATGTAAGTATGGCAGAAAATACAAGATTGAGCGTGATTAAATTCTAAGTTAATGTAAGAATTCGTGTGAATAAAGAACATTTAAAACAACAAACAATGGGTGACCAAGGACGTTCTTGTGGGCGACTCACCGGCATCAGTGAAATTTCGAACCTATTTACAAAATTCTCTGTATTACGTACAGGCAGCGACATCTGGCTGAAGTAATTTGCATCACTTGCAACCCCGAGTACCTACTTTGCAGTTAGGTTTCACATCGGAATTTCACAAGATTTCGCTGTGCCCACATGATTATATTCTTTTTAATGCACTAACCTTTACCTGAATTACTTTAATTTTTACCGCTTTTTGTTTCTGATTAATTGTTGAATTTGCTGGTCAGATATTAATAACCTCGTGTCGATAGATTCTAACATTATCATAAAATGTTCTGTCCGTGAGGTTTAACTCTCGCGGAAAGAAATGATAAACCTTCTGCAATATCACCTAAAATATAGAAATAAACAGAGCCTTAAACTAGTCTTACTTATTTGTTCTGAAAGAGACCAGATAACTAATTAAATTTATCTCATATCGGGAGCATTCCAAGTTCCTCTCAATGATTCCATGACTTTTCCACTCGATTATACTTATCTAGCATCGACTAGCGGTCAGCGGCAATGAGTCACGTTTGCTTACTTGCTTCTACGCTCGCTAGCAGTTTACCTGTGAACATTGTACAGGCTGAGAGTTCAAACTAAGCCTTTCTGTCAACCTAAACATGTTTCCAACCGGTTTGTTGCTAACTGAGGCAGAAGTGTCAGCGTGAAGGATAAATAACTTCCCAACAGCACATTCACTTGTCTTGGCAACAAACTAGGATACCCTGTGATATGGCAACATCACAGATATGCAAAAACACCCAATTATGTCAAATAAATCGCGGCGACCTCCAAGGGGAATCGAACTCGCGACCACAGTTTTGTCCTTGACTACGGCAGTATTTAACCGCTAGACCGGTAAGGCAGTCTCCTATTTATCAATAAAATTATTAAGGTTAATAATGTTCTAATATATATTATGGTACCATGACTCGATGCAGGAACTCTATAAATAAATAAAACTGACTCCTAATCTGTGCAAATTTAAAAGACCGTTTAAGTATATATTTGTCCTTTTTACACAATACCGACATACCATTATCATGGGGTTATATACACAAACATATTAAATCTCCTTTGTTTCATATGTTTAACGAATGTTAGAATGTCGACTAATCACACACTTATACACTACAAGAAATCTGTGATATAAACCCTTGTATGTAGGCCATCCATACTCCACCACGGGGGCCAAGCCCGGGTTGGTGGAGGATTGTAAGACAGTGGCGGGCCTTACTGTCAGAAGTTAGCAGTGAATAATATTAGTTTATTATTATAGTTCGTTAGTTGCAGTAGATGTTTGGAGTTTCAGTTAAGGATGAGTAACGTAGTCATTATACTATTTTTTATTTTAATGCACTAACCCGTGCTAAGGAACAAATTTAAAAACCTATTTAGAGGCTAAAAATTTCACCCATGCCGGGATTCGAACCCGCAACCTCTGGCTATCCGTGCCAGATAACGTAGTCATTTCTTTATGGTCACTTTCACAACGTGTTGG
This sequence comes from Yponomeuta sedellus, assembly GCA_934045075.1. Taxonomy (NCBI): domain Eukaryota; kingdom Metazoa; phylum Arthropoda; class Insecta; order Lepidoptera; family Yponomeutidae; genus Yponomeuta; species Yponomeuta sedellus. Next base: position 5,747,219 of record OW203726.1, on the reverse strand, counting down.
CTACTCTACTACGGTTATTTCGTTACTGGGTGAATACAGGTAAAATACGTATTATCGTGTAAAGCGCTAACGCAGCAAAATACAATGTGCGCAGTGGTTGACCGTGCAGCATTACTGGTTGACTAAGCAAACGTTGTTTTGCCATGTTAATTATCCTACGACCTATACCTTCGAAATGTACACAAAAAAGTCATAAAAATCGGTGAAGCCGTTTCAGAGGAGTTCGATAACAAACACTGTGATACGTATTTTTTATTTATTATATATATATTCACTGGCCTTATACTTTTAAAATGAAGTATCATTTGTACCTATTGTTAATATTTAGGACGTTGCCCATTGAAGCTTCAGAAATGGTTCTTTTTGCCGAGACTACTGAACTGTGTCGATATCAACCCTCATATGTCCCCACTACTGGGGCGCAGGTCTCTTTCTGCATCGCAGGAGGGCTAGGCCTTACTCCACCACGGGGGCCAAGTCCGAGTTGGTGGAGAATTGTAAGGCAGTGGCGGGCTTTACTCTCAGAAGTTATCAAGCCGCCCATAAGGCCTCAGACATAGCTTAACGACTGCCATTACAAGACAGCCGGCACCAACGGCTTAACGTGACTTGTCAAGCACGGAAGCGCTTGGAAAAATGCCACTACCGGTTGTCACTGGACAGTCACCTTTCCTGAACCTGTTGTTGCTTAACTCAAGTGATTGATTCCAATCACTCGATTCGACCAGGTCACGAGCGCTTCGTTCAGTTCACTAAACTGTGTAAATAGTGCAAAATGGTACAGGGTAAGTGTTCTACATCAATCTATGAAGTAAAATACGTAATCAGCATCCGCATGAGTTGTATTTCCGTCCATGATTTTTTCGTACTTCACCTAAAAGTCTGCCTCATAGCCGGTGGAGCCCTAACAAGGAACTTAAAGGTAGTGAAAACTATCCGAATGGGACGTGGCCCTCTAAGCCACCCATGATCGTAGCCTATCGTATTTTCTTTATACAGCCACAGCCAACAGCTGGTTCTATTATAATACCTAACGTTGCAGATCGGTCACGCAACGAATTCAATTTGTAACAGGCTTGACGGTGCTAAAACCAAATAAGCGAGCCTTCTTTTTCGTTTTTCAGGACTGGAAAATTACCATTACTTTTGCTGCCGCCTGCCATATGTAGTCTATGCAGAGTTCTTTCTTTAAACGACTGGCGAGAGAAAAGATATAGTAATTATAGTACGTTTATATATTTACAGATTGTTTATATTGGTTTCAAACATTTAACAAAACAGAAAAAACACTGACGTTACGAATCTTTGAATTTGGAATTTGAAACTTTGAATCTCGAATAGTTACGAATACGTTTAACATTACCGTTTAAGTATTAATATTGTTTAAGTATTAATGCTGTTTATCATCGTAATAATAAGATATCAGAACGAGGCCTGATTTACATTTGCTTTATTTCCATGCTTTTTTAGCATGCTTTTCATAGATCTAGAATGGAATAGAGGCGCCAAAAGCGTACTACACCCGTAAATCATAGCAAATCATAGCAATTTTTTTAGCCTCTAAATAGGTTTTTAAAATCTTTTGGGGTTTCCGCGTCGGCCTCGCGTGGTAATAAAGCCCATACTCACTCTCTCTCTCTCTCTCTCTCTATCTCTCTCTCTTTATTTTATTTTTATTGTTACCCTACAAATTTTTCCTAATATTTTTTCCTAAAAATTCTCTGTCTCTTACGTGTGTACCTACTCTTGACGTCACTATTCCATTCTAGATAAAAAGTAAAGTAAAGCATGCTTAAAAAGCATGAAAATAAAGCAAATGTAAATCAGGCCTAATGGACTTTTAGCCTACCCGGATAACCATCCGCTAATTTTGTGTTTGTCAGTCCGACTCGTGGTCTTGTTTGGGCCCGCAGCAATCATAACACGGGGCCTACGCACCGCCTCGGTATCCTTATTCGGCATTGCAAATGGCTCTGGATTGCCAACTATTAAGTGCAGCCTTTGTTTTGCTTTGTTTACTTTTGTGTTTTGCATCGAAGTGCTAAAAGATATTCATAGCGCAAGTACCTATGTTTTGCACAAAAGCTTGGCCGGGTGTAGGGACCGGCTCGTGCCTACAAATCGATGGGGTGGCGGAAGCAACAATCTCATTTTCAATGCTATTGGAATACTTATGTATGCTGTTCGATAAGTTACCCGTTTTTATTAAGTCCTAGCTGACCCAGCGAACTACGTACCACCTAACAGTCGATTCATTATTTTTTTTAAATATTTCTCTGTGTAAGAACCATTCTCGTACTTCAAGGAATATTAGCGAAGAAAAAAAGAATTAGCGAAATCGGTTCCGCTGCTCCCGAGATTTGCGCTTACCAACACATTCAGCGATTCATTTTTATATCATAGAAGATAATAAGTTTAAAACGTTGAATATCCTTTACAAATAATAAGAATTGGAACGACTACAGGTGTGGTTTTATTTGTAGATAGATATTTTATAATAAAACAGAAAAACTGGATAAAAACGGATAAGCAGGTAAAATAGATCTGGTCGAAGGGCACAGTAGTAGTGATGAAAAATAAGGGAAATCGAAAAATGTGTGACGTAATTTAAATATTTGAAAATTATATATAGAAAAAGAAATAAAAATGGTGTAAAGAGGTTTGCACAGTTACAAGTTGTATTCTATTTAATTGAGCGAAGGCCAGTTTCTGAATTGCCAATTTCACTAAATTAATACTTAAGTAACGTCCTGTCACGCTCTTTGCTGAGAAATTCGAAGAGACAGCACTACAGTGAACTATTTACTTAGCGAAGTTCTCAATCCAGAAACTGGCCCTTACCTATCTCTTTATGACGATCATTTTTATTATACAGGATGGAATATGGTTATGTATGGCCATACTTAATAAGAACTATTAAACACAAGTCTTTTTCGTTGTCCTACCGTTTTTCTCCCATCGTAACTTGCTCGTGTTTTAAATTATTCTGGACTTTAAATGGATATAACTCAATTTAATACGACAGCTTAGCCCATTATTTTACATTTATTACCTTTTTATTGCAGGGTACTTTTATTTTATTGTTTTCAGTAAGTAGTTATCGTAAATAATAAAACTTTTTTTTTCATATCAATAATGTGTACGCAAGGTCCAATATCTCTTGTAAGGCAAGAGATGTTGGACGTTTCACTTACCATGGTTTATGAAATAAAAATCCTCCAGTCATATTAAATCCTTTTTATAAATTTTATAAAAAGCATTCCTTAGAAAAATCTATAAACGCCGACTAAATTAGTTAGTGATGGCGATTTTTAAAAGAAAACACGTGATTACACATAAAATAATATATTTATCTCTATACTTCCCATGAATTACCTACTTCCTGTCCAGGCGAATATTGAGCGTCTTTCGTGAGCATATTTCATGGACTTTCTTTGAGCATAGTTATTTAATTAATATACTGTAGAACAGAATTATAGTCTATTTAAAAGCGGTTTATTAATGTATCTAATAGCTAAGAAATTATTTTAGATTTACATGTATTTTTACTACAGGGCATATTTTATTGCAATGCCACCATATTTCAATATTAAAGCCAGGATTTTTATAGTTCGGATTCCCAAGCCATGCCGTCGTCGTCCGACAGTAAGACCATTCCTTTTTGACCTCTAGTTTCATATTAAAGTGTTGGAGGGGGAGACCAAACGTGGCAGGCTGGAGACAGCTGCTGGTACACACTTGTGCAAACACAGTCTCCGCAAACCGGTCCATGATCCCAGACAGTAGATATCCGTTGGTATTAAAAGTTTAAATCATTTGTTTCTTGTTCAGGAGCCATTTCATTTTCTGTTCACAAAAACGCATCTACGTAATGAGATGATTTATACAGCGTCCAGTGGCAGCTTCACTCACCCAACACGGGTGAAGTATTTTTTCTGCCGATAACCAAATGAAAGATAATCACTGAGCCTATAGATGGAAAAACGCAGAAAGAAAACAGAGGTCTACTACGTATCCTGAATTATTTATTCACGTAGAAAGCCAAATGAAAAATTCAACGTCTGAAGCTTTAGCTCTGCCAAATTGTACACAAGAAAGCTATTCAAGCTTCGTCGCTTTGTGGACTGGGACTGTTCTTGTAAATAAATTGTCAACTGTTAAAATAAAAGTTAGTGCGCTGTGTAATTTCGGTGACGCTAAGGTACGATGACTTATCGTCGCGTCATCGATAATATTGTGTTATTTTAAATTTTAAATTTTAACAACTTCCACACAACACAATTACGTTAACAGACTGTTAATCTCCCGTTAAACGTACATTGAGTTGCTAGAAGATTCAACTGACATAATGTTAACAGTCTGTCAAGGCAAGTGCTAATCTCCAATTAATCACAGATTAGAGCCATTTTGGATTTGTAGAACGCATTTTCTCATGTCAACAGATTGTTGACTAGGTACTTGTACACAACTTTATTATTAATTGTACCTTTTAGATAGAAAATATCAGATTTTTCGGATTTTTCCGATTTATCTAGTGATGAGGAGACGACGAGAAATCGCAATTGTACTTTTATTTTCAATTACAGATTTGTACCTACAACAAAACAGCGTTCCTTACACATTATATTATTTAACAATTACGCCATAAAATCCCGCACATTAGCATAGTAAAGTATAGCTTGGTAGATACTTGTTCACCAATGATAATAGTTCTGTTTTCTCTTTCTCAGTATAATTTCTTCGAGACATTTCTGCGAATATTAGATAATAATCGACACGTTATGTAGACGCCGGTTATGATTGTTTGTTTTGATTCATCATCCATCCCATCCATCACAGAAAAAACCGCCTAACGTCAAAAATATTTGACCCAGATAGAGACAAACCTCTTTGTTAGACAGAAACAAAACCACAGATTAGCAAGTAAAAAATAAAAGTGAGTGAATGAAAATGAACGAGTTTAGCTGAGTGACCAGAAGAATAATCAAATCAGCAGTTAACAGTAGATTAGCTAATTTTCCAATGATTTGCGTTCTAGAAACCCAACGCATGTTAACAGATTGTCAAATGTGACAGTCTGTTAGCTGATTCGTTGAGTTAGGATTGTCTCGGAAACCGGCTGTTAGTTTAGGAACAGTAAAAGTGTCTATAAAGTTGACTTTGGATTTCCCTTCCTTTTGTGAACTGAAAATCAGAGTCTTAGGTACATGCGCCGTTACTGCCGGCTGTCATATTATGGCAGTCGTTAAGTCATTTCAGAGCAATTAATAGATATTACCAGCTGACCCCGCAAACGTTATTTCCCATTTGAATTAGCTTACGAGCTTATCCTCAAACCTAAGAAATGCAGACAAAAAAATTCAGAAAAATTGGTGAAGACGTTTCGTAGGAGTTCGATAACAAACACTGTGACACGAGATTATGTTATATACTAGCTGACCCAGCGAACTTCGTACCGCCTAACAGTCGATTCTTTATTTATTTTTTTATTTTCTCCCCGTCAGAACCTCGTACTTCAAGGAATATTCTAAAAAAAGAATTAGCGAAATCTGTTCAGCTACTTTCGAGATTTGCGCTTACCAACACATTTAGCGATTAACTTTTATATTAAAGATAGAAGATAGCTGACCCGGCGATCTTCGTACCGCCTACCATAGATACTTTTTTTTGTCTCTCCGTAAGAACCATCCTCGTACTTCAAGGAATATTCTAAAAAAAGAATTAGCGAAATCGGTCCAGCTGCTTTCGAGATTTGCGCTTACCAACACATTCAGCGATTCATTTTATATTATAGAAGAGCTTAGATATTCCGTGGTGGCTCTCGACTGGGAACCCGTCGGAGGCTCAACGGAATATGGGGTTGGGGCGTCTGGGGCGGTCTGCCGAGTCGTCACCCGGAAGACCGCCCCAAACGTGGAAGAGATCCGTTCTCCCTGAGACGAAGGAGAAGGGAAAAACTTGGTTAAAGCTACCATCCCTAGCCATGAACAGAGATAAATGGAAAGCCCTTGTGTCAGTCCCAGACTCCACGGAGGAGTGAAGGGACCAAAAAAGAAGGAGAATATTCCATTCGACTGGCTCACACTGTGCAACAATCGGTAAACGCTGATTAGCAAATCCTTTCACCACGATGGCTTGCCATCGACACGCTAAAAGTATAATAATAATTATTGGAATATGTTGAAATTTGATTATTTCCTTTTCTCTCTTGTAACTGGAGGACTGCCTGAGTAATCTTAAATGATCACGAAGGTTAAGCAACAAAGGGCGCGATCAGTGCATGGATGGGTGACCGTCTATGACTAACGCTAGTGGCATTTTTCCGAGCGGTTCCGTGCTTCGCAAGGCACGTTAAGCAGTTGGTGCCGGCTGCCGTCGACAGATGGCAGTTGTTAAGCCAAGTCAGAGGCCTATGCGGGGCTTGAAAACTTCTGACAGTAAGATCAGCCACTAGTCTTGCAAGCCTCCACCAATCTGGACTTGGCCCCCGTACTGGAGTATGGCCTACTACTTCCTTAGGAAAGAGACTAGTGCCCCTAGGTGGCAACATGATGGGTTGATGATGAACTGAAATGTACAATCGTCACCACGTCAAGTTTTACAACGAAAACGTGAAGCTGGAGTGGTTGTCGACTGTACCCAGTGCCGAGTCAACTTCAATCCCTTCGAGCCTCACACCATAAGGCAAGCAATTCACATCGTGGCATTAATTAAACATCGCCTAAAAATAGTCATCGTATAGGTACGCGGGTACGTGAAGCAATTAACAAGATGCGAAATTAATTCGCGCTATTGTCAGTACTTGTATACTTAATTTTAGAACTCTGTAAACTCTTGTCCTTAGCGCAAATATACAGAGTTGTATTTGCGTCGTGTTCACCTGTGTAAAGCGTAATGGGTTATCAATTGTGTTCTAATAGCTCAAGTGGCGTGAGTGATATTTTTGGTAGAAACTATAAAAAAACTTGTAAACCGTTTATACTATTTTTCTTTTTAATGCACTAACCCGTGCTAAGGACAATTTTAAAAACCTATTTAGAGAATAGCATCTGGCCATCCGTGCCAGCGCTCTATCCAACTGAGCTATTACACTATTCTCTGTACGTAATACACAGAATAGTGTAAAGAGGTTCGAAATTTCACTGATGCCGGTGAGTCGCCTATTAGCTCAGTTGGATAGAGCGCTGGCACGGATAGCCAGAGGTCACGGGTTCGAATCCCGGCGTGGGTGGATTTTTGTGTATATGTAAACATTTATAAGCCCCTTATTGTGACGATTTGTGCTGCGTGTAAAGGTAAATATTTATAAGCCCCTTATTGTGACGATTTGTACTGCGTGTATAGGTAAATATTCATGACGCCCTTATTGTTACGATTTGTACTGCGTGTATAGGTAAATATTCGTAAGCCTCTTATTGTGCCGATTTTTACTGCGTGTATAGGTAAATTTATAATATTAAGCCCCTTATTATGCCGATTTGTACTGCGTGTATAGGAAAATATAACTTTGCCGATTTGCATCATAGTCAGTCTCGAATGAACGTGTGTCAATGAACCACCTAACTGGCGAAACAAAGGCTATACCGGACCCTAATTGGTGAAGGTACATTGAGGTGCGGGTTACCTCACGAATGTGAGTAAGAGGGCTGGTAAGGATCGCTCCCGGAGGACATACATCGACTAAAAAGTGGGCATTAGTGAAGGGGAAAAGAAATGTACCGCTACCGGCGTGCGTGTCATGGATGCAGTGACTGATGAAAGGTTTGTCCTATCGTGGCAAGTGACAAACCCTGGTATCTGCCGATATGCCCCTCTGGGATAAAGGCGTGAGGTTATGTATTACCTCACATAGTTGCAACTAAATTCAGTTTATCGTTAATACTCAGTTTATTTACTGTAGTCTGCATCATTGGCCATCGATACCTAAATAAAAATAGATCTCAGTTTGAAGGTGCTGGAGTGGTATGGCGGTTTCATATAAGGAGGTTCTAAACATTCGCATTTCCGAATTATTAAATCATGAGAATACTATTGCTACAGTGTAGCTCTTATCGTCCATCATCTAAGAATTGAGTTTATCGAGAATTGAACAAAGTTCCTAATCTTCGGGAGTCGTTGTTTATATACAGACAGGGCAGTGAAGGTGGTATCTCTTGCATTATTCTAAGGCTGTTTTCCCTTCGGTCAGCGGTCGGTGTGATTGTGGTTAGCTCTCTAAAACTATCGCTTGGTCTAGGTATAATGCCAGACAGTTAACTTGAGCAAAAATCTGCACAGACGGGGAAAATTTGTGATGGACAGGTTAGAAGGTCTTTTTTGTATAACTTTTTTTTTTATTTCACGAAACAAGTATTCGAAGAATTTTAAGTTACCTACATATCGATTCGTTATCGTTATCAACCCTTGTATGTCCCCACTGCTGGGGCACGGGTCTCTTCCTTCATCGCAGGAAGGTTAGGCCATACTCCAACACGGGGGCCAAGTCCGGGTTGGTGGAGGATTGTAAGACAGTGGCGGGTCTTATTGTTAGAAGTTATCAAGCCGCCCATAAGGCCTATGACATGGCTTAACGACTGCCATTACATGACAGCCGGCACCAACGGCGTAACGTGCCTTGCGAAGCACGGAAGCGCTCGGAAGAAATGCCACTTGCGGTAGTCGCGGGACGGTCGCCCATCCTGCACCTGACCGCGCCTGTTGTTGCTTAACCAAGTGATTGATTCCACAATCACTCAGTTCGCCTAGGCCACGAGCGCTTCGATTAGCGGGGCTCAATAAGACCCGAAATAAGACGTATATGCGAAGTCAAATTCATTTGTTATTTGTCGGGAATTGTACTTATACGAGTACACTGTGTCATTTTAAGAGCGTAGAGGCTCTTGATAACCAACTATGGTAAAGTTAGAAGGAAGTGTTATGATTTTTAGTGTTTCAAAAATATCAGCCGTTCTATAGGAAAGTTACTAAGCTGATAAAATTTTTGCGATTTCCATTTTGGTCGTCTGGTTACCATACCGGAGGTGGTAGGTTCGATTCCCACTGTAGGATGACGTACATTTTGTACAAATGGCTTCAGTCTGGGTGTATGTGTGTGATGTCTTGCCTGGTTGCCAGTGTCCTAGTTATTATTTAAAAGTTTTTACAAAGTGAGTCGATTGTATTGAGGATTTGTATGTCTCTGCATTTCTGAAATTAGTTAGGGATTTTTAACACCATGTAGTTTTTAAGCTTTTCCTTATTCTATGAAATATTAATTACGAATATAATGTTGTGAACATATTTTGTGCCAATCAATACCTCGACGGGTTTTTCGCTGCCTTTACGTTGCTGAAATCAATAAAATATTTCATTGTGGTCTACTCGTACGTAATAATTCTTTATCTTATAGAATTTGTTACTTAAACAATATAAAACCGGTTAACCGTTTCTTTTGGATCGATGATTGTTCCTTACAAAATTTTAAAATTCTGATCATTTTCTGTCTTCATAGTCTGGAAATTGGGAAACTTCATCGTTTCCCAATTTCTTCGTTTTCAATCGATTTCAAATTGGCAATTATGTAGTATAATAGTATTTCTTATTTGTGGATAGTGTTTCACGATTCAACCCGTTTGATATATAACTAATTATGTAGACATCGAAACGTCTTTCAGAATTTGTATTATTTCAGTAACAATAGTTGTAAGTTTTAAAGACAATTTCCATCTGTATTCAATTTAAAACGGATTCCTACCAGAAGTTTGAACACTTCGGTCATCAAGACATCTGGTACCCACGTGAAATAACAACGAAAGTAGTTTGTGTCGGTACAGATAACACTTCAAAAATAGTTATGAAATTGACGCCTACTCTATAGTACTGTACCTCGTTCGCACTGTACCTCGGCTAAGCTATAGAAGTAATAATCCGCGGCGTCAGAAAAACGATAAAAAGCCGACTTTACAGCCAAGAACCGTTGCTCGTAGCTTGAGCGGAAAACGGAGAATTTCCCGCAGAGAAAAAGGAACCTAACGAAACGAGACGCAGACATTGTGTGTATGCCTGTTACACTTAACACAATATGAAGTTTCATTCACCTTTACAACATTAGACCTCGGTTAGACCTAAGCCTTTCAGAGCTTCGCCTCGAGCTTTCACTCGAAACAATACAACCAAAAAAGTAATCGATAAAAAAACAAATACCAACTTACGGGTATGAAAATCCGAAACACAAGAGTCTGTGGGATTTCTTCCAACACAACACGTTTTACTTTTCAGTTAGAATTTTACAACTTTGCTTAGTAAAATCACTGGCTGTTTTCACACAAAACTACGTGCGGTCGACACGGAGGTGGAAAGAGGACTGAGACCCGCCCCTCTCCTGCCGGAGGGCGCCGCTGAATCAGGCCTAGGCACTCTCTACCAACAACCGCTACCTTTTTGATCGTTAAACAAATTCCCTATCCATCGACGCTCCCGCACTCGTACTTATTACGTCGCAGCCCACTGTAGTAGCGATGGACTAACAACTTCTGGGTTTTGTCGAGAGTGAAACTGAGAGGAAGTTTTACGGTAGAGGCTGGTATAAACTGAGGTCGCCGACACAAGATTCGGTGTGGAGCCGAACACACGGGTGGAGTGGATCCGAACGTTGCATAGCAATTGGAGACCTATTGGAGAATTCACGGTGGCAGAGACTAAAAAGACTCAAAGGCCTTCGTTTTGTGTCAGTTCAACAAATAAGCATAGTTTGTTTGATTGTAGAGTCTGACTCTATCATGGGTATGTTCATATATAGATAAATCGTGATAGAGAACATTTTATTGCACATAAAAAAGGAAATTACGTTGATCGACAAACGTAACCTAATTAGTTAGACCTGATATTTCCGCACTTAGCCACGTAGTTGGGCCATTGTGCGTGCAAGCGCTGAGGTATGTTAATACTACACACACTAGGGTTTCCTCACGATGTTTTCTTCGTATGGCGGTAAATTAGCTGCCAACGGGAACTTACGACTGATGTTGTGTGTCCGGCAGTAGATAGATAGAGAACACTTTATTGTACATAAAAAAGGAAAGAAACACAGATATTTCTTAACCTAAGAGCACAGACGGCGACCTTATCACTAAAAGTGATGTCTTCCAGACGACAACCTTTGAATGGACTGGAGCAATATATTGGAGAAGAAAGTAGATGTACAAATAAATCAAATTTATTTAGATACATATGAATAAAACATGCTTAATTAAGAAATTTATTACACTAACTGTAAATAGATACATACAAATAATATACATAAATAGAAAGTGATATAAATATATATATCTTACATAAATACATAGATACCAGTACGTGTGGTTTTATCCAACTTAGTAGAGTGCATGCATGTAAAGATCGCGTGGTACCCAAACATAGATAGAGATAGAGAACATTTTGTTGTACATATAGTAGGTATTTGGGTACCACGCAGTAATGTACTGGTTAAGGTGCTTTGGGGTGCTAACTAGCGCCACCAGTGGAATAAAAATACGTGTTTATTGATACGTTTTCATCAAAATATTAATGTAAGTGATAATTACTGAAATTGGTTGCGTAAAACTTAGCTTAAACAATGTCAAATAAAAATAATATATGTATAGGGAAAACAAGGACAACATTTTTAATAATATAAAGTCCCATAGCCCTGCAGTGGGTCACTTATGCTGTGAAGGCTACATAAAAACCAAATGAATAAATAAATATAGTACAAATTCAAGCCAGTTATCAAATAAACTCCCCGAGACACATCCGACCCTCGCAGCATGCTGCAGAGCGAGAGATATCCTTTGCATTGAAAATTCACCTGTCCAGTAGCCAAAGCCACGGTTACTAAGACGCCCTATCTCCTTAGCAAAAACTCTCCCCTCGGCACCCCAAACCAAGGCGAGTGGCACAAAGAGGTAGCTACTCATCAGCTGGCTATATTTCGCTCCCTAGAGTCGATATGCAGCTTCAGCAGGTGACCCAGGGAAGGCACCCGCAGAACCCACATATGAAGGTGCCAAAGTGCATATATAGGTGACATCCCAGAGAAAATCGACCCCTCTCCCACGCTATCAAAGTGATACCTTCCGGACGCCTCCCATCACTCCAGATCAACCCTAACTAATCTCATTCTCTGTAAAAAGAAATGGCACAAAGAGGTAGCTACTCATCAGCTGGCTATATTTCGCTCCCTTGAGTCGATATGCAGCTTCAGCAGGTGACCCAGGGAAGGCACCCGCAGAACCCACATGTGAAGGTGCCAAAGTGCATATATAGGTGACGTCCCAGAGAAGATCGACCCCTGTCCCACGGTATCAAAGTGAGACCTTCCGGACGCCTCCCATCACTCCGGATCAACCCTAACTAATCTCATTCTCTGTACAAAGAGATGGCGCAGGCCATCTCTCAGAGAGGGAGTATGGGCTTAATTACCTCGTGTGCCCACCGCGGATTGACAATTTCAAGAACTGAGGTATTTGAACACCTCAGACACTCAGGTTTTTCTAAAATTGTAAAATACAAATAATTGTTGTCAAGGGACTCCAAGGCAGTCTTTCTGTTAGAATGAAAATGGCGGTGAACGCAACAGTTGGACTAGGGGGAAAATGTACTTTTCCAATGTTTTCTCCGTTTAGGGTGGCGGAAAGTTATGAGTCAATACAATAGCTAGGTAGATATGTTACCATGCCGGCTCGTTATACCGCGTTAGGAAAAGCCTAGGAGATAGCTTTTTCCCTATAGCAGCACTGCAGTTCCCTGTAGTGTATGGGTTAATAACTTTGCGGCATGTGAACACCCCAAAGACACACAGATTTCCTCACGATGTTTTCCTTCACGAAATTGGACAAAAAAAAGTATCAGAAAGTAAGTAATTGGCAAGTTTGTTGTCAGTATTCGAATCAATACTGCCAACTTGGCGTTAGCATTGAAAATAGTTCGAAAACACAATTCGATAATCGAAAACATCGAATACTGAAGTCAAACTTCGAAAAGTAAAACAGGAAAATATTCGAAGTCCAAGGCCTAGCTGTGACGCGAACGTTGCGTTACGATCCACTCACCTAGAATCGCCACTGTCTTACAATCCTCCACCAACCCGCACTTGGCCCCCGTGGTGGAGTACGGCCTAACCTACCTGCTATGCAGGAAGAGGCCTGTGCCCCAGCAGTGGGGACATACAAGGGTTGACAACGATATCGGTTGTTTTGCAGAGTTTTGCGTTAGGTGGAGTAGACAATAACACGCGTAATCTACCTATGCAGTTACCTACCTATGCACACACACAAACACATGTAATCTATAATACGGCCCCGTGTATTATAGATTACATGTGTGTGTGAATCGTGGTGCCCCTCCATACATAATACATAACTTTAAAAGCGTATCTTTACTATCGATAATTATTTAAAGCATTCCCAATAAGCAAAATGACATGCATGGATCCTGGCTTTTTCACATGCATTCATAGGTATTTAGACAAAAACATTTTTATGTCTAAATATGAGTACTTTTGTGAAAATGGATAACCAGGACAAGTGAGGACAAGTGAAGACAGTGTGAAGCCGACTTCTCGACAGCATACCTATTATGCGATATCCTCAGGAAAGTTTTCTGGGCAGAGGGAGCGATCGACAAGCCCTATTGGGGCCTACGATGTAGAGTTATTGCCCTATGGATGATACCTCGGTGACTTTCGTTTATAGCTTTCTTTCTTGTTTGCTGGGGCTGTTAGGGGTGGATGGATACCTATGTAACCTATGGGTGAAATAGTTTTTTATTTTCTCTATTTACGAACTTACTTATGTAAGGCTTTTAATATTATTTCGTGTGCGATAAAGAGATATAATCTGATCTAGTAAGTAAGTATTGTATAAATCATTTATTTTCAAAAAGACAGTACAAATTAACGTAGCTTATGTATCGATAGTGGAGAGTATTACAAACTTTTTTTACGATTACCAGCAGTCCCTAAACTAGGCTAAGCTAACGTACCTTGAAGAGGACTAGTAGTACTATTAACACTAAGCTTTTGTTAGGTAATTTAAAGAGTATCAACCTTAGAGCACAATGTATAGTCTGTTAGCTTTTAGAATATACCCTGGGCTACTATCACATAGAATCGCATATATTCGTGTAATAGAAATATCGGAACTATATGACACTTATTTACATAAAAATAGCGAAGACCAGTTTTATACAGAGCAGGGAGTAGTATTACACTCGTGTGCTTTCGGCGAAAACCGCAGCCTACTCTAGAGCCCGAGGTATATTCTAAAAGCCTTTGTTTCATTTACGTATAAATAATAATCACGCGCAAAATAAAATAATGAAAACTAAAAAATATATTTGATTTGAATTAAAAAATACATTGTTTTTGTATTTTAGCAAATAGTCAACACACATTATATAAAGAAAATGCTTTTGGTAATACAAACATGTATAATTAGGCAGTGAGGGACAATGAGACATTTTCAGTTTCGATATCCACCACTGGAGGACAAAGCAACTAAGTTGTTCCCAATGACCTCTAGTGGTGGTTAACGATTCGATTTGATGAAATGATTTTGGTTGGGTTCTGAGGTTGGGTTGGCCCCCACTTGTAGACATTGCATCTTTTTTTCTCGATGACCGCCAGTGGGGGACATCGGGAACAAAGATCTAAAAGCTAACAGACTGTACTACGTAGTACTTATACTCTTTACACTGCCCTACCCTGCCCTAAACCAGCGTGCGTGCATGCAACAACTAATGAATGTTAATGAAGCGAAAGAAAATTGTCAGGATCGTGGCAAGTGGCAAACCCTGGTCTCTGCCTACCCCTCTGGGCCTGTATCGATCATTTGTATGAATTTATTTTCGTAACTATAAATTCGTCATGAAACTAAATCTTCGTCAGTCGGAGCGGCGGTAGTCTGGGTGGAACAAATGACTTCGAAGCGGAAGACCTGGGTTCGATTCCGAGTGCTGGCATATACCTACGAATGACGTTGTACATTCGTGACGTTACAGTAGCAATACCTACCACTCGCTAACCGTGAAAGAAAATATCATGAGGAAACCTGGGTGTCAGAGGTGTTCAAATACCTCAGCGTTTGAAATTGCCAATCCGCGGTCGGTAGGAGAGGTAAGCCTAGCTCTCTCTCCGAGCGAAGGCTTGCGCCCTGCAGTGGGACGTTTACAGGCTATATAAATAAAAGTCTGTCGATCTGTGATGAAAAGAGAGAACTCAGGAAAGAGTATAGGTACTGTAAAGGTGAGGAACACACCGATTTACCGATTATCGAAAGGCGCCGCCAATGCATTCGTCACAGACGCGGACGCGTCACAAATCACTGCCGCCTCGAGCCGAGTCAAGGACAGCCCGGGAACTTGGGTGTTGTGAGAGTCGTCGCTGCATTTTATCCAGTCATGTGCTGACACACTCTTTACGTTTTGTCGAAAATGAATGAAAAGGCATTTGTATTCTTTTTGTTGCACAAACACGTGCTAAGGACGATTTTAAAAACCTATATCGAGGCTAAAAATACGTTGGGTTTTTTAAATTGTCCTTAGCACGGGTTAGTGCATTAAAAAGAATATAATTAGATATTTAAGTTTTTCTTGTACTCTCAAAATGAATGGTGTGCGATAAAGAGTATTGATTTTATCTAATCTAATTTATTTACTGCCTATCTCTAAGATAAGATAACCAACATGATTGAAAGATTAGTGTGACACCTTTGGCAAGTATATCACTTGAGGTATATCATCATCTGCTCTGGTGTACAATAAAGAATATTCTTATCTTATCATATCATCAAAATCATCTACTGATTATGTCCCCACCGAGGGCCACGAGTCTCTTCCCTGAGGAAGGTATAGACCATACTCCACCACGAGGGCCAAATTCGGATTGATGGAGGCTTGCAAGACTAGTGGCTGGCCTTACTGTCAGAAGTTTTCAAGCCACCCTAAGGCCTCTGACTTGGCTCAACGACTGCCACCTATCGACGGCAGCTGGCACTAACTGCTTAACGTGCCTTGCGAAGCACGGAACAGGAGCCAGTGTTTTTGGTGTTAAACCATCGTTTTTCAGTTGCTAGGCACCCCTCTGTAAATAAACCTAGATACGTCAATGTTGTAGCGCAGAGGGAGAAGGAATTTCGTGCAATTAAATATTATATCGTCAGTTTCTGGAATCCGGAGGGTCCATAATGAATAAAGGGCTGGGTCCCTAATCGTATTAGGATCGATTTTGATTCGCCGCCCTTATTGACCCACCGTGTGTCTGGATGTTCCCAAAGTAAACTATTTCAGTGCATTGTGCACAGTTACGTGACTAGTGACATTGCAAATATAATGTAAAGGTTGATGTGCTGTCCTCTGTACTATCAGGTGTTACCGTTTGTGACTGATGTAAAATAAATACATTTAAAAAGTTTGCCAAGATTGACGCCAGGCTCGACGTAATCGCTTGTAATCGCGTGATTTGTAACCTGTGTAATATTTTATTTTACCGCAGCTCCCCCCCCCATCTCCTTCTATTATCCCAGTAATATAAAACAACCATTTAGATATTAAAAAAGTATATACCTAAGTTGATACCTACAAAAACAAATTCTCAAACAAATATTAGCTGTACGTAATACAGAGAGTATTGCAAAGAGATTCGAAATTTCACGGATGCCGGTGGGTCGCCCACAGCTCAGTTGGGAGAGCGCTGGCACGGTTAGCTAGAGGTCACGGGTTCGTGTCCCGGCATGGGTGGAATTTTTAGCCTCTAAATAGGTTTTTGAAAATATTTGTAAGTTATGCATTATTAGAAAAATTGCGAATAAAATTACTTCCATAAATAAAAGTCTTCCTTTTTGTTAATAGGTGGGTAGGTTAATCTTATTCTGCAGTGCACATCCCGTCTTAGTGAACCATAAATTGTAGTGTACGAAACAGGCTCCTGAAGCCTCATGTGTAGGTATACCTATTTAGCTATGAGGGAATTTTACACTATCGGTATAAGGTCGTTTTTATCCCAAAGGACTTCTTTCACCACAGTAGCTTCATGTTACACCCTCATCAATCACCACAGCCGTCACGCTCCAGTTAATCCATCCGAGGCATTATCCTTGACATTTTTTAAGAGGCTTATAGCAATAAAAGCCCCAGGAAATGGGGTGCAACCAGTGCGTCCTGTGACACTTGCCATGATGTGAAGCCTATTTCCGGGTTCGTAAGATTTATTTTTGTTTGGAGGGGTGTGTGTAAGAAATTCCTTGCAGTGTTGACAGAAGACGTTATCTATCTGGGGGTGGCTTTATGAGACATTCTAGTGTGTTACGACTAAGTATCTTGTTATTTTATAAACATCTACCTTGCCTTGCCCTTTTTATGGTGCGTCTATAACGCAGTTACTTTATGTGGAGCAACAATATAATACTTACAAGTCTTTCGTATAATAATGCAGCATATATACTTGTATGTCCCACTGCATATAGGCCTTCTGTCTAAGAGAGTTTGGGTTCAATCACCACGCGTGCCCATCGCGAATTGGCAATTTCAGCCGCTGAGGTATGAGAAGACCTCCGCACCATATTAGCATTAGTTTTGTTAGCGAGTGGTAATGTACTATTTTTATTTTTAATGCACTAACTCGTGCTAAGGACAACTTTAAAAACCTATTTAGAGGCTAAAAATTCCACGCATGCCGGGATTCGAACCCGCAACCTCTGGCTATCTGGGTTAGTGCATTAAAAATAAAAATTGTATAATCATGTGGGTACAGTGATATAATTCCGATGTAAAAACCTAACTGCAAAGTAGGTAGTCGGGGCCACTCGGGGCTGTAAGTGATGCAATTTACTTAAGCCAGATGTCGCTGCCTGTACGTAATACAGAGAATAGTGTAGAGGTTCGAAATTTCACTGATGCCGGTGAGTCGCCCATTAGCTCAATTGGAAGAGCGCTGGCACGGATAGCCAGAGGTTGCGGGTTCGAATCCCGGCATGGGTGGAATTTTTAGCCTCTAAATAGGTTTTTAAAATTGTCCTTAGCACGGGTTAGTGCATTAAAAATAAAAATAGTATAATCATGTGGGTACAGTGATATCATTCCGATGTAAAAACCTAACTGCAAAGTAGGTAGTCGGGGCTGTAAGTGATGCAATTTACTTAAGCCAGATGTCGCTGCCTGTACGTAATACAGAGAATAGTGTAAAGAGGTTCGAAATTTCACCGATGCCGGTGAGTCGCCCATTAGCTCAATTGGAAGAGCGCTGGCACGGATAGCCAGAGGTTGCGGGCTCGAATCCCGGCATGGGTGGAATTTTTAGCCTCTAAATAGGTTTTTAAAATAGTGGTATTGTTACCACAAATTCACAAATCTATAATTGTATTAATTAAAATAGTCATTGGCACGTGCCGAGTTCGCACCCACGACCTTTTGAATGTGAGGCAAGTGTTCAATCAACCAACTACCACCGCTTGTTACTTTCATGACAACACATGATCCTACTCATATTGCACAATGTTGCTCCAACAAAAAGTAACTGTTAAAGAAAACTTCCCAGGGGGGCGAGTTTCTAAAATGCACAGTTGTTCAATAGCCTCATATTAGTCCAGTAATGGTCGTTTCATTCACAATATCGGTAGTCTAGTAACTAATAGCATTGCAATGGTATAACCCGTGCTACTTAACTCGCACTGAGTTAAGTAGCACGGGTTATACGGTAATACCCGCGCGATTCCCCCGTTTCTTCTTCGCGTGAGATGCCTATTTGGAATGGAATGACATTGTACTGCTATTGCTTTGTAGACTACCGGAGCCAATTTTTCAAAACTTCGAGAGTACTGGGAACATGTCTGAGTGCACAAATTGCCCAAAATATAGCAGCTGTATCAGTCCTGGGTGAAAATATTTTAAGCCTAGCCCCAGTATGTACCTAATACAATGTATGCTTTTAGGCCTACGCAGAAGAGGGACTATCCCCTGGGTACTTTTTTGTCCGGGTCACCTCTTATAAATTGTATCGAATAACGCACACGAAAGACTAAAAGTACCCAGTGCAAAAAGTCCCTCAAGTTACCGAGGAGATCAAGAGACCTGACTGGAAAAAGTTCGATGTTTTCTTTTAAAACGCCTTTCTTTTTCAACTTCATGTAAATTACAACACAATGTAATCTCAGAATATTAATTTGCTTTCATAGCGTACGCTTCACACCGTAGGCGTTGAGTCCGCGACAAGTACTCGGACATTTTTTTACGCAGGCCTTTTATAATTATGTACGCCGCTCAGTCAGGCAAACAACAACCATTGTCGTACTCATAACATTCTATTGAAAAACTATGTATTAGCGTTTAGGGCCAGATGAACCTTAAGTAAGAATCTTAAGATAGAATCTTAAGGTTCATTCATAAAAAAAGAAGCGTCTTAAAAAAATCCCGAAACCAATCTTCGCAAAACATCTAGTTTTTGCCAAAAAAACCACTTCCTTAACATCATCGACTTGAGTTTTTCTTCCAGTCTAAGTCTACTTAATTTTATAAAAATATTTTTTCCTGATAATATTTATTAAAAAGACCCATTGCCTATATACATCCGAAAATAAGAGGGCTACCTTCTCAGTTTGAGGCGATTTATTCATTATATATCTGTAGCCAGAAGTTATATATTTCATAGGCAAACGAGCCAAACCAGCACATCGCGCAACATGTCTCCTCTCAACTCTCAATTCAATTATACGCACTGCTCCCTGACAAGACGGTAAAACACGGACACGAGACGAGGTTAGTTACTATAATACGGGATCAACTATTAATACAAACTTTAAATGCGACTTCGAAAAAGGACAGAGGAACGCTGTAAAGAAAACTTTTCCTGACGCTGTTGTATCTGGATGCTACTTTAATTTTAATAGGGCGGTGTGGGAGAAGGCAAAAGAAGTGATGATATGCGAAAATAAAAAGGGGCGATATATTGTCCGTTTATGTGCGAGTCTTCCTTTTTTACTTCCATTTTGGGTACTAAGACATTTAGACTTTGAGGTATAATATGAAGAAGCGGTATTTGATATAAAGCCTCAATTGAGCCGGATGGATGTGGAAGTACCAGGAGACCATACATGGCTAAGAGGTTTCAGTTACGAAAATGGAAAATTAATCCACATTCGTAACTGGCTTGTAGCTGGTTACGAAACAGCGATAAAAAGTCCACATTCGTAACTGGTTACGAAAATTTGGTTACGAACGTGGCTGAAGGGGGTCCTACCTCAGACTTTTATATGCACTACTATAATTGCTATGGAAAAAGCTACATACGAAATCAGGAAAAAAATTACACACCTGTTTTCGTGAATGTAGATATAGGTTTTGTAACATTACGTGCCTTATTTATACATGCTGTGCTTATACGCATTAATGGAACTAGACATTTCTGACCCACCGTACCACGGCCCAACGCTGGTGGGGCGAAAGACGTTTTATTCATAAATTTCAGGACATGTAGAGGCTTGGTCTTGTTCAATAAGACAACAAAGATTATATATTATTTTTTTTTATTCAGACTCATCATTTCACAACATAACAAAATGATAAAACTCATGCGCACACGCACCACGATTTATTTTACAATGTCCACTCCGTTAAGGCGAATAAAAAACTTCTACTTTTACAAAGCTAACATTCTAAAACAAACAAATTAGCTCGGCAGCACACAGCGCCGCGTGAGCTTAGCTAAGTTTTTGAACGTACTGTACACTAGATACACGAATCAGTTCGAAACGGCATTGAGCACAGATTTTCTAGTCGTATCTATAATAAATCTAAAGACCTAGCACACACGAGAAGTACATATCTGCATATACGTAATAAATAACCCTGACTGAATTAATTACATAAAATTAAAACATTACTTTATAGAAAATTGGAAATTCAAGCCTGCTAATGACACTTCGAGGGAAAACACCATGTTATAGGAATGTTCGCTGCTGATTCCCAACTAAAGCAACCCCACCGTACCCAGATCTTCAGATAGCCTAAAATTTGGAGGAACAAGATTGTGGGTCGGCGAGATTATCATACGAAGTGGCGGTTGTAGAAATGCGTTATTATGATCACCGACATCATCATCACACTAGACCCCGGTCACGCTCACTGTAGAGTACTCTTTAGTACTAATTGTCTTTCAACACACACTCTGAATTTGTTTACAACTCATCGTGGTCCTCCTCCTGTGGACAATTGAAACCATATTTTAGTACACATAATGGAAATGGCAGGGAACTCAACTATACTTTCATAAGGTTTGTTTGACTTTAAGTGCAATAAATAAATAATGCAGCAATTACGAATACTTCAATGAATTATGAGCACTTAAGATGCATAATTCCAGGGCCAAATATAGGGGAACGCAACCAGGGCTGCACCCCGTGAGAAGGGAGGCTCAACTTGAAAGGCCCCACATGGAAAGTTAAAGATGTAATTTTCCACCCATTGCCGCAAAGGGCGAAGTTAAGTTAATTCGTTTTAAAAGTAATTATGGGCCTCCATGTTCATCATCATCCATCCATTATATCCCCACCGAGGGGTACTTCTTGAGGAAGTTGAGGACTTGAAGACTTCTCTTTTCCCTGAGGAAGGTATAGGCCATACTCCACCACGGGGGCCACGTTCGGATTGGTGGAGGCTTGCAAGATTAGTTAGTGGCTGGTGTTTTTAAGTTTTCAAGCCGCCCTAAGGCCTCTGACTTGACTTAACGACTGCCATCTATCGACGGCAGGTGGCACCAGCTGCTTAACGTACCTTGCGAAGGACGGAACCGCTCGGAAAAATGCCACTAGCGGTAGTCATAGATGGTTACCCATCCATGCACTGAACACGCCCTGTGTTGATTAACCTTCATGATCGTCATGATCACCCAGGCAGCCGAAGCTACAAGCGATTCGTCACAGGGCCTTCACGTTAACTTCTAATAATGTTTTAACTGGATCTGTTTGTTGTGTAATAAGTGGAACTCACCGCTGGCTGCGCCTCTCCCGCGATTTCGTCATCCAGATCCTCGTCATCTTCATCGTCAGGCTTCTCTTCCTTCTCCTTGGCGCGCTCGACCTCGTCCTGCTCAGACTTCATCTTCTTCTCGCCCTCCAGAGTCTTCTTGAGCGCCTCTCCGCGCGCGGTCGCCACCTCAAGGTCGTCGGTGATCAGGAAGTTGTCGAAGATCGTGCCCGATTTCACCTGGAATGAGCGGAAGGGCGGTTAGTTGCAGATTGTAACATAATTAGAAGAGAATTCGGTTAGTTGCAGATTGCAACATAATTAGAAGAGAATTTGCCATATAAATTTAATTAGTCTATGACCTACTTGTATCTCAGACCTAAGAAATATGCACAAAAATAACATGAAAATCGGTGAAGCCGTATCGGAGGAGTTCTATAACAAACACTAGGAACTAGACATGAGATTTTTGTAAATAGACTAGATAAAATAGCTTTTTAGTTAAAAAAAACAGACTGACAAAAATAAGCAAATAAGTGTATATTTTAGCTGCGCTTTTGAGATAATTATGTTAATGCTCAAAACATTTCGAGAATAGGATATTCACGGGTCTTTTGTCACTTTTTGTCAAATTGTCAAAAGGACATCGCGTACTTTTTAATCTAAAAACAAATTCAATAGCACCGCGCAAACGAGTACCACGAAACTAACTTCTCAATTGTTAGCATTGCTGAAACTAAAATTCTAAATTCGTAAGTTCTGAGGACTAGGAGACAAATTCCTACCTGAAAAAGGTAATGCTAGTGCTTCCTTACCTGCCACAGATCCAGACCGACGGTGCAGAGCTCAGGGCGCTTGTACAGGTTGGAGTCAGAGACATACTCTGGGTTGTCGATCTCCGGGTGCACCCAGGGTCCCTTGTAGGCGGGGTTGTCGATCTGTAACAAAAAAAAGAAGGGTTAGTTTACTTAGACGCACATCTATGTTAAGCCGTTGGTGCCGGCTGTCATATAATGGCAGTCGTTAAGCCATGTCAGAGGCCTTAGGGGCGGCTTGATAACTTCTGACAGTAATGCCCGCCACTGTCTTACAATCCTCCACTAACCCGGACTTGGCACCCGTGGTGGAGTATGGCCTAACATTCCTGCGATGCAAGAAGAGACCCGTGCCCCAGCAGTGGGGACATACAAGGGTTGATAACGAACATCTATATAGAGTTACAAGTGTATTATACCTGACATCAACTTTAAGGCCTACAAAAGTTTTAACGGCTTCTTCGACAGGTTTCTCCTGCCCTTAGTAATTTGTTAAGATAAAAAACCTGACACATAAGGCCTACTTTTCATAACTGGTTTTCTTATCTGCTATTTTGTTACCAAAAAGCAAACTTTTGCCAAAATTTATTGGACAATAAGTTTATATTTGACTTTCGGGGAAATAATACGTAATTGCTATGTACATATATTTGCTTTGGCCAAAAAAATTTAAGCTAACATATTCTACTTATATGTTAGACAACCTATTTTCCTAATCTGGTGCAGTGTGAACTAATCTTATCGTTATGGCCTTGCACTACAGGTGGGATATGATGACCAGATATGGAATGTTCTGGAAATAATTTGGATGATATGATCTACAAAAAACTAATATAGGTATTGAATGATATTGTATGGATAAGGCGTACAATAAACAGATAAACACAATAGCATTTTTGATAACTTTTACAAAATAGTCAGTTACCAATTTGCACAAATTTTAACGTTTTTTAGCAACGGTTTGTTTAAATGTAAACCAAACCTTAATAAAATTAAATACATTTAAATTTTCTTTGTCTATTTTTTCCTTTACATAGTTTTCTGATTTTTAGACCTAGTACTGAAAAATGATGAGCATTCTTCTTTCTACTACTACAACAATGTGTCACCTTTTTGATATTGGTAGTTATAATTTAATGTAAACAAACTCTGATAATTCGAAAAACATATCTCGGGAAAAAATCCTGGCACGAAACTTATACACAAACTATTCGAGTGTTTCATGAACTACCTACGCACTTTATTTTAACCCTGATCAGCTAAACTGTTTCAACACTTGAAATTTCCAATCTGCCGTGGGCACGCGTGCCCTGCAGTGGGTCATATATAGGCTACATAAAAAAACCGGCCAAGTCGGAGTCGGACTCGCGCACCGAGGGTTCCGTATAAATTTGTGGTAGGTACTTACATATTATAAATAATTTAGGAAACGAGTCTCGCAGTTTTTACGACATTTTCCCGAACAAGGGTTCCCTTTTTACCTTTGTGCGGAACCCTAAAATAGCTAGACAGAATTCGCCGTTAAGCACGCACGGTTCAAAGTCCCAGCGTGCATTGACCCCTGTTACGTCACACTACGCATCATCCGCGGAGACACTGCCACATGACAGTGCGTTTAACAATCGTTCGATTCCAGCATTTATGTAGAGTATAATAAGGCATACAGATCAGCGTCATTTGGTGTATGAGAACTTGCCTTCCTTAGCTTACTGTTACGGATTCGTGGAATATTCAAGAAAACAATGAAAGTTGATTGTTGTCTATACAGTTTCCGATCATTTCTTGTTGAAACAGAAAACCTGTCCAACACACCTACTTGCAACCAGGTTTAGAGTGTATGCACTACCAAGAAACTTCATAAAATTAATGTGCAGCGAGCATCAACGCTCAATTCGTAATAACTTTGAATATCTTTGGCTTTTTCCGAACGAGGAGAGCCGACCCCAAATAATGGGAAGAGGCAAAGACAAAGAAGATCTTTGGCTTCTTCCAGTGCTGTGCTTGGATCTAGGATCTACCGCAGCGCAGTCGCCGCAGGTTTAGTTAATTTTTACTGATAAATTCTTCTAGTAGACAGCATCCTGGGAGGTTCTCACTCGCTGTCCATTTCATCTTCCCATTCATGCTCCGTAGCAAGTAGTTAGTCCTCCCATGTTCAGTCTTTCCTTTGTGAGAAGCAATTTTAGAGGAGGCAAGAGGCTCCAACGTTTAATTATTAAGCTACTTGTTAGTCCTATTCTCACCTATCAAGATTCTCCTTCGTCAGAAACTCCGAAACAAGTTTTGTCATGAACCTACATAGTTAATTGGATTGTTATGATGTACGGAGTCTTGACTTGTAATGAATATTACCAATAAATGATGTCTATGTCTAATATACTCTTCTTCATAAGTTGTTCCGAAACATATTAAGTCTTAAGCCTACTGAGCGAGGTGCTACCAACTCGCTCAGTAGGCGCTACCGCAGCGGCGTAGGAGCGCCGCGCCGGCTTCTCAATCGGGAGGTCGTGGGTTCGAACCCCGGCATCTATCAATGACTTTGTTTTCTAAGTTATGTACATTTGTGAAATTATAGTAGCAATACTACTCGCTGACGGTGAAGGAAAACATCGTAAGGAAACCCTATTGTCTGAGTTGTTAGCGTACCTCAGCGCTTGCTACGTACAATGGCCTAACTATGAGGCTAAGTGCGGAAATCTCAGGTCTAACTACTAACTAAGCCTACTGAACGATGGGTAAATTAGGGTCCTCACCTGCTTAGGCGCCCAGACACCCTTGTAGTCAGGATTGTCGATCATGGGAGGCTCCCACTCGCCGTCCATTTCGTCGTCCCAGTCTTCAGGCTTGGCGGCATCCGGGTCGGGAATGTGTTCAGGCTTGTCCCAGTCGGCGGGTTTGGTGTCGTCCGGGTCGGGAATGGTCGCGCGGTCGTCCCAGTCTTCGGGCTTCTTGGCCTCGGGGTCCTGGGGAGAAGTGGGGGTTTAGGATGCCGTCGAGTTTCGTAAAACTTAAAAAAACTACTTCTTTAGGTAAAGGGACTTTGCTATGTACAGTCGTGTGCACGCACTAACATAAACACACTAGAACCTTGTCACAATAGCCTCTTCTAGCCTGATACATGAGAAATTGACTCAAGGTCCTGAAGTGCATACATGTTAGTGTATGTGACCGCACATCGAATGAAGTACTATTTTATTTACTGTAGAACTTAAACAAAAATGGTTCAAAACAAATAGAACTTGGCATGGCCTTTCTATTTATTTTGAACCATTTCTGTTTAAGTTATAGACAGTCTGATATAGTAGACAATGGTATATCTCTAGCCAAATAATGAGTCCTTCGAAAAAGTAACTCCGGCGAGACGCAAGCACCAAAACAGTCCTATTTCTTGCCCTCTCAGTGTCTCCTTCACACTCACCTTGATCCTCTTGGGCGGCAGGAAGTCCCAGTCAGCCTCGAGCTCGCCAGACTCGACCTTCTCATTGTCGATGAGAACTTCGTAGGTGTTGTCAGGTTTGACGACCAGGGTGTAGAGATGAGTGTAGACATCGTCCTTGCAACGGATGTCCTTCTTGATCAGGTGATTCTTGCCCTTGTAGCTGAAGATTACGTGAACCTGGGGAAGAAAGGATGGTTAGATCGGAGAAAAGCTTTTTTATGTAGAGTTACAGTCAAGAGGGGAGATTAAAGATTACGCTTACGGTCGTAATGAGTTAGAACAGTGGTGACTATGCCAGGTGGAGTTTGTGGGGATGAAGACAGGAATCTCCCTCCCCCGTGCCCCCTTTGATTTTTCTTATATATGTTTGGTTTGTTTACTTAAGGGGCCTCCAGGTCTAATCTTCGATACACATTCTCTTATGGTTTTACAGTAAAACTTTTTGCGTCCTGAATAAAATAAAATAGTTCAGTTCCTACGTATATTTGTGAAGTTGTACTAGCAATACCACTCGCTAACGGTGAAGGAAAACATCGCGATGAAACAGAGTACCTGACTTGTTCAATTCAGTTTATTTCAACGTAAAGAATTTACATTCTGTTTGCTGAATGTCAAAATGTAACATGAAAGTGCAAGCCGCTGCCTGCGGGCCGTAGTGTAGCGGAGAAAAAGGCAGTGGAAAAAAGAACTCCAGTCTGACCATCTCTTTTCTGCAGTCATCTTAAATCTAATACATCAGTTGCCACCTATACGTATAAGATTCCATGATTGCAATTAATAACTAAATGCCAAAGCATTAGTTAATTGTTTTACATAGGTAGGTCGAGAAAACTAAAGTGCTGCGGCCAGACACACGAACAGCACTCGTTCACGAGCATAATGCATAGCCATCATCAGTCTCAACCATTTTGGAGGGAGATAGACGACCCGGCCACCACGCCACCATTCAAAAGCCTCAGCAGGTGGGCAGGCGTGGCAATTAAGCCTATGCTTTCTCTCAGAGAGAAGGCCTGTGCCCTGTAGTGGGACGTATATAGGCTACATAAAAAGAGAGTCAGTGTCAGAAAGATACAATGAGAGCTGCTTTGCCAAATCCTTGCAAACATTGTCTTTATATTGGGTATTTATGAGATTGACGTCTGTACACGTGTAAATTGTACAAGCAGGCGAACCAACATTTGAAGCGATTCCAAATCTTTGTGTTCTTTTTGCGGCGCAGAAAACGTTAAGAAAGTATATTTGTATGGCATATTATGTATGAGTCATGCATCCTTGAAGGTTAAACAGTAAAGAATAAGGCGTCAATGGACTCTGTTCTAGTACCGTAAATCTTATTTGCACGCTAATCAGCGTGTATTTACGATATTTTGATTGCATAGATCTTTACACTTAAGCTTTTTGTGTTGAAACAAACATTGCACGATTGAGGATTCATTGTCGGGATTATTAATTGTGGCACGCTATCGACAACAGTGGGTCTGCCAGTGGTGACTTCAGAACCGAAAATTTAAATGAGAGCTCATAGTCGAAGTGTTTATTCTTTTTTAAAAACCTATTTAGAGGCTAAAAATTCCACCCATGCCGGGATTCGAACCCGCGACCTCTGGCTATCCGTGCTAGCGCTCTATCCAACTGAGCTAATGGGCGACTCACCGGCATCAGTGAAATTTCGAACATCTTTACACTATTCTCTGTATTACGTACAGGCAGCGACATCTGGCTGAAGTCGATTGCATCACGTACAGCCCCGACTACCTACTTTGCAGTTAGGTTTTTATTATTTCTTCTTTTTATTATTTCTAAATAAAAATTTCTATTTTTTTATTTTATTTCTTTGTTTTATTTCTAAGCATTGAGATAGGAAAAAACATTTAACATATTTAATGGCCTGCACGAGAAACGTTTATCATTAAATACAGTCAGCATAACAAAGAAATTGTTCAAAAAACGCGCTTATGCCGAGCGCGATAAGTGACATCACAGGGCGCGACCCTGTTGCAGACTATACGTGAAAGTCTTTAACGACAAATCGAATAAGTCTAAACTAATATCGCGCGAGACAATAAATAACTTGCAAAGTTGATAAGACAAACGGTAGGCGTGAAATCCATCGATTTGTTCAACGTTTACGCAACATCCTGGCTGAATTAACGGCTGATTGAACATGCGGCACAGCAACCGATTTAATTATTATTATTCAAGCCGAGTAATTGAATCTTGGTTTTACTTTTAGTCTTAGTTATTCGCATTTGAACGATTAAGGCGCTTCGGGGCACTTTTTATGGCGCTAGTTAGCAAACTAGCGCCATAAAAAGTTAAAAATCTAAATTCTTAATATAATGTGATTGATAAGTTAATAACTATTTGTAGAACCGACGGTCTAGAACCTAGGATCAACAATCTAGGACTTAAATCGATTTCGGCAAAAACGGCCGTTTTTAGCCGAAATCGATGAAATTCCAATGATGTTGATAATAATATGTTCTAGGCTGTATTTTCTAAACATAGGTTTATTTTTTTCAAAACATAATAAGTTACGATTTTTATTCCATTATTTTAGTTAGCACTCCGAAGCGCATTAAAGTACATAAAGAATTTCATCATATTTTTCATTGAAACAGTTATTCAAATATTTGTACCTACAATAATGAATAATAATAAAGAAACTTGGCTCACTAAGTTGAACTATATGGTAACTAAAACGAAACTTATCTACCTCAAATATCAATTGAGATCTATAGCAAGCGATAAATTATTATTAGTAAAGCTATTGTTTAACTTGCCAATTGACAAGACAACCTTTGAGCCAATGGTTGGTACCTACAATGAATACAAGACAAATAGCTTACCACCTTAATTTTCCAAGTAAATGATTATTAAGTTAAATATTAAGGCAATTGCTTAATGAGCAATGTCTGAATCACCTTCAAAATTTCACATCATACTAGTGTTATGTCTGGCAATCCATTGTTCTACTTATTGACTCAATTGTTTAATAAGATATGCAAATTGACATAAAGAATAAAATAAAATTGTTTCAACATTACATGAAAAAATACATGAAATATAAAAATCGTGTTTTTTATGTAACTACATTACGATCATTCTAATCCACCAGAGGGTGAATATCAAACAAAACTGGTAAATCCATAAATCATTCACTGTACTAACTACATACCTAGCTTCTACCATAAATGTGATATTTCTGATTGATAAAATCAATTATCCATGGCATTGATGCACGCAATTTGTGAGAACCAACTAATGGTTCAACTTGATTCCAGTATTAGCCAGTTTCACATTGGACAATATCCATTACAACACATAATTTTTTTACTAAGGCCATGAATGATATATATATATATATATATATATATATATATATATAATATTGTGATACCAATCATGCTTGTGGCTGTTTTTGGTTCATATCATTTGTCCAGGTCATATCACAGGTCTAGGTGCCAGACCTGAAGGACTGCTGTGAAATTATTGTCTGGCTTGCCTTAAGCTGAATTAAATAATTACACAATAGGCTAGCATAATTTTTTAAGAACTAAAACAATTCCTATTTGTTTCAAATAGTGTTTTAAAACAATTACAACATAGGTACAGTGGACCTTGCTAACTTGTCTCACAACTCATATAGCACTATCGAAAACAAGGCCTTATATTTTCGATGAAAATTGTCCTTAATGTAACCGAGTAGAGTCCTCACAGGAAAATTTGTTTTAGCCAATAAAAATTTTGATCAACCAATCTACTTACAGTAGAATTATCTAATAATTATGATAAAATCATTGGCAATTTAGATTGTAATCAGGAATATGGTGTAAAAAATATTTAATTCAATGCCACATAGCACAAACCTCATAGATAAATACACATTATGTGGCATTGGCAGCAACTGATGAGGATTATAGTTTTATCACAATATGGGGATATAGCAGCAAGGCATAAGACAATTTAGGTAACACTATTTTTATTTTTAATGCACTAACCCATGCTAAGGAACAATAAGGAAATAGGTTTACAATTTAGGTAATAAAATACCAATGATAAAACCCAGTAGAACCTGTTTTTAATCTAAAAGAGGACTAGCTATGTAATTTGCATATTGTAATCTATTCTGTCTAGAATACATTACTGTTACCTAATGTTAGATTAGGAAAACATTTGCATGACATGAAATAACCCTAGTTATTATCTATGCGTTACTTTTTCATCAAACCAATTGGTAACTTCAATTTTGTATGCATATTGACACAGAATAACCATTACCTATGCATATTCATTCATTTTCCAAGTTCTAATAAGAACTGGGATTCTATATTACTAGAATTTGTATGAATTTAAAACTAATGTGATATATTTGATTTTTATGTACACACAAAAATAACGAAAGTTTTAAAAAGTATGGTCTGCAGAACTTTCTTAAATATCTTGATGAAACAATGCTTAAATGAACCCAAAGCAAAGCTGTGGCACAACTTCATCTATTAACTTCAATATGAGGAGTATTGTTTGTGTTACTCTTGAAACAGTAGTGATTATGGTATCTACCTAGTTCCTATCAACTACCAATAGGCGCCCAAAATTTTTGGTAAATATA
Source organism: Yponomeuta sedellus (assembly GCA_934045075.1). Classification (NCBI taxonomy): domain Eukaryota; kingdom Metazoa; phylum Arthropoda; class Insecta; order Lepidoptera; family Yponomeutidae; genus Yponomeuta; species Yponomeuta sedellus. The sequence goes on along the minus strand of OW203726.1, from coordinate 5,716,384 downwards.
ACAAACATTTGTGGTAGCTTTTCAGTGTGCATGTCCAGCTAATCGTCAGATTTATTACGTGCCAGGGTACCTGGGTTAATGAAATTAAAACTGGGGATCCTAAAAACAAATTTAGTTTCTCACCTTCTTAGTGCCAGGACCGCAGATGTCCGGACCGAACATAATCTCGTAGGGGCTCTCTCCGTGCATGTCCTTCTGATCCAGCTTGCAGTCAAACACCTTGAGGTAGCCACCGCCGCAATCAATGTCCTGCTCATGCTTGACAGAGAACTGGACAACCAAGTTCTTGCCCTCATTCGAGAAGGGCTTGAATTTGCGGGAGAGGGCGTAGAAGCGGGCATCTTCGGAGGTCTGCAGACCTGTAATGGATATGTCGTTGTAGTTTGCATCGTGCATATATTTTACTTTCTGCTTACAGTGGAGACTATTGAGTTCTTGGTAAATTTTAACTAAAGTTAGGAGATTTCCCCAAATTTTAATCATCAACCAAAAAAGTGGGCGGCTTGCACATACATAACTAGAGATAAGCAGATGAACATTGCAATTATATCATGAATATTTGATCAATTTATATTACGTAGACAATAAAACTACGTAAGTACCTACAAGGCACTTAGTTCTGATTTAAAATATTCTTGAACTTCAGTTTCGCTACTGGGCGACATGTAAGTAGTTCGACCAGTCAGACCAATTATGTAGGGGGTCCCAACTTTACCCACCAACCAGTTAAAGTCGATGATCTAACAGTGACCGGTTCAAAAAGAAAGGCGGCTTACCTTTATCCTCTTCGGCGTCATTGTAGAACTTTCCAGCAGTCAGCTTGAACTTGCCGAATTCCTTGCCTGGGTGCTCACTGTACACCCATTTGCTTTCCCACGAGTCTGGAAAAGCAAGGATCAGGTTATACAAAGCATACGTGGCCCAAATACAACAAAAATTAAAACCGGTAGACGACCAAAGCAATGACAATAGATTGACGGCTTTGACGCCCGCCCGGCGACCCGCGTGTCCCAACAAAACTACACAGGTTTCATGACTAACTTACCATCAGGGAACTTCTCCTCGAAGAACACTTCACAATTAATAGAATATATCGCCAGGAAACTGACGAGGGCAAACGCTAACGACTTCATTTTTTGATTCACGACGTACGCCCGCACTCGCTGAAAAACTGGCCACGAATAAAATGAAAAATTGGCGGACCTGCAACTATATATTTTTTTAACACTAAATTACGGTATGGATACGCTGTTGCGACCACGTCAATGGACTACGTTGAAGTCTGAAAGAGCACGCGACAAAAAAATGTACCCATGCCGTTGAATTAGAGCTGTACAGAGTGAGAAAGCTATACTTTTTATATACGCCACTTGGCACTAGTGTGAAAGAGCAAGGCTACAACAGCGTTCGAGTCATGACGTAGTACTACGACAGACAGATGGAAGACTATGATTGGTGAAAGCATAGCCAATTAAAATTGAACACACTATCCGAGAGTCGTGTAAAAAATGCGGGAAGTTTAAAACAATAAGGCAAATTCTATTATAATTTATTATGTAACATAAATAAACAAAACGATAAAGTTTAGGCCGATATATTTTTAACAAATTGATAACGTGCCCTAAGCTTAGCAGCAATTTTTGTTGCTTCTGCAATGACCTCAGTAAACTTCTTGCGAAACTTGTACCGAAAGGCTATTCACAGTTTACGATTATGGAATCGGTCGACCAATCAGCATTTCACATGGCATTGGTAAGAGACGCACATACTGAATACACTGGGAAAGAAAGAGTGAGGAGACAAATATTACGTGGATTACGTAGAGGTGTAGTTGTAGAGGTAGAGCCGTAGATAGACTCCCTCTACGGGTAGAGCAAAATCATTCATCGACACATCTCGAAATTACACAAACACACATTATTCTCAATTCGCGACTGGTAATGCCATTATCTACGGCCCATGGGTTAGGCAAGGAGGCACTAACTAAAGTGGCGTGCCTACCAAGGAGCTAGGGCGGGCGGCGGTTCCCTGCGGCTTCTAAGATTGCGAGGCCCCTGACCTGAGCAATGATTGAATACGATTATACTGTTTAGGTAGTTAGGGCCCCAATTTATTGGCCCAGGAACTACGAGCCTGAGGAACCCCATGGTCCCTAAAATCTTGGCAAATGGTTTGCCATTTGCCACGATTTTACATGTACCAATTGTACCATTATACCATTCAGTTTAGTCATTTGCTGTGCTAGGTATGCAAAGCAAGCGAATAACCTAGCTAACTACACAATAATTTGTCCGGTTAGTTTGGGGTATTACCTACTTATTTAACCCTGCAATAAAACTAAACCGCCCTTGGCCTTGGGATCGTTATAATTTGGGTCGAAATAATTTGTAATCAAAAATCGACTATTTTATTCTTATCTTTAAACATGTCTATACTATACTATTATGCGTCGGATACCGATACCTTTAATTCTATCACTCGTCGTACATCGTAGATGGTGCGTGTGATAAGAGCTACCTACACCCAACGTAGATACCTAATTACCTACTTACACCCATAGAAATACATACTTTATGCATGTCATAAGCGAATCGCTCGTAGCCCCGGCTGCCTGAGTAATCATAAACGATCACGAAGGTTAAGCAACATAGGGCGCGTTCAGTGCATGGATGGGTGACCGTCTATGACTAGCGCTAGTGGCATTTTTCCGAACGGTTACATGCTTCGCAAGGCACGTTAAGCAGCTGTTGGGCCAGCCAGGGCGTTCGTCTTATCACGAACTTCCAGCGAGTCTTCACAGTGAGCGAGAGCGGGGGTTAGCAATATCACGCACGCTCGTGGTTGGCAGTCAGAACATTTTGTTGAAACCTGACTGCAGTAAATATTTAAACGATAAAGGCACCAACGCGGTGGCGGTGGAAATTATGGTTTACCTAGGTATCTAGTACATAAGACGTACCTAAGACGATTCGACAACATCGCAATGACGATTAACGAGTAGGAAGACTGCTACGCAACGTATAGTCGCGTGCTTTAACATGTAAACACGTTAGAACCTTGTCACATTAACCTCTTCTAGCCTGAGAAATTACTTGAGAAGCTATTTTGACTTTGATAAGGTACTGAAGTGCATACATTTAGTTCACGTGACAGTACCATCAGCCAGGATTACGGTGGATCGCCTTAAGGTTTGTTTTTCCCTGCAACGCCCAGATCCATCCGAACAGTGTTCGCTCAGAAAACAAATGGTTTTAGGTGGTTGACAAGAATTAAATTTTAAATTTTTGTAATACCCTCCACTGTCTATTTATAAGCTATATACGTTTTAAAAATAAATTGGGGGCGGGACCAACAAAGATCGTCACGTGCAAGCTGCGAGAAAAAAAGTTTCAAAAGTGATGCACCGCAACTTTATCTGATAGTAGGTACATGGAAATAAACTACGAATATCAGTTTAATTCATTGAACTGATAATTTAAAACTAAACACGGCCCCGCTGTTGACTGTACCAGCAAAGGTGTCTATTCTTCTCTAACCTTCTGTTTCATTCAACTGTGCGAAGACAATGGTTTTGTTTTGTTTCATTTAAAAACAAAGTTTAGCATTAGTAAAACATATGTTTTTATTATGATGTTATTTAATATTAGGCGAACAAAGACTGGTACTCTCTTTTATTAAAAAACCTATTTAGAGGCTAAAAATTCCACCCATGCCGGGATTCGAACCCGCGACCTCTAGCTATCCGTGCCAGCGCTCTTCCAACTGAGCTAATGGGCGACTCACCGGCATCAGTGAAATTTCGAACCTCTTTACACTACTCTCTGTATTAGGTACTCTCTGTTACACACTAAGTATTTCAGTATTTTTGAAGGAACGCTAAAGGTTGTTTTCAATTTAAAACGTTAACAGGTTTTCTCTCAGAGAGAGAGAGAGAGAGAATGGGATTAAACACCGCGTGTGCCCACCGCGGATTGGCGATGTTAAACACGGATTTATGTGCACAGACCAAGAACGTTAAAACATCCTTGGCACAGACACCTTTTACCTCTCCTTTCCTTCGCGGTTCGAGTGGTACTTAATGCTACTACAAATGTAGCAGTTCCCGCGTGAAACTTAGATGGAACAACCTGTTATAGCACAGAAGATATAGAAAGATACAAGATTTTCTTTTAAGTAAAACCATAAAAGTTTCGGGCTTTTCGAAGTCTCACAATTCCAGAAATCATGTTAAATTAATAATCTCTATAATATAAAAATGAATCACTCAATGTGTTGGTAAGCGCAAATCTCGAGAGCCGCTGAACCGATTTCGCTAATTCTTTTTTTAGAATATTCCTTGAAGTACGAGGATAGTTCTTACGGAGAGAAAAATAAAAAAAATTAAAGAATCGACTGCTAGGCGGCACGAAGTTCGCTGGGTCAGCTAGTAATAAAATTACACTATTTTTATTTTTAATGCACTGACCCGTGCTAAGGAACAAATTTAAAAACCTATTTAAAGGCTAAAAATTTCACTTATGCCGGGATTCGAACCCGCAACCTCTGGCTATCCGTACCAGATAGCCTGGTACGGATAGCCAGAGGTTGCGGGTTCGAATCCCGGCATGGGTGAAATTTTTAGCCTCTAAATAGGTTAGTAATAAAATATATATTAAATGTCATTAAATTCTAATATATAATACATTTTCTAAAAAAGGGTACATATCTAGATGCATAAAAACATTATTCTGCGAGATAACTCGAATACCAGACTTTATTTTTAAGTTATGTAGGTACATTTGTGAAGTAATAGTAGCCCAGTAACCGGACACGCAAATTTATGATTAATATCTATCTGGCTTTACCTATGTTTAATGTGTGACGTTCATTAACTCACGTAGTTATGCGCTAATGAATAAAAGTAATTTGATTTGGTCTAACAGCACTTTGGAAGGGTATCAGAAATCAGACAGAGACGTAATAAACATATGAGTTTTATTATAAGTATGTCGTTTCCTTATCTTACAAAACAAAAATAGTGACTAGGCAACCCCTAGCATCCTATGACTAAAGCGAGAAATCCTCTTTGAAGTCATAACTGTCGTCTTTCTTTTTATACGTAGTAAGGGTTACATTCTCTAGAACACCAGCCAGATTCACAGCAGTTTTTTCGTTCCTGGCTCTTACTTTCTTATCCTTTTTGAACTGCTGTTTCCTGAGCTTATTCTGTTTCTGGTTGCCCTCCAGTTGCATTTCTGGGTCGGCCTTGGTCTTCTCCTTATTTCTGCCGGTTTTCTCCAACTTGGACCTGAAATGAAATGTAATGAAAAGGTTTTATTCAAGGTAGCGCAGAAACTGCGGCTTAGTGAACGTTATAATTCAAACTAAGTGCCCATTTCAAAATCTAGATCACTGTACAGAAAAAATGGAAAAAAAACTCCAAACGTAGTCTTTTCAAAGTCCTTCATTAACATAGTGTTACAGGATAGGACCGCGACAATAGTTTACATAATTATTATAAAACATAGAACTCATGCATTGTACTGGCCTTAATTCCATACATCATTGTCATCTAAATAATCCTTTATATTATAGTAGCCCTTTTGGCACAAAGTATGCTTAACATATTTTTTGAACCGCGTTTCAGGCAAGCTTAATATATCTTCAGGGATTTTATTATAGAAGCGTATACAACGCCCCATGAAGGATGTATTAACTTTATGTAATTACCTTATGCTGGTAATTACATAAAGCTGCTCGCTGTGTGGTGTCGGCCTAGAGAATAGCACCAACCCAAATTCTTCCCGCGGGTGTCGTAAAAGGCGACTAAGCGACACAAACCGGGGGGTGGGCTGCGGTACCCCCTGCAGTACAACTCCACCAAACTGCGATACCCAACCCGCATGCCCAGCGTGGGGATTATGGGTATTACCACCCCAATCATGGCACAACCTGGCGCAATGGCGCTCATTAGGGGAGGGCTATGTCCAGCAGTGGACTAATATAGCCTGAAGAAGAAGAATCTATACCTTATGCTGAGAGTCTTAGGGAGCAAACTCGTGGCCTCGTCTCCGTCTACTTGCATCTCGTCTAGCATGGCCTTGACCGGGCCTGTGCTGGTTATCTGTAACAAACATGTAAATAGTAACATATTTTAAACTTTCGCGACTTGAACACATAGTTAAGACTATTTTCGGGGCTTAATCGCATAGTAATTTATTGCTATTTTACCTCGACGTTTCGACGACGTTACAGTCATCGTGGTCACTAAATTACTACTAATAGCAATAAATTACTACGCGATTAAGCCCCGAAAATATTCTAACTAATAGTACTCCTGGTTACTCCTACTAGCCGCCGGCTTCTCAAACGGAAGGTAGCAGGTTCGAGCCCCGGCATGTGCCAATGACTTCGTTTCCTAAGATATCATTTTAAGATATCTATTATAACTTCACTTTTGTGAAGTTGCAAGTAATGCTTTAAGTTAGTTTGGTCATTGTAGCGTGTGTACTGGTTTTATAATAAATGTTTGATCTTCACCTTTTTAAGGTGAGGAGACCCTTGCCTTAAAAAGGTTTAGTAAAGTTTAGTTTCATAGACATTAGGGTTTGGTTGCTGAAAAATAGGAATTAAACCCACAATATTAAATTACCTTGATCCCCTCGCCTTTATCCTTCGAATGCAAGTCCAGCTCGTTGAACGTCTCCGTCTCCATTGTCTCGAAGGAGTTGATGTCAAACTCCTTGGCCATTTCAGTTACGATCTTGGCCTCCACGTGGACGTCGGCCTGCGCCGTCTCGGGAGGTTCCGTGAAGTAGCGGACCTGGGTTCAGGGTTCAATTAATAATAATAATAATAATAAAAACGTGCACACAACACAATCACTTGCACTGGGCGAAGATTCTACTAATGCATTGTCATACAATGATTGAATTAATAATAATAACAATATCTTCCACACAACACAACCACTTCTCCTGGTCCTAGAGTCTAATACTTACATATTTGTTCAATAGAATGATATAAGCTCGTTATCTGCCTCAATTTGGTTGTCTACAATAGCAGTACAATGGCAGTCCAGGGGTATAACCCACGCAAATTAAATAGGCATCTCTCGCGAAGAAGATCGAATCGCGCGAGGCGCCGAGTTGAGTAGCACGGGTTATTTTATACCATTGCAATGCGATTGGTTACTTTTAGTTTCTCTTCCCTACTTGGAACTGTCATTGGCTTGTAACATGCAAATAAGACACAATATTTATCAAATATGTGCTGGCAGGCCTGGAAACCTAAAATACCGATCACTGATCAAGTTTAGGCTCCAGTCTTTTCACAAATTGTACTCGTACTACCGCATGTGTCATTTGTAACCATTTGCTGATTTGTGGATTGAAAAATGAACATATTTGTATGTTCACTTTTTAATGCGCCACTTCCGGAATGAAAAGACGTTCAGAATTCAATGGAAAACCTAACCTATTCTAAATGCTGGAACTTTATTCATTGATTAATAAGATTCATGACACAATCTGAAATTCGCAGAAAGCTTCGTCAAATATTCTTGGTTTCTCATACTCCATTTATTGTTTTTTTCATGTTTTTTTTATGAAGTCCAACTTACAACTCTAACTGTAAAAATACTGACACAAATTGTTAGTGTGTGAGAGAAACTATTAAAGTAACTTGATTTTTGGCATTTTTTGAGATCCCATAACAACTTAAAGGATGTCTGGAAGGGATCGCTTTTAGCGATAAGACCGGTGATTGTATACTACAAAGAACTAGATATTAAGTACCTCATCTCTTTTGCTGGCAGGCAATAAAGAGGTTATCTATCTATTTTTGTGGTTTTTTTTCATAACCTATATGTATGTAATTTATGGTATAAATATAATTTCATCCCAATTTAACCTATGTTTGTTTTTTCCTGGTGTAGTAAAGAATATTATGACGTTATCTTATCTTAATTTCGGATCAAGTAGGTACCCGATTCCTTACTCATTAAGGTCAAGAAGAAAAGATCAACATTTTACCACTGATAGATAGATAGATAAATAGAGAATAAATTATTGCACTTAAAAATAGTACAGACATTTCTATTTAAATTGACAGCAGGCCTGTGGCCTAATTACGTACACCAAATCCTAAGCGATTCCAATAGCCCAATCGTCAAAACCCATACTAACTTGACAGACGATTGTGATCGTTCAGAATTTGCTCCTCGTAATATGGCCATCTCCTAGAAAAGATCAATTGAGTAGCATATCTCCTCCCTTACGGCCAGACTCAAGGACGCGTACCTTGCCAGTGTTCCAGTCGGTGAGTAATATCCGGGCCGCAGCCTCCTGATCCGGCACACCGCCCTTCTTGAACCGGCCCATGCGTCCAGCCACGGAGGCGTAGAACTCCTGCAGAAGAAATAAAAATGCCATTCAATAAGGTGTGGCGAGCACACGTCAACTCTGCGCGCGCACTACTAACTCCAACATTCCTGCAGCGCAATCAAAATGTTTCACCTGACATACCATAAATACAACGTCCGACGAACAACAGTTGAACCGGTCGTTCCCAGACATACGATTTGCCTTGCGGGAAATTTTCCTTTATAGTGGAAAAGCTCGATCACCCGCTTTTCCCTATAACATCTTGATTGGCTCTGCACATATTCACTTGTCTATCCTGTGGGCTAGGCCGACTTAGCTGTCAGGATGGTATAGGTGCTGGGCAAGCCTAATCTAAAACAAGCATCTTGATTGGCTCCGCACGTTTTGACCAGTCTTTCCTATGGGATAGGCCGACTTAGTTGTCAGGATGGCATAGGTGCTGGGCAAGCCTAATCTAAAACAATGTCTCAGGCTCAGCAGCATCCGAGTAGTCCCTTCGCCCATCTAGTATGTGAGTCAAAGTGCCACTGGAAGCTGTATAAATTATCTGATTACATAAATCATCTCATCTGAATACATGCTTAGTCATAGCCCATAATCTCTCTCTCTCTATCTCCCTGAAAGGCCTGTGCCCTGCAGTGGGTCCTTTAAAGGCTACATAAAAAAGGTAAAGCGAGATACCTCTGTTTCAAAGTAAATTCGTACATTGTAATGTTATGTCAAAGAAGAAAAAATATATTTTACTTGCTGATCCCGCAAAGGTTGTTTTGCCATATTAATTAGGCTGAGTCCTCTTCTCCTACCAAACGTACATAAAACAGTTTCATAAAAATCAATGAAGCCGTTTCGAAGGAGTTCGATAACAAACGCTTGAGATTTTTATATAAATACTGACTTGTGGCGTGTTAAACTCTGGTATACTGTACAGCTCCACCAGCATAGCCTTGTTGGCGCGCTGAAGGATAGCCGTGGCCGGCGTGATGGGGTCTTTGAGGCTGCCAACTCGCAGCGCGTTCTTCAGAGCGACTGTGGAATCACTTTCGGCCCCGGTCGAGAAAACGATGCCGGGACTGTCCAGGATCTTGATCTTGGAGTCTATTTGGACTGTCTGCATTTGTCTGTGGAGTTTAGGAGACAATTGCGTCAGAAAGGCGGCTAAAACACCGAATGAGGCTCTGGCAACGGAAGTAAAGGAAGGCCAATGAGACGAGATAAAGAATGTAAACAAACGGGCCGTTACTGAGTTACATTGTGATAGTGAGCGATTATTATCTCTGTCCTTGTCACACGTGTGCGGTAATGGCGTCATTTGATCGACGACAGCTGTCGTTGCGAATTTCGTGGTACAGGAAAACTTTCAGTACGGCAGTTGTCAACATTTGGTGTCATTCACTATTTTGTGAATGATTGCGTTTGAAGTGTATGATTGCGTTTGAAGTATTTTTTCGTTTCTGTATTTACTAAGTTTATTGTGTTTATTAATCCGTTACTGTTAGTTTTCTTGTTGATTTTTGCTGTTATTGTAATTAGTCGTTGGTTTTAATTATGGAATCACAGCCTGACGGCTCTAGACAGCCTAGGACTCTTCCGGTGAATCATGTTTGACTAATACAGACGATAGCAATTAGAATAAGGAATCCGAAATTTGTATAACTATAATTTATTCAAATAAAAATGTTTAGAACCCCAGAAACTTTGTTTACATTCTTTATCTCGTCTCATTGGCCTTCCTTTAGTTTAGGACCCCGTTGCAGAAGTCGATGCTGGGACTGTCTATTGTCTATATTTGGGAGAAAATTACATAAGAAAGGGCCACATGAGCCTTTGTGGTATGAGGCTTTTGCAACCGAAGCAGTATAGTAAAATGAGGCTGAGACTGTCTAGGATCTTGATAGTAGAGTTGTCGGCGATCGACGACTTTTTAGATTTAAGTTCCTTAGCGATTAGATAGACATTAGATAGATAGTTAGTAGATAGGTACCTTAGTTGTAAGAATACGTTTGTTTAGATTTAAGTCACATTTTTATTAAATAATTTTATCACCTTGTGTCTTATTTCCTTAGGCTTAAGAGTCAGTATTCAATAATAATTTTACATTATTTAGTTTTAGGATGATTTCACTTACCTTTCATTTGTTTTCATAGCCAGTACGATGCATATTATGTTATTTACTTTGTAAGCGATTGTAAACTAGATAGAATACCTCTTGCACCACAATTACTAGTGTATAAAATCTGCAGAACAGATTTTCTATGTAGAATTTTATCTCGTAAACCACGTTAGAAGCACGTCACGGATTAGGATAAAACTGGTAAAACCACATAGATCAGCCTAAAATCTGTCGAAATACAACACATAGCACTCTATAGAATGGTGACATTGAGCCAAAATTAGCTAACAAAATCTTATGTTTCCGAAAGCGATAACTTTCGATTGGCTCAACCGATTTTGATGAAACTTGCACAGCAGGTAGTTTTTACTAATATCTAACCATTTTTATTCTCACTAAAAAGATTTATTAATATTCTTCAGAGTTATTTCGATAGAAAAGTTCAGTCTATTTTCCTCAGTAAATCTGTACAAAATCCTATAAGAAACTTATTAGAATGCTAGAAACTTATTAGAATGTCACTTATTCCAATGAGAAAACATTAATTTAATATAAATTAATGCGTAATTCTATGTAAATTCGCTAGGAAAGTAAATAAAGATAAGTAGGCTATCTATCTCGCTCGCTCACGCACCCCCCTCGCGCAGCCCCCGCCCCGGAACTAGGGCAATTTGGTATAAAAGGCGGCCGATCTCCGACGATCGGCACTCATTTCATTCGGACTCATTCCCGCGAACGGACGAGCGAGCTGGAAGCTGAAGATACTCTCGAGAACAAGGTGTTTTCTTTGCGGCAGTCTACCCCTCGAACCGAAGCTGAACCCAGGCTGTGCAGCTAGCCGCAGAACGAGCGGCGATAAGAATTCACCGGAGGAGAGGCAGCGTGAGCGACGAGGCGACGAGACTACTACGGCGGATCGACGTGACATCGAACTGAACGGGCGCTCGACTGGCCCTATACCTATAATACAGTCCACGTTTCTAATTCTTGTTTCTAAGGACGTAAAGGAGAGGGATTGAGAACTGAACTGAAGACGGGACGGGCTCTCTCTCACTCTCTCCTTTTCATGGTCCTTCGAGCCGGATCACTGGAAGCAGTTGGGCCACGTCGAGCAAGCCACGTCGAGCAAGTCGCATCAAGAGGCCACGTCGAGCCAGCCAACTGAGGGAAAGACCATAGTACCATCTGGTACGAGCTACGCGGGTCGGGAATACGTATAACGGTGACAACGAGACCCAAAAGCGTAGCACGCCGGTCGGAAGCCAGCCGTGGCCAAGACTAGCGGTGTGGTATATTCGGACGTATATCACCTATCCCACAAGCGGGATAGAAACAGTCCGGCTGTCCCGAAGTGGAGCCGTATTGGCATTGCAGACACCACTTGCGGTCCAGTTCCCCCTATTTCGCTCTTGGGTGGCGTACACCGGTAGGACGTCACCCCGTAGGAAGTAGGTAGGGCGTAGGGATAGGGCCCGGTAGGAACGTGACCGACCCACTGACTGGACAATTAGTAGGGACATCCGTGACGTACGCACGACCGACTCACTGACAGACGGTAGGCAGGAAGAAAGAAGACGTCCGAAGAAAGAAGCCACGATGAAGCCCACCGCTACGAGAGGGAGCCACGGCGGCGACGACGGAGGACTGAGGTTGCGATCGGGCAGGACCACAACGCCGACTGAGAGTGTGCTGAGGACCCACGAGGAAGAAGAAGAACAGGAAGTCTCTACGAGGGAAAGTTCGAGCGTTGCGACATCGAAAGCATCATCGGGCACGGAGACTAACACATGGTCGGCGGGCACAGGGTTATCCGCCGATGGCGGCACGAGCAGTGGCACGAATCGCACCGGGGATGAGGACACCACGCTAACTGAGGGCGAGCAACACAACGTTACGGTTATGGAAAACGTCACTAGGGACGACTCCCGAGCGGGCACTGCGGACAGCGAGCAGAGAGCGAGGACACTCCAAGCGAAGATAAGATTCATGGAAGCCAAAAGACTTGAAGCCGAGAGGGAGCTACAGTTAGCTCAGACCGAGTACGAGTTGGCTATACAACATACTCGCTCAGAAACGACATTCAGCGTCGACGCGCGGTGCAGCGCTACGGCAGCGACCAACAGGGGCGGGCGCTGCGCGGGGAGGAGAGAGATAGAAGATATGCCATACGGGCATCGCCGTAACGAAGCTCAAGCGGATAGCAGCGTGAACGAACTTACTCACGCGTTATCGAACGCGCTGAAGTATTTGAAGATGGAAACGGAATCAGAAAACAGAGCGCCGCCGCCTAAATACCTACTTCATCTGCCGATGTTTGATGGGGAAATAAGCGAGTGGATAGCATTCAAAACTGTCTTTGATGATACCCGGCGCCTATTCAGTGAGACGCAGAACGTAGCCCGACTACGAAAATCACTCAAAGGCGTCGCGCGCGAATCAGTTAAAGCATTGCTATACTCTGGTTCACATACGGCAGAAATAATGGAATCATTGGAACGAAGGTTTGGGCGGCCCGAGATATTAATTATGAACGAGATGGATATTATAAAGAAGATGCCGCGTTTGCAAGAGGATGGAAGAAATATCGCCTCGTTTGCAAATAAGGTTGCAAATTGCGTAGCTTCTGTTAAGGCGCTGGGGAAACCGCAGTATTTGTACTCACCGGAGCTCACCAGCCGCATTGCCGAGAAGCTCAATCTCATATTGAAGTTCAAGTGGAGCGAGTATTCGAACAGAAATCCAGACGAACCAGAACTAGAAAAGATGAGCGAGTTTTTGAACGAAATGACGGAGCAATGCGGCGCGATGGCAGCTTACGAGACGCGGAAAGAAGAAAAGAAAGAGAAAAAAGATTTGCGCCTTGGAAGGAAACGACGACCTGTACATTCGACACGATTATATGAAAGCGAAGATTCGGAATCGTGCGAGTCGAGTGACGAAGATAGCGAACGAGAAGAGTCGACTAGAATGATTGCAGCGATAAACAAGCCGGCTAAGAAGTTCAAGAGGGAACCAAGACCGTCCACACCGCAGCAAGTTACGAAGACTACTTGCCCCTTATGCAGCAACACGCACGGCCTACGAGACTGCGAAAAGTTCCGCGGGTTCTCATACGATGAAAAATGGAACAAAGCAAGAGAACTACGCGTGTGTTTTCGGTGTTTGAGCACGACGCACCGCCGTTTCAACTGCAGAGCTAAACCGTGCGGGAAAGGCGGGTGTAGAATGGGCCACCATGAACTTCTGCACAAAGAAGAGGAAACAAGGGCCACGGTCTCTTCTACAGTTAACGCTGTTGTCGGCGAACATACTACGTACCTGAAAATAGTGCCGATCGAACTATACGGCTCGCGAGGCAAGGTGGAAACGTTCGCTCTGTTGGACGAGGGGTCCACCCTCACGCTGATAGAAGAAGAGACAGCATTAGCCGTAGCACCTAGAGGAAAAGCAGAGCCGCTCAGCATAGAGGGAATCGGCGGAAAGCGCACCGACTTCAAGCAATCATTCAAGCTAACATTAAAAGTAAAAGGTCGATTCGAAAGGAAGCTAGAAAGCATGACGGCCTACACCATAGGACCATTGAACCTTACGACGCAGGCAGTGCCACGGGGACTAGTGGCAAAGTGCGCTCACCTGAAGGATATCGAGGAGCAGCTGACTTATGAACGCGTCCGCCCTACTGTACTAATAGGACAAGACAACTGGCATTTGATCACTACACGCGAAATAAAGGAGGGAGACATCGATCAACCTGTCGCGTCGTACACTTCGTTGGGATGGGTGCTACATGGGCGCGAGAAGAACTGCGGAAGAGGACGCGCCATCATCAACCACCTAACGAGAGAGAAGGGCAGTGATCCACTGGACGCTATGATCAAGGAACACTTCAGCATAGAGAACCTTGGTGTAGAACCAAAGAAACCATCGAACGACATCAATCAGCGCGCACTCAACGTTCTAGAAAGCACAACGAAGCAGCTGTCTAATGGACGATATGAAACCGGTCTTATCTGGCGAACGGACGAAGAAATCATGCCAGAAAACAGACAACACGCAGAACGCAGACTGTACTCAATCGAACGGAAGCTAGAGAGAAATGACGATATGAAAAAAGAGTACAGAACACAGATAGAAAATCTGTTGATAAAGGAATACGCTGAGGAAGCTACGAACGCGCCTGTCTCGCAAAGAACATGGTATTTACCTCACTTCGCTGTCCACCATCCGCAAAAGGGAAAGATGCGACTGGTATTCGACGCTGCAGCAAGAGTAGGAGGCCGCAGCTTGAACGACGCATTACTGCCAGGACCCGACTTGTTGCAGAGCCTATTCGGGGTACTAGCGAGATTCAGAGAAGGAAAAGTGGCGGTTATTGCGGACATCAAGGAGATGTTTCTTCAAGTGAAGATAAGAGAGGAAGACCGAGACAGCCTGCGATTTCTATGGCGAGCTAACAAGAACGAACCCGTCAAGGAATACAGAATGACGTCCTTGATTTTCGGCGCAGCATCCTCACCGTGCACGGCGATCTATGTGAAGAATAAGAACGCCGAGAACTTCAGAGATGTGTATCCCGAGACAGCGGCCGCAGTAGAACGACAATTCTACATGGATGACTACTTGCAAGCATTTGAAAATGCCGAAGCAGCAAGCAAAGCCGTAAATGAGATGATACGCATCCACGAGAACGCCAAATTCGAGCTTAGAGGATGGGCTAGTAACGACCCCCATGCACTGAAAGGCGTAGAAGAAACAAGCGCGTCGTCAAGTACAGCCATACTGGCCGACAAGGAAGAACGAACATTAGGTCTCATATGGAAGATAAAGGCCGACACGCTTAGCTTCGCGCTAAATCTACGTAACACACCAAAGGAGGTCTTAGAGGGACAACGACCTCCCACCAAGCGGGAGGTCACGAGCGCGGTCATGTCAGTCTTCGACCCGCTGGGGCTCGCATCACCTATCACGATACAAGGCAAGAAACTTATACAGAACATTTGGCGAAGCGGCATAGACTGGGACACACAAGTGATAGAAGAATTAAAGGAAGAATGGAACAAATGGCTGAAGGACCTAGGAAAACTGGAAGGCCTAGAGATACCAAGGAGCATCACCCCGAGCCCACACAGGGGGGAGGTGCATGTCTTCGTTGATGCAAGCGAACAAGCGTACGCGTGCGCCGCGTACTGGCTGGACGAGAAGACAAAAGAAGTATCGTTGATCGCAGCGAAGGCCAAGGTGACGCCATTGAAGCCCGTATCCATTCCTAGACTGGAATTGCAGGCAGCGGTCTTAGGCTGCAGATTAGCTGCTTCCTTCAAGAAGGAGTTGAACAGCGAAACGACGACCACTGTATATTGGACGGACAGCAAGACAGTACTGGCATGGATAAAGTCAGATCCGCGACAATTCAAGCCATTCGTTGCGCACAGGCTGGCCGAAATTGAAGAAAGTTCAACACCCCTGCAGTGGAGATGGATTCCAACCAAATTGAACGTAGCAGACGACGCTACAAGAAGTTCGCCAGCAGAGTTTTCAACAGCCCACCGATGGTTCACCGGACCGCCTTTCTTACAGTTGCCACCGAGTGAGTGGCCACAGGAAAAGCCCAAGGAAAAAGCCATCGTCGACGACTCAGAGCTGAGACGCCCGAGTGTTCACACAACGATCGCCACCGAACACAAACGCGATCCGTTGCCCGCGGTTGATAGGTTTAGCAATTGGGGTAGGTACGTTAGAGCCACTGCCCGTGTTATCCAGTGCGTGGAAATCCTACGCCGTAGATACCGACCCGACGAAACTGCTAAAAGCGGAGAATTGTATCCACTAACCGTAAATTACCTACAAGCCGCTGAAAACCTGATTATACAGAAAGCGCAAAGAGCAGACTTTGCAGACGAGATAGCCCGAATAAAATCGAAGCAACAACTACCGAAGTCTTCTCCACTACGAAAGCTATGCGTCGAACTAGATGAACATGGTCTATTGCGTGTGACTGGCCGTCTAGACCTCTACACAAATCTAGACGAGACTAAGAAGCGTCCCGCCATCCTCAATGCGAGAAACGCAATCACAAGATTGTTGATTCAGCACACGCACGAGGCATTCATGCATGGGAATCACGACACCGTCATCAATGAGCTGCGACAGAAGTACTTCATACTCGGTCTACGAAGTGCCGTTAGAAAACTGATCTACAACTGTCAGTGGTGTAAGTTGCGCAAACTAAAACCTACAAAGCCACAAGAAGGCGCGCTACCACCAGAAAGAATGAACAGCGAATCTCCTCCTTTTAACTGCTCTGCTATCGACTACTTCGGCCCAATGACAGTCACAATCGGCCGACGTACGGAGAAGAGATGGGGAGCCTTGATAACTTGCCTTACCACCCGCGCCATACACATTGAACTCGCCGCTAGCTTGACGCCATCATCCGCTATTATGGCATTACGACGCTTCATGGCACGACGAGGAACACCGAGCGTAATCTACTCTGACAACGGAACCAACTTCGTAAAGGCGAACAAAGAACTAATGGCCGCAGCAGACGAAGTTAAAGATTACGCGACAGCGCGAGGAATCGTATGGAAGTTCATACCACCAGGAGCACCACACATGGGAGGTGCGTGGGAACGCATGATAAGAACTGTAAAAGCATCACTATCTGCAGTTCTAAAAGAGCGAGCGCCCAGAGAAGAAACTCTTCACACATTACTACTGGAAGTCGAACACATCGTTAACTCACGACCGTTAACACCAGTCCAGCCAGACCTGAATAAAGAAGCGTTAACGCCAAACCACTTTCTCATCGGACGTTCTTGTGGTGTTACACCAACAGGCCACTTTAACGCCCGAGACGCAGATGGTCATACATGGAAAGCGGCTCAACACTTAGCCGATCAATTCTGGCGAAGATGGACCAAAGAATACCTACCACTCTTACTACCAAGACGACCATCCGAGTCACAGCACCACCGTGAGCCAAAGATCGGGGATATAGTACTTATTTCCGATGGCACAACGCCCAGAGGACTGTGGCAACGAGGCGAAGTAATAAACGTCAACCCAGGTTCAGACTCGAAAATACGAGTGGTGGAAGTGCGGACTAGAACCGGCATCCTGCGAAGACCAACATCGCGCTTGATCATCCTGACCTGACCTGGCCCGATCGCAACCTCCTCTTCAGCAACACTGCAAGATCGCCTTCGACTTTATGGTGTTGGCACACAGGGGGGAGACTGTCGGCGATCGACGACTTTTTAGATTTAAGTTCCTTAGCGATTAGATAGACATTAGATAGATAGTTAGTAGATAGGTACCTTAGTTGTAAGAATACGTTTGTTTAGATTTAAGTCACATTTTTATTAAATAATTTTATCACCTTGTGTCTTATTTCCTTAGGCTTAAGAGTCAGTATTCAATAATAATTTTACATTATTTAGTTTTAGGATGATTTCACTTACCTTTCATTTGTTTTCATAGCCAGTACGATGCATATTATGTTATTTACTTTGTAAGCGATTGTAAACTAGATAGAATACCTCTTGCACCACAATTACTAGTGTATAAAATCTGCAGAACAGATTTTCTATGTAGAATTTTATCTCGTAAACCACGTTAGAAGCACGTCACGGATTAGGATAAAACTGGTAAAACCACATAGATCAGCCTAAAATCTGTCGAAATACAACACATAGCACTCTATAGAATGGTGACATTGAGCCAAAATTAGCTAACAAAATCTTATGTTTCCGAAAGCGATAACTTTCGATTGGCTCAACCGATTTTGATGAAACTTGCACAGCAGGTAGTTTTTACTAATATCTAACCATTTTTATTCTCACTAAAAAGATTTATTAATATTCTTCAGAGTTATTTCGATAGAAAAGTTCAGTCTATTTTCCTCAGTAAATCTGTACAAAATCCTATAAGAAACTTATTAGAATGCTAGAAACTTATTAGAATGTCACTTATTCCAATGAGAAAACATTAATTTAATATAAATTAATGCGTAATTCTATGTAAATTCGCTAGGAAAGTAAATAAAGATAAGTAGGCTATCTATCTCGCTCGCTCACGCACCCCCCTCGCGCAGCCCCCGCCCCGGAACTAGGGCAATTTGGTATAAAAGGCGGCCGATCTCCGACGATCGGCACTCATTTCATTCGGACTCATTCCCGCGAACGGACGAGCGAGCTGGAAGCTGAAGATACTCTCGAGAACAAGGTGTTTTCTTTGCGGCAGTCTACCCCTCGAACCGAAGCTGAACCCAGGCTGTGCAGCTAGCCGCAGAACGAGCGGCGATAAGAATTCACCGGAGGAGAGGCAGCGTGAGCGACGAGGCGACGAGACTACTACGGCGGATCGACGTGACATCGAACTGAACGGGCGCTCGACTGGCCCTATACCTATAATACAGTCCACGTTTCTAAGGACGTAAAGGAGAGGGATTGAGAACTGAACTGAAGACGGGACGGGCTCTCTCTCACTCTCTCCTTTTCAAGAGTCTATTTGGACTCTTCACATTTCTCTACAGAAAATTACATAAGATAACGGAGACTCTGGCAACTGAAAAAGTTCAGGAATCCAGTTGCGAAGACAATGTCGGGACTGCCCAGGATCTACTCGTAATTGGACATCCTGCATATGGGAGAAAGTTACATAAGAAAGGGACTAAGATAAATTAATGATTTGTTCCACTGTTTTGGCTCGTATGATTTATCCTACTCCGAGCTGTTAAAAATAGGGTTTGCGTATGTATTTAGGCCCCACTACTATCGCCTTGCGGCCACGAATGATCACGTGACAGTAGCTCAGGATCTTGATCTTGGAGCCTCGTTGAACTATCTGTATTTATCTAGAGTGTTTTGGCTAAGATAATGGATGAGGCTCTGGCTAACAAAGGGAAGGAAAAGCCGGTGGATAAGCACTTACTTAGTGACCCCAGGTGTGCTGCCAACGTTGCAAGCCTTGGAGCGGTTCAAGCTGTTTATGATGGAGCTCTTTCCCACATTGGGCAGGCCGACTACGCCCACCGTTATGGAGGTCTTGATGCCCTTGTTGCGACAGTAATTGCCAAGCAGACTCATCAGCAGTTCAGCACCGATGCAGGAGGAGCCTGGAAACAAAAACTAAAAAGTTTAAACGATAGAAAGGCTCTGTCACTAGGTTACACTTGGCCTAAAGTATGGGTTCCATTAAGGTCTAACTTTTAAAATTGTTATACTGTGATAAAAATAAACGACTACCGTAAAAATATATCTGTCAACAAAATAATTTCAAACGGGTTTCAACTATGAAATAAAGCTTTAACGTAACGCGCTTAGCGGAAGGTTTTCTAGATAATCAATTTATAATGTAACTCGTAATTCTGTAACAGTAATAAATGCATTTAATTTAATTTTTTCTTTTCAATTATGCAGCATTTTTGAAAAATTCCTGCGAAATTATGGTCACCACTAAACGAATACGGGTGGAACCCCTATGAACACGACATTTTGACCCCTAGAGCATTTGACGCGGACAATTCGACCCCATGACGACTCGACCCTATTACAATCCAACCCCGACAATTCGACCTCGACAACTCGACCCGGAAAACTCGACCCGGACTATTCGACCCGGACAACTATTCGTCCCCGACAATTGGACCCCGACAGTTGGAACCGGACAACTCGACCCGGACAATTCGACCCCAAGACGATGCAACTCTATGATAATTCAGCCTCGACAAAACGACAATACCCGACAACTCAATCTGAATACATTTAATATGGATTAAAAAAAGTCTCATATCACTTTCTAAGCTATAAACATAACCATCTATAATAAAAAAAACACGTTAATCCTGTTGCTTGGTTGTCTGTTGTCTACCCCAACCCCTTGTGTAAAAAGGGCCACACCCACTATAACAATATCGCTTACCTTTCATTTCCTTCTCCTTAACGACATGCTTCATCTTCTTCCGTCCCAGGTTGTGTTGTTGATCTTGCGTGGAGGCCTTGAAGGGTACAGCCGGGGCTGACCGGCGGAGGTACGTGAGCCAGGAGGTCAGGTTGGCTCGTGGAACCAGGTCCGCCTTGTTGAGGACAAGGACCAGGCGCTTGCCACTGTCTCGGACTGCTTCTTCTACTTGTGTGCATCGGGTACCTGAGAGTTTTTCAATCATTATTATTACCTAGTTGTGAAGGTAAGCAGGATGTGATGGATGTTTGTTAAATTTCATCTGAATCTAATCAGACTTCACATTTCTTTCTTTCTTTCTTTCTTTCTTTCTTTCTTTCTTTCTTTCTTTCTTTCTTTCTTTCTTTCTTTCTTTCTTTCTTTCTTTCTTTCTTTCTTTCTTTCTTTCTTTCTTTCTTTCTTTCTTTCTTTCTTTCTTTCTTTCTTTCTTTCTTTCTTTCTTGCTTTCTTTCTTTCTTTCTTTCTTTCTTTCACACTTCTGTACATTTATTATCAATGTGGGACAGACAGAGGGAAGTGGAATATGTAAAGAGAGACTTTACCCAGCAGTGAGATAGGAGATGAAAGTTGTAATTAAGTGCACAGGCCAAACCCTAAGGTCTCAAATCTTGAAATTTCGCACATGTTTTCCTCTTCTGACGTAGGTATACACAAAGGAAGGATTTTTCGAAATTCAACCCTCTATGATGTATGAATCTTTATATTCCTTGGACATATTTGCATGAATTTACGACCTGGTTTCGGATTTGTACCCATTGTTACAGTTTCAAATAAGTGGTTTCTTCTCTAACAGTCTCTACTTATAAAAATACACTTTCTAAATATCTTATGAAAATTTTGTCTGACATAAATAAATAATAAATAAAACAATATACAGCTAAATAAAAAGAACTTCATTAAGAAGTAAAAAGGTGCATAAGATACAAATACATATTTAGTTCACACTTTTGAAATGATCGGTCTTCAGCATTAATCCTGTTTTTCCGTCTCCACTGGGATTTCCTGCACTTATTCTTAGCAACAATTGGCATTAATAGATACCAAAAATTCAAAGCAAAATCAAAGCATAAACACGGAAACAAAATAAAATAAATGAAAGAGACGAATCTGTACCACGAGAAAGCAGAGAATCAGTTATTCGCTGACGTTGTCGTTTGCAACAATAATACAATAAATAAACTCCTATACCAAAAATAAACATCGAAAATGCAAAAGACTGTCAGTAAACTAATTCCATCAAGCAATATTCTTAGCATGTAGCATGCTTTAAGCCTATTACTTAGAAAGGCTAGGTACCATTTAACTTGTGATGAACATACTCTACGAAAGTAAGTAAAAAGAAACTTTGTTGTTCTGTTGAAACAAATCAGTCAATTTATATGGGTTATGAATGGATTCAGCTGATTGTGCCTGATTGCGTGATAGTATGGAGCACCAATTTTACATAATTACCAAGATTTATTATTAACTTAAAATACAGTATTAATTATTAAAATCAGTAGTGATAAGATTATATAATTATCTAAAAATGAAATAACCATTCAATAATTCTAATAAATATGCAATGTTTGAGTCATCTTTATTGCAAAGGTATAATAATATAATAATATAGCCTTTTATTTCGCTCTTTACAATTAATTACATGCATATTATTCTTACATAAATTTATAACTTTAAATTACATTTGTTTATTTAATCTCTATTTATAGATAATTATTTATAAATTATTATTTCTTAGTTCTCCACTTAATGTTCTAATTTAATTAAATTGAGAAATTAATTTCATGCAAATTTGCCTTTGGTAACTCCGGAGTTACATTTTTTTTTTTAATATTTAGAGCACCCTTATTGGGCGTAGGCCTCCTGCAACTGTGTCCATACATCTCTATCTTGCGCTATGCGTATCCACTCTGGACCTGCGATCGACTTTATGTCATCTTCCCAATGCATGTATGGACGTCCACGTTTTCTGTGGCCTCCTTCAGGGCCTTTCCACTTTGTCACATTCAATGTACATCTGTCATCTTTCAGCCTGGCTAGATGTCCCGCCCATTTCCATTTCATTGTCTTAATAAATTTTGCCGCGTCTATGACTTGCGTTTGTCTTCTGATGTCCTTATTTCTTATTTTATCTCTCAGGTATTTTCCTACCAAGCTATGTTCCATGCTCCTCTGACATACAAGAATTTTTTTCTATTGCATTCTTAGTG
The DNA here is from genome assembly GCA_934045075.1 of Yponomeuta sedellus. Lineage (NCBI taxonomy): Eukaryota > Metazoa > Arthropoda > Insecta > Lepidoptera > Yponomeutidae > Yponomeuta > Yponomeuta sedellus. The sequence continues at coordinate 5,693,738 of OW203726.1, read as the reverse complement.
AGTGTCCATGTCTGGCATCCATATGTAAGACATGGCAAGATGCAGGTATTCATGACATGCTTTTTAAGGTGTAATGGGAATTTCCCTTTGATTATTTCCTTGTGGGCCCAAAAATTCTTCCAGGTTATCGCTATTCTTCTTTCAATTTCATCTACATCACGCGTTAGTTTGAAAGATACTTGTTTGCCCAAGTAGATGTAGCTATCAACATATTCAATCTTTCTTGACTCTATCTTTATTTCAATGGGTTCTCTGTTTGTCATAATCTTTGTTTTATTGAAGTTCATCTCCAGGCCCACGGTAAGACTTTTCTTATGAAGATCTTCTAGCATTACTTGTAGTGTTGATGGGTTCTCGGCCAAAACTACTATATCGTCAGCGAAACGCAAATTCGTCAGGCGATTCCCGTTTATATCGATTCCTTTATATTTCCTTGGGAGATCCCTCATCATAGATTGCAAGACAGCAATGAACAGCTTTGGGGACATTGGGTCACCTTGTCTTACTCCACATTTTATATCTATTCTTGGTCCCTTTGTCTCAAGCTTGATTGTGCTAGTACAGCTTGTGTATATGTCTTTGATGATGCTTATGTATTTAGGTTCTATGTTTTGCTTCTTTAATGCATTCCATATTGAAGCATGTTTAATGGAATCAAATGAAACCACTATACTTGGCTTTGTAGACTATAAGAAAGTATAGTCTACAAAAGCCAAGTATAGTGGTTTCTGAAATTCTTGATATTTTTCGACAGTAAAGGTAAGACAGTGCATATGATCTATTGTACTGTAGGTAGATGTAAAACTGGCCTGCTCGCTAGGTTGATGTTTGTCTATATCATTGCCAATTTTGTTTAGTATGATTTTTGCAAACAGTTTATAGAAATTTGTAATGGAGCTTATTATTGGTCTATAGTTCTCGATTTTCTGGGGATCACCTTATGGTAGTTAGCCAATGTCGGCCAGGTCTACCTCACGATGGGCTGGTTGAGAGAGCGGAATGGGAGGTGATGTGAATGGACTTACTTGGTGATGGTGGATGATGGCTCGCTGTTGGGCAGGTGATGAACGGTGATGAATGAGCTGATGCGTCCAGCGTACGGAGAACACTCCTGCACTGTTCACTTATAGTCTAATATTGTCAATATATTGTTCTTTGAGCTGATAAAGTTTCTTGGTCACCAAATGTCTATCACTTCACGAGAATTCGAGCACTTATCACGCGCGTTATGTCACAGTGCGAATGTGTGTGCAGATGGCTGGATAAATTAGTAGCAGGCGAGCGGCACGAGCGACGGCACCGGAACCAAAATAATGAACAATGAGTGACCACAGATTCATGATTACGTCGCGTCGATTCTCGCGCGAACACCTTTCTTGTACAGTAGAACTATTTGAGATTTTGTCCACTGTATTGGTACTTTTTCCTGAGACAATATAAGGTTAAAAGTATTTCTTATGTGTTCTATCAGTAATGTTTTTCCCATTTTAATTTGTTCATTTGTTATTTTATCTTCTCCGGGACTTTTTATATTTTTTAGTTTTGTTATTTCTTCAAGTATTTCCTGATGTGTGAGTAGGATACTGTCATTTCCTGTTGTTATTTTACTTTCTTCATTCATACCATCAGTTTCGTTGCTATCTCCATAATTTTTTGTCTTTGACCCGTAGGTTTTTCTGTTGTATCCTTGAGTTCCTGTATCCAAAATCTCCCTGTTTCAAGTTTTTTGTATACACTTTTTGCGCTGCCTTTTTCTATAAGGTTTATTTTAATTATGTTGGTTCTGTGCTTCATGTAATCTCTCTTTATACATTGCATAGGTAGTATTCTACTATGTATTATTGTAAATGTATAAATTTGTGAAGACATTTGGATGTTTGTTACTCAAACACACAATAATGTATGCAAAGTTACGGATTTACACAAAACTTGGTATACAGATAGACAAGATCTAAATTAAAATATATTTATATTCTGGTAAGTAATGCATCCCCATAGGTTATTTTTTTAACGCCGACGAACTCGTCTATAAAAAAATAATCAAATTATGTAATTACATGATTAAAGATATTAAATTAATAAAAAATTGGCTTCCAGAGGCCAGCAGCTACATTAGAGTGCTGCTCTAAGAACTTGGCTGACACTATCTTACAGTTTCTGCTGACACTTTCTGTACTTGGCTGACACTATCTTACAGTAATTCATATTACAGGTGAGATCTAATGAGACGCATAAGTTGAAAGCATTGACTCTACAGTTTAAGAATAAAGTTCAGTGAAGAGAAATTCTGTGGTTGAGACCTAATAACACTTACCAAGGGGATCCCGAGCGTCCACAATTTCCAGTATAATATCGGCCTCTGATATGACCTTCTTGAACTCCCTGTAGTAGGCCTTCAAAGAGTTTTCCTGCTTCCTATCCTTGCCAAACTGTATGTCGTCCGATTCCTCCCCTTTGAAGGCCGAATGGACCTTTCCCCGGGCTTCTGCGTTCGATACCTTGAATGATGAACAAGCCAATTTCAAGGCTGCTGATTTAGCTTCTCCTTTTGAAGGTAAGATGTGCATGAGTGAGACCAATATACTTAGACAACAGTAGATGGATAGATAACTGTTTATTGCACACCAGTAATATACAGTACCAAGACTCTAAGACATGCAATGTGGAGAGAATATTCCTTGATTAATTACGCTTAAAAGGCTAGATTGCAATGAACTTATCATACATATAAACCATGTTCTATATAATAAAATTGTGATTGACTAAGTATCATTCGAATATAGTCACCAGTAAAATAGAAGAAACATAGAATGGAAATTTAAAAACCTATTTAGAGGCTAAAAATTTCACCCATGCCGGGATTCGAAACCGCAACCTCTGGCTATCCGTACCAGCGCTCTACCAATTGAGCCAATGGGCGACTCACGGCATCAGTGAAATTTCGAACCTCTTTACAATATTCTCTGTATTACGTACAGGCAGCGACATCTGACTTAAGCAAATTGCATTACTTACAGCCCCGACCACCTACTTTGCAGTTAGGTTTAACATCGGAACGATATCACTGTACCCACATGATTACACTATTTTTATTTTTAATGCACTAACCCGTGCTAAGGAACAAATTTAAAAACCTATTTAGAGGCTAAAAATTTCACCCATGCCGGGATTCGAACCCGCAACCTCTGGCTATCCGTACCAGCGCTCTACCAATTGAGCCAATGGGCGACTCACGGCATCAGTGAAATTTCGAACCTCTTTACAATATTCTCTGTATTACGTACAGGCAGCGACATCTGACTTAAGCAAATTGCATTACTTACAGCCCCGACCACCTACTTTGCAGTTAGGTTTAACATCGGAACGATATCACTGTACCCACATGATTACACTATTTTTATTTTTAATGCACTAACCCGTGCTAAGGAACAAATTTAAAAACCTATTTAGAGGCTAAAAATTTCACCCATGCCGGGATTCGAACCCGCAACCTCTGGCTATCCGTACCAGCGCTCTACCAATTGAGCCAATGGGCGACTCACGGCATCAGTGAAATTTCGAACCTCTTTACAATATTCTCTGTATTACGTACAGGCAGCGACATCTGACTTAAGCAAATTGCATTACTTACAGCCCCGACCACCTACTTTGCAGTTAGGCTCAATTGGTAGAGCGCTGGTACGGATAGCCAGAGGTTGCGGGTTCGAATCCCGGCATGGGTGAAATTTTTAGCCTCTAAATAGGTTTTTAAATTTGTTCCTTAGCACGGGTTAGTGCATTAAAAATAAAAATAGTGTAATCATGTGGGTACAGTGATATCGTTCCGATGTTAAACCTAACTGCAAAGTAGGTGGTCGGGGCTGTAAGTAATGCAATTTGCTTAAGTCAGATGTCGCTGCCTGTACGTAATACAGAGAATATTGTAAAGAGGTTCGAAATTTCACTGATGCCGTGAGTCGCCCATTGGCTCAATTGGTAGAGCGCTGGTACGGATAGCCAGAGGTTGCGGGTTCGAATCCCGGCATGGGTGAAAATTTTTAGCCTCTAAATAGGTTTTTAAATTTGTTCCTTAGCACGGGTTAGTGCATTAAAAATAAAAATAGTGTAATCATGTGGGTACAGTGATATCGTTCCGATGTTAAACCTAACTGCAAAGTAGGTGGTCGGGGCTGTAAGTAATGCAATTTGCTTAAGTCAGATGTCGCTGCCTGTACGTAATACAGAGAATATTGTAAAGAGGTTCGAAATTTCACTGATGCCGTGAGTCGCCCATTGGCTCAATTGGTAGAGCGCTGGTACGGATAGCCAGAGGTTGCGGGTTCGAATCCCGGCATGGGTGAAATTTTTAGCCTCTTAATAGGTTTTTAAATTTGTTCCTTAGCACGGGTTAGTGCATTAAAAATAAAAATAGTGTAATAGAATGGAAAATTAGTTAAAATACAAAAAATAAATCTCACCAATGAATTCATATCAACTCCATTAGTTTTTTTCTCAGCCAATTTCTTCTGTTTCTCCAGCTTGGCTTGTTCCCTTTTCTTCTGCCTCTCTTCTTCTTTGTGCTTCTTCATAGCTTCCACTTCTTTCAAAATATCTTCCTTGAAAGGGCATATGTTTGGGATTGTAACCATCTTCTGCTTTTTCGACTTGGGGTTCTTTTTGGCTTCTTTTTTCAGTTTTCGATTATGATCTTTCACTTTCTTTTCTATTTTGTATCTGAGTTTTGCTGGTTGCCTCTTAGATTGTTTCTCTAAAACAATCAAAATTGAAAACTTAACCTCAAACGTGAAGTTTTGTGTATCAAAGACTATACGTTTTGTAGGCTATGCTATTATTTAAATAGAGTGATAGACTAACAGATCTTCTAATAAATTGCATGATAGTGGAAATTTAATTTAAGAGAAGAGAAATAAAATAAAATTCAGCCATAAAATTGAGTAACATGATAATACAGGTAATATTGTGCAATATACTTACTTGTTTTGAACTTGGCCATATCTAACTGCGTCAACTGTGTTCTGCTTGGACCTAATACCGAGTAGGTAGCCCGTAAATAAATAAAATATTTGGCCGTAAAAGCATGTGCAGAAAACCTCAGAAAAACCTCGTTCCAAACTAGTTCACAGACAAGGGAAAAATTGTTTTGGTTTGACGTTGGTCGTTGACGTTTCTGTTATGTCCAGGGTTGTCATGCGTGCGCGAGTAAATTATCTTAATGCTTGAGACACGCAGAGCAGACATTATTTTGTTTTTTTCCAAGAAATTTGTTTATAGGCCAATTTTAGGTCTGGGAGCCAATTGTCACTTCATTAGCAAATAATTCGTATTCGACACTAAGGCGTATATTACTTGAATTCTAATTAAAAAGTCGAACGCTAGTCAAAATCTGTATTCTGTACGCCTTGCTACATTGAATTCTAATGAGAAAATAAATGTCAAATGGCTCTGCCGAGTTATCTGTGAATCATAAGTTCCATTTTCTTGTTTGTAAAGTGGAATTTAGTCGAATTTTATAACATTTACAATTTCACTTTTAAATTGTTACATTTTTTGGCAAAATATTAAATTGTGTTATTAAATACATATCCGATTTCATTGCTAACTGTCACTGCTCTCCGATTTCATTGCTAACTGTCACTGCAAAGATTCTAGAAAAGGTTGTAAACTTCCGGCTTACCAAATTTCTCGAAAAAAATAACCTCCTTTCTGACTACCAGTTCGGATTTAGGTCACAGAGATCCACAGAGGATGCTGTCGCACACCTAACAGATAATGTTGCTCAAGCTTTAGACAAAGGAGATAAGTGTATCGGAGTCTTCTTAGACCTCAAGAAAGCCTTCGATACTGTTTCAATACCTATTTTACTAAAGAAACTTGAAGCTCTTCGCATAACTGGTCTGCCCTTAGAGTGGTTCTCAAACTACTTGTCTGGCAGAAAGCAAAGTGTAAAGCTTGAACGTGCGCACAGCAATAGTGAATGCACTTCCTACGGAGTTCCACAGAGCAGTGTACTTGGGCCGACGCTCTTTCTGGCCTACATAAATGATTTGTGTGAGCTAGAAGGAACTTCGGCCAAAACCACGGCATTTGCAGATGACACTGCGCTGCTTTTCCGAGGCAAAACTTGGGTAGAAGCTAGAATTAATGCTGAGAAAGGCCTGGTTTGTGTTGCGAAATGGTTGCAATGCAATCTACTCTCACTCAACACGTCAAAGACAAAATTCATGTGCTTCCACATGACGGCAAGAACTAGACCTACCAATTTCCTTCTTAAAATCCATACCTGCAACACGTTACATCTCAACCAATTATATGACTGTGAACATATACAACACACTCAAAGTATTCGCTATTTATGAGTTGAAGTTGACGAAAATCTCAACTGGAAGAATCACATAAGGGGATTGATTCCAAGAGTAAGAAAACTATTAAACATATTTAAAAAGTTGCGAGTCATAGCTAATCCTTCACTTATGAAATCCGTTTACTATGCTTTATGCCAAAGTATTATCACTATCAGTTACTGTATAATTGCTTGGGGTGGATCAGCAAAATCATCTATAATAAATATCGAAAGAGTTCAACGGGCTTCCCTAAAAGTTATTTTCAGTAAACCGTTCCGTTTCCCAACTTACACACTCTATCAGGAGACCAAAATTCTTACAGTCAGACAGTTATTTATTCGCACAACACTTTTAAAATTTCACAAAACTTCTCTGTATACCAGTCTAGTCCCCACGAGATGGAACCGTTTCACAAACTGGAAGACTCCAAAAATTAAAACCACTTTTGCATCGCGCTTCTACTCCTACATGAGTTCATCACTATACACGAAAATTAATAAAGACCTAGATATTGTTAATTACACCTCTTCAAAATGCAAAAATCCCTAGAAAACTGGCTACTCTCAAAAAACTATGAAGGGACCGAATTAATATTAAAACATTTAATTTAGTTAGTTAATAGTAAAAGAGTGAATAAAAGTATAACAATAGACTTTTAGTGAATAATAAAAAAGACAAAATAAAAACTTTTCAAAATACATTTCTACAATTAAATATATAAGGAAATAAATGCACACAACAAAAAATAATCAGGAACACCGCAAATGTTGTACAGAATATATATATATATATATATATACCTGTACTTCACATATATAATCCCATTCTTATACCCGACTCAACAAAATACTTACACAACTCTCATTTCTCACCCTGTAAACACATTCACTTTATTTTTTCACCCTGCATAAACAACACATATCAAAACACTATAATATATTACCCTCAATATTTCACAAAAAATTAAAAAAAAAAAATATTTTTTTATATATTTCCACATATTCACTAACGCTTACACACCTTACAAAAATAACTCGATAAGGAATTGGTTCAATAGCCACACGCAACATCTACAATGCATACGTTTACTGTACATCTCATCATCACTTATCCGAACGTACTCTCGCGCACGATGGCTGCCTCACTACACAGAAATGATAGGAGATAGCAGATGCACAGCGCGTGTCTCTCTGGTGACCCCGTGCGCTCACATAATGCCGTGGTGGGTCGAGTGCCCAGGTAGCCTGGCGATTCGGCTTCTGCTAGCGGGATAACCGAACTAATTCTTTATAAGTTACCCTCTCACTCGAAATATAAGCTAAGCAAACTTTTCTGCTTATTATTTTTTTTTGTGATTGATTTTATTTGATTTTAACGTGACTGTGTTGAACTTAAGGTATAACAATCTGCAATTATGTATTATGTGTATGTATAAATTATGTGCAATAAACGTAACCTATCTAGATCTAAGAAATCTGCAATTATGCACATTGTACATACAACTACGAAAGTGCCTGGCTACCCATAGCACAGGGTATCCTAGTTTGGGAGCCAGGACAAATACTGTAACTTTTGCTACCTAATAAACGTTTTTCATTTTTCATTTCATTTTCATTTCATACACAAAAAAAACTATTTAGGTATAAAATATATTGTATTAAAAGTTATTCTCAAAATTTTCAAATGACACCTATATCGAAACGTCGGATTATTTACGGAGGGTGTTTGTTTACAAATAATTCACAAACTTTCCGTGAAAAACATGAAGTAAAGAAATAAACAATGGATATAGTCTCAAAAAAAAAAGCGGGGTTCGGCCACTCAGAGTCAGACGAGGAGGCCATTGGGCTGCTGGATGCCGATCCCGAGCTTAGATCGGGAACGTATTCTCCAAAAAACCAACTACAAATTCGTCCCACTTTTAGTTACACTGCACTTGAAGCGTCAAACAAAGTTTTTCAAAAGTTTTCAAATCAAACTAACTTCTTTCTTCTTTGGACTTTCCAATTAGGAAACGAATGTCAACTGTCAATGAATGCGTTTATTCCTACGCTTTTAGTAATTACATGCGATATTACGACATCTCATCTATTACGACATCATCGAGTGAAATTTACTAGCAAATTTGTGAGCATATATGAAACGATTTTTTTGCGACAATTCCTATGGGCGATGGGATATCTTACCGGAGTCAAATTATCGTACATGCACGATAATTATAGTAAGTCTGGCAGCACTGGTTCCGTTTGCAGCACAGAACAATTAAACCAGTCTGCAGCTCAGATTAATGTGATGTTTGCTGCACAGAACAATGTTTCTCATCTGAGATGTCAAAACACTGTCAATAACATGTGGCATTTGCTTAACGAGTACGCTCGGATATAAAATAAAAATTGTCTGTTTCTTTTAAGCCGCAAATAGCAAAATTTTATTTTCACGTATATACCTACTTATTCTAAGCAAATACATAATCTAATATTAGGATTTCTTTTTTATGCAGCTAAAACATGAATACTATCTACGAAGTCTTTGATCAGATTCAAAACGTAACATTTAATAACGCGCGAACCGAATTCAATTTGTGATAGATTAAAGATCTCCACCAATATTATACCATAATTATCTAGTTTGTAGAATAAATTGTGCTTACTTTAAATGGTACCTATTTAAAGTAAGCACAATTTAAATTTTACTTAACATTATCTTGTATGTATCGTGTAACATTTTTTGCCCCACTGAAATTACAAGCAAAGGAAAAGGAAATGTAACAATTTGTTTCATATTTTGAACAGAATGCAGGAAAACTTTTTTCATCTTCACAGCACAAATTAGAAAGGTACTTTACAGACTTTGAAACCACATCGCACTGTTATTTCCTTAACGTCACTAAACAAAATATATAAATTTTCAGTAGAAGCGTTTAAAGTTTTGTTTTTTTTGTAAAAGCTATAAATCAAAGTAGAAGCGTTTTTGCAATTAAATGTTTTATATTTACCAAAGAATGACAATAGCAGTTCTTGTTACAAAAAACAAAAATAAAAAAATACCCTATTTCAGTATATAAAAAAATCAAAAACTTTTTTAGTGTCGTTTTTCCGCGCAACACACTAGCGGTTTCATAAGTATCCTTAAAGTATTAACGGCTCCAATAGCAACAATTATATAAAAATAATCGTTAAAAATACTCAAAAATCAGTTCTTTTAATCTTAATTTCTAGACTTACAATTAGAATAACACTTTGGTAAGCTTTGAGCAGCATATTTCTTACTGATATCACATCATTTGAGATCAACTTAGTATGAAATTGTTATGTAATACTTTTCTCAGTAGGTGCATTAATATTACATTTTCTATAGCACTCATTTATACTACTTATTATTTTTACTTTTTTATTTATGTAATTCCTGGTGTACATGCAATAAAAAATATTCTATCTATTTATCTTTACTAAAAAAGAATATGATCAAAATAAAATGAGGCGTCGTATCTAGGAACAAGATTATGGTCAACAAGCGACTTAAAATCTTCTTTTTTCTTTTCTTCTTCTTCTTCAGGCTATATTATGTAGTCCACTGCTGGACATAGCCCTCCCCTAATGAGCGCCATAGCGCCCTGTCTTCAGCTTGCCGCATCCAACATCTGCCGGCTGTTTTTCGCAGATCGTCATCCCACCTTTTTCCTTTCGTCGTCAGGCTATGTCCACTGCTGGACATAGCCCTCCCCTAAAGAGCGCCACGTTGTGCTATCATTGGGTGATAGTGCCCATAATCCCCACGCTGGGCATGCGTGTTGGGGATCGCAGTTCGGTGGAATTGTACAGGGGGCGCTGCTGCCCACCCCCCCGGTTTGTGTCGCTTAGTCGCCTTTTACGACACCCGCGGGAAGAATTGGGTTGGTGCTATTCTCTAAGCCGACACCACACAGCAATTTCCTTTCAGCTAAAGGTATTTTTTAAGTGTATAACTGTTTTGGTTCAGTCGCTGCATGTACGTAATACAGAGAATGTTGTAAAGGGGTTCAAAATTTCACTGATGCCGTTGGGTCGCCCATTAGCTCAGTTGGAAAGAGCGCTGGCACGGATAGCCTGGGTGGAATTTTTAGCCTCTAAATAGGTTTATAACTGTTTTAGTTCAATGGCCACAGCAGCTGATGTTGTTCCTTGTCTTTTCGTTTTAACTTTGGCTGGCTCTAGCTTGATCTCCTTGAAATCATTGTCAGCGTAAGACGTTTTATAAAAAAACTGTATTTTATTTGCTTGTTCTTCATTTTTCATGACTTTGATAATCTTTATATCAGTAAGTTTTATCTTTTCTCCCTGTATATTTTGTTTGATGTTTTTATCTGTTATTGCTTTAATGTCAATATTCATCAAAAAGTAAAGATACTTTGCACTAGTCTTAACGACATTTTAAGTTTAGTGTCACCAAGTCAATTATTCTAGATAAAATAACGCGGTCCATTTAACTGACTTAACGACACTAACAAAATAATGTCGTTACAGTGTCACAAATTCTTAAAAACTTAGAAGTATTATAACCGCAACAATGTCTCTAAACATAAATTGTCATCATTTCTTGCACTGAATTAACAATACTCGTTGACGTCCCGTTGCATAATGGCGAAAGTGTCGTTAGGCGCTCACAACTCAAGCGTTTTGGACGAAACAACGTGACGTCACAAAGCCATCTAGTGCAGTTTTAATTAACTATTTGAACCAGTGTCTTTTACAAAAAAAAATGTCAAAAAACGTAAGTTAGATGGCGTTACTTATCTCCATTTTGATGATTTTCGTTTAGTGACGTTATGGAAATAACAGTGCGACATGTTCTGTGTTTCAAACAAAGTTAGTCCCAGTTTGTCCTATGTAAAATGTTTAATTTCTGGTAAGTTTGGAGCGGCGCGTGGTGGCCCAGTGGGTAGAACCTTGCGCTCGGAAACGAGAGACCCAGGCTCGATTCCCAGTGCGGGCAAGTACTAATGACTTTGTTTTCTAAGTTATATACCATTTGTGAAGTTATAGTAGCAATACCACTCGCTAAAGTTGAAGGAAAACATTGTGTTTTAGCTGTTTAATACCTCAGTGCTTGAAATTGCTAATCTGGGGTGGGCACTGGGCACGTGTGGTAATAAATACTCTTTCTGTGAGAAGTCTGTGCCCTGCAGTGGAACGTTTATCTATAGGCTACATAAAAAAAGGTTGAGCTAGATTTGCGTCAAGAAAGTATAAACTTGAAATTGAGTTATCCAAGATACCCGACTGCGGTGAAGCCAAAAAGAGGGGTGTTATGTACCTATGTTCAAATTTTGATTAGTGAGATCTTAATCGACGCGTTGTGATTGAAGATTATCAAGAAATAAAGCGCTATAGGCTGTAAATCATTGAAGTTAAATCGTAGAAGTAGGTACAGTTGACAACATATCAAGGTGGCGCTATTAGGCGATATTTAGCGACAAAAATGAAGGTAATGTTTGATCATCACCTATTAAATGTAACTAGTTACTACCGAATACAATGCACATGGAATATTTAGTAGAGAAACCAACATAGGTAAGTAAACAAAACACGTCGCGGTTCATTCATCGCGACGCGTCGCGGGGTTTCGGTGAATGAGCGTCCTTGGTGCGCCGGTCGGCCGGCTGCCTCGCTGAATGCCATATGAGGTGCTTTGTTCGCGAGCAGCTGTATGCAGTGGCTCTACCTGCACAGGTACGGGTACGGGCCACAGCAACAGGTCATTTCTCCGAGAGCGGGGGGCTTCGCCTCGCGTGCCGCTCCACTGCCGCTCGCCCGCCAGTCGCGCTCCGCCCGCACGCTGAGCTCGCCGCGTCGCCGCGTCCATTGCCGCCTGACCGTAATCAACACACTTTCACAGCGCGAGAGTTATGCGCTACGCTGACGCACGCACCATACCCCGCCCCGCCGCCTCCTGATCCCCGATGTCTCCTAGTCTCGAAGGGATCATGTTTAACCGCACCGCGAACCTTTCGGGGCGGCGGCCGCTGCTCCCGGAGCCCTCCTGCCGCCTGCAGGCCGTGGTGCCGCCGCGGGCGCCGCCGCGCGACCAGTACCGGCCCGCGCCCGCGCCGGCTCCGCGCCACCTCCCGGACTACCCCCCCGACCCCTACCAACCGGATTACTGGAAGCCGTCCAACGTCGAACTAGAAAAACGACTCCAGGAAGCTAGGGCACGCGATAAAGTCGGCTACTTTCAAGGTAAAGTAACGCCGCCTGAGTTGAGCCTTGACAGGAGAGAGGCCGAGCTGGTGTTCCGATTCGATCCCCACGCGTCTGCGGAGTACCTGTCATCGCAGTACAGACCTCCAGTGCAGCACGCGCGGCCTGCGGTTCCCGCGAACGGTGTCGCTCCTCCGAGGCTCCCGCAGAGGGATGGGGACGGACCCTTCGTGTTCGGAGTCCACAGCCCGAGTCAGTTCCCTCTGCGCCGAAGGGAGGAGTCTGACTACGATTACTCCGAAGTACCGGAGGACAACACTGTGATACGCGACGACGGGTCCGGAGACCTGAACTGCTGTGATAGAGTCAACGACTGGGCCGTTAGGGAAAAAGTGAAAAAGGCCCGCAGTTTAAATCGGATGTTTCACGTGAAAGACAAGAGGAAGGTGAAAGGTGGAAAGAAGGAAAAGATAAAGTGTGTGTTGGTGGGTGACGGGGCCGTTGGGAAGACCTCCTTGATAGCTGCTTACGCGCAGGACCAATTTCGGGACGAGTACACGCCAACTGCATACGACACATTCAACGGTAAGTGGACTCTACCTCTCTAAACACAAAACATTGTTTGCCTTGTTTGTTGTCAATCAGGTTTGCTATCGGCTTATAAGTTATCATCGCTAATGTTATGATAATTAGGCGTGATTACAAAATTGACTTCGTCTTGACAATTATTGTGCTGTTGAAAATATTGTGAATGATTGACTCAGCTCCATGCATTTTGATTTGACTTGTAACTTCGGAGCAATTCGAGGGAATAAAAGAGTCAACTTGTCCGGAGCTGCATTAATGTCCCGAGAACCACCTTTGTCGGTGTTATCAACGAAGAAAACTCGTTTTATAAGCACGTAACAATGGCCCCAGCAGTCGTTCGCCTACCATACAGACTAAAAAAATCCTGCAACGCTTTCTCGTAATTTTTACAGTGAACCGCTTGGTTGTATTGTGAAACATGAGCCAGTAAAGTTGTGGTTATTCTAACAGTAGCAAATTCCTTGCAATAAGACTCTACTGGGGAATAGTATACTTGCAAAAGTAAAATAAAATATTATATTTATTAATACTTTTATTGCGCTTAAATTAATGTACCTACAACATGGCGGACTTAATGCCGTCACAATATCTCACTAATCATGTATCTACGTCGTTAGATAGGCGCTAGTTAGGTAATGATGTATACTAATTGATTTCGTGATTAAAAAAAACCTGCTCTAAATTTATTTAAACCGTCCCAAAGATTAGAAATCGTAAGTGAAATTTCACTTATTGTTTAACCGAAAATTCAAACCATTACCTTTATAATTCAGACTACTACCTTTATTCAAGCACAATATTTTGTTTTTATAAATTTAATTATTTACATGGTCAATAAAATGAAATTAAATGACAAAGCGTCTGACTAATAAAACCTTACTTACTATTAAATTTTTATTCTTTTTGGACACAGTGGGAGACATTTTGATTGGCTTCAAGATTACGTCCGTGAGACAGATCGAAATGATTCCATAACATTCTTAGGTTTTCCATTCGTCATTGATAACAATCGCTAGCATATTGTAGAGGGAGCGTCATCTCCGAGATAACGCTATCAACAAAAACGTTCAAGTACCTAATCAAACACCAGTTAAACTGTTAGCTATGCTCAAGATAAACATTGCAATTCGGTTTTTTCCTCGACGCTTTTTATGTACCTACATACCTTTTATAAATATTCAAAAAACAAGTCTTCGAAATGCATATTTTTCCTGGCTCGTGGAGTCGAAGAACCTATTAAATACGTACGATGCTTTATCGATGAGGTCAATTTATTAGTTGTGGGACTTGTGGGTAATCATCCTTCGGTTCAAATTAGAATTTATTTTGAAACCCGGCGTAATAGTCACGGACATTTCAAGGTATAATTTGGGACTGATTCACACAATTATTTTGCCAGGAAAAGGGACTCTACAAAACATAAATGTTACCTATGGCATTTGACATATTATATGTCACCTATGGCAAAGATGTGAATTAGGTACTCATATATGCCTACTCCCCGTCACCCCTCTCCAGTAAGCAGAACTGACGACACCCTCCACTGCCTCTGCTACTTAAAACTGTGAAAAGTGACGCGATTGTGAAAATTGTACAATGTACAATTAACTTTACATAGAGGCATGCGTGCAGTGCATTCTACTCAGATACGAAAGCGACTTGAGAAATGAAACAATTATTTTCTTTTTTTGTACAATAAAGTGTTCTCTATCTATCTATCTATCTATCTACTATCAGTGTCTCCGCCAACTCCTACTCCATTTGCGTCGCCTTTTGAGAATCTCCCGTCTTATAACCTGCAAGTCCCTTGTTGCAGACCTGCGTCGTCCGAAGTAAGGATAATCTGCTTAGATGAGGGTTCATAAGTTAATGTAAATCTGACGGCTTGCAGATGGATTGCCGACTTATAGCCGAATGAAACGCCCCATTATAAATATCAAGGCTCAAATAGAGTAATTCAAAATCGGATGATTTTAAAAAATTAAAGGTCGGCTGTCGACTGTCATCCTTAGAACGCGTCGAAATCAAGGAAACGTTCTGGGTCGAAATACGTCCACAAAATCTAAACACTATACATAGTTGTTTAGATTTTGTGGACGCTGGTAGAGTCACGTCTCTGTTTTGTAAACTATGATTCGGCCAAAGTCGTGACGGTTTGTGTTCAGTTACATCCTTGTGGCTTTACTTTTCTTTGTTACCACCTACTTTTTGTATACCATATTGTAGGACGAAAATGCCCCATTATAAGTACATTTTATAACCCTCCAAGCGCCAGTTCAGTGCTCCGAAGAGACAAAAAGTGAGATGAATGTTCAGTTACGGTACTTGTACCTTTGTTTCCCTTAGCAGGTACCAAAGTACTCGTAAACCAATTGCCGGACCTTGGCGTAGGATATTCTAGCAAACACGCTCAATCATTGTATGTAGAGCTCTGAGTAATGACGCGAAATAATGAGATAGAACGGTTCTATAATTATCTGGGTAAGTACTTGGACTTAGCTACTGAAATAAGCAGGCACACGTTGTTACCTACGTTTGTTTGCTCAAAGATCTTCACTTTCTGACGTTTTATAGGGTCCACATTGTTGAAAATGCATTAAAATTGTTTTATGCCGTCTAATAATAGAGTGGTGGTAAACCGTAGAATCCAATTCGTGATATTGTACTGTTCTTGCAGATGAAGTTGTCTGAAGATGACTAGATATTTAAGGGACTTGGCGGTGGCGTCCGTTTGCAAAAAAGCGTTATTTTTTGTTGCAGTAGTCGTCCTGGTTGATTGTAGAAACGTGAAAAATGTAGGGCAGTAGAACATGTAATGAACGTACAAGGAAAACTATCACGGGTAAGTAAAGGCCTTATAGTTAACGAGTAATAGGCGACTAGGTCATAAAAGGAAAAGTTCGTACAAATTCCATAGAAAATTACTTTGATGAAGTTATTAGTTCTGTAAAGCAGGTCAAAATGCTCCTTCTACAAGCCTACAATGCGCGTGGGCCGACACGAACTTGGGCTGTTATATTATTTAATAATTTCTAAATATTATATTGACGTCACGCTGAGGGAGGAAGGACCATACAAACTCCTCTGAGAAGGTCTCGTGGCTTCAGAACTTATAAAACTGGTGTGACGCAATTTACCAATAGCTCTTAATTAAGAAGAGTTTCCTAATAATCCCTCCCAGATATCCCTTCATGCAGCTAGTCATACGCCTTACCAAGACACGTCACTTCCTTCTCTCCTCGGTTGTCCTCATAGAGGTGGCACGGGCCCGTTTATTTTATTTATTAAGCAGCACCAAATGCATTGCCATAACACTTACAATTTAAGGCTCGTTTACGCCGAGGCAACAACGTGCGACAAAGCCGCATGCTACATATTGTGGCATGCGGCACCTTGAAGCATGCTACAGTTTGCGGCATATGTGGCATACGGCAGCCTATATTACGCCGAGGCAACATCGTGCCTAGATAATTTCCAAAGCATCGTCACCTACTTGTTTGATCGAAGGAATACACCATAGAATATGGCTGATCAAGTAACTTTAGCAGCAGCTTATTTAGTACTAAGCCATGCAGCTAAACAACGGAAGAAGAAACGTTTGGTGGAAAGAAGATTACCAGAATGTCAATGTCGCACGAAAAATGTCGCATGGAATCCATTGTGCCTGGATACAAGCTGCGACAGTCTGCCACATGACGCAAGGTGTTGCCATGCCGCACGGTTCTTGCCACAATGTGCGACATTTTTAATTTTGTAGCATGCGGCCTTGTGGCATGCCGCAATGCCGCAATGCCGCAGTGTTGATCCGGTGCAATATAGCCTCTTCCATTAACGCCAAGTCTTGCAAGGCGAAGCGGAGACACTATTTACGTGAAACTAAGTAATATAAATGTGAAAGCCTTTTTAGACAATGACTAGACACTTTCACTGTCGCCGGGTCCGTGCCTAGTCTACACAAATCATTACTTCCCTGTCATGTCGCCGCGCTAGACCAAGCTTGCGATGTCAAAGTAAATAGTCGGAAGGATGGTAGGCCTTGAACATGAGGTTGTTGAGATAGTTTACTTTACAAATTTGCAAATCAGTGTTAGTCACTGTTTGAGAAATTGATATGTTACGAAATCTGTCACTAATATTTTCATGTTAGCAATATAGATAGATAGAGAAAACTTTATTGCACAACCAGAATATACAGTAAGGCCAGCCACTGCCTTACAATCCTCCACCAACCCGGGTAGGGTAATAAGGGTCCCGTCAATAGATTTGATCACGTTGTATAGGATCTGAGATGCATCACACTTATATTATATTATTTAATATTATAAAGGCGAAATTTTGTTAGTGTGTATTTTTTATTGCGGGAAAATATCTTATACCAATGGGGTAATCGCGGGTAACACCGCGGGGCACAGCTAGTACAGCCAGCACAGTAAATCAATAAATCGTCAATCCCCGTAGGCACACGTGGTCGTCAAGCCAACATTCTCTTTTGATGAAGATAATCTTGACGTATAATAACATTACAACAAAATCACTTGTTCTGTCCCAGACTAGGAAACCCGTCGCTATGGTAACCAGGCAAGGACGTCACAGACATTAAAATACACCCAGACTAAGGCCATTTTGTAGGTAGGCGGCTCTGAGTGGGAATCGAACCCACGACCTAGGACGTCGTAATCAGTCTTCATACCGCGAGGTACCAACGGGGTAGTTCCGGCTGGTTATGCTTATACGGCCGTGGGAGGAGGAACGGTCGGTGGGCAGACCAGCAGCCAGATGGTCAGATGACCTAAGTAAAGTGGCCGGCAAACAGTGGATGAGACTAGCGTGAGACCGTGCTGGTTGGCGTGGAAATGAAGAGGCCTAAACCCAGCAGTTGGGTTTACCGGACTGATGATGATGATGCTTATACAGAAAGCAATTTAAAACAATGTCCCAGAGACTGCAGAGTCCAAGTGGTCCCCTCACCCGTCTACTGTGAATGAAGGTGTCACTGGTCGCTGCATAAATCATCTCAAAGTTATGCAGAAAGCTGTTCCTCTGACATAAGTTTACCTTACATCGGCGGTTTTTATTCATGATTGCGCGGCTATTCAACTCGCTTCCCCTCAATTGCATTTCATTATTGTTGGCAAGCTTCTTCTCTTCAGACGATTTTCTTTAGAAAATGGTCTGCAACACAAAGGTCGTAATAGGCCTTTTGTACATAAATTATGGTAGGTGATTTACACAGCGTCTAGTCTACCACCTTCTACTTACACTAGATAGCTGAATTGACCGCTCAGACGCTGTATTCAATTAGTTATATAATACTAGAGGACACCACAGACGTTGTCCTGCACGCAGCGCCATTTGCCGGGATGATTTGTGAATCTAAACCATCCAGCCACCCAAACGCGTACAAATAATTCATTCAAATTTGTCCAGCTGTTTTACGAGCCCAGTGACAACACATAAGGATGTGACAAAGTATATTATACTAAGTAATAATAGTAACTATATTATTCCTTAATAGGCCAGGGTAAAATAGTAATCTCTCTAAATTGAACTTTATCACCCTGAAATGGGGTCCAAAACCACTGAAAAATTTCACCTACGAATCCCCTATTAAGGGTTATACTAATATTGTTACCTGGTGTTATAAACAAAACAGAAAAGAGATTTGTGAAGTTAAAGTAGCAATCACCCGCTAACTGCGAAGGAAACCCTCGTGAGGAAACGTGAGTGTCGGAGGCGTTTAAATACCTCAGCGCTTGAAATTGCCATTCCGCGGAGGACAAGCCTGGTAATTAAGTCCATACTCTCTCTCTCTCTCTCTCTGAGAGAAGGCCTGTGCCCTGCAATGGGACTTTTATAAGCTACATAACAAAAGTGGAGGAGTATAGAGCTCTATGCGGAACAAAACTTAAATTCCACCAGGAAAACTGCGTGAAAAAAAGTGTGTTAACACATCAGACTCTAGGGTTTCCTCACGATGTTTTCCTTCGCGGTTAGCAACTGGTATTGCTACTAAAACTACAAAAATGGTGCCGCCTTATCGAATATAATAATAGTCTAGGTCCTCATTCACTTTAAACTCTCTTCATTGAATTTCATTATTGAGTTTTACGGCTCCATATTGGCGCCGTTACTCTGTATTGCAACGAATTTGATATTCAATTTATTCTCCTGTCGATTGCCCCACCAAATAATAAATGTTTCAGCATTTCATCAGCATTTTCTCCATTAACCAAAGAGTAAAAACGGGACTAAGATTACGATGTCGGTCTGTCACCAGATTGTATCTCATGAAGCTTGATGGCTCGACGGTTGAAATTTTCACCGACGTACTTCGGGTTCGAAGGTCTCGGTGTTCGATCCCCGGCCGGGTCCAACTAGGAAACGAACTTTTCTAGTTTGTCTCAGGCCTTGGATGTTATCTATGTATTTGTTGTAGTTAAATCTATCGTCGAGTTAGCACCTGTATGGCCTGTATGACGAGTCATTTAGTTCTACTTAGTACGGGGCTAACGAGATTGTGTGTAATATATCCATGAATATTTATTTATTATCCCTAAATCCCGTTACGGCCCAAATTTTAAAGATTTTTTTATCAATACATACTCGTACATACATAACCTCACGCCTGTATCCCAGAGGGGTTGTCAGAGACCAGGGACTGTCACTTGCCACTATCCTGACAGACGCCGGTTCCGGGTACTTTTTATCTTTCCCTTTGCTAATACATCCCCTATTTGGTCGATGTGAGTCCGTCTGGGACGTCCCTTACCAGCCTTTCCACTCACATTCGCAATATATAGGTATTTGTTTCGTCAGTCATTTGTTTTTATCAATACTGCATCGGATACTCTGACATACTGGTATATACCTTCATGTAATTTGGAAAGTACAAAATTTTATTTCATAGTTGTACTAAACTTTCACGAAATTGACTCGTGAAAGTTCAGTACGTTTCTTGCGCAACTATTCTATATGTATTCTGTCGATAGAGACGGGATGCGTTGTGCAATCCAAACGGTCGCTGAAATCTTTTCTTCTAAATATTTTGACTCCGAGGCGTCCCTGGCCTACTTAACTAGTCTGGATTTTAATGCGATGTTGATAAACCCATGCCTGTTTAATTGAGGAAACACTCTTAATTTAAATAAAATGAAAATTCTGCCGTTAACCGATAGTGATGTTGGTTTACATTACAAGTACCTACGTTATATAGCACAGAGTTCTATACTACGTAATACCTCCACTATATGGAAACATACATATTTTTTTAAAATGGTCGAAGAATGGTTAGCTCAACAGAATGGACAGTTACGTAACAGGAGGGCGGAGGACAGGAGAAGAGGTTGTGTTCTGTGGAAGTCATAGAAGTGAAAAATATTGCTACAAGCTGACACGGGAAACTTTGATTTAGCCTACGACCTAAAATACATAACAACATACATACATACATACATACATACATACATACATACATACATACATACATACATACATACATACATACATACATACATACATACATACATACATACATACATACATACATACATACATACATACATACATACATACATACATACATACATACATACATACATAACCTCACGCCTGTATCCCAGAGGGGTAGGCAGAGACCAGGGGCTGCCACTTGCCACTATCCTGACAGATCACCTTCGCTTCATCAACGTTCATAAGTCGTTGCATGCATGCACGTAACGCATGTTCCGGGTACTTTTTATCTTTCTCTTTGCTAATAAATCCCCTATCTGGTCGATGTACGGCCTGGGACGACCCTTTACCAACCCTTCCACTCACATACGCAATATAATATATTTGTTTCGTCAATCTTTCTTCAATACATAACAAAATTCATAAAAATCGGTGAAGCGAAATCGGAGGAGTTTGGTTTTTATATATTTTATGTACGAGTATGCATACATAAACCAGTTGACGACGCAAATGTCATGCATGATACAGAAATTGCTCTAAGCAATAAGGCCGCCAATTGTACTGTATCTTTATAATTATTTTATGTTTGTTTCTTCCTGGTGTACAATAAAGAATATTCTTATCTTATACAGATGTTTGTCTATAGTACGCCAAGTTTGAGTAACAAACATCCAAAAATCTTCGCTAACTTTCACATCTATAATAGTAGGATTAGTAGGATTGTTATGAATTAGGTACAAAAAGGTAGGTATATATAACTTCCTACATACAATACCTACACTACAATAGCAGTGTAATGACAAAATTCGAAGAAAAGGTAACAATTGAATGAATGTAAACGTGTGTCTCTTGGTACCGATCGATTCTCAGCTGATGACGATGATTAAACAAAAGCGTGTTGTAGGTAGATAAAAGTATACAGAAAGTCTTCCGTAACGATGATTCTACGTATCCTCTCACTCTGTCTTATACAGGTTTATAGAGCGAGATGGTTAGAAAGCGCGATTCTGGACTCTCTGGGCCGCTTTTCATAAAATTACAATTCATTTTTTTTAAGCCTATGTACTCCCTATCTATGTGTACTACGTAACCTGAGTGTCTGAGGTGTTCAAATAGCTGAGCGGTTGAAATTGCCAATCCGCGATGGGCACGCGTGGTAATTAGCCCATACTCTCTCTCTGAAAGCGGGCCTGTGCCCGGCAGTGGGAAGTTAACAGGCTTCATAAAAAAATGTCCGTCCTGTGGGACGCCTCGACTCGTCCCGTCATGATTCCGATCCCACTCAGTTTTTTAATGCCAGAAATAAAAGTTGGGAACATTGGCGTGTGACAATTGACTTTGAAATCTGTCCGGTAATCGGTCGTTCTTAGTCAGTACCTACTTACCTATTTGCGGAAATATTCAGTTTCTTATTATCAAGAGCTGTCACCGCCTTGAATCATCGGATATTGTACCTATTTATAACACCTACCATTTGTGTCTGGTAATAACATAACATAACATTTACATACAGGCACATACATTGCTTCTGGCCCCACACTAGGATACCCTGTGTCGTGGGTACCAGAAACAACGACATCACAAACATGTAAACATCCAAGACCTGGGATTTTTTTTGTTTCCAGCCGGGATTCGAACCCGGGACCTCTTGCATGGTAGGCAGACGCTACCGCTACGCCACAGAGGTCGTCATGTACGAAACATTACTCCAAAAGATTTGTGGACGTAACAAAAATGATCAGATTAGATTTTTCTTTTGTATATGCATGACATAAAACCGAAAATCTCATTGTATTTTCTTTTGTTAATTATCACAATTGTATATATTTTTTTTTCCTTTGTTTTAATTCTGTTAGTATTTTCTAAGGTTAACACGAGTACTAGACATAATTAAAACGGTTTTAATACGGATTTCACTCGTTTATTATATTTTTACAATATTCCGACATTTCGGCACTTTTACAGGTGCCGTGGTCTCGGATGACTGAGGTGACAGGCGTCTTTTTGAAAGCATTAACTGTTAGTTTACTACCCTCGGCAAAAATTACAAAAGTTAATTATGAAGTTACGTTCCAAAATAGGTAAATCCATTATTTTATATAAAGTCAACAATATTAATTCTGTTAGTTTTACAATTAATCTTTATTTTTTAATACACTCCATTTATACTATAAAGCTAATTTTCATTGCGACCCAAACCCGAGGTATCACTTTGTCTCTACCTTTTATAAGTACGCTACAACAAACAGTACCTACCTTACACCCAAATCTAAGTAAGTATAAGTGCCTGTAACTATTTAGATAGAGTCATTTCCCAACCGATGAAATAGCCCCAACAAGTTTACTCAGCCCATAGATAAATGGACAGGTGATAAATTCAAACGGCAACAACGAACGACAGCAACTTGCAACGCCAACGCAAGCAACCATGTTCTTTACCAGTTTACCGACCAGCTGTAAAGGCAGCTGCCTCACCTCTTTTGTGCTACGAAAGAAAAAATAAATAGTAAAAAAACCTGCCCGATTACCTTTTTAAAAGCGGAGGCAAAAGGCCGCTTTACCAGCCAGCCTATATGAGATCTGACGTTGGCGTTTTTTTTCTCTGGACCCCCGTCAGCACCCATTATGGACATTGGATTTAGGAGCAGCGCTGATGGAAAAAGAATAAAGTTGGACTTGATGTGTGTTGGTGTGTTGTCGAAATTTAAATGAGAGTTGAAGTTTTAAAACTGTTAAGAACATCACTTTTGTTAAGTGTAGAAAACAAAAGTGAGTTTTTTTCCGTTTGTTAGTGTAAATGGACTCTGCACTTATTACATAGCTAGGCTACATAGTATCAAAATAGTCAATTCCTGTTATGAAATACAAAGCTGATGACGAACAAAGTAATAAGAGATTTCGTAGAGTCGCATCGATTATTTTCTAGGTAAAGGCAATAAAAACTTTACACTAATCAGAATTTTCAAAAGATGCAATGCTAGAAATGTACTATAGTCTATGATCTTACTTAACTGACCACAGCACAGGCTCAAAATTTTGTAGCGAAGCATCTACCCGTAGGTAGAGCAAAGTATCTTCAAAGTCGTACTATTCTAACCGAAGTAGCTATGGGTCTATGTCGTTGTATTAAACATTTTAGCAGCGAAATTACGCGTTGTAGTTAAAAAAATACTAGGTACAGAGCACAAAAATGACTTTCATTATTCGTGCACACATCAGAGATAATAATGCTACACTACGGCTACTTTTTTTCAATCAGTGAAAGTTTCGTACTGCTGCTAACATCGTGCAAATTCTATAGCGAAATAATGGCGGGGACACGGGGTTTGTCCAAAGATTCAAGAAACCGGAAGTGAAACTTCATTAGTGGTGTTATCGAAAATTAGGACCATTTACTACCTTCGATTAAGCACAATATACATATTTTTAATAATATACATATTTTTAATGAAATGTTAAAACTACAGTTGGTATTTTTTTATAATATTCAATATTCTTTATTTAACTAAAAATCATTGGAAAAAATAATTACACCATTAAATTAATTCAATTCTTACACTAAACAATTAAAGTTGTACAAGGTTAATTAAATAAATAATAATGCTTTTAAATCTTGTTTTAAGTTGAAAAAAATAACTAACACAAACAAAAAGTCTGATCAAAACCTTGCTCTTTAATTTCTACACTTTTTGGACAAAGTATACAATCGGTTATCGGAAATCACGATTAAAATTTACTTTCCCAATGTACTGACTTCTTTGAAGAATTCATAATAGTATTGCAGGGTAGATATCATCAAGGGACATAGTATAATATAGTACTTGGCATCTCACTATGAATTAATTTGATCACTTCTACATGGTAATTTTATTCTCTACATGGGCCAGGGATTAACGGTTTCCCGTGGTGGTAACGCCGACTTTTGTAACCGGGTAATGACTATTGAATTATGTTGGCGGTACATTTGGAAGAACAGAATAACATTTGCGCACTGAGTTCCATACGCCTGTATCACGGAGCGGTAGGCAGAGACCAGGGTTTACTCAATTCGTATAATGTGGTCTAACTTTCTCTATATTACATTATTTCACAAAGAGAGATTGATAATACAACATACACTTCTACACTATCGTCTGTGTACTACGGTACTACTACTTATGCACTAGTTTTTTTCTCGCGGCTCCGTCCGCATGGACTGGTCTTAGTAAAAACAAAGAGTTCTTATTTTATCTTGAGCTTCCGTCAACAAGAGAAATTATACCACTTTTTAATTTTAACTATATAGATTTTAAATTCAAAAAGTTGCTTCATTTATTGTTGCGTTTGCAAACATACATTGCACATATAAACAGTTTACTGTTTTGTAATGGAGAACAGATGCATTTTAATATAAATTTCTGCGCGGGAAAAACCAGCGCGATCTGGATCACGACCACTAATAGGTACTCGTACTTACTCATGGTCTTTAAATCATAATGCCACTGTATTTCAGTGATCATATGATCATAATATTATGACCTTTTTTGTTGCTCTCTGAACGAATTCACAAAGAATGCGCTTTTAATAGTCTGTGTTATATAACACAGAGGAAAAAAGTTATAATTCGAACTTTAAAAAAAAACTAGTTTTAGCCCGCGGCTGCGCTCGCTTTATAAATTATCCCACGGGAATGCATCACCGGGACATTTAATATCCTATGTTCGTATACAAAAGCCTTAATTGACATCTTTGTCGATCTACACGCCGTGTTTCATGTAAATCCTTTCAGCCGTCATCTTGCGGTAGACTAACAAACATCTTTACAAACTTTCACATTTATAATTTTAGTAAGATAATATTTTTTATGATCTTAATATTCTTTATATCCATTTTATATTTTTGATGATTGATTTTTTTTATTGAACAATTATATTTACCCGAGGCGCGACTGTTCTTTAAAGACCTCATCGACACGACCAGAGACTCCAGGGCTGGCAGGAGGATAAGTCTTGCCATCCAAAGAGATAATGTAACCAGCATACTGGGGACGCTCCACAGAGGCGGCGATGATCTGGGTTCAGTAATTGGCTTTTAGGTAGTGTTTTAAATTAATTAATACATATATTTAGGTTTGTTTTATTAGTATTTAGGGGAATTATTTTATTTGTGTATTTTTAATATTTCTTTTCTATCGATTATGAATTTTCATTAGAATTTACCAGTAAATATAAATTTATTATGTAAAATGTGATGATACTTCACTAACGCACTAGAGTTTCTTGTAAGAATTGTTGTAAGTTTAATGTAATAAATAAATAAGCAAATAATACAATCAAAAATAAGAATAATGTCTTGCGAGCCCACATTTAGTTCCGTCATCTATCAACGACAAATAATTAGTTTAATTGAACACAGGCCAATGTACCAACAGCTATAGTTCAAGAGCATACCTTAATTTATTGCCTACTACAATTGAAGTTCAAGAATTTTTAAGAGGAAATCCCATGCAAATATTGCGAGCCTTTCCGGTACTCGAGTCGGATACGATATTCAGACCCTTACGATACGGTGGGCTTTCATCAATAGCCGGGGATTGATTAGCACAACCATTTTTTTGCTTATGTAGTTTTTCGGTATTTACATGTTATACATGTATATACCTAAAAACTAAAAGAAATTTGGATGTAGAATAGAATGATCTTTATTTAGCACATAAAATTACAGTAAGACAAACTTCACATAAAACTTAACACGTATAAAAATGTCTCCGCTCAGCTTTATGCCATGGTTGAGCCACGGCGCTGATTTTCAGCGCCGTGGCTCACTTATACACTAAACACATAAAACATTATTTCGAGTTCCGGACAATACAAACATTAACAACATTCGAGATGAACACAGGATACGGAACAATAATTTATCTGTAAGTCTTTTTGCTTAGTTGGTAATAAGTATACATATGCTCTACATATACTAAAACATTATATCGACATGACACAGAGTAGGCAATTACTTGTTTATTTATTTTAATCAGTAGGATGTAACGTTCTTGTTCTAAAATACGCATTAAACAAAAACTATAGTTTGCTAATTTTGACATAAGATAACGCTGGCTGTTTTCCTTATCTCGGTGTTGTTAGATAGATCCCGTCAACAGAACTAGATCATATTTATATAGGAGTAATTCCTTTTTAAAAACCTATTTAGAGACTAAAAATTTCACCCATGCCGGGATTCGAACCCGCAACCTCTGGCTATCCGTGCCAGCGCTCTACCAATTGAGCCAATGGGCGACTCACCGGCATCAGTGAAATTTCGAACCTCTTTACACTATTCTCTGTATTACGTACAGGCCGCTGCCTGTACGTAATACAGAGAATACATCTCACTTTCGAACACAACAGAGAACCTCCTCCTTTTTTAAAGTCGTTTAAAAAGCATATGTAAAGTCTGTTGTATAAAGTCACCGGTAAAGGTTGGCGTATTGTCGATGGTAGTTACACGCCTAGACAAAAATTGCTCAAAATAGCCTATCCAAAGAGTAAGTAAAATAAAATTGAACACAGTTACTTACTCAGTAATAGTAACTTACTCAAACTTTCCCCACGCCTATTTTTTCGCAGTCTTAGACGTTTCATTCAGCATTTCGTTTAGAGTTATCCGATCCATCGATATCCAAAATGAAATGCAAACGAATTGAAATCGGTCGGTCTTGTCATCTTATTGAGGCCTCGAGAGTACTGCCGCATTGCGTTTAAAAAATATTTGGGGGTCGGTGACTGGTTTTACTTGCATCGTCGTAATGTCTGAACTCCGATACATGCAGATATTAGTCCTTTTATTCAAAATTGCTACTTAAGTCCTCCACCACAGGAACTACCGAGGAATAAGTTTTGAATAGAGCTGGATGTACTGTAGGCTTTGAAAGTCTCTTCAAATGTCAGGCAGGTGATTAAAATGCAATTAAGTATCCCATAGGCGGTATTTAAGGTACCTTTACCGTATAACATATCTACACTGGTACAGTGTGACACATTTTGAGTTTTAAATTCCATTTGTCGTCGTTTAATTCAGAGTATTTTCATAAAATGCTGCAGTAAAGTACTTAAAAGACACACCAAGAGGGAATTACTTCAGATTCTTTTGCAATAATCTTCTTTAAACTTTCTGATTTGAGCAGATGAATTAAAATTTTGGCTGTCTCTATATAAGCACCGCAAATCAAGATTTCTTTATCGATAGGGAGAGAAAATAATCTGTGACGCGTCTTGCTTGCGTGGATTATCTTAACCCCGCTTTCTGGTACACCAACAGACCGAGAATCTACTGTTAATAGTTGTCAGTTGTATTTTGTGTATGCAGTTTGACCAACTGACATCATCTGTTAAGGGAACGTACCCTTACATACTACGTGACCCCTTTCCACATTATTTACTTATGTTTTAGAATATTGACTACGTGATGGAGATTCATACCCAAGTCCCTGTGAACAAGTGTAGTCTTTTGAAGTTAAATGGTCCAGTAAAAAAATGTGATTTAAGTAATTTATCAACCCTGTATCCACACCAAGTATACCTACTTAAGGTATTCCATTTTCATATCTAAGTCCCTAATACTAACATTTCTTTAATTTCTTTTCGTTCTATCTTTAACTTCGGTGTATTTTGAGTCTTGTCACTTTTGTAGCTGATTGTATTCCATCTCGAACGTTACGTTACTCAACCGACCGGTTTCGAATGTACACGTGCATTCAAATTCGTGCTCGTGACTACAACCTTATTTTGTACTTTCTTTGGCGGCGATAGTATTTCATCTTTGTTAAATACTTACCTACTGGGTACTTATGTTATATGACTGTGTTTTGTCTGGTTAATTGTTAGATTGTAAAAATGTAATAAACGAGCATAAATCCGTATAAAAACAGTTTTAATTATGTCTACAGCTCGTGTTAACCTTAGAAAATAATTGTTAGATGTTACTTGAAAGTTTAATTATACTGTGCTTGCACACAAACATTTCACAGGACATTACATAAGAAATAACATGTTGGAAAGACGAGTTTGTGCCTGTAAGAGATTTCTTCTAGTGAACCTTAAACAGAAGTAGTAAAATACGGATCTACACAAAAATATAAATATATAAAAATACATATAGACAAATAATAAATATGAATATTTTGCTCAATGTTATTGTAGAGATTGATAATGCTTTTTCAACCGCTTCTTGAAGATACTGATAGTGGGAATGGGTGAGAAGGAGCCACCGTAAGCCCCGTTGATGGTGTATGGATGAAGAAGAAGCAGAGCCATAAAACGCCATTAAAGAATAATCTTCTCTAGACAACCCTAGAGAAGATTAGTCTTGAATGGCGTTTTATGACACTTCTTCTTCTTCTTCGGGCTATATTAGTCCACTGCTGGACATAACCCTCCCTTAATGAGCGCCATAGCGCCCTGAAGCAGTTTATATGACGTGTAAGTCCGGACGCTGCTGGGAAAACCACTCACGTGTTAGTGGAA
The DNA here is from genome assembly GCA_934045075.1 of Yponomeuta sedellus. Lineage (NCBI taxonomy): Eukaryota > Metazoa > Arthropoda > Insecta > Lepidoptera > Yponomeutidae > Yponomeuta > Yponomeuta sedellus. The sequence goes on along the minus strand of OW203726.1, from coordinate 5,664,686 downwards.
TGCCAGAAAATGGACAGCTCTCCTCGGAAGCCCCGGGAGGCTATCGGATGCCCGCAGAGACGCAAACAAGCTGCTGGTTTTCCTGGAGAATCTGAGGTGACAAGAATAGTTCTTAAACCTGAAAGGTCTAAGGGACGGTTTCTGATTTCGCTAACTAAATACTTAACTGTAGTGCTGTCTCTACGAATTTCTCAGCAAAGAGCGTGACAGAACGAATTCCACTAAGTGAATAATTAAGTATTCACTTAGTGGAATTCTCAATTTAAAAACCGGCCCTAAGTTTCACGCAAAATAGGCCCTTTACAAGTCGAGTTGCAGAAATCTAAATCGCCACCTCAGATCATATGATCTGAGATCGCCACCAACACCAATACTTTGTTATATTAAACGGGTCTAATCACGATTATTTCCTAGGTGAAACGTAATTACCTTAATGCCCGACGTTTCGGCTGCCCTGCAGTCGCCGTCGCGGAGAGACTGAAGTCAACGGGCGAGTACAGTCAATTATTACAGTCAGTTTTATGTGTGTCCCCACTGCAGGAGCACGGGTCTCTTCCTGCGTCGCAGGAAGTTTAGGCCGTACTCCACCACGGGGGCCAAGTCCGGGTTGGTAGAGGATTGTAAGACAGTGGCGGGCCTTACTGTCAGAAGTTATCATGCCGCCATAAGGTTATTCAATACTTCTTCTTATTCTTTTTATGTACAATAAAGTGTTCTCTGTCTATATATCCTCTGCTTTTGGCGTAAACACGACTGCTATTTCATCTCAAAGTAACGTTAAATTGTTCTTATCAATTCTTCGAATAACTTTCCAATCTGTAGTTGCACAACTTTGCCAAGAGCTTAAGAGGCGACGCCGGGTCTGCCAGTTACCAGTTTGAACTCTCTGAACCGCCGTAATGGAGCAATTTGCTGCATTAATTGAACGAACTGCCGTCGATGTTTTATCTGGTGATCTACAAACACAAATGCTGAAACAGTATCAGAGGTCTCCACTGGTGGTGTAGTCTAACCGCTTATTTATTAAAACACAATCCCGATAAAAACTCTAAAAACGAAAATAAAAAAAAAATATTTTAATTATTTTAGTTATTTTTTATTCACAGTACACAAACGAGCAGGTAGTTTAATAAGAGTTAATGGGAATTAAAATTGAATAACGGTTTAATTATCGCAAAAAAATACAAAAAAAAAACTAAAAAACTTAAAAGGAGTAATGTTTTCACAGCCAGGCCAAAAACACAACTCCTTAAAAAACTCCTCAAATGTATTTTAAATACACTATTGTTAAAGACACAGAATATTTATCTGCATTTGGTCTGATTTAGAGCAATTGTATTTTTATAAATAACACCTTTATAATCTGCATGTGTGGTTCGGTCTTTACTTACATTAAATAAAAATCAATTCTAGCTGCCACATGCCATCTGTAAATTCCATGGTTTTCATCTCATCTTTAGCACAAAAATACTTCATAAGCATTACACACCGGATAGCACCTGCTTGCGATTACCTTAAACTGATGATCACCTGGCTCAGAAACTACAAAACAGAGTATTAACAGAAGTTTTGTCCAGTAAAAGGGATCCGACAAAAACATAAAACGTGATTCTGTTTAAGAGGTAACAATAGTAATATACGTTTATTTTAGACCAATAATCCATAGTTGTCAGGACAGCTTAAACTTTTTGTAAACGTAAAATAATTATGATTTGTAATTCTAAAATTGTAACTATTTTGAGCCATGCATTTCCATCCAATGCCTCAGGATAGGACAGTCAACTTTGTCTTTGTCGAAATTTGTGAACGCCAACAGGCTACATATCAACCAAAACACGAGTAACAAAGTCTATGTCTACATTTCTGATAGAGGCCTCCAGCTAGGGCATTTGTACCCAAGCAACAACTTAGTAACTAAAGCAATATGCTCAATTTAAACATAACAACTAATTTAGTGTAATTGACTCGCCTAGGTCAACTTTCACACGCATGCACTCTGCTCAGTTTTACAACTTATATGTAAAGGTTGACTTGTGGTCGACTGTTGTACCTTTGAAAGTCTCGTCAACATCAAAGGTTTGCTGGAAGACATTGCTTCTTGCATTAAGCACGCCCTTGTACATTTACTCATGTAATTGGTGCAATAAAAAAATTAAATAAATAAATATCCCGCCCCATTTTCTAATTTATATGTAGGTAGTTACTTACATAAACGTTACTTACGTAACGGGTCTAATCGCGATTATTTATTAGATAAACGTCGGGATTTTAGGTAATTACGTTTTACGTAATAAATAGTTTTTTTTTGTAGCCTATAAGCGTCTTACTGCAGGGCACGCCTTGTCTCAGAGAGAGAGTTTGGGATTAATTTCCACGCGTGCCCACCGCAGAAAAGTTTCAATTCAATTTCAAGCGTTGAGGTTCAAAAACTCAGGTTTGTTATCATCATCATCAACCCATTATGTCCCCACCGAGGGGCACGGGTCTCTTCCCTGAGAAAGGTATAGGCCATACGCCACCCTGGGGGCCAAGTCCGGATTGGTGAAGGTTTCTAATAAATCTTAATGTTTCGCGAAGCTCATACGGGTCTAATCGCGATTATTTATTACGTGAAACATCGCCGAAACGTCGGGTATTAAGCTAATTACGTTTTACATAACAAATAATCGCGATTAGACCCCATTTAATATGTAACTAGTATTGCAGGTTATGTTACTTTGTATAACCTCCTCAGACCTGACCTTAAAAATAACAACAGATATCTATTAAATTATAAAAAACTAGACGCTGCCCGCAACTTCGCCTGCGTAGGATTAATATTTCCAGTAGCTCACATTAGCGTGGCGTACAAAAGAACTAACATTATGACATTAAAATGATCACATAACAAATTTTTAGTAAAAAACGGAGCACAATCTTACACGAGCATAAAAATATACATCCACAAACGTTTCGTCCAAAGTAATAAAATAAAAAAAATAAAAAAATATACATAAGCACAAAAATATGTCAGAAAAAATTATATAACGCAAAAACACAAACTAAAATTAACTGTCGAGCAAACCGCCCCGAGACATACCCGAGCCAAAGGTTCCCATAACGCTTGCAGCGTTACCCCGCTGCACAGCGAGGGAGATCCTCTGCATCAAGTATGCCCCGGAGCGACAGTCCATGCCGCGGTTCCTCAGGCGACGCCCTAATTCCTTTATAAAGGCTCGTCCCTGGACTCCCCAAACCCCCGTAGTTTGATGGCCAAAGGCACAAAGAAGTAACTACACATTAATGTGCTATATTTCAGACATTTGTGTGTTGCAGCCGCCTCCGCAGCAGCCCCAGCAGAAATGGCCGTTGAGCTTACATGAGACGGTGCAAATGTACAGACACATGTGGCATCCCAGAGCAGGGACCGACCTCTCTCCCACGGAATCATAGAATCAAATTTTTGGGTTGCATTTGAACAATATCAAACAATATCTTTATAAATTGTAGCCTATGTGTTATTCTGATGTAAAAGCTATATTATTGTAAAGTTTCATTAAAATCCATTCAGTAGTTATTACGTAAAAGAGTAACAAACATACATACATACATACATACATCCATCCATCCATCCATACTTACGAACTTTCGCGTTTATAATATTAGCAGGAAGGATAGGACTGAGAACGTAACACGTCCCGAACAGACATTCTGTACCTATCTACCTATATTTTTATTGCGTCTGTCCGATACGAGAAAAAGTCTGGAATATAAGGGTACCGGTTTGAAGACACCAATGGTTACTTATTACATGTGATTTCACAGTCAATGGGGACCCATTTAGAATACATTTATAAATAATGCATAGCGACAGGTGGTGTTCTTAACTATTTGAAGCTTATTTTCCCCATAAACTTGTCTTGTGCTGATGCAGAGATAAAGAGAATCTGTTATTTATGATCGGATGAAGTTTTCTGTAAATTAGAAATCGGTTTTACTTTCGTCTTTGCTATACGAATAGTCCAAAGTTGAAAATGTAGAAAGGTGGATAAGTTATGCATATAGGCAGATTCACATTTTGTACTTCATCCATATCGAGTCTAACCGATTTGTAGAAATCTACATGTAATTTGTACCACAAACTTGCCGCTACAGACCTGCACAAGTCGCTAGCCTTCTATTAATATATGGACACGTAAGAGTGGCTTGGAGTCAAATCGCATTATGTATTCCTTGTCCACAATTAAAGCGAATTAGCCTGTATCCGTAACTGGCGTGCGTGCGAGGTACTAATGGATCCTGATGAGGTTCATGGCAAGTGGTGTCTCTGGTCTACAGGCGTGAGTTTTTGTAATATGTAATATAGGTATGTAATACGCGCGTATTCTCTCCGATTAACATAAAATTTACATACAAACACATACATTTCTTATGGCTCCACACTAGGATACCTTGTGTCGTGGGAATCATAAACAGTGACATCACAAACATGTTAACATCAAGAACTGGGGGATTTTTGTTGCCCCAGTCGGGGTTCGAACCCGGGACTTGTCGCAAAGTAGGCAGATGCGCTACCGCTGTGCCACAGAGGTCGTCAAAGATTAGCGCACAGTCGTGCATTCCCATATTCAATTTTTCATTCAAGCGTCATTCTGTTGCGCAAGGGCGCAACAGAATGACGCTTGGATTCAAAATTTGATTAGAGTCGATGTGAAGGCGCTTGTGCACAATAGATAGTGGGTTGTGAAGATAAAGATCCATCTGTGTTTTTTTATTTTTATTTTGACGCTTAGATGGGTTTCGACTGTGTCAGTCTGCGTTGACCCTTAGGTAGGTACGCTGAGAGATCGATCTCGCATTGATCAATGACTCATCCATCGCTATCATTCCGCAAACAACTCTCTAAAACGTCGAGCTAAATTCAATTCAATCAATCAATAAATCATCAAATAAGGCAGTACTTCACAGAGCAATCGCAAAGTAGACTCGAATAGAAGTTCTGCTTCATCTAGATTCTTTGCCTTATGGTATTACCAAACATACCAAAAAATATAATATTTTATACAACATATGTACAGTATTTCTTACTGATGCGCGATATTCATACGTATGTATATATATGTATGTATATATACGTACGTATGGATATGTAGTTATATTAGCTCAGTACAACTTTTTATAAAAGAATGCATGTAGTATATAAAAGGAAATTCTCATAAGGAGACTAGTGGTATTGTTGAATTACTCTACAAAACAAGACCTGATTTAAGTACTGTTACAGAAAGTGATAAACAGAATTACAAGATCATATTGTATATTAAACGGGTCTAATCGCGATTATTCATTAGGCAAAACGTAAATTACCTTAATTCCGTTATGTATACGTTTTACCTAGTAAATAATCGCAAATAGACCCGTTTAATATATAACTACATATATATACAGGCCGTACGTGTCGCACAAGTGAGTACACGCAGATAATTTTGATTTGCTTTTGACTCGTATTATTTTTAACGACTTGGGATGCTCTTAGATTAACATATTATATATAACATTAGAAGGTCTAATCGTGATTGTTTATTTGGTCAGTAAACTTAATTTTCCTAAACCCCGACGTAAAGTAAAACATTTAGATACTCAGGTAGGATGGCAAAAAATATGACTTCCAAAGTGTCCCCAGGCTCAACTTGTACGGTTGACAGAAGTCCCTTTACATTTTTGTTGCATTCACCCATAACGTTACTGACTACTTAGTGCTGACTAGCGTACACGCGTGGGAGGGTTGCTAGATACTGCCGACTGTACTCGCATCATGGGCGCTATCTGTATCATTATTTATTGTTAAAACGAGCGATACGAAATCTCTCTACAACCTGCGGTTAACTTCTTTGAGTGGACCTTTTGCATTATCATTTGTCCACCTCCTTACAACCATACTTATGAAACTTGTTACTAGTGGTACAAAGGTGATAATGCTTTAACTTGCGTGCAAAATTATTATTGCAGAGTCGTCTCAGCCAATGAAGGTGAGCATCGGGCTAGGGCGTTATTGGCAAGGGCCCAAGGGTGATAATCGAATAGTTGACAGGTCAAGAAGGGCTGGTGGACTCGTAACGGTCCTGCTACTCCTGCTTCGACGTGTTGCCGTGACCGTCAACGCATTCGCACAACTTATTTTAGGGGCCTTCCGTTTTGGTCAAAAAGGGCCGTGTTTCATTTTCTATCTATCTATACAAATAAAATTCAAAGTCCTGACTGACTGACTGACTCACTCATCAACGCCCAGCCCAAACCGTTGGAGCTAGGAAGCTGAAATTTTGCACAGAGGGTCTGTATAAAATGTAGACAGGGAATAAGACGGTTTTTTTTTAATTCAACACCTTAGGGGACGATAAAGGGTTGCCAAAATTTGTATGGGAGGCATAAAGAATATTGATTGCACACGTGTTTCGCCGTTTTTCTGAATGTAACCCTTAAGGGAGTGAACGGGGTTACAAAATATTGTTCCTTGAATCTTTTTGATTTTAAAAGGTTTTTTATTTTTTATTTTTTGCGGATAATTGATCAGAGCTAAACTCGTCTGCACCTTTTATTGAAGCATGCTGAATAGCTAAAGTCCACGCGGACGGAGTCACGGGCAAAAGCTAGTAAATCATTTACTACAATGGTTTACTACTTATTTTCCACATCAATTCGGTGTAAATTGCGTAGCCGCTTAGTACAATTAGTATTTCTAATTGTGGATTTGTAGCTTACTCGGCTACGCAATGTATATCGTACTCGTCGTACTACGAAGGATTGGTGGAGGCTTGCAATACTAGTGGCTGGTCTTACTGTCAGAAGTTTTCAAGCCGTCCTAAGGCCCCTGATTCGGCTTAACGACTGCCATCTATCGACTCGATCAAGTTATTAATCAGACATTATACCTAGACGTAAATTCAAGGTTTAGAATTAAAGTTGCATGCCAAATAATAGATAAGTAGGTACCTACTTCAATAAAAACCAACGATAAGTGGTTTCAAGCATGTTTACCACCCATTATCTGCTTAGCTTTAGTTTTTTGCTCAATGAAGTTATTATCCCAATTAAACAAAGTAGAATTGGATTTTAACATAAACTCTAGTGATTGTGGTAAAGTACCAGTACTTCCCAAACTTTGGGCACTAAGGAGGAGCCCTCTCCGCTTCATTATGAAAGCAGCGCATGCTCCGTTGCATTCTTGTGCCTGCGTCGTCGATAGTTTGGCTGGGCCATCGTACGACGGGAGGTGAACGAATTGCCTTATCATCGGTCCCGTGGCTTTTACTGGTAGGTGAGCCTAATTTAGATGCAAAGCAACTGTTTCCTGGAAGACCACTGCTTGAACTGTATCTATATGATTCGACGCTATCAAACTATTATTGAAACTATTTTATTCCGGTTCCTATTAGTATAATTTTTTTAGTTGGGAACTGCCACTTTCCCACAAATGAAGTATTCTGGGACAGTATTTTAAATAACACGTTGCCAATTTTGATAAACGAAGTCCAAGAACTCGCGAGAAAACATGATTACCTATCTAGTTTTGGGGTGAAATGTCAGTCAGTTTTGAGGTTAGAATTTTGTTTTAGCGACCCGCGGACGATGATGTACCTGGGTGGATCTACACGAATTGTCGCTAATTCGTCATTGTTCTCATTAATCTCTCACAGTTCTCAGCACAACAGAAATGTACTAAGAATACAGCTATTGTCGTTTTAGTATGTAAGTTTGTCAGTCAACTCCAACTAATATAGAAATAAAAATATCTCTAACAACTGTTGCACTGACAACATAATAAGTGTGACACTTCCAAGGACAATGACGACGACAATTTGTGTAGATTCACCCACCTACAAAAGTTGGACAAGTATAAGGCTAAGCGCGCACGGGTTACTTTTGTAACCGTGACTGTTTCGTCACTCCGTAGATTTGTATGGAAATGCGCGAAATGACACCCAGTTGTCACGTCGTAACATGCGTGCTTCTCCATACATATCTACGGTCTTGATAAGAGTGACGAAACAGTCACCGTGACAAAAGTAACCCGTGGGCGCGTAGCCTAAGAATAAAATAATGGACTGTTATTTCGCTGGGTCCGCCCGTTTGTCTGTCTGTTGCCCAGACTTTACTAAGCGTTTCTGGGCAAAGCCACGGGCTGGCCTGTCTTTCTGGTACGCTTAGTACCAGAAAGATGAAATTTGTTTTTATGTACCTAGGCTCGACTGTGTCCCCTGCCTGCTTGGCAAAGGCCTCCCGTTTAGATCTCCTCCCCTTCCAGTTCGTGGCCGCCTCCTGCCAACCCAACAGAAAGGTTTTGAGGTCGTTCCGGGATCTCGGGATTTTTCCCTAAGATACAGGTTTTGCCTAGTTTAGGGAATAGAAGTCTGACACTGTTTCTGAACTCATGTTGTACAGCCTCTGCCTATTTTAAGTGTGTGCGTACCTATACTTTAGTCACTGTCTCATTTGATAGTAGGTATTCGTGTTTTTGCTATTTTTATAATAAATAAATTATTATTATAATTATCTCGACGTGAGTCAGCCCCTTTTTATACAAATAATAATGCGAAAGCCAGATTAGATGGTAAAATAACATAGAAATAAAATATACTATTAATTAAGATCCGGACTACTTAACGTACTTGATTTTTGGTCTTATTTTTCCGACCTGGTCGGATTCTTACGACAAGTTTATCCGGATTTAAATCATTAAAGAAGAAATATCCTTGTAAAGAAAAAAATAGGGTAGGTACCTACCTATTCTAAATTAGGGATATTTGGTTTTTCGTCTACACCATAATGTGTCTTTAGGGTAGAAGTGTCCCAAGGCGTACTTTTGCACTACATCTTGGCAGCCTTATAAATATTGTTGAAGAGAAAAAGGTTTATCAGAATCGTGCGAAGTGGCAACGCCTGGTCTTCCGCAAGCTCCTGGATCCTTTGTCTAGGATCTGCAGTTCGCTTGCAAACACAACATATCAAGTCTTTGTGTCGTCAATTTACTATTAACATGTGTCAAAATCTCTACTTTAACCCTTCGAAAGACGCCATCCAACTTATCTCTACATCACGTACTAATTTAGCATCAGAGCGCACGTGGATACTCTCATGCGTTCGTCACCGTACCATTACTCACGATGTGCAAAACCTCTATAAATAGGAGGTAAACTTAACTGCACCAAATTGGGCGTAAAAATCGACCACGGTACGAGGCGCCGGCGCCAGGCGGTGCTGGGACGTGCTCTTATTGTCGTTGCTCGCATTGTATCGAATCGGTATAAAGCTTTGTAGGTAGGTAGAACAGACGCACAGGCCGAGGTATCTTTATGCAGTTGTTTCAGTATAAAATGAACTTTATTCAAAGCGTCTCTTTTTCACTGGCTCAAGAAAGGCAAACAAGAGGAGGGCGCCCCAGCGCGTGCGGTTTTGATTGAGAGCTTCTAGCCTATTTACATACTTTGGGGCGAGATGATGGAGCAGGCTTTAAAAAGGGGCAATACGATAAATTAGCAAATACAAATTTTGTATTCTAGATAGAAGAACTTATTTTCTGTTGAGTTAGTCACAATTTGATAGAATCAATATACATACATAATTTTCCTGCTGTCCACTATCAAGACCTTTGAGTCCGTTTCCCCTGAATTACTGAAGATGCCCATTCCCGAATTTCCTTTTCCCCATTTTCATGAAGTTTATTCCGTCTATACTTTAGTGTAATGTTGCCAGAAGATAAAATTTACCAGTGACCATGTAAAATCGTACAAGGCACGTACAAAAGTTGTCAATCGGAATTTGATTGTATATTCGTACGCATAAGATCGCTCAAAAATACAAAATTTAAAGATGAACCTGTCGACTGTACCAAGACTACCAAGTCTGCAAACTGTGTTGTCTTCGTCTAGACTCAGATTATACTCTATTGACCCTGTGTTAACCCAATTGACCCCGCTCGAAATCAAAATGGATTGTGAGTAGATTGATGTTTGACACATTTTGTATGGCACTGCTATCACGAAGGCACAACTGATGACTTCACTGTGGGTACAGTGGACTAATACACAGACTGCACTACCACACACTACTGTTGAAATCAAATCATTTATTTGTCATAAGCCTAGGTGTTGATTACATACGAGTCTTGAGAAAAAATAATATGAACTCTGTTTTACCCACAGGGCTAACAAATCTTTCAGGGCTACAACATAGCTGGCATGCATTGCATGCATTACATATAAAATTAATATCAATTGTTAGTGTGTGAAAAATGACAATTAAAATCTTTAAAAACCTATTTAGAGGCTAAAAATTCCACCCATGCCGGGATTCGAACCCGCGACTTCTGGCTATCCGTGCTAGCGCTCTTTCCAACTGAGCCAATGGGCGACACACTGGCATGAGTGAAATTGCGAACCTCTGTATTACGTACAGGCAGCGACATCTGGCTGAAGTAATTTGCATCACTTGCAGCCCCGAGTACCTACTTTGCAGTTAGGTTTTACTTCGGAATGATATCGCTGTACCCACATGATTATATTATTTTTTTGATTTTATTATTTTTGATTATATTAAATTGTCCTTAGCACGGGTTATAGTGCATTAAAAATTATATAATTAAAATCTTTAAAGGAAAATTGAATCATCGGCTTGTTATCATCGGTTTTGCAACACAAAAACAAAGATTGCCGAGATGAACTCTACATTAGCTTTTCTTTCAAAACCCTCAGGATAATTTTGTTGTCCTTTCATCCGTTTGTCCGTCCAAGACCCTTTTCTCGGGAACAGGTACAGCTATTAAGTTGGAATTATTATTACGTCATCGGCCGTGGTAGAACATTTTGAGGCTTTCTAGCAATACATGGCCATTAATGTCTAATATTTGAGACTTATACATATAAGCATAGGTAGGTAGGTACTTATGCATATATAATAAATAACATAAACAAGACCTTGATCAAGCTTTGCGAATCAGAACGAAACCAGGGGGCGAGTCTCTAAAATGTATAGTTGTTCAATAGAGTCATCATATTAGTCCGGTAATGGTCGTTTTATTCACACTATCGGTAGTCTAGTAACCAATCGCATTACAATGGTATAACCCGTGCTACTTAAGGTCTTCGCGAGAGATGCCTACTGAAATGACATTGTACTGCTATTGCTTTGTAGACAATCTGCCAGATTGAGGCAAATGACAACCATTGTCATGCCTATATAATTCTATTGAAAAACTATGTAAGTATTAGACTCTTGTGGATGCGGTCAAAAGACAAATATACCTACATAAACAAGTTTTTACCACAAAATAAAACCGCAATACTCATTAGCATTACCTATGTACGAGGGCGTTAATTATGTGTCGTGATGCGTCCACACATGGGTCAACACTCGAGTTATCAATCTCGCTCTGGGCCAAGTTATTATTCAGGCCAGGAAGAGTACTCTATATTATTTATCAAATGCATGTCAGTTGCAGTGTGAAATTGTGGATAAATGAAAATTTACGAAATGTACAGAAAAATATATCATATTCTTTCTTCCATTCTTGAATCAAAGATCTTCCCCAAGTGTTCGTAAAAGAGAAAAGAAGAGGTTATATAAATTTCTTTCTTTATTTCTCGCTGGGACAAACTGGCAGTTTAATTTTTATTCGTTAGAGAAAACATACAGTTGTACAAATATGTAGTTAGATAGATATAGAAAACACTATATTGTACATAAAAAAAGAAATTGCACAGAAATGTCTTTACCTAGGAGTACATACGGCGGCCTTACCACTAAAAGTGATCACTTCCAGACAACCTTTGGAATACGGTTTACATATATATATGTTACAGTCAAAAATCTTAAACGGTCAAAACTAAAATCAGTCAAAAGTACCTACCTACTTTGGTCCAAAGGTTACATTTGAAATACCAAATGGTAAAAACACCTAAAATGATGCATCACTCAATCTGCGACAGCAAAAACAATTATATTGGTGCGGCGTAGCGCGGAGCGCGAAGGAGCGTGTTAGGTTAAACATGTAAGACCGAAAACCAACTCGACGTTGTTGGAGACATATTAGAATTTTACCTTACTTTTCTGCATTCAAAACTAGGTTGGGCATATAATTAGACACAGTAGAATCTTGAACCAGTAGGTAAAATAAGTTGAGCCAACATAGGCCACATTGGCCCGTCATGTAGAAGCAAAATTATCAACAGCCACTGTCCCCGTCACCCAATTATTCACCGGCTGTTGGCTTCGTTCTTTTTGTCGGCAAAAACTGTGACTCAATGTCGGTCAGCGGCTGTCTTTGTTTCAGTGTCGCAAGCCCCAATCTACAACTCCGTGGTAACGGATATAATTAGAAGCTCGGTACAGTGGCGGACATGAGGCCTGACGATACTTTGTACAGGGTAAAATCCCTTGATGTAGAGTAATACCTACGATGAAGGGAAAGAAGTATGTCAGGATCGAGGCAAACGTTTACATCATCAATCATCATCGTCACCAGTTTCTGTTATTTCACATCGTCATTGAAAGACATAGGTAGTTCTCGGAAAACCGATTTCCATAGTGGCCGGTTTTACGTCATCAAGTCTCAAAGCTGTACCAGTCTAATATACGACTGGTATTTTTTGGATGGTTTTATGGACTAGCAAAGGAATTATTTTATACACATCAAAGATTGTTTTTAACGGATAATCTATATAAGTGTGGGAATTTCCCAAATGAATGACTTTTCGGAATGAAAACTAGCTAGATCCCACTAGCTAGATGCAGTAGACGCTAGTAGAACTAGCTGGACATTTAATATTCTCCTATTAATATTTACGAATGTCGTCTTTAATTTGTTTTCATGAGTATAGGCTATAATTCGTAGATAGATAGAATATTCTTTATTATACACAGAAATTACAGTAACAGAAATTATATAAAAAATATAGTACAAATGGCGGCCTTATTACTAAAAGCAATATCTATTAATTTTCGTACAGACACAAAATTTAGTACAGTGCAGTTACCCGCTCATGTAGGAAGATCAGACACACCTAGGTATAATCGAGGAAATTGTTCAAGTGGTTTCCTTCCCCACATGTTATCTTTATTTGTCACAGTGTTGAATCATATCATAAGTAAGTGCAGTTCCAGTTATCTACTTGTTTCTTAGACGACCGTACCCGAAGGGCACCAACTCGTGCCAACGTGTCTGTCTGTTTGACCGTTAGTCCGCCTGCAATTAAGTGTAGCAAACAAACAAACAAACAAACAAACAAACAAACAAACAAACAAACAAACAAACAAACAAACAAACAAACAGACAGACAGACAAACAAACAAACAAACAAACAAACAAACAAACAAACAAACAAACAAACAAACGAACGAACGAAGGAACGAACGAACATAACAGAACATAAGTACATAAGTTGTGCAGTGCAGGCCATACCATGGCGTTAGCGTGGGCGTCTGATAGAACTGATATTTCATACCTAACTTTGCCCATATCACAATAACGGGTATAGCGTGGCGTGATCCTTATCGGATAATGCATATCACAATAGCAGTGGCTACAAAACAACACGTTTTCGAGCACTTGTGGTAGTCACTGTACCTCCAGACCACATACACGACAGTGACTTCGCAACATTGCCCCATTTCGTAGAACTACAATTCGTGATTTACTATGAGAATTCGATCTTCTTCTTTCGTGTCGAAAGTGTCGACTCCTCCTCAGACATCGCTCCCAAAACCGCGCCGCTGCGATTGCACTGGGTGATGCCTCCATGAGATCCTGCAGAATGCTCTGTGGAGCTCAGTTCAAGTTACGATTTTTATTGCATTGGCGGCGCGAGCTGGCACCACTTAGCGCCTTAACTCGAGTTTTGCGATACCCGGAATTTAACCGTTGAACGTTATAATTACAATTTTACTAATCCATTATTCATCATCATCAATCCATTATGTCTCCACCGAGGGGCTCTCTTCCCTGAGGAAGGTATAATGCCATACTCCACTACAGGGGCCAAGCCCGGATTTTTGGAGGCTTGCAAGAAGGGTGGCTAGTGTTACTGTCAGAAGTTATCAAGCCGCCCTATGGCCTCTGACTTGGCTTAACGACTGCCATCTATCTAATCCATTATTAAATTTCTGTTATATATTTTACATCCACCGCGGTTGGGTAACATAGGTTGCTGGTGTCCTAATGTTTGACGAGCGCACAAACTCGTATTTAATAAAACAATGAGCCATTGGACAGGTTTACTTGATGCTTCTAAGTGATACAGAGATTCATGAGTACTTAATATATTGTACCGTTGGATTCTTAGTAATAATAACAACTTCCACATAACAGAATAACTTGTCCGGGTCCTAACTGGGATAGCTTGTGCTATGGTAACCAAGCAAGGACGTCACTAACATGGAAATACCTGGCCTTGCCAGGCCTGCCGGGGTAGTGCGACGGCGTTAGTCGCACGTTTTGAATGTCAGAACTCATGATTTGCAGTACAATAACTGTCAAATATTGTCATTTTATCTCCCCAAAACGCATGACTGGTGCCATCGCACTACCCGGAGGGCGAATCTCTAAAATGCATAGTTGTTCAATAGAGTCAGGTTAGTCCGGTAATGGTCGTTTCATTCACACTATCGGTTTTGTAAAAAATCGCATTACAATGGTATAACCCGTGCCGTGTCAGAGGCCCATAAGGGCAGCTTGATAACTTCTGACAGTAATCTGCCCAGTGTTTACAATAAAATTGATTTTGATTTATAAAAAGAACCAAAGTATAATTAAGTATGTATTGGTATTTCCAAGGACAAATTGTAGAGTAGTTACTTTCTTGTCATGTACAATTGGGAACACCTCAACCTTTACAATTTACCTATAGTTGCAAAGTCGCCCGTAACGTAACTATCACTCGGTTTTTTGTGCACTATCTATTTGGTAAGGTGCTGTCAACAGCTGTCACTCTTTTTTGGAGTTCCGTAACCGCCCTGTGACCAGGTGGAGCGACGACATTCGCAAAGTGGTGGGCAGTGACTGGAAGAGGAGAGCTGAAGATCGGGCTCAGTGGTGTGTCTTGGGAGAGGCCTATGCCCAGTGCAGCAGTGGACTGACACCGGCTGATTATGATGATGAACTGAAAGGTTTTTAACAGGACCCTATTACTCTGCCTCTGCCTCTCCTTTATACCTTTAAAGGACTCTTATCTTTGCAACCATAATAGGTAGCCCGTTGTAATTCTACAAAACAATTACGTATTAATATGGCGAATTATTTCACAAATTATTATTTGTCAAATAATGCGCCAGATTTCAAAATAAATAAAAAATAAGGTGAGTCTCCGTAAATGAAACCTGTTTTTCGCCGTGTCTTTTTGTTTTTGCTTTGTCGTAAAAACTGTAATACATACAGGCATCAAACATGGCGTGTTTATTGAAATTATTACGGATCCCTCAGTGCGTGAGTCTGACTCGCACTTGGCCGGCCCTTTTGACAACATACTTACTTTATTTTACTTCATATTTATATTAAATAAGACTGAACAAAGATTATTAAAATTTGTGTACGAGAAACGGGGGCAAAGTAGAGTGCACAGATTGTAATGGTTGATGTGACTGTACCTAATAATAATTTGGCCTTTTGCATCTTCTTAATGAGATGATCTATACAGCGTCCAGCGGCATCCTCACTCACACTAGATGGTTGAAGGGACCACTCCGACGCTGTAGTGCCTGGGACATGGTTTTTTATAGATGGTTTAGGCTTTTTGTACCTATTGTATGAAGAATATTGCTTTACTTTGTATTCAGTTCAAGTGTCAATCTGGCGATGCCCTTTTCAGTCGGTGTTATTATGACATCAAAACGTGATTAGACTATTGATATTTGCTATACAATAGAGGTACATTAGACGGCGCATTGACCTTTACATTTTCAGTCAGAATTCAAGAATTGGACTGATTTCATGAAATTCCCTTTACAGGAACAATTTCATTTCAATTCATTTCAACGTAAATAATTTACATTCCGATTGCTGAAAGTCAACGTACAATGTTAAATGTAAGCCTCTTCACACAGTTTCTCAATTTGATTTAGCTCTAATTGATCAACCTAAAAACAGAATACACAAGACGGTATTTAAGGCGCTAGGCACTGCCAACTAGAGCTACCAGTGGAAAAATCATATCTTCTTTTACAGAAAATAAGTGAACATCCCTTATTCCTCCCTCTCATCCCTCATCTTCATCCCTCAACCCTTAATGAATATTTTAGCACCTTTTAGAGCCTACTGACAGAAACCTAGGTTCAAAAATCTAGGAATTAAAAGCAAAGTGCCAAGTGATGCAAATTACTTCAGCCAGACGTCGCTGCCTGTACGTAATACAGAGAATATTGTAGGTTCGAGATTTCACTGATGCCGGTGAGTCGCCCATTAGCTCAGTTGGAAGAGCGCTGGCACGGATAGCTATAGGTCGCGGGTTCGAATCCCGGCATGGGTGGAATTTTTAGCCTCTAAATGGGTTTTTAAAATTAAAAGCAGTTTTGCCAAAAATGGCGGTTTCAGCGGAAATCAATAAAAGTTCTAGGTTGTTGATCCTACGTTCTAGACTGTAGATTTTAAAAATAGTTGTCACATTTGTTAAGATATCTGATGTTTACTTTTAGAAAGAAACGTGTTATAAAACAAGTAATTATTTTTGTTTCATTGGTCTAGTTAGCTAAGTAGTTAGCGTAGCGCCTTAACTAAATTCTCAAATCAGAATCATATTCTTAACGCCTGTTTCTGATTTGAGAATTTAGCTAAATTTAGTTAGTAGGTAGAAAAATTAACTTGAGTTAAGTATTGTCCTATGATCAGACACAAAGTACCGTTTGGCAGGGTAATTCACTAAAGCTACCTAGAAATTGAGTAAAAATCTTTATACCTTATTGAATTACAAACGCTACTTAAGCGACAATAAGTTGCAACTCGGCCTAATGTTTTATAACAAATTCCTACTTTAATGATGTAATTAATTCTTACTTAACTTCCGCAGATTGGCTGGTTTTATTTCCTCATGTATAATTATTTGAATAAGTAATTCTTTATTGGTTCTTTATCTCCGTCTTTCCAGATCAATTTAATCTAGCAGAAATAACGAAGAGCGACAGTTATTCAATTGACCATATATAAGGAAACAAAACCAGCAGTAGTCGGTGTAATTATATGCAGTGTGTGTCTAAGAGAGTGAGTGTGAGTGTGTATCTGAAAGAGATTTCTTCCGGCAAACCTTTTATTGTGGGATAGCTGATATTTTTGGCCATTTGAAGATAGTTGAGTGGCAAACAGTAACTATTATTCACTAGCAGGTACGTCGCAGAAATTTTTACCGTGAAACGCAGACAGCCTAGCAGTTAGGAACATTGCTGATCGACGACGTTCTTTGTTGAGACATTTTGCAATGAAAAATACCTACTTATTACTATGCATTTTTATGCAGTGGATAAGCTTATCCACCATCCGTGTAGCCATTGCTTGCGATAAAGATGTTACTAAATGCAATCGTCGCTAGATATGATTGGTGAGTCGGGAGACCTTGTGCCGATTAGATAGGGAGCTGTTATTTCAGACACTTTATCTAAGCTAACGATTGATTTATTGTCTACGTTATATTTATATTAGTATTGTAATAATAGTATTGGCGATTAAGAATACCCGATGGCTCGTGAATGAGCAAACAAAGAGTTACTGAACCTTATTTCGATATTTTGACTACAACCGTCTTCTTTTTTAATTACGTATTTATTTATTTAGAGATCTACGATAAACCAACAGCTATTACAAATAAGATATAATCTTATACAGGGAAACGTAAAGACAATTACAGGTTCACCCTTATAGCACACAATTTAGAAACGGGTTTTAAACACTAAAACGAGTCGCTCTCTGCACAAGTTACTAAATTAAGCAGTTAGGTATACTCGTAGTGCACGTATAAAGATACATCGGTATGCAATAGCTAGCTTACAATAATACTCAAAAAATAATAATACGTAAACCCCTACCACGTTTACCTTAGATAAACATTCATCAATCTGAGATTTACTCGTCCTAAAATAATTAATTTATATTATTATGTTCAAGCCTCCACCAATCCGGACTTGGCCCCCGTGATGGACTATACCTTGCTCAGGGAAGAGACCCGTGCCCCTCGGTGGGGACACAATGGGTTGATGATGATATCATTATGTATTCAACAGCGGTGGTAGCGAAGCGGTAGAACGCTGGTTTTCATTCGGAAGGTTGTGGGTTCGAATCGGGGCATGTAACAATGACTTTGTTTTCTTAGGTATGTACTTTTGTGAAGTTAGTAGCAGTACTACTCGGTAACTGTAAAGAAAAATATCGTGAGGAAACATTAACATTGTCGGCGGTGTTCACATACCTTACCTATCGAAATTGCCAAGCCGCGGTGCGGGCACGCGCAGTGATTTGGCCCAAATTCAACTGAAATACGCCTTACAGTGTGTATATCACAGTGTGTATGAATCACTTTATTATTATTGTATTGTATTTAAGAAATATCAACCCCTATTTTCGATAGGCACTTGACACAGTTTCAAAAAACTGTTTACACCTACAGAAAGAGGTGAATGAAATTGAAGGGTGTTTTGGAAAAACAACCAATATTACATTTAACAAATTTTACAGGAAGTAAATAGAATTTGATAAAATGGAAATACTGAAATAGTTAATACTTTTGATATTTAATTTAGTTCATATTTAGACCGGACGTTGGTTGTTTTTGCTCCTCGAATAAACCTAAAGTGTAGTATGAAGTTCAAAGAGTTCATAGAGCAAAAGAAAAGTTTTTTACAGAAATGTGACCTTGGTTGTTTTTCCAAAACACCCTTCAATTAATTAAAGTCAACGAAACGCTTTATCAAAAGATGACTTATGATGTTTGAATTTGAACTCTATTATACTAAAAAGAACTAAGCTACCGCCGTTGACGTTCATACTAATGGATTGTGAACAAGCCAGACACTAGCATATTCTTTGTTCAAAGATCTATAGATCTATTACAGGACATATTCTATGCCCCGCTGAATAGTTTGTCTCGGCTGCCCGTGCACTCCTACGCATTCCTATCTTGTTTTTAATCAAGATTTATGATCAAACCCTGCCCCCAGTCAAGGTAAACAGTCCTTATAAGGAAAACAGTCCTTAGAAGGAAAGCTTGACTCATCGACATCATCATCATCAGATCGAACAATCACGATCCACATCTCAATTAAAACACCCACGCGTGTAGGGTTCCGTTGTAATTTGGAATAATGAAACGTTTATTTGTCATTTTATGGCCAATAAAAGTCTTCATTGGGCTATTAACCCGCAGTTTGCGTTAGTTTAGAAGCTGGAATAAAGATCCCGCTGCATTGCTTTTATATTTATTCAGGTAAAAACATTACATTGCTGATTGCTTGGGAAGATTGTAGTTTAGGTCACAGTAATAATAATATTGGCCTTTTTGCATCTACTTAATGAGAGGATTTATACAGCGTCCAGTGGTATCTTCACTCACACTAAATGGGTGACCACTCCAACGCTGTAGTTCCTGAGACATGGTTTTATGGATGGTGTAGGCTTGCCCAGCACCTATACCATCCTGACAGCTTAGTCGGCCTAGCCCACAGGAAAGACTAGTCAATACGTGCGGAGCCAACTAAGCCGCGGGTTTCCTCACGATGTTTTCCTTCACAGTTAGCGTGAAGTAGGTCACAGTATGTCAAACTAAATTTGACAGCTGATAAACCTTTACTCCTGCACAGTCAATATCAGAAACCCGGTACGGAACCTAGAGTCTAGTCTGGACCACAATTTTGGAACGTGTTTAGGTTTCCGTACGCAAAGGGTGCTAAACGGGATTCTATTATGTACTCTGCTTTTGTTATCTGTCTGTCTGATTGTCTATCTGCCTATTCGTCTGTCTGACCGTTCAAGTTTTAAAAGACTCTATATTTGGGACAGTAGTAGGTAAATATTTTTTTCTTAAAATATATTTTATTACGGCTTTTTACTTTGAAAATAATAAAACAAGTGGCTCTCCTTACGACAAACCCGCTTTTCCGCCGTTTTTTTTGTGCTCTATCGTAAAAATGGTAACACAAACTGACATTGATCCTGGCGTGATTGTGGAACTTATCATAATGCCAACGACAAATAATACTTATAACACGTCCAAGCGCGAGTGGGAACCAATAAACACTCTACTAGTTACAAAAAAGTAGTACGGAACCCTCGTTGCGCGAATATGCCGTGCACTTGGCCGGTTTTTTACTAACTAAATCAGGCGCCTGTGTCAAGACGCCAGCATTTAGCGCAATTCCCGACAGCTAACGAGCTATCATGCTGTAGGTAGATAAAGTGTAATTGCTATCGAGGCGACACAGATCCAATTAATGGCTAAATATAGTTAGACATTGAATGGACCAATTAACTACAAGCGTGGACTTCCACAGAAGTTGCACACAGACCTTCCTACTAGTATTTCTTAATGATTCGCGATGCTCATACATAGTTATATACAGGGCGTCCCAAAGTTATGGTCCATGAAGGGAAAGTACCTTAAATATCGTAGATAGGGTATTTTGCTGAAAGAAGACTTTATGTTATTTTTAAAAGTTAGTTATTCAGCAATCAAAGATATTCTAAGAATTACTTGCCTTGTCTGGGAATCGAACCGACTCAAAATTTAAAAAAAAAACACCCTTACTTTTATGATGCCACAATTGGCATTAAAATAGCCTAAAATAATAACTCTTCTTGAGTAACATAGTATTTTATAAGAAAGGAACAGCGTGAAATTAATCATTATAATCATATTAAAAACATACATGAAACTGCCGCAGTCAATTAAGTAGAAAATGAAAAAAGAAAATCAATATCTACGATATTTAAGGTACTTTCCCTTAATGTCCCATTACTTTGGGACGCCCTGTATAACACGCTTTGATGTGCCAAAATCATAATTTGTTTTATAGTAAGTTATTTGTTTCAAAAAACAAACAACGAAAGAAAAATTATTAATGTCTGTGATAATATTTGTAGAACATGCAGCCTAGAACGTAATAGCAACATCCTGGGACTTTAATCGAGTTCCGTTAAAAACAGCCGTTTTTGGAAAAAAATATTAAAGTCCTAGATTGTTGATTCTAGGTTCAAATAGTTACCACTATGGTAACTTTTTTTACTGTATGTTCTAAAAATAGTTACCATAGTGGTTAAGATTTTTGATATTTGAGTTTTGAAACAAACGTTTTATAAAAAAAGTTATGATATTTGTTCCATTGGTGGCGCTAGTTAGCACCACAAAGCGACTTAAACGGGTCTAATCAAGACCTTCCTACTAATCTATATAGTCCACAGCACATCAACATTAACTTATGTGCACTCTAATCAATCAGACTAAAGGCTAGTTTGCGACAAAAAAAAAATCGTAGTTGAATGTTTTTCGGCAAAATACACTTATTAAATCAGCAGACATTGCTCATAATGTACTTATATACTGCGGAGATATATATATATATATATATATATATTATATATATATATAAAGCTACAATGCGATATGTCAAACTAAATTTGACAGCTGATATATATATATATAAAATAAGATTGGTTGAAGCAAGATTATATTCTTTTTAATGCACTAACCTGTGCATTAAAAAGAACCGTGCATTAAACCCGCTAAGGACAATTTTAAAAACCTATTTAGAGGCTAAAAATTCCACCCATGCCGGGATTCGAACCCGCGACCTCTGGCTATCCGTGCCAAGCAAGATACTTATTGAAACGTAAGGAAAACGACCATCTACCGGATGTTTTCTCTACCTTAGATTGAGACATCAAGATTTACAATCAATCGAAGATTACAGTTTTTTTGTATAATCTATCTATCACGATTAGAACATAGCTCTCGGTCGGTAAGTATAGGATCGGAATAGAACTGCAATAAAAGCTTTGCAACAAGTTTACTTTTTGTAGTGGGTACATTGAGAAGTTTACAAGTTAGAAATAATTTATACTAAATTCTTTAACGAGACATCAATCTACAGCAAGTTTCCTTTTCCTCTGTAGCGTTGATTGATGTGATGAAGTGTCACACATTGAGATCGTGTAGGGTTGAATAAATGCATCATAAAACCATGCAATCATACTATATTTGCCATCTAGTTCTACTTATACATATAATAAATGTGAAGGTTTTGACGGATGTATGGATGTTTGTTACTTTATGTATGACAAACTAGCTTTTGCCCGCGACTCCGTCTGCGTAGTGCGACTTTAGTAGCTACAAAATTTTGCAACCCTCCCTTGAAAACGGCGAAACACGTTTTCAATCAATTGTGTTGAAGAGTATTATTTTAATTTTCAAGAAAATTAGACAACATTCTTTATACCTCCCATACAAATTATGGCAACCCTTTTCGCCCCTTAGGGGTTGAATTTAAAAAAAATCCGGTCTTATTCCTTGCCTACATTGTATTTAGTTAGACCCTCTGTGCAAAATTTCAGCTTCCTAGGTCTAACCGCTTGGCCTGGGCGTTGATGAGTGAGTCAGTCAGGACTTTGAATATTATTTATATAGATATACGGCTGGAATTTGGCACGGAGGTAATACATTATTAAGGACTGGAAATTCCGGGACGAATTGCTACGTTTTATTCCGGAGAAATTCCTAAAATATGTAAATAATAAAATTAAATAAAGTTTATTTTCCAATTGGAATAATAATACAAAATGTCTCTGTAATATTTTTGTATGGGTAGGTAGAATTTAAACGCAAATAAAAAAATCAATTTTTGTATCCATAAATAATCCAAATTCTTATCAAACTTACTGATTGCACAGCAAAATACTTAACTTAAAATATTACTAAATAAAGTAGGTACAATTTATATTCGTGGTGTACCGCTATTTATCTTAAAGTAAAACTTTCATATTAACGCACAGCTAATAATTACAATGGTTTTCAGTCTTCAATGTTCAACTTACCACGCTCCTTCGCGCTCCGCTACGCTACGCGCTTCGTCGCACCTATATTTTTGTTGTCGCAGATTGTTCTCTTAAAAAATAAGTCAAATATAATGAGCAAATATCCGAGCAGTATATGTCCTTATTAGGATATATACTGCTCGAATTTTGCTATGAGAATGAGTATTATCTTCGCGCGCTCTGGGTAATTTGCTGTGCAGTCAGTATTTATGATGAGATTGTCGCATTTTTGTACCTTCAGGAATTTATTTGTTTCGCATTAGAGGATAAAAGTAATGTCGTGCTGATGTATATTTTCGAATTACCTGCTGTACTAGCTGTGTTCAACATTTATTTTATTT
This sequence comes from Yponomeuta sedellus, assembly GCA_934045075.1. NCBI lineage: Eukaryota > Metazoa > Arthropoda > Insecta > Lepidoptera > Yponomeutidae > Yponomeuta > Yponomeuta sedellus. Next base: position 5,641,319 of record OW203726.1, on the reverse strand, counting down.
GTAGTGAAATAATTTATTTGATGTAAAAAAGTATATAAATGATAGAAAGAAATTGATTGTAATTATTTATCTCATGTGCAATTAATAATATCCCTTTTTGTATTATTAGTCCAATTCACTGCATTTTTTATTATACAAAAAATTGTATTTCGTTAGATAGCTGAGAATCTCAATGATCAGCAAATTTGTAGGTACGGATTATATATAGGGCCAGTATCTAGCTGTGTGTGGATGAGATATAATAATTATCAGAATTAATTAAAATAGAAGTATAATAAAATGTACTCAAAATTTCCACGCAAAGAAAAGTCGCGGGCAAAGGCTAGTTTTCTATAAACATCCTCCTACACGTGAGGGCTAGACGTACTCCTTATTCGGTCAGTCTAGGTAGACAAATATGGGACTGAAATGGCTCTGGAGAGACAACAAAGGCGTGAGAATTACGTTAAGTCTTGGAGCCAAACGATCCCATAGATAAAGTAACATGCTTAAATACATGCTTGGTTTTAAGATGATTTGAGAAAAGATGGTCAGAGTGGAGTTTTTTTTTTCCGCTGCCTTTTTCTCCACTACAATTACGGCCCGAAGGCGGCGGCTTACACTTTACATTGTACATTGACATTCAGCAAACAGAATGTAAATTCTTTACGTTGAAATAAAATTATTTGAAATTTTGAAATTTTGAAATTGAAATTTGAATCAAGGAAAAGTATGAAAGAACAGAAGCTACGTATTAATTTAGGTAAGAATATATTTTCTTCCTATCCAAAAGAAGAAGCAGTTCTTTCGACCTTACTTCTGTAGACTAACTGATAGAGTATTATCGACTGTCGATTTCCTCGTTGGTGCAGCGGTATCACGTCTGGTTGCCATGCCGGGGGTCGTGGTTTCGATTCCTAACTGGGTGCTTCCATACATTTGTACCAATGCCCTCTTCTTCTTCTTCAGGCTATATTAAGTAGTCCACTGCTGGACTACAATGGCCAATGGCCTCAGTCTGGTTGTATTTCCGTGTTTGCTTGCCTGGTCACGGCCTTAGTACACGGTATGCTAGTTTGGGACTAGTGATTGTGGTGTGGGCAAGTTATTATTTATTATGCGTGGGAGATAACTTGAACAAAAGCCGAGCGCTCGCGAGAAGTTTAAAACAGCCACCGAGAACATTTATTTGCGTAAATAATGCATTATACTAGCGTAAATAATGCTACTTTGCCAAGTGAAAAAAAAATGCAACACCCTGCACAATAAGAAAATATTAGACAGCAAAATAATTTCCATCGCTGTTTCATGAAGAGATTTAAAATATATGGTTGGGACAGCAAGTAATCAAGCTTAATTTCTAGTTGCGCTTTGTAAATTTTAAGAGGAGAAAGTGGGCTTACAATTTTGTTGCTGATTTTACTAAAGTCTGATGTCTTGATAACCCAGTGGTATTGTTAAGATCCGTATTCGCCAAACACGGTTTGGTTTTTCGGCTATTTGGTCGCCAACATAACACTGTTCGGTTTCACAAGAGCATTTATTTAAATATTTCTTAATGTAAATAAAAAAAACCGTCAGCTCGAAAATAACAGAAAATAGGAAGCACATGGAGACAGCAGTCAGTAAGTGCATCTTTATCTTTGTGTGCCATGCATGCCATTACAGTGGTAATGAATGAACCGGGTGAACCAATTATTATTGCAACCGGTAACCGGCCACCGACCCCAGTCCATTGTGGCCGAGATAAAGATAACTTCGCTCTAAAGCTGGGACCGTACTACGAGCTATTTAATTATTAAATGTTCTTAACACTAAAAGCACATAACAAAGAGATGATGATATCAACCCTTTGTATGTCCCCACTGCTGGGGCACGGGTCTCTTCCTGCATCGCAGTAAAGTTAGACCATACTCCACCACGGGGGCCAAGTTCTGGTATGCGAAGAATTGTAAAGCACATACAAAGATAACAAAAAATATTTTGTGATATCAACCCTTTGTATGTCCCCACTGCTGGGGCACGGGTCTCTTCCTGCATCGCAGCAAGCTTAGGCCATACCATCTATCTACTACGGGGGCCAAGTCGAGGTTGGCTAAGGATTTTAAACTACATAACAAAGTGTAACAAAAAATATTTTGTTTGTAAATTATTTTTGTGTATAGTGTTTATGCGATAAAAATATATAATATGTGACTACCAAATAATAAACAGCTCTAAAATTAATTAACATTCAACACTATAAAATGAAGTTTCAATGTTTTATCGCGTTCACAGAAGTCTCAGTTGTTGACAACTGACTTGGTATTGGCTTTGAATTGACTTGGTATTAATTCCAGGATCCGGGTTCGATCCTCAGCTATTGATTTTAAATATAACAAAACATATTTATGTACAATTAGACTATAAATTAGAGCAAACAATTTATCTAAAAGTTCATAATTAAGTTGGAGACCTCTATTTCAAAGTACAAAAGTATAAATTTACAATTTTTTCGCGGGATTCGAAAAAAAATACCAGCTGTTACAGTAGCTACCGACCGTTTTAGAATATAGCTAGTAGTAGCCGCAAGCTATGGTAAACAAAGTTTTACACAGTTTGGAGGTAAAGACATTGAGCATGCACTATACAATACGTCGGATTTATATAAGTACCTTACAAATGAACTTTGATAAGACGAACTACTGAGTATTATTTATAATTAGTTGAACTACTTATAAATTATCAGTGAGAGTGATGATACTTGATGCCAACGTAAACAGACTTTAATTACGTGCCTAATCTCGCACATTTTCTCTGAAAAATATTTTTAGGAACATCGAAAGTCACCCTCCTTTTAGTTGCCTTTTATTTAGCCTTATTAGCCATGACATTTTTGTTTCACCTTTAATATCATATTGATTTGGTTCAGTCAACTGAAGGTCGAACAACCTCCTTCGAGTTTGATCTTTCCAAACGAACTCCTTTTGCGGTATATATAGGTACCTAAGCATTTTGCTTTTCTGTCAAGAAAAATATTTTTTGTTTCGTAATATTTAAGGCTTGCGCAGACGAGGGACTATCCCCCGGGTTCTTTTTTATCCGTCGATATAGATCTCTTATAAAATGTATCGAATAACGCACACGAAGGACTTAAAAATACCCCGTACAAAAAGTCCCTCAAGTTACAGAGGACATCAAGATACCGGACTGGACAGAAGTTCGGCGTTTTCTTGTAAAACGCCTTTTCTTTTTCAACTTCATGTAAATTACACCACAACGGAATCTCAGAATATTTGCTTCCATAGCGAACTTCCATCACTCAATTTCCGGGGAACAAATGACCGCACACCGTAGGCGTTGCGTCCGCGACAAGTATTCGGAGGACATTTTTTACAGACGAGGGATTTTTGTCCCCAAGAGACAAAAGTCCCTCGTCTGCGCAGGCCTTTAATGGCATCTAAATGGTTGCTACTAACCTTATTTATAAAGCAACCTCATGAGAGGAACATTTGTGACACTGACCATCATGGTGCATGTGGTGCATACCTACATGTTTGTGACTTTTTGGAAAAGAATTGCTGTTTTTTTTTTTAATTTAATTTCAAGTACAAGAAAATAAAACTGGCAATGGCGCGAATCGCATTGCGCGATCCATCGCTCCAACACCAAAACCAAGAGTACTGTGCCAGGACTATCGCTTTACCGATAAAATCAAAATTGAAGGCGCAAGAAAGTTGAGATTTTACGCAGCTAATTATTATGAATGCACCAATAAATAAAATCTCGCCGATAATAAAAGATCCAGTGAAATGATAAAAACTGGGAGGAAGTAACGGTGTACAACGTCGTAAATATTTATATGCGGCAGATATTTTGACACTACCGTTATATTTAAGGTTTCGAGATGAAAGTGATACTGAGGCGAGATCATTTGCAACACTGAAAAGTATCTCCAATCAAGAATGTTAAGCCCTCATCCTTACGCGCTTTGGATAGTCGAAGCCATAGATAGAACAGCTTTATTATAATTATAACTTCTTATATGTAAAAATGTTATTGTCTTCATTATAATATAACCATAACCTTATATAACCTTATGGCGTTAGTCGTATGATGTCAAATAATAACCTGACCTAGTGCGGTTACACTGACAGTTGTTCTCGAGCCAAGTTTCATACCAGCACATACATTTTAGGCACCGACTCCACGATATATTTCTACAATACTTAGATATACGAATTTTAAATTTGTAGGTGATATTCTTTCAAATTATTTCTGCATTTTTAGTAGCTTAGTGTAGAGAAGTCGGTTTTTATTTTGAAAAAATTCTTCTCTCTTCTTTAACCTATAGCCACCCGATGCTAAATGTAGATCTCTTCTAATGCACGTCATTAATTTCGGTTTTTGGCTTTCCGAATAAAGTCTGTTAACAGTTGTTGGTCAAAATCTCTTACAGAGATAAGCTCGCCTTTGTACATGTTATTTCTTATGTAATGTCCTATTTAATGTTTCGTATGTAATAAAGTATAATTAGAATTAGAATGCATGACAATTGAATGTTAGTAGATGTACGAGAAACTGGAAATTAGTTGTGCATATCGTCACGTAAAAATAAAATTATCTAAGAAATGTTTCTTCAGTGGACGCGGTCAATTCGAATGGTAATTAAAAAAAATATATAAAATTGAAAATTTAGAAAAATTGGCAGTACACGGGCAAAATTGGCAGATCTCACTTTTGAGAGGTCGTAAGTTAGATTCCGGCAAGTATGACTTTGTTATCTAAAAAAATAAAAAAATATATTTATTACAGCGCGGCGTAGAAATTATGATTTAATGAACTTTACAAATTAAACATTAATATAATTTCAACAAGATTTACATTAAAAAATTAGAAAAAAAAAAACCAAAAAACTGTTTTTTGGTGCACTTAACTGTTAAGGAAAACATCGGGCGCGCATACCTCAACGCTGGAAATCGTTGATCTGCGGTGGGCACGCGTGTTGATTAAGCCCATCTCTCCGTCATCTATCTCTGTCTCTGAGAAAGCGCTTTGTGCCCTGCAGTGGGTCGTTTATAGGGTGTATTTGTTAAGTTGTGCTTATGCTTAGGTTATCAGTGTCCTTCATTATTATTTTTTCATTATTATTTATTATTTTATTTATTAAGTAGCACCAACAGAATGCGTAAGTATACAGATTTGCAGTAACATTTACAATGTTACTGTATGGTATGACATTTACTGTCTTTTTGAACTTAACTAAAATGAGACAATATCAAAACTTATAACTGTAATAAAATACTTCTTTCTATCTCTCTTGAGACAGGTAGGTATCTATATTATTATGAAAACTAATTAAGGGGCTAGGCGATGCTAAGGGCTCTCCGCGTTCAGTTCAATGCGTTCAGGGCGCTGATACCTCGTCACAGTAGCGCCTCCGGCATGTTCGCGGACGCGCGAGTAGATTGTTTCTACGCGATCATGCGTAAGCGTGGCGCGTCACTAGTGAGCAGGGTGCGGGGCAGCGCCAACAGCGTCCTGGCGATGATCGCGGCGCGGGTCGACTCCGCATACATCAACGTATGTAAATAAATAAAATGTTCCTATATGCTACTAACATAAAATAAGTTTTAAATGTACCAAATATGAATCCTGTTATTCGAAATAAATAAAGTTATTACTATTATTATAAGTAGCGACATTAGAGGAAAACATCTTCTTCTATAACGCGACTTTGGAAAAAGTGAATACCAAAATATCACAAATCTTAATGAATATTTTAGCACTTTTCAGAGCCTTTTTACTCAAAAGAACCTAGGTCTAAGAATCTAGGACTTAAAGCAGTTTTGCCAAAAAACGGACGTTTTAGCGGAAATCGATTAAACTAGGACTTAAATCGATTTCCGCTAAAACCGACCATTTTTGGCAAAGTTGCTTCTAAGTCCTAGATTCTGGGACATAAGCTCTAGCTAGACAGTAGGTTCTAAAAATAGTTGTCACAGTGGTTGACGTGCTGTGTGGTGTCGGCCTAGAGAATAGCACCAACCCAATTCTACCCGCGGGTGTCGTAAAAAACGACTAAGTGACACAAACCGAGGGGTGGGCACTAGCGCCTCCTGAAGTGCAATTCCACCAAACTGCGATCCCCAACCCGCATGCCCAGGCTATGTCCAACAGTGGACTAGTATAGCCTGACGACGACGAGTAGCGATTTTGATTTTTGATTTTCAGATTTCTTTATTCATAAGTTTACAATTGTAGTACACGCTTGATACAGTAAACAAGTGCACATTAGTAGCTTAAATGTATAACATTTTTACCAGGCTGTCTTACCTATAAAAAACATAATACTTACTAAAAAGTTAGGGCTATTAAGATACTAGGATATTAATGAGAATTAATAACAAGTGTGGCGTCGGCCTAGAGAATAGCACCAACCCAAATTCTTCCCGCGGGTGTCGTAAAAGGCGACTAAGGGACTCAAACCGGAGGGTGGGCATCAGCGCCCCCTGCAGTACAATTCTACCAAACTGCGATCCCCAACCCGCATGCCCAGCGTGGGGATTATAGACATTACCCCCTAATGATGACACTACCTTGCGCTCATTAGGGGAGGGCTATGTCCAGCAGTGGACTAATATAGCCTGAAAAAGAAGAAGAAGAATAACAAGTGTATTTATGTGCTTCTTGTTCGAGGTACATTTTTGTCTTAGAGTACCTAGTTGACATTTATCATTATACAAAAAGTTATCATTATTTTTTCCATTGGTGGCGCTAGTTAGTACCGCCTGGCGTATTAAAAGTCCGGTAGATGTCTGACTTGGCGATAAGAATGTCTCCGCCAGAGAAGCCTACGATGTGCAGTAATCCGATTGCACACAACAGACACGTGACAGATTGTGGTCGTAAATCCCACAAAAATGCTGACTAAATCCGTTACAGATAATGGCCAGTGAAGAGATTTTTCTCTTGTGCAAATCCTAATAATATAGAAATAACATAGAATATAATAACAGAAAAATTTATTATAAGTATATAATTATAGGTCTTTTGTTCAGCTGTTACGTTTTGCTTTCAGTTTTATTTCTGTATAAATGTCAGTATTGTTATTGGCCCTATTTGTTATATTTAAGTATCAGCACTATCATTAATTAAACTCGTTGAATATAAAAAAATACGACGACTTTTCAATAGAATCAATGCTTTAATACAATAAAATAATAAGAATAATTTTGAAGTATCAAGGAGGTTGCAAACTTTTTGGCAGGCGCAAACACCAGTGATTAAATTTGACTCAGGCGTCACAAACTGAACGTAACGCCTTATAATGTTAGACGACCTCTGTGGCGCAGCGGTTAGCGCATCTGCCTACCTTGCGAGAGGTCCCGGGTTCGATCCCCGGCTGGGGAAAAAAGCAACCCCAGGTCTTGGATGTTTACATGTTTGTGATGTCGTTGTTTCTGGTTCCCAAGGGTATCCTAGTGTGGGGGCCAGATGCAATGTATGTGCCAGTATGTAAATGTTGTATTAATGTACGGAGCGTTTATCAGTATTCGATAAATCTTTATAAAAAAACGTTTAGAATTCAATGATAAAATCCAATATGTCTTTTATTCATAGTCATTCACAGAAAAAAATTATTTAACTGTTTATTTTTTTTAATCTTGAGTTTTCGAATGTCTTGTGCTGTATAAAAGGAATGCCACTTCATTCTGAGTTTGACGCAGTTCCCCATTACGAAACAACCCATCGGATCCAAGTACACTTACCTACATAAAGGTACTCTTTATATGGCCATCGATCTCGGAAGTGGCCTAGTCAAGCCTTTCCTGTGCACCCTTCAGTCATGCTCGGCTCAGAACCGTAGATGCAAAGCTCTTAATACCCGGGGCATAAAGGCGTGAATTGAAAATTAGCGAGACGCCACTTCCGCGCGAAGCAACGCGTAAACAACTCCTAAACGCGCCTTCTAGGTCGCCCTATAAAAGGACAATACTGGATCTTGCTCCGTCTTTGCAGCCTGAGGACCGTTTACACTTTGGGCTAGTAACCGGTAAGTTTAGTAGTGTGGGTTGCCAGTCAAGAACATAGTGACCAGACAAAGCGGTGATAGCGGAGCGGTAGAACGCCGGCTTCTCAATCGCGGGGCCGTAGGTTCGAATCCCAGCATGTACCAATGACTTGGTTTGCTAAGTTATGTACATTTGTTAATTTATAAGATAAGATAAGAATATTCTTTATTGTACACCAGAGCACATATTATAAAAACATGTAAAGATACAAAGTACAATTGGCGGCCTTATTGCTAAAAGCAATTATAAGTAGCAATACCTACCTCGCTTCCAAGATTACGATATACGATACGATATCAACCCTTGTATGTCCCCACTGCTGGGGCACGGGTCTGCATCGCTGGATGAGACCCACCACGGGGGTTAGGCCATACTCCACCATGGGGGCCAAGTCCAGGTTGGTGGAGGATTGCCAGGCAGTGGGGGGCCTTACTGTCAGAAGTTATCAAGCCGCCCATAAGGCCTCTGACATGACTTAAGGACTGTCATTACATGACAGCCAGCACCAACGGCTTAGCGTGCCTTGCGAGGCACGGAAACGCTCGGAAAAATGCCACGAGCGGTAGACACAGGACGCTCACCGATCCAGCACCTAACCGCGCCTGTAGTTGCTTAACTCAAGTGATTGATTCCAATCACTCGGTTCGACTAAGCCACGAGCGCTTCGTCCTTCCCTTATCATTATCACAGACTATTTTAGTCTCTAATAAAGTTGGAGTAACTCTGGTTGTAATGCAACCTATTTGATCTCACTGTAGAACACAGGCCTCCGCTCAGAAACGGAGTATGGCTTAATCACCAGGCTTGCCCACCGCGGCAGCTCGGGTTGTTTGTTCCCATTGTGCCTTACTAACCGAAGAGACAATTAAACTGAATGATTCAACACAGCAGCGGTGATTCTGGTTCGACGACTACTATCCGGTGATCTCTATTTATATAACTATTTGACTGGAAGGGAGACCACCGACGGAGACCGTGATTATGAGTCAGCAGTTGCCATGACCCTGGGCATCTCAGTCACGCGTGCTTCGGCGACCACAGACATCTAGTTTTCGAGATTTTATTTATATTTACTCGGGTGTGGACCTTCGTTTTATGAGACCGCTTAGGTAGACACTTAATCAGAGATATACAAACCATTTCTAAAACTGGGGATTGGATTTTAAGTAGCGATGATGGAAGTGGCTCGAATCTTATTTCTTTTCAATCACGATTTTTGACATATGAACGCATTGTAATGATGTATTTTTTTAACATGATGTCAAGTAAGAACTTATCCGTAGTTCTTTCAGTGGATATTTTGCTCTAGGTACAGTTTTTATGTAAGCCACGGGTTTTCGACCAGATTTGCATTTTGCACTAAGCTATTATTATTTTATTTCAGTTTTAATGACTGAAATTGGAATGAATGAGTGGAAAATACTCTGTATTCGGACATCTTAAAAACAAATGGACTTATTCTGTGGAAAATGTAAAAACAGATTTCTGTATCTAGTTAATGATGAATTCCAATAAATTGTGAACCTTTGGAGTTTCATTTGGAGAAGTATTCGAACAGAATTGCGATTAAAACTGCCAAAATATTAACTGACACATAGTTAAAGACTACAAGCGAGCGGAGTTCGAATTTAAGCTGTATCCCAACGATAATAATAGTGTCCTAGATCCCAAGACAACAAAAGAAATAATAATGTCTAACAGGAAAACATTTCGGCTATTCACATTAACTTGACGCGTGAGAGAATTGGTAACACTGAGATGTTTACTGTTACCATGTTAAATAAGAAATCATTCCCATTACTTGGGGAAAATAAAAGGATTGAGGGCTTGTTTAACCATCTTCCGATTAGGTCCAAAAGCTAATTCACATGTTATGTCCTTGTTACCAATTCTCTCACGCGTCAAGTTAATGTGAACGCACTGTAGTTTTACACAAACTAGTATGAATGCATAATGCATCGTTTGACTGAAATTAGGAGGGATTCGGTTGTAGTGTCTTCCTTCGATCTAGAAGTATCATAATAACACAATATACTACTGAAAGTGTAACTCCGTGGTTGTTATTTCGGAAGAGCGACCTGCTGTCCTGTCTGGGTAGTATGATGGCACGACACATCTGTTTAGTAGCGATAAAATGTCAGAATTTGACAGTTCATGTATTGAAAAGTCGTGACTTTTGATATTTAAAACGCGCCAGTAGCGTCGTCGTACTAACCAGGCTGGACATTTTTTTTGTATAAATAGGGAAGCTTCTTTAGAGGTATACATTTTTTTAATAGTACACCCAATAATAGTTTTCTTCGAATGTTTTAACTCGCAAAGATTGATGAGACGTGAAAAAAAATTATCTGTGAAATAGAAACTGTTGGCTTCGTAAAAAAATGTTTATAATTATAAAACTAATCGGTCGGAAGAGCGAATTCTTCCTAATACAGGTGTAAAGTTAAAAGGAGGATTTGACCCTATCATTGTTACCACTGTTAAATTTTTTTATTTTTTTTTTATTTTTGAAATAGGTAAGTCACAAAATGCAAACAATTTTATTTAAGTGCTATGGCCAAAGTACGTACATTTGTGGATTTGTAGTAGCAATGCCACTCGCTAACCAGGAGGTTCACGGAAAACATCGTGACGAAACCTGTGTGTCTTAGATGTCACATTTATCAGAGCATGAAATTGCAAATCCGCCGTGGGCACACGCGGTTATTAAGCCCAGGCTCTCTCTCCGAGAGAAGGCCCGTGCCCTAAAGTGATACGTAGGTATATAGGTTGTCATAGGTACCTGTGCACCTAGCAACAGAGACATCCAGAGGAGTTGGTCTTGGTCGGTGTGTGCTCTGGCGCGTATCGGGGGCGGGGTAACAGTCCGAGACGTATCAGATCGCTTTACTACTACTCTACAAGAGCCGGGGGTCTGTTCTACTACCGTAGATGCTCTGAACAGTATGAGTTATACCTTAAATAATAATAACTTCCACACAACATAATTACTTGTTCGGGTCCCAAACTAGGATCACCTGTACTATGGTAACCAAGCAAGCCCCTTTATTACGCGCACGAAATCCTGAGCGATTCCAAACGACTGTCAAATTAGTATGGAATTTGACAGTTAGGCAACTGAAACCGCTCAGGATTTTGTGCGCATTGGTAATTAGAAATGGAAATATACCTAGACTGAGGCCATTTGTACAAATCAAGTACGGCTTGCTCCAGCAGGAATGAAACCCTCGATAGTTTGGTAGTCAAGCGTGTACTTTTGGCATTACCAATGCTGAGAATAACTCTCTTACTCTCTGAGAGAAGGCCTGTGCATTGTAGTGGAACGTTTAAGTTTACTGTGTGTGGTTGTTGTATGTTTATTGACTACATAAAAAAATGCTGAGAATAGGACGAGATTGGCAAAGGACAAGGTTGGCGTGATAGAAAGGAGGCCGATCTACTTATAGCCTAAATAGATAGGTACCTACCTAATTACATTATCACACGCCTGCATCCTAAAGGGGCAGACAGAGTCCAAGATTTGCAACTAATCAATAACAAAGTTTATAAACATAACGTAAGTGCTTCCAACATCTTGGGACTTAGTTGACAGCAGATTAATCTTTACCAGCGTGCACTCTATTACTCTGAGTTACAGGTGATTTTGCAACTAAAATCACAAGCTTGGGCTGTTGTCCTACCTATACTTATATTGGTAATCGATATCAACCCGGACTTGGCCCTCGTGGTGGAGTATGGCCTAACCTCCGTGCGATGCAGGAAGAAACCCGTGCCTCGTCAGTGGAGACATATAGAAATCTTTGATATCGAATAGTGGTAATAAGCAGTTGTTTCCCGAACTTTTTTTATAAAGTCGAATTATTAATTCGAATTGGGTGCTACTTACCAGATGTGAGTAAAGAGCTTACAAATATGAAGTCTGATTACCAGATCTATACCTCGTTCAGCGTACTATGAATGCTGTAAAATGTTCGTGTGATAAAACAAGACACAGGAGAGCTGCTGATGGCACGGGCAATTGAGTTTAAACTGTACACTAATTAGTAATTAGGTTGATGCTTCGTTAAAATTCTTTCGCGATAAGGAAGTGTCTACCAGTTGTTGCAAACTTATGTTTAACAATTTTTATTACTTTAGGTAGGTACTTTGGTGCATGTGCATGTTTTTGATAGTAAAAGGCGATTTCAACCCATAAACTAACAATTGAACTGGTGGAAATAGAGCTATTTAGTCAGCTACTCGTATGTTAGGTTAGGACTCTTTGACATAGGTATAAGCATCGATAAAATTACTTCAGTAATATTTTATCGATGGTATTAGATAAAGTGTTCAGTGGCTTTGTGACAGTTGAAGAAAAAAATTAAAAGAGGATTATGCTGAAAATTGTTTCCTGCGCTGCAACATACCTCGTGATACAAGTCTCTCTCTCTCGAGAAATAGCAATTCGGTTGGTGACAAAATTGCTATTTCTTTAAACCAAGATAGAAATAAGATTTCAGAATTGAGAATTACACTAAGTAAATACTCAGGTGACGTTCTGTCACGCTCTTTGCTGAGAAATTCGTAAAGTCTGCATTACAGTTAAGTACCTATTTACTTCGAAAAATTCTCAATCCAAAACTGGCTCTTAGTTAAAGAAGGCATTTTTAATCTACGTCTCAAAGTTTCAAACAGGTTCGTTCTCAAAATGAGAAATAAAATTGAGGAACCATCCCAGCATAACTTAGAAGATCAATTTGGGGTCCTTTGTATGTAAGGTAACCTACCTTTCACGAGTCACGACTTTCATAAATGAATCTTGCATATAAAATATAGTCATAAACTTTCAATAAAAATTGCGTTTGGCAAGGCCTTTGAGCATGTTCGTTCCGACATTTTAAAAGTTGTGTAACATCGTAGCAACATTGTCTTGTGTTGTTACATCGACAACTTTATTGTTAAAGCTTGTTTGTTATTTTGATGGTAATCGTGCTAAATTCCTACAAGTATACTCTACTCGGACGTTACAGGTATTTTGGAACTAAAATGTACCTAAAGGTTGACTTACTGTTCATTGTATTGTCGACAGCTGATCAACTTTACAATTTTTGTAACAAAGTCGCCCGTAATGGTAACGTGTGTACTTTGCTGTCGAGGATCAACTGTGTAAAAAAATTCAAAAAGTAGATATTTTATTTTGGGAAAATATTTTAAAGTCGGTTTTCCGATTCGGAATTTCGATTAGAAATATCGATTCGGGATTCCGAAAGCAGTATATCCGTACACCACATACGTAAAGTAGTTTTCCTTTCGATGTTTTATCTAATTTGAAATTCCGTATGGTGGTCTGTACTTCGTAAAGGTGACGTATTTTTTCTTTTACCATGTTACAGCAACGATCCAATTGCAATCAGGAAATTGTCGTGCATATTCACTGAAAAAAGATCAAACACAATAGCTAGCGTGTCTCAACTGCGCCTTATAATTCCGAACTAGTACAAACGTATGGCGTGTGTTATGACTTTCTTTCCTGTGATGTGTTAATTTGTCCCAATACATGTCTTTCTTCTATGTATTCGATATTTCAAATCAAAATTCCAAATCGGAACTTTGAATCGATATTTCAAATCAAACTTCCGAATCGAAATTCCGACTGTATGTGTCCGCACTAAGCTGCTGTTACGTCTTCTTGCACGAAAGAGCGCTCTCTGTTCAATGCAACTTTGAACAACTCTTCCGCGGTTTTAGCACCAATCCACTTCTTGTTAGTACGTCAGAAATCTTGAATTCGGAAATCTTGTTGTTACTCGCCGATGCGTGGTGGAAGGTACGAATGGTGATTTATTTATTTCATGTTTTTTATTTATTCAACAGAAATCCACAGCAATAAAATTAAAATAAACAATAGTTACTTAATAATTTGTACATGCAGCCAATGATGGATTTTACTATGTACCTAGTTCAGAAAAATATATTGTAGTCTAACGCCCATGCTCTCTCTGAGAGAAGGATTGAGAAAGACTTCGCACCTTATGTACCGTATTCCACTGCTTTAGGTTCTGCCAATCAACAGCAATATCCCATACAAACTAGGTTTAAGTATCAAGTCGGGAAACTTGATAGGGCTACTGGATTACCCATTCTTTAAGCGAAGCGACGTGGAAAAAACCTTGATATTTTTTTTCTTTTGTTCCCAGTTGTGGTGGACGTGGACGACAGACCCGTGTGCGTGGAAATCTGTGATACTGCCGGACAGGTTAGTACCAAAGAGGTTTTTATTATGCAGGGTTGATTTATAAATATTTGTTTTAATTTTTTTGTTTTATTTCAAATGTAGGTAATGTCTCTTGCTTTGTGTATTTGAATTTATGACGTTCTTAGTTGCTGATTCTCTATAAGTAGTGAAAACGATAGTAAAAAAAACGAAAGTAGCAATTTTAACTTTCCAAAATCTGACTAAATAAAATCATAGTAGTTAAAAGAAGTATTTGAGTTGGAAGACGCAAGTTACTTTAATAGGTCTGTGCTGTTAAGTCCAATTAATTTCTTTTTTACTGTACTTTTTAATTTGTAGTCCCATTCAATGTATTTTTATCAAGTCCCACTGAAAAAGGAATAATTTGTTAAATAAAAATTAGCTCGAATTACATTATTTTGTGAACAATTCATATGGATTATTCGAAGTTGTATTATTAATCAGCTCGTGGTTAGTACGATGACACGAGTCACGCATTTTGTGGCGCTAAATGTCACAATTTGACAATTATTGCACTGGAAAGTGTCGACTTTTGACATCCAAAACGCGCGACTAACGTCGTCGCACTACCGATACATACGAGTATGTCAGTATCTCCTATTAATATAATACTAGCTGACCCAGCGATCTTCGTACTGCCTAACAGATGATTCTTTAATTATTTTTGTTATTTTTCTCTCCGTAAGAACTATCCTCGAACTTTAAGGAATATTCTAAAAAGAGAATTAGCAAAATCGGTTCAGCTGCTCTCGAGATTTGCGCTTACCAACACATTCAGCGATTCATTTTTATATTGTAGATGTCTTCTTTTTCTCCTTTTTTAGTTTGCGAAGGTTAAAAGGATTCAAAAATTATTTTTTATGGCTTTGAATCTTCATGTCAGTGAACGCTGTAGGTTAATACCTCCTTCGTAAAGTATATTGTTTGAGGAAGCACGTGGGAACTGAAATGCCCAACACCCCAAAGCACTGCCAAACAGTAGCTCAAGCCAAACCTTCTCACAACACGGGCGCCATGAAGTTAACAAAAAAGAGCACGTGCATTAATTTCAATGAATGGCAAGATCAAACATGGTTCTCCAAGTTTTTTCCTTATCCGTACTAACAATCCTCGCGTTGGATTCCCACAGTCTCAAAAGGTACGGCCGGCCACGCAGGTAACTTAGCTCCAATTTCACCAGCCGAACTAAACTCGACTTACTTCCAGTTTCTAATTTGAGACTATTGTTCCAGAGAATTTTATGCCTATAACTGTAGCTGACCCCGCAAACTTTGTTTTGCCGCATAATTAGCCTACCACCTTTTCTCAGAATCCAATTTACACAATTCATTGATAAAATTCGGTGAATCCATTTCGAAGCAGTTGGATAACGAACATTGTGACACGAGATTTTTATCTTTTAGATAATAGAAGAAAAATAGATGTGCCCTTAGATTGTTAGGTCAGCGAGCTGGTAGGCTTCCTAGATTGCATTTGCCAGTTCATGATCTCCAGAACCCTATCGGATATCGGGAGGTATTTCAGTAGTAAAATTCTCAAGTCAGAAACCCAGTTTCTTCCGTCCAATACGGAGCGCGTTGCTCTATAACTTTTTAATACTCGGGTAACTCGGGTTTCTGTCAAATTGAGTTTAAGTTGCATGTTGAATTTGGACATAACTATAGAACGCGGTTCATTGACAGCCAATCGGAGCAAAGGGACAAAACGTTCTTGAGGACAGACAGTTGTGTGAAAAATGGAGTCCATTTTGACGTTAATTTTGTATCAGCTTTCGAATGAAGAAAATAAAATATCAAATATCAAATCAAAATCGTTTACGAAAAAAAAGAGAAAATTTCATTGTAGAAATTTGTCGATAGCAGAAAAATTTATTTTTACTTACATGTTTGTTGGAACGTCGCCTGTAATGTTACTGCATAGATTGGACACGTGTGTAAAGGTTGATATGTACTAAAGAGGAAGATATATTAGTGTAATAGTGTCCCCTCACTAGGGTAGGCCTGTGTCGTGATGAACTCATTTTGACTGATAAATGTGTAGAAGTAAAAGGATTCGTAAAACAACATGCCTAATAAAATCCCTAACACTACGCTACGCACCAAAACACGACTCAAACTCAAACGAGCACCAAACTCGTTTGAGCTGCGACTGCTAAACACAACTGGAGCTGAAAAAGGTGGGCAACAACGTCACTGATGATTAGGTACCGTGCGATGGCTAAGAGTAGACCCAAGGAGGAGACTAAGAGGAGTGGAAATCTAAAGACGCTTTTGCCCAGCAGTGGAACACAAAAAATTACAAATTTTAGGCAGAGTTCACACTAAACTGACTGTCAGCCGCCGAAACTTTATTTCCACACTTTTTCGTTCACATCTAACCGACACACACAATATGTTATTACGGTAAGCGTAGACGCTGACATTCGGCGGCGAAGCCGCGGACGCTGATTGGCCACATATTTTCACGTTTAGACGGAGTGTATACGTTCAGTCTGGCGTCAGTCATTTCCATCAGCCTGGTTAGACTGACGGCAGACTGATTGTCTATTCAGTGGACTGATGGACCAGACTGACGGATATTCGAATATTTTGATGCTTCATCAGTCTGGCATTAATCCGAGCTTGATCAAAGTTACGGACTGAACTGACGCCAGACTGAACGTGTAAGCCGAGCAGGCTGTGTGAGAACCTAACACGGGCTCACACAGCCTGCTCACATTCGGCGGCTGACTTTACGTGTGGTTTGAACACGGCCTAAGTTTAAGAATGTCAGTTCCAAGCTCAGAGGACAAATAATAAAGTTGAGAGTAGCAGCTGTGTGGTACCTAATCCTAATTGGCAAAGTCGAATCCACTTTGAATGCGAGGCTCGATATGAAAGGATTAAATTATCGATAGAGAAATTGATTGACAGGCCGATACCGTGCTCTGAGTAAGCAAAGCCTTTGACGTGAATGTTTCGACACATTTCTCGAAGTAGAAGTGTCTGGGTGTATACAGTCAGACACTGAAAGCATAGTGTGAGATTACGAAATTGACCACTAGTTGTCTATCTATGGGAATCGAGGTGACGACAGATTTTCGATTTTGTTAATATCAAGTTTGTGCTGTGGGTGTCGCCCTAGAGAATAGCACCAACCCAATTTCTTCCCGCGGGTGTCGTAAAAGGCGACCAAGGGACACAAACTGGGGGGTGGGCAGCAGCGCCCCCTGCAGTACAATTCCACCGAACTGCGATCCCCAACCCGCATGCCCAGCGTGGGGATTATGGGCAGTACCCCTCAATGATGGCACAACCTTGTGCTATGGTGCTCATTAGGGGAGGGCTATGTCCAGCAGTGGACTAATATAGCCTGAAGAAGAAGAATATCAAGTTTATTTTATTTTATTCGGAGATAAAATAGAAACATGCCAACTATTCTAAATTTAGATGATTAAATTATGTTCTAGGCATGAATCCAAAAATATATCTCACTAAATACTATATTTTAAGTAAGTTAAAGGTGAGGGCGAGTACTGAGTAATCTATGAAGAGTACCTAAGTACACCAAGTTGAAGTAGTTAATATAACATGACATTTACATACAGGCACATGCATTGCCTCTGGCCCCCCACTAGGATACCCTGTGTCGTAGGAACCAGAAAGAACCAGGAACCGACATCACAAACATGTAAACATCCAAGACCTGGCACGTAATAACTTCTTGCAGCACAATCACTTGTCCTGCTCTCAAAATAGGATACCTTCCGCTATGGTAACCAGGCAAGGACATCATAAACATGGAAATACACTCAGACTGAGACCGTTTGAACAAATTCAGTACGGCTGCCTCCAGTAGCAATCGAACCCTCGACGCTTCTTCTGGCCGTCAGGCGCGTTAACAGCGTGGCAGCCTATACAGTCTATTTATTCTTACTTGTCCAATTTAGTAAACAAGATTCTAACCTTAAAATTGAGATTAGATGCCTAAACTAGACATTTTCTCGCAAATTCATGAACTATGTTTATAAAATTGGCAGCGTGTTATCTAAAAGAGTGTTCCAAGCTCAGATCATATCATGAACTATGTTTATAAAATTGGCAGCGTGTTATCTAAAAGAGTGTTCCAAGCTCAGATCATTTTTGTGTTCTGAGGTTCCAAGTTACTTCATTTAAGGTAATATGGCAGTTTTGGCCTAAAAAGTCGTAGTTTAAGAGTAGAATCTTGTTTACTAAATTGGCCAAGTAAGAATAAATAGACTGTATAATAGGCGATCTATTTTTTTATCTGGCATATAAACGTCCCACGTCAGGGCACAGGCCTTCTCTTAATGAGAGAGTATGGACTTAATTACTACGTGTGCACAACGCGGATTACTTATTATAACTATTGCAATTGTTTATCGCACAAAAATGTTTCCTAGCTTAAAACACAAGTTTACCTAGTCTTATTGCTAGGCTTATGAATGGCACTGAAAGAAAAAGAAAGAGTGAGAAGTAGTCTTAGGTTGTCTGGAGGAGATCGCTCTTAGCTTAAGACCGCCAATTGTACAACATTACTTAGATTTGAGAAAATATCGTTGTATTCTTTTTTCTGGTTGCGCAATAAAGTCGCACCCTCAGAACGAAAGAGGCCTAAGTCAAAAAATAGTTAAAATATTTAAAAAAATTCTCAAAAAATTGAGTACCTAACAATCATAGAGAGACATAAAAAGGTATGCTCTATCCGATGAATAGTAAAACAAAGGCACTTATTGTAAAAAAAGAGCATAGCGAATCTTCCGTCCACGGCGTACCTTTTTATGACTCTATGATTGTAACTCAATTTCACTATTTTTTGACTTAAGCCTCCTTCGTTCTGAGGGTGCGAAGTGTTCTCTTTCCATGTATCTTAGCTTTGGCATTTCAATGGATTGGTATTCATATTCAAAATTTATTGGCTTCAGTTGACGTATACACTTTCCTAACTCACTGTACTTATGATATAAGGCGTGAGATTTCTCTTGTCAATCGTTAGCTACATTTTACTTATTCATGCACAATCAATTTAGTTGCATCATTTTATTGATTGTCTATGGTGCATGTTGTAATCACTGGAGTCGACCTAGACACAAATAAGGACTTAATTACAAACTTATAGGTACTCGAAAACACTTCTCTAGTGCAGTTTAGTCTGTGATAAAGTCTTTCACTTTACCACAGACAATTTAAACTGCGTTTGAGGAGTGTTTTAAGAAAGCGTATTTCTACGTCGCAATATATTGGGGAACCTAATCTGTTCGGATATGGTCATCACAAGTACCCATCAAGAAACTGGTCAAGTGCTAGTCGGAGTCATCAGTCAATGAGCATGATACCTATACTATGCACCGTTAGCAAAAACGTGCATTTTGTTGCACTATGGACTGCACCCATAGGTCGGTAGAACAGACAGGCAAACAGACAAATGTTGTATAGAATCAGGCGTTACTTTGCGGAAATCCATAATAGCATTAAAAAGTTAAGATTACTTTGCTGAATTCCGCCAAAAATCCCCCAAGCACCATGCGGTTAGCTAATGCACCGCCCTCCCTCCCACTTTTTCAAGCAGAAGCAAGACACGAACACACCACCACCAACACCAATACTTGTGTGAGAAAACACGCGACGCGTTTCGCCTCTAACGCATCCTCAGGCTCCCAAATGCAAGTCTCCAGTGATTTTTGGCGGAATTCAGCAAAGTAATTTTAACTTTTTAATGCTATTAAACAGACAAATGTCGGAGGCATACTATTCTTCTGCGTCTGTACGCTCTTAAGGCGTTTCGGGTCTCTAGATGGTAAGTTCTAAAAATCGTTGTCACAGTTGTTAAGATTTCTCATGTTCACTTTTAAAGTTCACAAAAAAATGTCTCGTTTATGAAAAAAAATATCTCGTTTTTAATAAAATCGTATTCGATATCAACCCTTGTATGTCCCTACTGTTAGGGCACGGATCTCTTCCTGCATCGCAGGAAGGTTAGGCGATACTCCACCACGGGGGCCAAGTCCGGGTTGGTGGAGGATTGTAAGACAGTGGCGGGCCTTACTATGAGAAGTTATTAAGCCGCCCATAAGGCCTCTGACATGACTTAACGACTGCCATTACATGGCAGCCGACACCAACGGCTTAGCGTGCCTTGCAAAGCACGGAAGCGCTCGTAAAAAGGCCACTAGCGGTAGTCACAGGACGGTCACCCATCCTGCACCTGACCGCGCCTGTTGCTTAACTCAAGTGATTGAATCCAATCACTCGGTTCGACTAGGCCACGAGCGCTTTGTATTAACACAAGTTATGATTTTTTTCCATTGGTCGCGCTAGTTAGCCCGAAGCACCTTAGTCTATGTTGGTCTTGAAGACGTTTTTTGTTTGCTGATGTTTGCGTGCCTCATTATGTTCCTCTCAGTTCAGTTCAACCCAGGGAGCATGACAACGCGAGTCGCACGTTTAACATCAAAAGTATCCCGGTTCATATTTTCTTTATCTGCCCAAATTTGTCCTGTTCTCTTTATGATCTTCTGCCCCCTTATGTTCAGAGACCGGCTACATTTAAATCTGTCCTGAAATATGTTGATACCCCGCTTTGTCAAAACCCCAGCTTCATTTATTTGTTCTAACAATATTAAACTGTAAAGCGTCTGCTATATTTTACTAATATTCTAACCCTGTTGATAGTATAAGGTGTGACGTCCTTTGGGTTTTAGGTTCCCCATCGGTCACGCGGTAGAATCCAGTTCATGAAAGGATTTTTTAAACCGACCAAAGTCGAAGTGTCACTCCCATGACTGACTCCTCATCGGCAGAAATAGTCGTCCAAATTAGGACCGATTTGAGTTGCCTTTAAATAAAAAAAATATCAAAAGTCACTTTCCTGTACAATTTTTATATTTTAGCGCCACAAGACGACCTTACTCTCTTTCTGGTACATTCTTAAATGACATAACTTATAAATAATACAGATAGTTTGTAAAGACGTTCGAAATTTCACTGATACCAGGTAGTCGCCCATTAGCTCAGTTGGGAGAGCGCTGGCTCGGTTAGCCAGAGGTCGCGGGTTCGAGTCCCGGCATGGGTGGAGTTTTCAGCCTCTAAATAGGTGTTTTAAATTGTCCTTAGCACGGGTTAGTGCATTAAACATAGTATAAAATAATCACTTTTAAATAATTCGATTTGTTTCCACATCTTCTTCCGTCTCCATTGTATTCCCATCAATTTCAGTCCATCCAAAGGTTTTCTGGAAGAGATTACTTTTAGTGATAAGGCTGTACTGTTAGGTTAAGAATATCTGTTTAATTTCTTTTTTGTGTAAGTACAATTAGGCATTCTCTATCTATCTATCAATTACTTAAGTGCCTCAATTGAAAAACGATTCATCATTCTTTCTTAAGAATGATGAATTCTGCGTAAAAAAATAATATGACATAACTTAGATCACATTAGAGGAAGTGGAAACGAGCAAAAGCAACGAGTTTCCAGGTAATATTCCCGTTGTTCCCAAACATGTACCTGTGTAGGCCGAACCAAACGTTATTGTCATGTTTCCATAAAGTACCACAGTTTAGGAGAGCATTGCAGTGCCCCGCGCAACCGGGTTAACGATTTGTTTATGGTAAATCATAAATTGTTATACCATACCCATGGTACAGTTTACCAAGTAATCTGTGGTACCGGCGGCAGTAATATTTAATTTACTCTTAAATTTTTTGTTGCGAAGTCATCCTTAAAGTAATTAATTAATAAAGTATAGGGTAACTTAGTCGGTTTGCCGGCCACCTTCAGTTTTCGGCCATCACGCAGTTTTTACGAAATAATAAGAAAATAAAATACGCCTGAGTAAAAAATCTATTGTTACCGCATAGATTCTAATTATGTCTTTGCCTACATAATTAAGTATCTTAGTAGCGTTTCATTTGTTTCGTCAGTTTTCCCTCGCGTTTCAAGCAATGTGAGTGTGTGTCGAAAGCAGAGAAAAAAATAGTGCGCGCCAATTATTTGCATGGTAAGTTACGACATTGTGTATTTATTGATTTATCCACCAAAATATTACTATAATGCACAGTTAATATTTTAAACTGATGTTATTTTGATGAAAATGTCTATAATACTTAGTACTTTTAGTAAATATTAGGTGGACGGATAACTAACTTCAATTTTGACGAGCCAGTTGATTCTCGGCCGCCTGGCCGAAATCTGACACCGATCCTACGATTATAAATTCATTACTTTACCATTGAATAATCACTATTTCCAAATCATATTGTTAAGATATAATTTAAAAAGTATCCTGATTTATGCAGTTAGATTTCGGCCGCATGTTTACTAATTGCATTCGTGCTTAAATTCCATTTTAATTGTTTTGTATAACGGTGGCCGAGAGAGGGACTTCGCAAATCCACTTTTCGGCCTAAGTGTAATAAAATGACCGAGAACTAAGGATATTTAGGTTATTTTTCGGTCATTTATAAAAGCGGTGATAAATACTAGTAAATCTATTTATTTCAATAAGTTTCTCTTATGTTAACTAAGATCCTGATCTAAGAGAACTCTTTCATCCTTGATTTCTTCGAAAGAGTTTAATTATATATTGACATTGGCGGCCGAAAGTTAACTCCTTCAAATTAGGTTGTCGGCCATTTTATGCAAGGTGGCCGAAACCCGGGTTGACCAATTTTGTTTATCGGCCATGATTTATTGAGAGGCCGGAAATTGGTTAATGTTTTGGTTTTAAGTAAACAATATTAAAAGCTCTTTGATTTTTTTACTCATTTTATTGTTATTTAAAAACGATACACCACCATAAAAATAAGAGTTATTAGAAAAAATAAAAATTGGCCGAAAACTAACAAAACAAGTGGCCGTAAACTGAAATAGGTGGCCGGGAAAGGGCAAAATCCACACCTCACGATATTTTTATTTTTTATAATTAAACGATAATGTTTTCTTAGATGAAGGTTTGAAAAATGGAAATTGCAATAGTTTTATGATTCAAAAGTATTTTATTTGTCCATTTTTGTTTACTCTGTCATTGAAAAAAATCGCTCTGAAAATGAAAATGTCCTTAAATGGCCGAAAACCGGCTAAACTACCCTACGTTATTGCACCCCCCCCCCTGCAGTACAAATCCACCGAATTGCGATCCCCAACCCGCATGCCCACCGTAGGGATTATGGGCATTACCCCCTATGATAGCACAACGTGGCGCTCTTTAGGGGAGGGCTATGTCCAGCAGTGGACTAGTGTAGCCTGACGACGACTTTATTGCACACAAACATTTCACAATACATTACATAAGAAATGACATACAAAGGCGAGCTTATCTCTGTAAGAGATTTCTTCCAGCAAACCTTAGAAAATAGGAGCAGCAGTAAAACACGGGTCTACATGTGCACAAAGTGAACGTCAAAAGACCTTAACGACAACCTATCTTCACAAAGAATAAAATAAAGTACATGAACTAGATATCTAAATAAAAATACATAAATATAAATAAAAAATTTATGTAAATATATATAGCTCAATATTACGATAGAGACGTAACTGGATAGAGTGCATAATTATGTAAAGGTTTATGTTCTGCCGACTGTACAGTGGGCCAGTAGGTACTGTGATCTCGCAACAGATTTGATGTAGAGCCAAAAGTTCTGCAACACTGTCCATTGTGAAAGAATTATTTATTACGGGTATTGTACAGTGGCGGCAGCGTAAATGTATCGTAGCTTTAGAATAAACAGGACATGTTAGAATAGAACACTATCCTTATATTTGAGGCATTCCGGGTTTGACGCAAAGCCGGAGACTTCGGGAAAGTAGTCTTTAATCTTTCTTTTTTATGTAATTCTACTGTGCATTTGAATGTGACTGAACTGCTCTTAAACGGCTGGACAAAGAATGATTTTTTTATGCGTTATGCGTTTTGGGCGTTTGGGGCTAATCAGAGCCCACTGTTGGGCATATGCCTCTTCTCTTTCCCGTTAACCCATCCATTGCTCGTTTAATGTTTCCCAGCCACTTTCACAATGTTGTCGGCAAAAATATTGTTAAAGAAAATAAAAAATCAATGAACCGGCAAAATTCGTGTTGGGCCACTCGCAATGTAGGGTTCCGTAGGTAGGCGGTATGCTGAAAATTCTAACTTCAACCAAAGAACCTCAGAAAGGGGTTTTTTTAATGATGTTATGATTTTGTTTTATTTATATTAACTATCCGCTTTACAAAACTAACATCTTCATTGAAGTAATCTGATTTTTCAATAGACTTTATACGAAGTAAAGTTAGATATTTGTTACATTGTTCCTTTCTTCTACGG
This sequence comes from Yponomeuta sedellus, assembly GCA_934045075.1. Lineage (NCBI taxonomy): Eukaryota > Metazoa > Arthropoda > Insecta > Lepidoptera > Yponomeutidae > Yponomeuta > Yponomeuta sedellus. The sequence continues at coordinate 5,616,749 of OW203726.1, read as the reverse complement.
ACAGACAGACAGAGAGACGAACAGTCGGACAGACGTACAAATGGGCTGACCTCTGTGGCTACCAGGCAAGAGGTCCCGGGTTCGAATCCCGGCTGGGGACAAAAAAACCCCAGGTCTTGGATGTTTACATGTTTGTGATGTCGCTGTTTCAGGTTCCCACGACACAGGCAATCCTAGTGTGGGGCCAGAAGCAATGTTTGTGCCTGTATATAAATGTTGCCAAACCACAAAGGTTCCGTAGTCAGCAAGGATTATTGTCAATTGTCTCTCTTCAAGTACATAGCAGAAAACCATAGAGGGATCCAATGACGCCGCTAATTATATTTTATTGAACTGACGAACAGCTTATAGTTGGCTGGACAATGTAATAAGCTAATAAGACTCTCTACATAGTATAAAACAAAGTTGCTTCCCGTCGTCTTTGGTTCAGTATGGACGCAACTGATTTTGAACAATACATGGAGTGATGCACCAGGAAGATTATACATTATAAGTTCGTTCTTTCGAATCCCTTCCGTTTTCTAATCCGTTATTGCGTGTTCCAAACATTTTCACAATATTTGGGTGTTTTTTACTCAATCACGCAAAAACGGATTTACCAAAAACTTAGCGTACATATAGACCTCAGATCATAGAGATAGACAAATAAGTGAGTTGAACCATAGGTTGACATTTGCAGGGTCAGCTACTAGATAAAAAATAAAGTAAGCGCTCCACAATGACACCACATTCATATCTACATTGCACCCGTGCGGGGTCGCTAGTGTAATATACTCGGAGGCCTCCCCAAGGCATCGATAGCAACCCCTGTATGTCTCCACTGCTGGGCACAGGTCTCTTCCTGCATCGCAGGAAGGTTAAGCCATACTCCACCACGGCAAGCCCGGGTTGTTGGAGGATTGTAAGGCAGTGGCTGGCCTTACTGTTAGAAGTTATCATGCCGCCCATAAGGCCTCTGACATGCCTTAACGACTGCCATTACATGACAGCCGGCACCCACGGCTTAACGTGCCTTGCGAAGCACGGAAGCGCAAGGCATGCCACTGTTTTTTGCTGCCGACCATTCTCTAAACGTAACCCCTACTCTACTTCCAGGACTCGATGTCGGAACTGCGCGCGCTCTGCTACCCCGGCACCGACGTCCTGATGCTGTGCTTCTCCGTGGTCCGCCCGGAGACCTTCCGCTCGGTGGCCCAACGCTGGACGCAGTCCGTGGCCGGCGTGGCCGCGCCGCTGTTGCTCGTCGGCACCCAGAGTGATCTGGCCACTGACCCCAGGGTTCTGCAGAGTCTGAGAGTGAGTTTCAGAAGCTTTAAACAAAGCCGTAGAGTGGAAGTGTTAGAACTAAAGTACCTACAAGATTGAATATTCGAATCGAATCGTTTATTTTGACAAAAACTAACATGACATACTGTTACAGTTTTATGGGTGAAATTTTTAGCCTCTAAATAGGTTTTTAAATTTGTTCCTTAGCACGGGTTGGTGCATTAAAAATAAAAATAGTGTAATACTGTTACAGTGTATACCTATACCTAACTAAATTACATTTTTACCAAGTAATACAACCTCTGAATCACATGACCTATTTAGTTCTAGTATTGTTGTTGTCAAATGACTTATTATACATATCTTTAATCATGGGGTACTTTAAGATTCATAAATATAAAATTTGCAACGGTAACATGGTACAGTCGAAGATTACCACTACCCTCCGCACTAGTTAGACACTGTATTGCGGCAGAGTAGGTTCGTCATCAACGTGACCAGTTTAGATTGCTACATACAGTGTGGTTAATCTTACGGTGTCTAGGTTCAAACAACAATGGACATTATTGTGTGATAAAAGAAATGTTGACCACTTTACGGTGAGCCGTAATGGTTAGTTAATAGTAAGGTAACAGAGTTCATAATCATATGGTTATTTGCAACTACACCACAGTATATGTAAAAAGTATATATTCCTAGTAAACAAAATTTACTATGTAAATATATGTAAAAAGTATATATTCCTAGTAAACAAAATTTACTATGTAAATATATGTAAAAAGTATATATTCCTAGTAAACAAAATTTAACAAAGAACCACAGGCTCAGCCTAACCGTCGTTAGGATACATATAATGGCTCCCAGAGTCTACAGTGCAGCAAAAAAAAAATCTCTTTTCGACATTCAAGGGAATCTAAATGATATATTTTTACGGTTACGTACCTAGACCTCGAATATGACATACGGAAATTAACATCGTCTTATAATAGAAATGCAATTAAAATATGTAGGTACATTTGTAATATAATAATTAAAAATAGTCTTTGAAGGTTTACAACCAATGTGTCCTGCCCATACTTACTTACGGTGCGGAAACATGGACGTTCACCAAGCAAAATATGCACAAATTAAAAGTAGCACAAAGAGCGATGGAGCGTGCCATGCTGGGCATATCGCTTGCGGACCGCGTACCCAACGTAGAAATTCGTCGAAGAACCAAGGTCGAAGAAGTTGGTGAGCGGATCACAGACTTAAAGTGGAGACCAGGGCAGTATCGGAGTGGTGGCCAAGGGAGGGAAGAAGGTTGGTAGGCAGACCACCGACACGATGGTCAGACGACATCGTGAGGGTTGCGGGTCAAAGATGGATCAAATTAGCACAGGACCGTGAGGAATGGCGCAATAAAAAGGAGGCCCAGCAATGGGTTGATGTGGGCTTTATAAGCTACATTAAAAAAAGATTTTGCTAATATGGTTTCACAGGCGTTTGGCCACTTTTCCCTTATCTCAAGTTGTTCAAGATAACGTATTATTTTGTTCTCCAATCCATACATACGTACATAACCTCACGCCTGTATCCCAGAGGGGTAGGCAGAGACCAGGGACTGCCACTTGCCACGATCCTGACAGATTACCTTCGCTTCATCAACGTTCATAATCGTTGCATGCACGCACGCCGGTTCCGGGTACTTTTTATCTTTCCCTTTGCTAATACATCCCCTATTTGGTCGATGTAAGTCCGTCTGGGACGTCCCTTACCAGCCCTTCCACTCACATTCGCAATATATATTTGTTTCGTCAGTCTTTCTTCCTTCATCCTCTCCACATGTCCAAACTAACGCAACATTCCTTTCTCAATTCTAGTCACTACATCCTCTTTCAGTCCACAACGTTCTCTAATCAAATCTAATCTTTCTCCAATCCCTCCAGCTTAAAGATAATAAAAAGTGGCCAAGCGCGAGTCTGACTCCCAAAGCGTCTCTAACTGGGAAAGGGAAAGAAAGCACGTAATTTTTACAAAGAATCATAAGCTAAAAACTGTTAATAAATCTCTAGACTAACGAGGCAGTCATGTGACAAACTTTTAGATAACTTCTTCTTCATGCTATATTAGTCCACTGCTGGACATAGCCCTCCCCTAATGAGCGCCATAGCGCAAGGTTGTGCCATCATTGGGGGGTTATGCCCATAATCCCCACGGTGGACATGAGGGTTGAGATCTCAGTTTGATGGAATTGTACTGCAGGGGGCGCTGCTGCCCACCCCCCGGTTTGTGTCTCTTAGTCGCCTTTTACGACACCCGCGGGAAGAATTTGGGTTGGTGCTATTCTCTAGGCCGACACCACACAGCATAGATAACTTACTGCCTCGCAACTATAAAGTTAGGTAACACTTTATCTAAGGCGCTTATGAAGCGCTCATGGCCTAGTCGAACCGAGTGACTGTAATCAATCAATTGAATTATGCAACAAATAGCGCGGTCAGGTGCAGGATGGATGATAGTCCCGTGACTACCGCTTATGGCATTTTTTTCAAGCGCTTCCGTGCTTCGCAAGGCACGTTAAGCCGTTGGTGCCGGCTGTCATGTAATGACAGTCATTAAGCCATGTCAGAGGCCTTATGGGTGGCTCGATAACTTCTGACAGTATAAGGCCCGCCACTGTCTTACAATCCTCCACCGACCCGGACTTGGCCCCCGTGGTGGAGTATGGCCTAACATTCCTGCGATGCAGGAAGAGACCCGAGCCCCAGCAGTGGGGCCATACAAGAGTTGATATCGTTTATCTAAGGCAGTCCCTTTCGCTCTTTCAGGCCCGCGGCGAGCAGCCGGTCACCGAAGCCGACGGCCGAGCCCTGGCTGCCAAGATCAACGCCACCTACATCGAGACCTCAGCGAAGACCCGGCGGCAACTGAAGGACGCCTTCGACGCCGCCATCTTGGCAGGCCTACCCGTGGTCACTAGCAAGAAGCCGTTTTGGAAGAAGCTCTTCTGTATGAACTAAGTATCTGAAGAATCATGTGTATTTTACCGATAGAATGAAATTGTTAAAAGATATCGATATCTATGGGCTGGCTGGAGTGGTCTCATAATCTTACTTAACGTAGGGACACGGGCTCCGCTACGCGGTTGTTTTAGCTAAACGCCTCTTCGCTGAAGAAGTACTTGTCAATAAAGCTAAGGCACGAAAACTTTTTTCAATGGCCTTTGTTTTGCCGCTCTCTCGATTTCAAAATGTGGCTGGTATCAAGTAAAGACAAGGAGTAAAATACTCCTTGGTAAAAATACTAATTACCTACCTTCCCTATTGTACTTAGTAATATGGGACGATTTGATTCACTTTCAGCCAGTGTCCTTGTGATAGAGGAACTAGAATTTGAGAGGGATGATATAATCAAGCAGTAATGACAGTCGTTAAGCCAGTTCAGAGGCCTTATGGGCGGCTTGATAACATCTGACAGAAAGGCCTGGCACTGTCTAAGACGGAGTTTACACTTTAAGTCTGGCGTCAGTCAATTCCATGAGTCTGGTTAAACTGACGGCAGACTGATTGTCTATTCAGTGGACTGATGGACCAGACTGACGGATATTCGAAAATTTTGATCATTCATCAGTCTGGCATCAATCCGAGCTTGATCAAGGTCACGGACTGAACTGACACCAGACTGAACGTGTAAACTCCGTCTTACAATCCTCCACCAACGCGGACTTGGCCCCCGTGGTGGAGTATGGCCTAACCTTGCGGCTATGCAGGAAGAGTCCCGTGTCCCGGCAGTGGAATATACGAAAGGGTTTATATCGAGCGATCGATATAAGAAAGCAAAGAGCGTGAATTTCTAAGTTATATTCGTACTTAGTGGCACAAAGTAAGTCCTATTTATAGGTACAAACACGATTCCCTACACTCTTCGAATTCAGTTTAAAAAGTCTAGCGTAAGGGGAAGACTATTTAAACTGCTCTTGAGGGGTAGGTACCTATTTCAAGGAATTTTGTTTTGATAATTGAGTTTTTAAAAGTCTTAATACAAAATGAAAGCCGATTAGATTTTATTGTCTCTGCGTGTCGATGGCAGAACCGTGTTAGAGCGCGCGCAAGATAACTCTGCGCGCGGTCGAAATCGGAACTAACGAGAGTCGCCATTCTACTTTTCGTAATTGGGTCCATTTGGCTTGTTAAACGTTTGTATTTTTAACCTCTGGAACGCCGAAGCGCGGATCCGCGCGGCAGTACTAGAATGCCTAAGCGCGTATCCGCGCGCATCCGATATCGTGTAGGTTTTGCGCTATTTTAATCAATAATACAAGGGAACAGAGTTTAAAATAGTGTTTTTCTTAATCCTAATGAACGAATGAACCATAAACAATAGTCACCCACAGAGTACAATGTCAAAAAACCGGTCAATTCAAGTGGTTGAAATTCAAACTTGCCGAGTGCGCGCAAACAACTACGAGGTAGACAAAAAAGTGAAATTCTAAGGAAAATAAGCTTATTTACGAAATAAGGGGTAAGTAATCATTATTTATAGTTCTTCTGCTATCCACATAAATAAAATTTTGATTGAATCTATGCATTATTATCGTATTATCTTGAAACCAAACTAACATTCTAAAGTACTTGGAATGTTTGTTCCATGTTTGTACACATCTCTCAGTATGTTTGTATTGACTTACTTGTATCATTTTGATGGGAATTTTGTCCCTTTTATATATTTCAATTCAATAATTACGTTGGATAAATAGTGTAGCAGATAAATGCCTTTTTTGTCCATCATGTCTAAAATACACGCACACATGCACACATACGATGTTGTATGTTCACTCGCCGCGTAAGCGCGGATCCGCGCGACTATACAGGTGGCTCTTTCCTATTTCGAAACACATCATGCCATGTAAACATTGAACATTTTAATATGAAGACATATTTTACCATTTAGAAAATAGCATAATAATGATAATATAAGTTTATTTCAAATTTTAATTTATAAAAAAATATCTAATATATAATTAATTATATAATAATAATTATTATAATACATAACTAATAACTCCATTTTTTTTCCTTTCTTTACTTTAAATAAGTTTGTAAATTCTTCAAGCTTTATATGTATATTTATTTATACTAATTATCTGATTGAAATGCTGTTAGGATATGATCTTTTGTTGGAGTTGCGTTACACGATGAAGTTCTATTCGTCACTCACGTGTCACGCGTTTTCCCGTTGTTTGCGTAATATACCGCTTCATTCCAAAAGGTCGTATCCTAACATCATTTGAACCTGATAATATTATATTATGTTTATTATATATTAAATATAAATACTATATAATATAATAAATATCGCGTCGATCTTGCCCCCGATAAACATAGTCTTTCTTACAGAAGAAATAATGGCGGATTTACCACTCCAACCATCGCTAGTACTGGGCATGGTCGTCGATCGTACTCCTGAAAGTAGTTTTAGGGTACGGAGCAACGACCAAGTAATATTAGAGAGGAGTGCGTCAGGGAGTCTTAGAGTACGTATAAATCTATATTTAGTGAACAATTTTATTTTGTGTCTAATGCATATTTTATGATTTGATAAATGTACAAAATTTTTGCAGCAATTTAGGCCCCAAGAAATTCTTGGAGGGGAAAGGGTTGAGGTGGTTGAGGCCACGCAGCCTTTTTCACACGGACAGTGTATGTATACTTTTTTACTTATTGTGTTGCCTATTATTATTATTATCCCCAGCAAACTAGGGATACATTTTGTGTGTGAAAGAATGTGTAAGCCTTGGCAGACCAACATTATTAAAAAAAATTGTAAAAATGTAAATATTGTTTATCAATAAAAATATTTTACTCTATCCTAACTATTTATTTACACCATCTCAATAATATTAAATAATAAAACGTAATTGTAATTGGTACGAAATGTCCCTAGCTTTTTAGCGTCTATACGACCCCCTGTATAGTCGCGCGGATCCGCGCTTAGGCAGGTGAGTAAAGATTACTTCGCGCGGATACGCGCTTCGGCAATCGAACGCAGTAGGCCGTTCACTCACACATGTATAGAACAGTAGAAATGTGGTGCGAGAATATGCTGTGTTTATAGTTTATTTTCTCAAAAAAGTTGCTCCACAGAGTACTACTGTCTTATACACATCGACAGTCCATTTATTGAACATTGCGATACCGCTACTTCCAGAGACAAAAGAGTAGATCTTCATAAAAAAAAGCTTGAACGAAAATAACCTACTCTAAACACAATTGTTAGATTCATTTGGCAAAAAAATGTTCATTAGAAGGATTATGCGATTTATTGATAACTATAAATGAAAAAGGACATTATATTTTACCTAAATAAGCACGAACATATGACTTACATCAATGTGACGATGTGTTGTGAGCCTCGAAAAGTGAGCAACGAATAAGTGCAAAATGGCGATTCTTCTGGAGAAATGTGGACTTTTGATAATAGTTTTTCGGCGACAATTTTCTCTAGAAATGCGCTGTTTTTCATGTTAATGAATTCTTAGGTACATGGTGAATAGTTAGTGCTAAGTAAAAGTAAAAATAAAACAAAGTAGTTGACAGAAAACATCATCAATGCAGGAAGAAGGGAAAAAAAAACACATTGTTTACTTTTTGAGGCTGTAAAATAAAAATAAATGACGACCTTACAATCTTATTGTGTTTATATTACTTGTTCGTTATTGGACTTTCCATAACAATCATAAATTTCATAGGTTCCATACATTTTTCCAAATTTCCAAGACATTATCTAACACGCTGTCACTCGCGCTAATTTACACCGTTACGCCCGGCGCACAAGGGTGCAACATTTTCGGTGGCTCTGGCATTCCAAAGGTTAATGAGATAATAGCAAGCTAGCTTGTAAAAATGTGCCTTTGAAGAGATTTCAAGTGAAATTATTCTAAGTTACGAATTAAGTTTGTGACTGTATCTATTGGAAACACAACATGTACGTAGGTACTTCTATTTACTTGGTTAGATATGTCATGTAAAGAATGTATTGTTAAAGAAATTTCTTAGTTAAGATTGTTACAATGTAGTTGTATATATCGGCTTCTATGTAATTGTTGTTTTGATACTCAACACACGAACTGATAATTATATTATTATTGCTAATAAATTGTTTTTTATTTAACAACCTACGCTAAATTCAAGTAACGTAGGGCTCGCACATAGATTACAATTGGGCTCGCACTGCTTACCTTTTTTAGGGTTCTGTAGTTAACAAGGAACCCTTTAGAGTTTTACCATGTCCTTCCGTCTGTCTGTCTGTCCGCGTAATAATAACACAGGGACGTCGGTAAGTACCTACTACAGAGTAACAGACGGCCGGATCTACCTATGGGCTGCTTGGGCTGCAGCCCAGGGCCCCGAGGTTACAAGGAGCCCCCAGATCCCGCTAAAAACAGTAGGCAATAATTTTAATTTAAAAAATTGTTGTCTGTAAAGTCGGTATAGGGACGATATTTTTAGTCACGTATAACGACATAAGAAAACATTGATGAAAAATTGCATAAATTTATGAATTGATTTAAGGAGGGAAATACGTGTAAAAGGATGTTTTCATGCTGATTTTCATTAATTTTTTTAAGGTATATAAAATGAATATTATAAACATAAACTAAAAAAAACAGTACGTACACACACAAACACACACAGACATTTTTGGGAAATGTTCTGAAACGTGTTTTGGTGATTGAGAAACGTAAAAATATGACATCATTTCCGATTTCGATTTTCGGGTCGATTCCAATAACTTCCTTAGAAGGAATTGAAAAAAGGACTACCATAAGGTTGGCAATAATGGCAACCCTGAGATCAATCAACCTATGTACGAGTATGTGCGCGTCTATGGAACGGACCGGAATTTCCCTGTCGTTTAGTTATGTATTAAACGGGTCAAATCGCGATTATTTAAAAACCTATTTAGAGGCTACATTAGCTCAATTGGAAGAGCGCTGGCACGGATAGCCAGAGGTTGCGGGTTCGAATCCCGGCATGGGTGAAATTTTTAGCCTCTAAATAGGTTTTTAAATTTGTCCTTAGCACGGGTTAGTGCATTAAAAGTAAAAATAGTATAATCGCGATTATTTATTAGGTAAAACGTAATTACCTTATTTCCCGACTCCCTGTCGTTTGTTTTTGGTCGGTATATTTTTATCTAGTTTTACGAGGGAATTTTCGCCGCGCTGCTTAACTTAACATCTGACGTGATTTTGTTTTTTTTCCGCACTTAATAATACATCATTATAGAAACAGTTTTTTGACATGGTTATTAGTTGAGTACTTAGATATGCCCCTAAGTAGTTTCAGCCCAGGGCGCCACAAATTTAAGATCCGCCCCTGGTAATAGAGCTGAAATTAGCATAGATATGACCACGCAGTCAGGGGTTTTATTACGCCGACAAAACGGTAGAACAAAATATATATCTAATAGAACATTTTTATGGTACCTCCTCTACACCTAAATGCAAAAATGCATCATAAGGATGCATTTTTTTTCTCGCCTACGCCATTGCGCCATTGACCAAAGTATGTGGTTTGTTGCATTAGACGTTTAAAAATATTTTTGGTGTAGAAAGACCATTTTTCCATTTGATTTGGGAAATGTTAATCGTTAAAGTGTATTTTTTATCAGAGTAAGACGCGCAGTTGATTATTTTATGTAGTCCATAAATTTCCTACTGCAGGGCACAGGCTGTCTATCAGAAAGAGAGTACGCGCTTAGTTACCACTCGTGCCCACCGCCGATTGGCAATTTCAAGCGCTTAGGTATTTGTGCACCTCAGACAGATCTGCACTCCTATTACGTAGCATTCCACGTATCGAGTGAAACATTTAGACGACTCCTAAGTGCCAAAAAATGTATGCATTTGACAGCCAGAGTAGCTTAAAAAAAGTAAAAATCAACGTCACTCAACTCAGTGGACACTTACATAATAATGCCCCAGATCAGAGTTGATTAAAGGAACGAAAAAAAAAATCAGGACAGTAGCATAATTAATGAACTAAAAAGGGAAACTATCACGGCTACCTAAGTAGGAAAGCTATCTCGGCTAAGTAGGCTTTACAAGTAAAAGAGTATAATAGTTAGCCAGCTTGTAAAAGGTTCGTACAAAATTCATTGAAAGTTACTTTGATGAAGCTGTTACTTCTTAAACCTGATAAAAACCCGTCTTTCGACGAAACCCTACCCTACACTGCGCGTGGCCCCAAAAGCACTTGGAGGGTTTTTTAGAAATGTCAACCATGGTTCCATTAACACTCACCAAATTCAGTTAAAATAGTCTGTGGTTAAAATATAGTCTACTATGGGCTGATTTTTGAATAGTCAGATAACTTTTATCTGAGGAATAAAAATGGCGGTTTAACAGCTTATACTGTATGAAAATTATGTCATACCGCCTGTTGCGGACAGTTTCACCTCCTTTTTATTATTCTATGTTTTTACTGTCACATTTGTCAACCTCTCTGTCTCATACCATTTTCTTGCCTACATTTTCCATTAAATCTATTATTAGCGTTTTCCTTAGTTTCTCTTTAGTTTTCCTATACAGTCCACCCGTAGCTAACATTTGGTCCGGCATCCCCCGCGCCTTCGCGGTGCTTGCCCGACCGTCCGGTGTCACCACTAGCGGTCACGTCGGCATCCCCCGCCCGCGCCTTCGCGGCGCTTGCCCGACCGTCCGGTGCCGCCAATGGCGGTCACGTCGGCATCCCCCGCGCCTTCGCGGCGCTTGCCCGACCACTGGCGGTCACGTCGGCATCCCCCGCGTCTTTGCGGCGCTTGCCCGACCGTCCAGTGTCGCCACTGGAGGTCACGTCCGCATCCCCCGCGCCTTCGCGGCGCTTGCCTGACCGTCCGGTGTCGCCATTGGTAATCACATCGGCATCCCCCGTGCCTTCGCGGCGCTTGCCTGACCGTCCGGTGTCGCCACTGGTGGTCACGCCGGCATTCCCCGCGTCTTCGCCACACCTGCCCGACCTTCTGGTGTCGCCACTCGCGGTCACTTTGGCAACCCCTGCGTCCTCGCGGCGCCTGCCTGACCGTCCGGTGTCGCCACCGGTTGTCACATCGGCAAACCCTGCGCCTCCGCGGCGCTTGCCTGACTGTCCGGTGTCGCCACCGGATGTCACATTGCCAAATCCTGTGCCTCCGTGGCGCCTACTCAACTATCCGGTGTCGCCACCGGCTGTCACGGCGGCAAATCTTGCGCTTTCACAGCGCCAACCTCGCCGACGAGTAACACCACTGGTAGCTACTCGGGCATCTACGTTTTGCCTTTACTGCAATAATCTGCATAATTTAGCGGTGTGTACATTTTTCAAACGTCTCTCTATTGACAACAGATGGCGCTGGCTTCATGAAGCAAGAGTTTGCTATCGATGTCTCGAGTCTACTTCGCATCGGTGGCGGACGTGCAAGGGGAAGCGTTGTGGCGTAAACGACTGCAGGCTCCGCCACAGTGCCGTGCTTCACGTCAGGCGCTCGTGGGCAGCACGCAATTCAGCTGGATTGACTAAAACTTCACGCCATACCGTTCCAGCCTTTAATTTACCCATGCACGTTCAAGCTCCGGCTCAGCCTGCCAGACGTGAGGGATATCAGCATTTCATGCCGATATTAGACATAAACGAAAGTATTTTATCTCCATGCCGCCGACACCCAACGCGCGTATTTTATAAACATTCTGCGCTTGCACCGCAACGACCACGCATCAGCGTGTAACGATCGTCCAATGCGCCGTTCGACGCCAGTGGTAATCAGCGTCAGTCGCAATTGACGCCAGTCGCACCCACCATAACATGTAAGCGGCTGGCTTCCGTTGATACACGTACGCCAATGAGTTGATTTGAAATTTGTCTACATTTTGATATGCTCTTCTAAATTCTAATTATTTGTCTTTGCTCAGTTTTCCCGTTAAGCAATTACATACAAATAAGATGTTTTCTGTTGTGTGTTTTTAGTGTCCACGACTCTCGTCCCCTCGACTGCAGTTGTGAGCTGAGAGAACAAAAAGAGTGGCGATGGCGAGATCTGTTTGGAAAAAGCGACGATATGAAGTCGCTGTTGTAGACGCGGATGGCGGACGGACTTATAGGTTCATGACCCGGTGCATGTTGGTGCAGCATTTTTATGAATCGGCCGTCGTCACATTTCAGTTTTCCAATGGTGGAGACTGACGACACAGAGGATCGTGATTCACTGAACTACCGTGATTTCCGTTTGGAGAAGCCCAACAACGCACCCGTGGCAACACCTACGCAGCCTGTACGACACCAAAGTTCTAGACTATGATCAAACCCAGTAAACCCCAAACCCCACGGAGCCTTTACTGATTACCCTCGCCTCGCCGGCCGACCAGCTGTCGAAGATAAAGATGAAGTGAGGGAGAAGCGACGAGGGCAGTGGACGCGTAGCAGTCCTTTGAGTGTTCTTATCTTTGTATATTGTTATTGTTGTGTTTTTTCCTAAAAAAGGGGAGCATGTTGCGGACAGTTTCACCTCCTTTTTATTATTCTATGTTTTTACTGTCACATTTGTCAACCTCTCTGTCTCATACCATTTTCTTGCCTACATTTTCCATTAAATCTATTATTAGCGTTTTCCTTAGTTTCTCTTTAGTTTTCCTATACAGTCCACCCGTAGCTAACATTTGCAGCTGCATTAGTCGTCGAGGCCGCGTTCAAAAAAGAACAGCGGCGACTACGTCAAGTACCAGAAAAATGTGTATGTGACAGTAGTGAGGCTAGGAGTAGAGTAGCAGTAAATTGCGCTAATTTAGAAGGCGCACGACTCGGCCGACCGGTGTCGCCACTGGCGGTCACGTCGGCATCCCCCGCGCCTTCGCGGTGCTTGCCCGATCGCTAGTGGTGACACCGGACGGTCGGGCAAGGACCGCGAAGGCGCGGGGGATGCCGACGTGACCGCCAGTGGCGACACCGGACGGTCGGGCAAGCGGCGCGAAGGCGCGGGGAATGCCGACGTGACCGCCAGTGGCGACACCGGACGGTCGGGCAAGCGCCGCGAAGGCGCGGGGGATGCCGACGTGACCGCCAGTGGCGACACCGGACGGTCGGGCAAGCGCCGCGAAGGCGCGGGGGATGCTTGAAGCTTAGAAGTAGACAAAGATGCCGGTGTGGCCGCCAGTGGCGACACCGGTCGGCCGAGTCGTGCGCCTTCTAAATTAGCGCAATTTACTGCTACTCTACTCCTAGCCTCACTACTGTCACATACACATTTTTCTGGTACTTGACGTAGTCGCCGCTGTTCTTTTTTGAACGCGGCCTCGACGACTAATGCAGCCGCCTCGAGCTCTTTTTGTTCTACAACGAACCGCAACTCGGCGAGGTACCGCTCCTGCTCACGCTGCTCTCGTTCAAGGTGATCCAAGCGCTCTTTTTCACGCCATTCGTGCTCTAGTCTCAAGCGCGCTTCCACGGCTGCCTTTCGAGCTCGTATGGCTGTAGCTCTAGACGTTCCACGGGAATCTGTTGGCAGGTTCACTACGGAACAGTTCGAGAGCTGACCGGTTTGACAGCCGACATCGATGGTGATTGTGGACTTGATCATGTCGGTGGGCTCGAGGACTGCCTTGGACAAGTTCTTACCTTAGGTGAATATTGTGAACTGTTCTAAATACATACATAGAAGGGGCGGTCGAGGTTAAAAAGAAAAAGCGTGAACATGAAACGATAAAACTACAAGCGGCGAAAATATGAAGTCTACGGAAAACTAAAACTAGTTCAAAAACTACGGTAGAAGGACCAAATGTTAGCTACGGGTGGACTGTATAGGAAAACTTAAGAGAAACTAAGGAAAACGCTAATAATAGATTTAATGGAAAATGTAGGCAAGAAAATGGTATGAGACAGAGAGGTTGACAAATGTGACAGTAAAAACATAGAATACTTAATAAAAAAGGAGGTGAAACTGTCCGCAACACCGCCATTTTTATTCCTCAGATAAAAGTTACTATTGAAAATTGAAAAATCAGCCCTAATAGAGTGTAATTAACTGTGATAGTTAGTCTTTCAACGTTATTCAAAATTGTTAGAAATACTTATAGGCAAATAATGCCATCGATCTTCTTCGCTATCGATTTTTACATTTGCCTTTTACATTTGTGATGGTTTACTATAGTAGTAACGCTATAACATAGAAGGCTACGAAATAGTGTTACCTACGTAATAACCATTTTCGTTCTAATAGATACATAGAGAAACACTTTATTGTACATAAAAAGGAAATTACACCGATAAGGATGCATTTTTTTAGGCCCTGCTTTGCACGTATTTAAGGGCTGATGTGCTGTTCACAAGGTGGGCTGTTCACTATACCTACCTGTTAAATATCAATATAGTCGTCTACTTAGCCAAATGAAGAAAAAGTTTTTTGAACGCAACCTTCTTTGACAGTCCAACTAGATTGCATCACTTGAGGCACGTTTCTACCATTTTAGGAGATTTGGCCCCAAAATTTTAGCGGCGGCAGATTATATAGAATTAAGTGTTTTATATAGAATTAAGTGGGATTTACACAAGTGACAGATTTGAAAGATTTCAAATCTGTCATTGAAGTCATCTCTAATTTTAAAAATATTATTTATTTTTCCATGTTATACATAGTGTAGGTATATTTGGTAAAAAAATATTTTACGAAACTGGCGTCCTCTGATTCACGCCCTGGCTTTTTAGACATTTGTAATTACGTCTCTCAGAACAATTTATTAACATATTGTGCTTATGAATTGTAATTGTTTGTGTGTATGTTGATGGAAGATTTTTTGTTATAATATGACGCGCTCGTGGCCTAGATGAACCGAGTGATTGGAATTAATCACTTGGCTTGAGCAACAACAGGCATGGTCAGGGGCTGGATGGGTGACCATCCTGTGACTACCGCTAGTGACATTTTTTACGAGCGCTTCCGTGCTTCGCAAGGCACTCTAAGACGTTGGTGCCGGCTGTCATGCAATCGTTAAGCCATATCAGAGGCCTAAAGGACGGCTTGATCCCGTCTGACAGTAAGGCCTGCAAGTGACTTACAATCCGCACTTGACCTCCGTCGTGATGGAGTATAGTTTAACCTTTCTGCAGGTCCGTGCCCCAGCAGTGCGGACATACAAAGGGTGGATGCCATTAACATAATGTATGTACCTATTGATTTTTCTCGTTTTTGTAAGGCGATAGTTTGAAGGCATATTTTTGACTGCACGTTTGGTGGATTTTTGGCCGTTTGTGGCAGGCAAATTATTAAATTTTGAGATGGTCACACTCACAGCTGTCTTGCTGTTGACGTTTGTTATCGTTCGTTTTGCGCGCGCTGAGTATTTCTAATTATTTTTCGAATTATTACCTAACTACATAAAACCATGACTGACGACATACATTATACCGACATCGACGTACCCGACGTGATTGAAGAAACTGAGCAATACATAGGCAGCGAGAATCAAGTCGGCGATGTCCTAGAAGAGGCCGACTCGCTGAACACCATTCAGGACTCCGAAATCTTAGGTTCCGAAGAGCCAATTCCAGTTGAAAAGAAGCTACAGACTATGAGAAGTGATGTTATCAGATCTACGAGGTTGCCAATTGCCAGAATAAAGAATATAATGAAAATGGATCCGGATGTCAATATGGTCAATTCTGACGCTGTTTTCCTTGTTACTAAAGCTACGGTAAGCTTGTGTTAAGTCCACTTAGTTCAACTTTACCCACCAACCAAATACATACAGGGTTATATTGTAATTGTTGTTTGTATTGTTGTAATTAACATTACAACATAACCTTAGGTCTTAAATACAATTTCATAATTTCGGGCCCAATTAGCTTGAGTAAACGACTGTAACACAGTTACAAAATCTCTGCACATGGATCAATGACGTAACATCGGCGTACTGGTATTTTGTGCTTAATAAATAAACCGTAATCATGAAAAAATTGAAACAAAGGTGCTAACCGTACCGATGCTATGCTGAAGGGGAAGCAGAAGGTTCATCACATTCCAGGGCGGTGCACAGATATTGTGACCGTGCTTTGTCATTATACAACAGTATAAAAATATATCTAAAAAGAAACGAGTCACAAAACATCATTCAAAGTCATTACTTGGAGTGAGCCTTCTTTACAAAGAATTTGTTGTAAAATAGGTATTTAAATAAAGGAGAAGATAAAAAGTACCTGGAACCAGCGTGCATGCATGCAAAAACTTATGAACATTGATAAAGCATAGGTGATCTGTCAGGATCGTGGCAAGTGGCAGTCCCTGGTCTCTGCTTACCCATCTGGGATACAGGCGTGAGGTTATGTATGTATGTAAATAATTATTTTCAGTCACACAGCCATGAATATCAAATACATTAACTGTGTTTGGTAATTTCTTTCCAGGAAATGTTTTTGGAAACAATATCGAAAGAGACCTATGCATACATGTCTACGACGAAGAGGAAAACTATAACCAAGAAGGATTTGGACACCACCATCAATATGGTTGACTGTTTGTGTTTTCTAGAAGGTGCTTTGGAGTTTTGAACCAAGTGAGTGGATAATTAACTTCTGTGTGAAGTGTTATGCATGTGCAGTGCACATTAAATTATTAAATGTCCATTCATGCAGAGTTGCAGATTATAGCTAAGCATGAGGAAATGACTTTAGACGGAGTTTACACGTTCAGACTGGCGTCAGTTCAGTCCGTGACCTTGATCAAGCATGGAGCCGTTCATATCAACATATGAATGGCTTAAAAACCTATTTAGAGGCTAAAAATTTCACCCATGCCGGGATTCGAACCCGCAACCTCTGGCTATCCGTACCAGCGCTCTACCAATTGAGCCAATGGGCGACTCACGGCATCAGTGAAATTTCGAACCTCTTTACAATATTCTCTGTATTACGTACAGGCAGCGACATCTGACTTAAGCAAATTGCATTACTTACAGCCCCGACTACCTACTTTGCAGTTAGGTTTAACATCGGAACGATATCACTGTACCCACATGATTACACTATTTTTATTTTTAATGCACTAACCCGTGCTAAGGAACAAATTTAAAAACCTATTTAGAGGCTAAAAATTTCACCCATGCCGGGATTCGAACCCGCAACCTCTGGCTATCCGTACCAGCGCTCTACCAATTGAGCCAATGGGCGACTCACGGCATCAGTGAAATTTCGAACCTCTTTACAATATTCTCTGTATTACGTACAGGCAGCGACATCTGACTTAAGCAAATTGCATTACTTACAGCCCCGACTACCTACTTTGCAGTTAGGTTTAACATCGGAACGATATCACTGTACCCACATGATTACACTATTTTTATTTTTAATGCACTAACCCGTGCTAAGGAACAAATTTAAAAACCTATTTAGAGGCTAAAAATTCGTAGTCGGGGCTGTAAGTAATGCAATTTGCTTAAGTCAGATGTCGCTGCCTGTACGTAATACAGAGAATATTGTAAAGAGGTTCGAAATTTCACTGATGCCGTGAGTCGCCCATTGGCTCAATTGGTAGAGCGCTGGTACGGATAGCCAGAGGTTGCGGGTTCGAATCCCGGCATGGGTGAAATTTTTAGCCTCTAAATAGGTTTTTAAATTTGTTCCTTAGCACGGGTTAGTGCATTAAAAATAAAAATAGTGTAATCATGTGGGTACAGTGATATTGTTCCGATGTTAAACCTAACTGCAAAGTAGGTAGTCGGGGCTGTAAGTAATGCAATTTGCTTAAGTCAGATGTCGCTGCCTGTACGTAATACAGAGAATATTGTAAAGAGGTTCGAAATTTCACTGATGCCGTGAGTCGCCCATTGGCTCAATTGGTAGAGCGCTGGTACGGATAGCCAGAGGTTGCGGGTTCGAATCCCGGCATGGGTGAAATTTTTAGCCTCTAAATAGGTTTTTAAATTTGTTCCTTAGCACGGGTTAGTGCATTAAAAATAAAAATAGTGTAATATGAATGGCTCCCGAGTTTGAGGGCTTGTTCCATTAACTGTAATAAAGAAAAACAGTTACAATGCTATTTTACTCTAAATAAAATAACATTGTAACTATAATCAGGAAATATGACCATGAAATAAAAGAAGTTTTTGTCTCAAACAACAAATGAGCACATTTATTGAAAGAATTGTTTTATGTTTATTATTTCGTAATACATGAAACATAAATGAAGTGGGTACAGTTTTAGGGCTTAGAAGAATAATAAAAAAACAAAATCAGTAAAAGTAACAACAAATTAACTATAATCTGAAAATAAAACAAGTAATTGCAACTGTAGTCATGAAATAAAAGAAATCATTGTAACTAAAATGATAAAATAAGTTTTGTCTAAAACTACAAATAGGTACATTCATTTAAAGAATTGTTTTAAGATTAGAGCACAGGATAGTAATTGAATGCACAAATTAAATTTAGGTACAGCAGCTAGTGAAGTGAGGACAACGGCAGAGTGTGCAGATATCGGAATAGCAGACTTAAGTACTCGGTCCCTGAAAAATATTCCAGTTTAGGCATCAACAATAGGTACAGGAGCTAGTGAGCGGAGAACGACAGCTGAGTGGGCCGATATTGGTATAGCTGTCTTGGGCGCTCGAGCTCTGAAAAGAAACGTTCCATAAAAGCACAAGACTTCTTGAAACCTCATTTTGGAACATAGTTATTTTCGCATATGACGAAGGCAACTGTAAAACCATAGTCTTAAGGATAAACTTCCAGTGTGTGATTAAGGATTTCATTAAGTTTGCCTATGACTCTTTTGATTTCTCTAAATAGAATGACACAGAAAAATACTTAGGTATTTAGTAAGTGAAATTCTTAATTTAGAAAGTGTTTGGTAACACACGCTAAAGTAATCATAGACTACAAATTAAAATGTCGTTATTTGTAGCTGTTTATTTTAGGCCAGCTGGTGTATTCGAAGGGCTTCAATGCAACAATGCCTTCAAGTAATCTGACAAAGGAATTCAGGAAGATTATTTACCAATGAAAAGTTTTCCACAGAAAAATAAAAACCATAGTTACCAGTGAGATATTGGGTATGTACTGTAAATACAAGAGAAAACATTACAATCAATGTGTCGAGTATCACTCATCATGGGATTATTATAAAATTTTTACTTTGTACAACATAGCAATGATAGCAAACTTTTTAATTTAACCTTGTGTTTTTAATTAGATTGAAGCATTACTGGCAAGGGCACACACAAAATTACTTGGCAGTTAATTGTGCGCAACACTAAACTTTTTTGGGGTGTCTCCTCTACTAGGTCGAATGCTCTTCTTGCTCGGGGAGCACAACGTCACGATAAGAGCTTTATCCCTTTGTCGGGTAGCGGCGTCTCGCTTCACGCGTTATAAAAGTTATGGTGCTCCCACATTGAAAATGTTTGTAAACATTTTCTAACATAAAAACATTTACTAACAAATGTCAATTGTTACATTTTGTTATGAACTGTTACATGTTATAAGTTCTCCTACACTAAAAGAAAATGTTTACTAACATTTTATAACATTTAAATCTGGTGTTGGCTCGCAGTTTGGTTAGCGTTCTGAGGGCGTCTACGTCGGTGTCACGAAAATGGAAGAGGATTTGCTCATTGTAATAGCTTTCATTTTAACCTTTCATTTTAAACCTTTATAAAAGGTTCACAAACAAAAGGTAACGCATGTTTAATTTTGTTATAATTTGTTAACTTAACGTTACTAAGCATTTTCTAACATGAAAACATTTTTTAACATTTGTGATTAAATGTTTGCTAACGTTACTAAAAATTTTCTAACGGCAATGTGGGAGCACCATAAAAGTAAAAATATGTTTATTGCTCATACATAACTTATCATCTAACATATATTTTTCTGAACTAAAACTTTCGTAAGCACAACACATTGTAGACTTTTAGTCCGGATTTACTTATCCGGATCTATCGCCCCCCAGCAAGAATCAGACAGTTACTGCGCTCGCCGAAGGATAGCGACCCACTGAATGTCCCCGGAGTGTATATGATACCGTGTGACTGTGGCAAATGCTACATAGGTGAGACACAACGAAATATCTCGGTCAGAATTTCGGAGCACATACGCTGTATGAAAAACCGAAAAATCGATGGCTCGGCGGTAGCAGAACACGCGTTAACCCAGGACACAAGTCACTTTATCCGTTTCGATAAGGCACAAGTATTGTCCAAAGACAAGTTTTATGTGCCACGAAAAATGCGCGAGGCTATTGAAATAAGTCGCCACCCGAATTTCAATAGAGACAGTGGATGGGCTCTTCCGCCGGCCTGGAAACCGGTTCTACGAAAGTGCAGTGATAATGAATATCAAAATCGACACTGCAAGAACGAAGATGTCGTGAGCTGTGTCTGTGCCATCATGCCTAGTGGCATTGACGACGGGAAAGCAGTAGGCGCTGCGGCGCAAGCCAGCGGGACTCCCCCGCAGCCAGTGTCGGCACCCGCCCCACCTATCTCGGCGCGGGCGCGCCGCGCACTTGCCGGTAGTGTGAGACAAGCAACCGACGACGCGAGCTCCGTCTCTGCTCACCATGATTAAGCTCTGCGAATCGGAGCGAAACCTGCTCGGACTTTTCCGATATAACAACACCCGTAAGTAAATCCGGACTAAAAGTCTACAATATATTTTTCCATAACATAATAAAACAAGATGGTGGTAGCCGATAATGGGATGAAACTTTTATCGTGACGTTGTGCTCCCCTATTTGAGTTAGATTAAGTTATTTTTATAGAAGGGTATTTTTCAGATTGAAAAGCAAAATGTCACACCCATGTTTGATGTTTGAAATGATCTAGATTTTTTCAAAATGTCTTGCTTCCCCTTGAGATAAAACATGGATGTCTTTCATGAATGAGTCAACGGTTACTATTCACTAGAGTGCAAACACCTAAGGAAGTAAACTATTTACTTTAGTTTAAAAATGTCTTCGGTGGTTGTAATTTTACGTTTTTAAAAATGTAAATTACCCAGAAAATAAATTACGTCTCATCTTACCCTTTCTCCTGCGAGCTGTCAACTCCGGAAGTCAGGACAACAAGTTGCGAGGGCAACAGGCGTACGGAGGTCAAGTCAGCAATCTGTGTGGTGTTAGACAGATTCACGACTCCAACTATGGCTGGGGATCCTGGCAGGAGCCTGTGGAAAAAAAAAAGACATTCAATGAGAGCATTTATTTAATATAATTTAATCGGCTCGCTTGGGCATGTCCAAGATAGACTACCATGCAAGAGGTCCCGGGTTCGAACCCCGGCTGCGGACAAAAAAAACGTGTTTCCTAAAACAGTTTTAAACATGATGCCAGCTACGAAAATATTCTGATCTTGTTCGTTCTTTCTGTGAAGCTCGTTTCTTCATAGTAGCGTTCCTATCGAGGGTCGGGGCTTCAACTGATACAAAAAGACTGGCATTACGCACTAGCTCCTTTGTCAGTACCACTTATTTATTGATGAACTACTAGATGTGCCCCGCGGTGTTACGAGCAGTTTATCGATGTGGAGCTAGAAGCGCTCGTGGCCTAGGCGAACCGAGTGATTGGAATCAATCACTTGGTTAAGCAACAACGCGCGCGGTCAGGTGCGGGATGGGTGAGCGTCCCGTGACTACCGCTAGTGGCATTTTTCCAAGCGCTTCCGTGCTTCGCAAGGCACGCTAAGCCGTTGGTGCCGGCTGTCATATAATGGCAGTCGTTAAGCCATGTCAGAGGCCTTATGGGCGGCTTGATAACTTCTGACAGTAAGGCCCGCCACTGTCTTACAATCCTCCACCAACCCGGACTTGGCCCCCGTGGTGGAGTATGGCCTAACCTTCCTGCGAGGCAGGAAGAGACCCGTGCCCCAGCAGTGGGGACATACAAGGGTTGATAACGAAAAAAAAAAATGTGTTAGTCCAGGATGTCGGCTAACTCCATAACAAATTTTATTAAAATCGCTCCAACTGTTTAGACGTGAAGAAGTAACAAACATACACACTTGAGCTGACAGGAAACAAAAGTACCCACGGCATAACCAGTTGAGCATAGCAGTTGTGGCTACGGTCAGAGACGTCACAAACTTTTGCCTTTATAATATTAGTGTGAAGTGAAGTGTGATAGCTTCTGTTTCCCTTATAAATTATTATGATCACGCCGAAGCGTGATGGTGGTAGTGTTACCTGATGACAGCCAAGACGTTCTCGTTTACAGCACGCGTCTCCAAGTCGCCCTCACGAACAGCCGGCAACTTCTTGATACCCACGACGTCTTTGTAGAACTGAAACCATACATTAAAGTTCTATAATAACATTGTTAGGTGCTAATTCAGAAGTGGGAGATTTTGATAGCGGGATGAGGATTCTATCCGTGGCGCGTGCGTGGGTGCCGGTGTGTCTTACTAATATAATGCTTACTGGCAGAACGTCAAACGAGTTTGTGATTTCAACTTACTAGAAATATAAATGGTCGTGATAAGAATGCTAGTTCATTTACAACTAAATACACCGTCCGGGTCCCAAGTCAGTCTGTAGTTTGAGTAGAAGGCTGGGACCGGCCTGGGGGCAGACCGGGAGGGAAGTAACTGGTAATGCTCTTGGTAGCACTGATCTGCGGCGTCAATTTTAGATTTGTGTAGTTATTATCGGCTACAAACAGCCAGGCCCCGCCTATGATATATAGATAGAGAACACTTTATTGTACATAAAAAAAGAAATTACACAGATATTTCTTAACCTAAGAGTACAGACGGCGGCCTTATAACTAAAAGTGATCTCATCACTTTGGATGACAAGACAACCTTTGGATGGACTGGAGCAATATATTTGAGAAGGAAGTAGATGTACAAATAATCAAAATATTTCTGAAACATATTATGAATAAAATGTGCTTAATTAAGAAAATAATGATGATGTTGGAGAGGCCTGCATACTCGGTAGCGTCCCAAGTGATAGGGCGTCCCGGTAGGGTCACGTGACTTGGGACTCTATGTGCCCTTAGGTTAATACAGCTAAATATGTTAAGAAGCAAAATTCTCAAGTCGCAAACTAATAATATTGTTATACCTATTTTCAAAATCGGTTTAGGTACATCCGGTTTCAGTTTCTATGGTTTCTGTAGGAGGCCACGAAGATACATGCGATAGCGTACAAATAATGCTTTATTCATACACAAAACACACATTAAAATATTTGTGTGAAATTAAGATTAAAACACAAAAAAACACTTGCGTGAAATACAACTATTGTTGCATACTGACACCTTAATAAACCAACTAATATGATATGAGCTTCAGAGGAAGTACCTGGTAATGGCTCTTGGTAGCATTGATCTGAGCAGCTAAGTTCAGCGTCCTGTAGTTAGCGGCCACAGGCAGCCAGGTCTCGCCGGTAGTGTTGGAGAAGCCTGCATTGGCGGTAGCGTCCCAGTGGTAGGGCGTCCTGGTAGGGTCACGTGACTTCCGCCAGTAGTTAATCGGGTCATCGGTGTTGCAAGCCTGCGGGTCCTTGGTGTCGTTCCAGGAGACGAAGCCGTCCGTCATGCCAATCTCCTCACCCTGGGAGAAAAGCGGGCTTATCGGTATTGGTAAGATGTTATTTTATTACTTATGTAGATGTTTCCAACTATAAAGCCAGTTTTATTTATGAAAACACTGACACAGTTTGACTAGTCTGGTGAAGGGAAACTACCCTCTATCTCTATATGGTTTGCACTATTAACTATGTAGGTATTACTGTGATGATGTCTAAGAGAAAAAATCATCTCTGGGCCTCGATTGTGTTAGTGCATTATCGTACCAATGACAGATACATGATCGGGTCACGTGGGGTGTTTTATCACACCATTGACGCCTACAAAGTTCGATGTGTGTGCACGCGTAGACTTGAAGCAGCAACGAAAGTTAATCGCCACGTTTATGCAGTTGTCATTGTGCCACAATGCATTAGCAGAATCAAGGCCCTGGACGATCTTGGCACTGATTAGCGTAGTTACCTACTCACTTGGTAAGTAAGGGTGACTCCAGGAAGTAGAAGGGCCAGCATGTTCATGATGTCGACTCGGTCTGTTCCTTGACGGGAAGCCAGGCGGCTCTGGTCGTGGTTACCATTCTGAAAAAAACATCACAAATCGTATACCAGACCTGGCAGGTAAGGCAGACCTGGGAGCCAATTCTTACTTCATTAGCAAATAAGTCGTATACGACTCTAAGGCTTATGACTTGCAATTCTACGTAAAAAGTCGAACGACAGCCAAAATCTGTATTCTGAACGCCATGCTAGATTGAATTTGAATAGGAAAATAAATGTCTAAAGGAAAATAAATGTCTAATGACTCTGTCGAGTTATCTTATTTTTATACGACAAATGTCTAATCCTTCGAATATTTTGCGTTTACGTTTTCAATTCGCATGGACGAGAATCGGCTCCCAGGATCGCATCAAAAGTGGACCGTAATGGAGGAAAGAGTGTAGGGCAATTATATGTAATTTGATTGCTTGTATGAAATTGTGACAAGTGTGACGGATTTGCAGGGATCAAGTGAAAATAAGCTGTTCCTCTAAAGTTACGATGTTTATAAGACTTTTTTTCCATATTATATGCTGATCTCTAGAATCTGCAGTGTACCTATATATCACACAGACGACGCTGACGATATAGAGGCAATTACTGATTGAGTGTGAGTGAAGATGCCACTGGACGCTGTATAAATCATCTCATTACGTAGATGCAATGGCCACTGATTGAGAGTAACTCTATATCACCACCCTGTTCGTCTAGCGCACCCTGGGTGATAAATAACCATCGAGTTCCTATTTAAAGCCAATTGAAAAACCTTTTAACTACGATGCCAATACTCGTTTGCCATCGTTACTCTAAGAATCGATATCAACCCATGTATGTCCCCACTGCTGGGGCACGGGTCTCTCCCTGCATCGCAAGAAGGTTATTCCATACTCCACCACGGGGGCCCAGTTCGGGTTGGTGGAGGATTAAGACAGTGGCGGGCCTTACTGTTAGAAGTTATCAAGCCGCCCATAAGGCCTCTAACATGGCTTACCGACTGTCATTACATGCCAGCCGGCACCAACGGCTTAACGTGCTTTGCGAAACCCGGAAGCGCTCGGAAAATGCCACTAGCGGTAGTCACGGGACGATCACCCATCCTGCACCTGACTGCGCCTATTGTTGCCTAACTCAACTGATTGATTTCAATCCCTCGTCGGTTCGACTAGGCCACGAGCGCTTCATGCTAAGAATAACTATGACAAAATGCATTTCACACTCACCACCCAGTTGGCAGCGTTTCCAGGTGGCATGTAAGTCATCCAGCGGTCAATGGCCACCTTCATGTCCTTGGCGTTGCTAGTGTTGGTGATGTCACCCAGGAAGCTGAAGTTGAACGGGATGGAGCCGTTGCGCGTCCCGTTGCCATAGTAACGGATCATTAGGTTCAGGTCCGTGTAGGCCTCGGTCATCATTATCTTGTATTCGGTCTGAAACAGAAGAAAGACTGTAAAGCTGGCGAGGGTAACGACTATAGGTTTTACGCAAATGGAGAATTGTGATTGGTCGACGGAACCGCCATGTTATTTTAGGCGCTTTGGTGTGCTCACTAGCGCCGCCAATAGAATAAAAATTGTAACTTGTTTATAATACCATTTTTTTAAAAATCAAAAATTTTTAAAACCTATTTAGAGGCTAAAAATTTCACCCATGCCGGGATTCGAACCCGCAACCTCTGGCTATCCGTGCCAGCGCTCTACCAATTGAGCCAATGGGCGACTCACCTCTAAATAGCCTCTAAATAGGTTTTTAATTTGTCCTTAGCACGGGTTAGTGCATTAAAAATAAAAATAGTATAATAATGTGAGTACAGTGATATCGTTCCGATGTTAAACCTAACTGCAAAGTAGGTAGTCGGGGCTGTAAGTGATGCAATTTGCTTAAGCCAGATGTCGCTGCCTGTACGTAATACAGAGAATAGTGTAAAGAGGTTCGAAATTTCACTGATGCCGGTGAGTCGCCCATTGGCTCAATTGGTAGAGCGCTGGCACGGATAGCCAGAGGTTGCGGGTTCGAATCCCGGCATGGGTGACATTTTTAGCCTCTAAATAGGTTTTTAAATTTGTCCTTAGCACGGGTTAGTGCATTAAAAATAAAAATAGTATAATCAAAAATCTTACTGTCTGTAATATAACAATTTTTAGAACATACAGCATAGAACACAATAGCTTAAGGCTAAGGTGTGTTCTTATTGGCTGTTCTCAAACTAGTTTTTATATACAACTCCAAAGACCATATATCTGTGAATATGGTGTCATTTATGAATGAATGAAAAATTCTTTATTGCACTAAAACAGATTTGTAAAAAGGCGAGCTTAATACTATCAAAACATGATTCCTCAAACGCTTGATAAACGCCGTATAAATATTATTAACTTAATTCCGTATTCGTTTACTTGATTTTGTCAGAGTAGTTCGACCAGTTCTCGCTCTGATTCGCAGGGCTTAGGTGAGCAGAGATGTAGCATATTCGGAATTAAGATAATAATTTGTTTTTATTAACTAACATAGATTTATTTATTTTCATTTTCTAGTGTAACCTGTCCTACTTAAAAAAACTTTTGCAGGCTTACGCGCATTGAAAGCAGTGCCGGGTTTCGTTCAAAATTAGCACATAAAATGAGCAATATAAGAGCTACTATACCTTGGCATACTCGTTGAGGACATCCCTCCAATCATATATCGCGTCGTAGACTTCGTCCAAATCCTTCGAGTATGGGTGGTTCAGGTATTCGTAGTCGTCTGGACCTGCGTCAGGGTTACCTAAGAAAATGGAATGCGCGGTGTTTTAACGTTATATGGTACTATGACATTCACCCATTACAATCACTTGTATTATATTTATTCTGTGACATCACATTAGAATTCACACTATTATTATAAAGGAGAAAGTTTGTGAGTGTGTATGTTTGTTACTTCTTCACGTCCAAACGGCTGGAGCGATTTTAATAAAACTTGGTGTGGAGTTAGCTGACACCCTGGATGAAGTCATAGGATACGTTTTACTGCGGGAAAATCGATAAAAGGCGGGTAACACCGCGGGGCACAGCTAGTGGTAAATGGACTAGAATATTAAGGCAGCCCCTCTAAGAGTAATTCCCATACAAACTTAGTACCTTTTATTACGAAACTTTGTCAATACGTTAAGACGACACCCATTGAAGTACGTAAAAAAACGTTCCTCGCCCAACTAAGCAAGTACCTAGTGATTCCTATGGACTTCTATGGACGCCATACAAACACGGAAACATGTCCAAGCTGAGACAACTTTTACATGTCAAAATACGGCGATCACCGGACTCGTATGTCTCTATTAAACAACTATGCACTTTAGAGACTCGCCCCCTCGTTACGGTGGCGGGGAGTCGTTGTATGCGGACGGCATAAGACCGTGAAGCTTGGAAAACAATGAGGGAGGCCTGTGGGCCCAGTGGGCGTCAAATGGCTGATGATGTAAAGCAGGGATATTACCTGAAAGCGGCTCGTCGGGGAACTTGCCGCCCCAGTCGTTAGGGTCGACCTCATACAGCATATTGACGGCGTCCACACGGAATCCGGACACGCCCTTGTCCAGCCAAAAGCGAAGCACCTCCTGCGCAGACCGAATAGGTTACTACTACAAATTACCGTTTGTGGAGTCTGCGAAGACGCTATGATTAGCCAAACAAAGATTGATGCGCAATCAGCGGAGCGGCTGTTCGTCTCCAGCGGTATATATTAATGCCAGTGTGATAACCATCGTAACATTACCTTCATCTCATTGTAAAGCGTCGGGTCGCGGTAGTTCAGGTCAGGCTGGCCAATGACGAACTGGTGCAGATAGTATTGCTGCCGCACCTCGTTCCACTCCCAAGCGCTCTTGCGGAAGATGCTTATCTGTAGAAAGAAAGAAATACATTTATTTATCGCCACATAGACAACAAGTATAGTAAAGTAGAGAGAAACAATAAAAATATCAGACACGGCAAAAGGCCTAGTCCAGTGACTCGCTCGGCCGCTGGACAAGCTAGTCCATTGAAATGATTAGACAGTTTTCGGATTACAAACTGTTTTTAATATAGGTAATTTTTACATGTATTTTCGAATTAGAATGGTGTCCCGACACAACCGTTCGCGCTTTAATTGTTGCGGTAGGTGGGGCGACATCGTGCACATTTGCCTTTGCTTCATCTCTGCTTCGCCCGCAGGAAAGTGTAGCGTTCACACGCTTCTCGCGTGAACATCTTCCCGGGCCTTGAAAACATCAGTTTTCAATTGGTAGGACACACATCTTGTTGACTGCCCGTTTTATTGTGCCTCTGACGGTGACTACGTCTGCGACTCTGTTGACTCCATCTGGACCAGGATACAGTTTCGAGATACGTCCCAGGCGCCATCGAAGTGGGGGAAGATTGTCCTCCTTCAGAATCACGAGGTCATTGATTGCAAGCTCAAACTGCCTTGTTTTCCACTTAGTGCGCTGCTGCAGCTCCGCCAAAAACTCTTTGCGCCATCTGTCCCAGAACTGCTGCCGGATTTGCTCTATTCGTTGATATCTGTTGGGTCGGACACAGTTGACAGGCAAGGATGGCACCGACATTAAAGGCCGCCCAATGAGAAAGTGCCCTGGGGTTAAAGGGGAAAGGTCGGTTGGATCGGGCGAGAGAGGAGCAAGGGGACGTGAATTGAGGATAGCCTCTATTTGTGTGAACAATGTTGTCACTTCCTCGAACGTCAATGAAGCGTTGCCAACTACACGTTTTAAATGATGTTTGGCTGACTTTACACCAGCCTCCCATATTCCTCCAAAATGAGGTGAGTAGGCGGGAATAAACATGAATTTTATGCCTTCGTTAGTAGCGTAATCAGAAACCGACTGACGGCTGGCTTGCAATATTCTACCCAATTCACTACTCGCACCCACAAAATTCGTGCCATTATCACAATAGATTTCAAAGGGCTTGCCTCGTCGTGAAACGAATCTGCGTAAGGATAAAAGAAAAGCTTCAGTTGAGAGGTCGCTTACAACTTCAAGATGAATCGCCCGTTACGAGACAAACAAATAAACTTAAATAACATTTACTTATGCGATTACCGCGGCCTTTTCGACTGGATATATAGAATGGTCCAGCGAAATCGACCCCACACGTACAGAAAGCAAAACTTGCATTTGTTCTGACAGCAGGTAAGTCACCCATTATTGGCTGCATGGTTTTTCCACATAGGCGAGTACACGTCACACAACGTTTAGTGGTGCTGCGAGCGAGATGTCTACCACCTATTGGCCAAAATTTGTCGCGCATGGAAGACAGCAGCAGCTGGGGACCAGCATGATATAATCGTAAGTGCTCACTTGTCATTATTAATTTGGCTAAGTAATGTTTGGCGTCTAGCAGAATGGGGTGTTTTTTATCATAATGAAAACTGGAATTATTTAAACGGCCTCCCACTCTGATAATGCCATTTGAATCAATAAAAGGGCTGAGTGATAAAAGTTTAGATTTGTGATGAAGTCGATCACCAGTTTGCATTTTTTTTATTTCTTTAGAAAATGATTCTGATTGACAGCACTTTACTAATACGATCAGAGATTGTTCTAATTCATTAGTGTTTAACGCTCCAGTTAATTTA
This sequence comes from Yponomeuta sedellus, assembly GCA_934045075.1. Taxonomy (NCBI): domain Eukaryota; kingdom Metazoa; phylum Arthropoda; class Insecta; order Lepidoptera; family Yponomeutidae; genus Yponomeuta; species Yponomeuta sedellus. The sequence continues at coordinate 5,586,813 of OW203726.1, read as the reverse complement.
ATTTTATTCTTTTTACAATTATTTATAAATCGTAGAACGTACGCTATCATTCTTTTTAGTTTTAGGTAATTAGAATATTTTTCAAATTGTATCAAAGAGGTCTGATTGGTCTCAGCATCCACTGATGTATGTAAACATTGTATTTTTAGTTCAGGTAATTTTTCAACTGATATAGGTGAATGCTGAGGCCACTCAGATGGATCCTTCTTGAGAAAAGGTGGCCCTTCCCACCATAGGTCTGATTTTATCAGCTGCTGAGCTTCAATACCTCTTGACGCTAGATCTGCGGGGTTTGAGTCAGTTGGTACATGACGCCACTGAAAGTCACTAGTGAGTTCATTAATTTCACTGACGCGGTTGAAAACAAAAGCTTTTAGGTTTTTCGATTGTGTTTTTAGCCACCCTAGAACTACAGTCGAGTCAGTCCAGATTATTTTTTGTGCTATATCACATCGGAGTGATTGAATTATTTTGGTACACAAATGAGCTCCTAAGTAAGCTCCACATAATTCTAAACGTGGGATTTTTAACGGCTTTAATGGTGCAACTCTTGCCTTAGCGCACAGTAGCTTGACGGTGACGTCATTTTGATTGTCTGTTGAGCGTAAATAAACACACGCGCCGTAGGCATCCTTTGATGCATCTACGAAGCAATGCAGTTCTATGGCTTGGGGATTATTACATAATACATATCTCGACAGTTGTGTATTAGATAATTGAGGTAAGTTATCAATAAATTTTACCCATTTCTTCACAATTTGCTCAGGTACTGGGTCATCCCAGCCCGACTTAGCACACCATAATTGTTGCAATATAATTTTTGCTTTAATAATATAAGCACATAATAAGCCCAAAGGATCAAACACTTTGCACGTCATAGAGATAATAGTTCTTTTCGTGATCTGAGGAGTTGTTTCTAGGGCAGTAGAAAAATTAATCGTGTCTGATTTAGGAGACCAATTTATACCTAGAACGTTTGACTCTTTGCTCAGATCAAGTGGATCGGACAGAGTGGTTTCACCTTCAAATATTTGAGGGCAGTTTGTACGAACTTTCATTAAAGGGAAACGAGCGGAATTTAATTTTTCGTTTACACTTTTATAGATTCGCCGCAGCTCCTCCTCTGACGCAGACCCAGTATTGAGATCGTCTACGTAAAAATCGTTTTGAATAACGTTAGCTATTGTTTTGTCTTTACACTCGTGGGCCAACTGCACCAGACACCTAGTGCTTAACAAAGGAGCTGAAAAAGGAGCACAAAGTATCTATCCTAGCGTGTGACCAGGACAATAGGTTAAGTCAAATAAGATACCAATCTTTTGTAGTTTTAGAGGAAACCTAAGATACAAGTAAGACAACCTCTGTGGCGCAGCGGTAACGCTTCTGCCTATCATGCGAGAGGTCCCGGGTTCGAACCCCGGCTGGGGACAAAAAAGAAAACCACAAGTCTTGGATAATTACATCTTTGCAAACGACAATGGGTATCCTAGTGTGGGGAGAGAAACAATGTATGTGCTTATATGTAAACGTTATGTTATGTTAAGTCCTCCCAAACTACAAAAGCTCGGTATCTTATTTGACGCGTCACAAGCTTAAGCATACAAATGTTATGGTATTTGTATTTACCTACTTAAGATACGTATCCTGCGATGCTGGAAGGGACCCGTGCCTCAGCAGTGGGGAGTTACAAGGGTTGATATCAAATACGTGTCAAAAGTGGCAAAATAGCATAAACATGTAGAAATTTCAATACGTGCGGAGCGAACATAGCCGCGGGCTTCCTCACGATGTTTTCCTTTAGCGTGTGGTATCGCGACAACAAATTCGCAAATGTACGTAACTTTGAAATTAGACAAAGTCATTGGTACGTGCCTGCACTGGGGATCAAACTTGAGTCTCGCGATTGCGAGTCCATTGTTCTACCCACCTGTAGTTTGAGAGGCGTAGGAACCTAAGATAGAAGTCCACCGAAACTACAAAAGCTCGGTATCATACTTGAGGTGACCGTCAGGTCCGCTGGACAAAATGAGATATAGGAATCAAACCATGCGTATTATTTACTACCCATTTGCTACTATTTACTACCTATCATAAATTTGCTACCTTTACTGTATCGAATTTATCAAAAGAATAAAGTGGCCAGCCATTCTGACGCCTGGTTGGCTGGCTACTTGGATTTTCTCGTCATGTTAGTTAAGTGTTAACGATGTCATTGATATCAGTATTTACTACCTAAAGAAAACATTATTTTTACAATGCTAAAAAGCTCTCATAAATCTTATTTAGATAACAACATTAAAACGCCTGTACTAATTCTCACACCACTTATGTGCTCCATGAAGGTAATGGCTAAAATATCTTCGCAGGCGCTTAGTAGATTCTAGACCAAGTATTGTAACTAATTTTACTTCATGCTTATTTATATTTCTAAATTCTTAAGATATGTAATAAAAGTTCATAAATATATCAACAAATTATTTATAATAAGATCTGAAATTGGAATACCATTAATTGTATTCATGAACATTGTCGGTAGTCTAAAAAATATTATTTACAAATGACCTACATAATATTTGCAACGGTGACAGACAGATTCAGAAAGCTGAAACACGCCAATATCATGCATGACATAATTAGACAGACTATATTAATTATTATTTCAATTAATTTTGTCATTTTTGAGTCTTCTAACGATTTTCATAAAACTCTACTTATTATGGTATCACAAATTCAACTAAAACACAAGACAGTTCATTTAAAATCTACTTCTACTAAGCGCCTGCAGAAATATTTTAGCCGTGAATAACACGGGTGGTATGAGCATTTGCACAGGCGTTTTATTTTTTGTCCTAAATAAGATTTATGCGAGCTTTTTATCATCGTAAAAATAATGTTTTCTCTAGGTTGCAAAAAGGTAGTAAATACTGATATCAATGACATCGTTAACACTTAACTACATGACGAGAAAATCCAAGTAGCCAGCCAACCAGACGTCAGAATGGCTGGCCACTTTATTCTTTTGATAAATTCGATACCGTAAAGGTAGCAAATACTTTATGATAGGTAGTAAATAGTAGCAAATGGGTAGTAAATAATACGCATGGTTTGATTTCTATATCTCATTTGGTCCAGCGGACCTGACGGTCACTACTTGAGCACAAGCTACACTATGGTAACTAAGATACGTATCAAAAGTGGAAAACACTAATATCTGTCCAGTAGGTACACCTCTCGGTAAGACATCAAAATGGCATAAACCTATAGAAATTTGAGTGGCTTACCCAGTTGCTAGGCGGCAGTGTATTGCTAGCGTTCTGTGGGTCGGGAATGCCATCGGCCCACACGTAGTAGTTCTCGTAGCCAGCTTCCCTTTTCGCGGACTTGATGAACCACTCGCTCTCGTTACTGGTGTGGTTGGGAACGAAGTCCAGGATCACGCGGACTCCTGGAAGTTATATGAAGAGTTTTGGAACGATATGCTTGGAAACATACTAGTGATTTAGGGCCAAATACGGAGTTTTTACATAAGTATTTACTTAATATAACATAACATTTAGAAGACATAAGACATAGCTGAAGAGAGGGCGCTATGGCGCTCATTAGGGGAGGGCTATGTCCGGAGGGCTATATTATATACATAATATAGCCTGAAGAAGAACATAACATTTACATACTGGCCCATATACATAGCTTCTGGGCCCACACTAGGATACCCTGTGTCCTAGTGAAATAGAGTGTCATCACCACCTACTCACTGTCATCCGCCTTTTGCAAGAGGCACGGCCCTACTAACCATAAATAAAGGCTACCTACTAGAAGCTAGTCTAGTTATGGTGGTAGCCACATAATAAGCACAAAAATGTAAGTAGTTGTAACAATTCCTTTAAATATTTTTTTCATTTTCACATTGTTTTCATACCCCGTTCAATTATTTTTTCGGAATTTAAACAAAAATACGAATAATAAAATTAGTATAAAATTAAAAAGACGTTAAGTAGGTACCTACGAAATCAATTTTTCTTTTATGTAGCCTGTACTTTGTACGTCCCACTGCAGGGAACAAGTCTTCTCTCAAAGAGAGAGTATGGGCTTAATTACCACGCGTGCCCACCGCGGAGTGGCAATTTCAAGCGTTAAGGTATGTAAGTAAACACCTTAAATAGGTACTCAAGTTGTCTCACGATGTTTTCCTTCACTTAGCGTTAGCAAGTGGTATTGCTACTACTTCACAAATGAACGTAACTTACAAGACTAAGGGCGAGATAAATAGTCCCTTCTAAGAACGAGTCTTAGCGAAAGCACTTGCTTAAGAATCGATTTGTCTATCATTTTGGCACTCTCTAAGTCGGGAAACCCGGACTAATTCTTAGCAATGGCCTAAGAACATGCTTAGCTAAACAAACGTCTATTTTAGTAACGCATTGATACTTAGCTAAGTTAGCCTGAAGTAATGCTTAGGGAAGCTTGAGTACCTACGGACTTGAGCTAAGCAACGACTATTTATCTCGCCCTTAGTTATTGGTACAAGACGTGCCGGGATTCGAACCCAGGACCTCCCGAATGAGAAACCGGCTATCGCTTAATAATACAAAATGTTTTATTTAAAAGAAAAAGATTATAAGCATGTCTTACGTTGGTTACCACACTAGATGTAGGTAAGTCTGTGCGGTGGTAATCAGAGGAAGGCTTTACATTAAGATTAGTTGGCGCTTACCGTTTATGATTTGTTTTAGACACATTTTACAATTTATTCAAAGACTTATTTTAACTAGTATACCTAGTACGAGATCACTTTAAGTGATAAAGCCGCCGTCTGTATTCTTAGGTTAAGAAATATCTGTGTAATTTCCATTTTTATGTAAGTACAGTTAAGTTTTCTCTTCTATCTATCTACTAACAGAAAATGTGTAAGTAATGATTTTCATTACTTTATAATTATGAAATTAATGGAAAAGTGGCCCAGAAAAATGTTGGACGTAGGTATATAATCATCAACAACCCATTATGTCCCCAAAGAGGGGTACAAGGTATAGTATATAGTACCACGGGGACCAAGTCCGGATTGGTGGATACTTGCAAGACTAGTGGCTGGTCCTACTGTCAGACAGGCATATAGGCTACATTAATAATGAAAATCATTGGAATGCGTTTAACACACTTTGTCGTGTAATTTCTCCGATTTCCAAACTCACCCAGCTTCTTGGCCTGCGCCAAGAGGTTGTCAAAGTCCTCCATGGTGCCATACTCGGGCGCGATCTGGCGGTAGTCCGCAATGTCGTAGCCGAAGTCGTACATCGGCGACAGGAAGATGGGGGACAACCATATCGCGTCCGCGCCCGTGTCGTGGAGGTATTGCAGCTTGGAGGTGATGCCTGTGACGAGCTCGATGTTACGTCAATTTATTACATACCTACACATACGCATTTCAGACTTTCTCTTCAATCTCTCACACACACAGACCACACAAACAGACACACTAACATGCAGGCGCCTAGATGTTTTACATGAACCATGTTAATTTTGCTTTTGAATATACATACACACATAACCTCACGCCTGTATCCCGGAGGGGTAGGCAGAGACCAGGGACTGCCACTTGCCAGGATCCTGACATATCTGTATTTGGTTTAAGATGACTAAGAAAAGACGGTCGGACTGGAGTTTTTTTTCCGCTGCCTTTTTCTTCATTACTATACGGCCCGAAAGCAGCGGCTTACATTTTACATTGTAAATTGACATTCAGCAAACAGAATGTAAATTAGTTACGTTGAAATTAATTGATTGATTGTCACCTTCGTTTCATCAACGTCCATAACATACAAAAGTTCATAACATATTTTTACTGACGTTCATAAGTTGCATGCACGCACGCCTGTTCCGGGTACTTTTTATCTTCTTTAACCAAATTGATTGAAAGCGAAGAGGTTCATAGTTCGTCCATGTATATAGTCTCGAGCACTAACATGTAAGTGCATACATACAGTACCTACCTTTTCAAAATGAAAATAGTCCATTTCTCATACATCAGGCTAGAAGAGCACAATGTCACAAAGTTCCAAGGTGTTTACATGTTAGTGCACGCGACTGTACACAAATAAATATGGCATCTTCATGGCATTATGGACACTACCATACCGTCATCATAAGGAATTCCATTGGTATCTGCGCTCATAAGCACACACGTACTTTTTATTAATTTTCGTGGTTGATCCTTTGTATGTTCCCACTGCTGGGGCACGGGTCTGCATCGCAAGAAGGTTAGACCATACTCCACCACGGGGACCAATTCCAGGTTGGTGGAGTGGTTGCTCGTAAACATTACTTTACGGGGACCTCAAATAATCGTGGTAAGAATATAGAATCAGCTAGGGGAGCATAAGGTCAGGAAAAAGTTTTGTCCTATTTATTAGGTACTTAATAAAATAACAGCCTTACTAAGAATAAACATGGTGTAAGTATTGTATATCTATGCAGGGTTTTGTCTCTTTTCTTCCAACTGAAAATTACATTCACTATACCAGGCTTATACGGTGTTTATTAGTAAGATCCTAAAACGTTTATCTTCACCATGTGTTTCCCCAGCTGTTTACTTTATACCTTTGTCGAGTCCTTTAATTAGCATGTGCTGATAGTGTGCCGCAATAGGTAGGTATGTACGATATCCGGAACACATCAAGCCATATAATTATATTCAAATTCATTATTTAATTGAATTGGACCAACACAACATTCTAAATATTTATAGCATCACACTCAACTGTTCAACACCACGACCCTCCAGCAAATGGTACTGTAGTTTTATTAACGTAGGGCTTGTGGCTTGATTTGTTTTTACACACGGTCCCAATCTCACTTCAGAGGCAATTGAAACTGACTCTATAGCCTCTGAAGAGCGTTGTTTTTATAAATAGAACCGTTAAAGTATGGAGTTTTTGGTTTATTTTTCTCCAAAGCGACTCTTCAAACAGGCTTCAAGATCACTCCTGTGATTCATTTGTATTCATTCATTCATACATTAATATACCTACACAATAATGTGCACACATGATTTTTCCGTAGAATGGTTTACGAACGACAATAGTGGTCAATCGTCTTTACTTTGTAGCATACATAATAATTTTATAACCTATTTAGAGGCTAAAAATTCCACCCATGCCGGGACTCGAACCCGCGACCTCTGGCTAACCGTGCCAGCGCTCTCCCAACTGAGCTAATGGGCGACTGCCCGGCTTCAGTGAAGTTTCGAAACTCTTTACAATACTCTCTGTATTACGACAGCCTCTAAATAGGTTTTTAAAAAATTGTCCTTAGCATGGGTTAGTGCATTAAAAATAATATAATACAGAACAATGTAAATCCAATGCGCAAATTCAAAAGGCATCTCTCGTCAAGACGATCGAAAAGACAAACATGATACCAACCGCATTATGACTCTATTACATTAAACAACTATGCATTTCAGAGACTTCCCTTGTATAAGCAACTCTTACCTACTTAAAAATAGCATAAAAAGTCGGCTTTGACTTACAGCAGCGATTTTAATCAAAATAAAAAAATCGTATTGTCGATTCTCTGGAACACTATTTTTGGCTAGGTGTCGAAGAAAATTTACGTTCAAATCCATTCTCTCTTTTAGCGTCCTACGAAAACAGTGGTCCCCAACGGCAACACTCTTGTTGATAGGTATTTGCCGTCGGTCAGTAATAATAAATTAATTATTGTTAGGTCTGAATTAATTCGTATACACGCGTACTATACGCAGACTAAATACCTATCGTATAATGTGATTTTTTGTTTTCTTAATTAATCGAATTTTAAGTGTGTATAAAAGTGTATTTAAAAAAAATTTAAGTGTACATGAATTAGATGTATATTAACAAGTTTTTAAACAACTCTTTAACTAATACTATTGATAACTATTAATACTATTGATCTTTTTAATGCACTAACCCGTGCTAAGGACAATTTTAAAAATCTATTTGGAGGCTAAAAATACAGAGAATATTGTAAAGAGGTTCGAAATTTCACTGATGCCGGTGAGTCGCCCATTAGCTCAGTTGGAAAGAGTGCTAGCACGGATAGCCAGAGGTCGCGGGTTCGAATCCCGGCATGGGTGGAATTTTTAGCCACTATATAGGTTTTTAATACTACTGAACCTGAGTTTGCTGAATAACTAAATTAAAAAAAAAACTTTAATGAACAGAAGACAATTTACATTACTATATACAGTAACACCAACACTAGGCATAACCTGTGTCGTGGGTACTAACGCTCTAAATACAGATTTGTGGTTTGTAAATAAATTAATAAATTGATTGATTGAGTAAGCGGCGGTGTAGTCTCCCGACAAATTACCAAAATTAAAGAACTTACCATTAAGATCTCCAATGCCATCCCCGTCACTGTCCTTATAGGACCTGGGGTAGATCTGGTAGATGAGCGCAGTCTCCCACCAGTCCTTGGCGGCAGCAGACAGGCCTACAACGGCCAATAGCACTAACAAAGGAAGCCCACGCATGTTGACTGCATCGGAGACACCATCACAATGGTTAGTTAGTGAAGACGATAGACTTTATATGGCCGGTCAGTGAGGACTCGATTCAGTGAAGGCTCGAAACTCTACAACTAGATAAAGTTCGGGTTTTAACGTGGCTCTTATTTCTTGAGGCAGTGGTGCTAAGTATCAAGAAGTAAAGCACCTAGGCAAAATCGTTAGGTGTATCTATACTACTTGAGATTACGATGTTCAATGGGGCACTTGATCACTGAATATTGACTACGTGTACCTACTAGAATTGCGCTCATTGTACGACCAGTGACGTCACTCACTAGTCGTCCACACACGTTACGCCTAGGTACTGGCTCAGCCGTCGCTGAAATACGATACGGTGTGCTAAACAATATAGAGCAATTTACATACACAGGTACATAAACTCACGCAGGTGTCCCGGAGGTCAGACAATATTTTATTCAATGTAGCACAAAAACTGCGACTCTGTGAAAGTTAAATAAAAAACCCACTTCAAAACACTGCTGCATTCGATATACCTACCCTTGTATGTCCCCACTAATGGTCCACAGGTCTTTTCCTGCAAGCCGCCCATAAGGTCTCTAACATAGCTTAACAACTGCCATTACATGACAGCCGGCACCAACGGCTTAACGTGCATTGCGAAGCACGGAAGCGCTCGGAAAAATGCCACTATTGGTAGTGGCATTTTGGCACTAGGTGACAGTCCCGTGGGACGGTCACCCATCCTGTACCTGACCGCGCCTGTTGTTGCTTAACACAATTGATTGATTCCAATCACTCGATTCGACTAGGCCACGAGGGCTTCCTTCCTGCTGCAATCAAACACTAATATTCGCTGTTTTTTGTGCTGTGGCGTTGAGTCGGTTTTTATTTAAAAAGAAATATTTTTTTGTTAATTCACTACGACTCTGCAAAATTGTCTTATCCGAAAGCAAATGCACTCACTATAAAAATACCGAAACGCTTCAGGTGTTACTTTAAAAGTAGAAGAGTTCCTTCGATTTGCCCAGGATCCCACCATCAGATCCTCATTTGACTATGGGACCGCCTGGCAAGTCTTCTCTTTAAACCAAAAAAAGTATTTTGAAAATTGGTTCATCCATGTTCGACGCCTATTCGGAGAACTTATTCATACAAAAAAGAAAAAAAAACATTCATTACATATTGAAGTTGTACGTAATACAGAGAATATTGTAAAGAGGTTCGAAACTTCACTGATGCCGGTGAGTCGCCCATTGGCTCAGTTGGAAAAAGCGCTGGCACGGATAGCCAGGGGTCGCGGGTTCGAATCCCGGCATGGGTGGAATTTTTAGCCTCTAAATAGGTTTTTAATATTGACGTTGTTAACCAACTTCAATTATGTAAGGAATGTTTTTTATAAAAAATAGGGTCCGGAACGAATTAAAGATTTAAGATCGTTGTGATTGAGTGACATTTAAGAACTATACATAGGTGTACAGTGTTTTAAAATTCCACAAAGTTTAAATTCTTATTTATAACGTAGAACTGCAATAAATTGGTTTTAGTGCCAGTCATAAGATAAGAATATTCTTTATTGTACATTAGGAAAAAAAACAAAAACATTACACAGATAGGTACAGTACAATTGGCGACCCTATTGCTTAGACCAATTTCTTTCAGACAACCTACGTTGCTGAAGGAAAAGTGAGACGAGTAGTTGGTACAAATATGAATATTGATATATGTACATACTTATATTTAAAGATAATATCTGGACATCTAATGCTATAGTAGCCACTTCTGCACTAAGTGTGCTATATAAACATTGTTTGACCATGTCTATGCTAAGCGCAACATACAAAATCCTCACTCAAAAACATAATTTAATATGAGGTTTCTAATTAAATCGCGGAAAACTATCCGGCTTTCCAAAAATAACGCGGAACAGCTCATATTTTTTCGCGAGATCGAAGTTTTCTCAAGAACGTTTTGGTTCAAACATCCTCGAGCCTTAGTTCGAAGTATAATTTTGGGAATATTGTTGACACCTTGTATATTCAGAGACCTTATTGTAAAAGCGTAGGTATATGTAATTATAACAACCCTTTGTATGTCCCCACTACTGAGACACGGGTCTCTTCCTGCAGCAGGAAGTAAATAATTCGGGTATATAATGTCCCATAACTATCACTGTCACGTAGTCCTTAAGACGGACTATGCTATAAAATTTAAATTCAAAGGTTTGTATGATACTAACAAATTCGCGTTTTACGTCCTCTAACATGTCGCATCCTTCAGCAATATTTTTCCTACGTAGAAAAACGTCCATTCAGCGCTTTAACAATGCAGAAAATTTTTAATTTTTAAAAATCTATTCAGAAGCTAAAAATTCCACCCATGCCGGGATTCGAACCCACGATCTCTGGCTATCCATGCCAGCGCTCTTTCCAACTGAGCTAATGGGCGATATTCTCTGTATAACGTAGGTACAATAATAATAGGTTTTTAAAATTATCCTTAGCACGGGTTAGTGCATTAAAAATAATATAATAATGTTATTTTTTTCAGTATAGACCTATAAAAAAATAATTATTAAAACCAAAGTTGTTTGTTGTGTATCTGCTTAGATTATCGTTAAGGATTTTTGCTACAGTCTTCTTCTTCAGGCTATATTGGTCCACCGCTGGACAGAGCCCTCCCTTGGTGAGCGCCATAGCGCTCTCAGCTTTCCGCCTATGTGATATTTATGCCGCATATGTCGCTCATTTGGCAGAATAATGACGCAAATGTACTTTTTGCCAATTTAAGTATGCCAAAACACCCGAAATAACTGTTTACACTTGGGGAAAAAATGACAGTAATGTAGTTTTGTTTTTTATCGCGTGACAGCGCCACTGTCGTTGTGGCATTTTGACAAAGTTCTAACACTTCTGAATGAAACAACGGTCTCTCCTGTAAAATTGGAAAAAGGACATTTGCGTCAATATTCTGCCAAATGAGCGATGTAGTTTATTTTGTACACGTAGGTATATAGACCCGTTTTTACTGCTGCTCCGACTCTCCAAGGTTCGCTTGAAATCTCTTACAGAGATAAGCTCGCCTTTATACATGTTAGTTATGACTTATGTAATGTCATAGACATCATTTATTGGTAATATTCATTACAAGTCAAGACTCCGTACATAATAACAATGTCCTGTTTAATGTATCGTGTGCAATAAAGTGCATTAATAATAATAGTAATGTTGTTAGAAACACAACTAAATGTTTCAGGAGTTGCGCATTTTAGAAGAAACCTATCTTCTTCAGGCTATATTAGTCTACTGCTAGACATAGCCCTCCCCCAATGAGCGCCATAGCGCAAGGTTGTGCCATCATTGGGGGGTGATGCCCATAATCCCCACGCTGGGCATGCGGGTTGGGGATCGCAGTTTGGTGGAATTGTACTGCAGGGGGCGCTGCTGCCCACCTCCTGGTTTGTGTCCCTTAGTCGCCTTTTGCGACACCCGCGGGAAGAAACCTATAATACTCGTGATTTCAAACTCAAGCCTAGAGACTCACAGAATCAGGAACTAATTACAATCAGAAGTAGATTGTCTAGAGGTATTAGTTATGTTGTTGTCCACAGAGATAACGATCATATCCCTCCGGCCGTTTATCTGCACTAACATAATGTCACTCAAGTACTTACCTACCGAGGCTTCCGCACAAAACGTGCAGTAAACACTTGATTGACGCGCGATTAACTTCCATGGGACTTTGCTTACCTAGATCTTCAGATTCACGAACATTCAGGGACCTGTCCCATACAACTATAATTCATGGTTTACTAAGAGAATGCGATTTGTATTCTTAATAGCGTGTAGAAATCGGTGCGCTCAAAATAATGATGCCGAATAGGCGTGACGAAAGATTTTTAAAACCGCTCCCATAATATGGGAACACATTTTTTATGTATTTACAAAAAACTGTTTAAATCTGTGGGAAAACAGCTCGTAGTGTCATGGCGTCGAATGTGACGTCACGCCCAGGTAAACAAACATCAACGTCAAATAATACACGGGTGAAGTTTACCATTAGCGTCACGCCCACGGTGTGATTGCTGTTTCAGTCAAAATGGCTGAAACGGCTGAAAGCAGTAATACAACCTGCTATTTTTTTGAAAATATTGGTAATTAATCTCTTTTTTTTTATAAAACTAAATCAGTGTTTGAAATCCTTTTAATATGTACTATGTACGTACCCATAATATCGTTAAATCTTTGAATATTTTATACTGTCGTCACGTTTATTCCTGAACAGCTTTGTGTATTGGAGACCCAACTTGCAAAACCAGTCAGTATCCGAGACACAATATTGTTGGACATATATTAAAATGGTCCAATCGCGATTAATTATGAAATCCCGTCAGCATCTGCAACGCTGCCGAAAGGTCGGGAATTAAGGTTAGACCCATTTAATATAAGTATAACTATGTATGAGCAAAGCGAGTCATTAAGAATTAGGTTTATATTTTTAACTGTACTCGGCAATTGCAACGTGTTGTCAGATTGTATGTCGCTAATAAATAAAACAAAATATTTAAATAAATAGTGAAACATGGTGTCAGTTCTGCACATCATTTTATTGGAAAATGCTTTTGGAACCTGTACAGATGAACAAAGGATCGTCCAGTAAATTTAATTTTCACAAACTGTATTTTGAAGACTTTTTTCATTTCTACTTTCAACTACTACAACATAATTTTATCAACCGAGACGTTCAATAAGTTATAAATTGTAATAAAACAATTTTGTACTATTTAACGAACAATATCAAGTTGATGTTATACAAAATATAGCTTCACTTATATCGACATAGAGCCTGGAATTGTATCAACTACTAGGTAGAACAGGTTTTAAGTATGTACTATAGTTTTTAGTTCCATTGTACTTGGAGTCTACTTGTACGGCTGTGCACCTGTTTACAAATACGTTTCAATATTTTATAGCTTTATCTCGATTTTGACCAGTCGCAAAAGACGCATACAATTTATACATCATGATAATCTTTAGAATTTAACGTAACTTTTATGTGGCCTTCAATTGATTGGAAAAAAAAATTCTACCGTCCAGTATAAGTAAGCAATACCATTGAATTTGAAGTAAGGCAATACTTCTTCCACAATTGGACATGAAAGCTGAAACCATCTTTTGTTTCGATAATGTAGTTCGAACCTTTAGCATAGTGTGTGGTGACCATATTTTTGCTGTAATACCTGTACAGTCTGTTAGCTTTTAGAATATACCTCGGCTACTATCGGATAGAATCTCCGATTCTATCCGATATATTCGTGTAACAGAAATATCGGAACTAATAGGACACTTAATTAAATAAACTTAATAAGTTTTATACAGAGCAGGAAGTAGTATAACACTCGTGTGCCTTCGGCAAAAACCGAAGCCTACTCTAGAGCCCGAGGTATATTCTAAAAGCTAACAGACTGTACATATCCATAACTATGAACAAAAAATCCTTATGAGATAATAGTCCTAAACCACAAGGTTTTTGGGATAAACCATGTTGGACGTCGTATTAAGTTAGGATTTTAATTTACACAGGTTCTTAAGACTTTATGTAATAGGCCTTTTTTGCTTGTCTATAGATCCTCTACCGACGAAATGAACATGTCTCAAAATTGGCCGGCGTCAGTCTTTCGTATAAAGAGGTTCCAACTTTTGCTTCCCTCTAGAATAGGTATTATTGAACTTGTTTGTTCTTAAATTAAGGGGAAATGCAAATAATCACACATAGATCGTGCTAACTATAGGTCAGATGTGGACACTAAAACCGACTTCCACCACTGTCTTAAATGACTAAAGTAGCGTTTAATTAAAATTGAGATAAAATATTAAATTTGAAGGAGAAAGCAGAGCATAAGATACATTTATTTGCAACAACAATCACACACACAAAGGTACAATTAAATAGATGCAACAACAAAAAGAAAATAGACAGACATTAGATAAAGGCACAGTCGCAAATCGCTCGTAGCCCCGGCTGCCTGAGTGATCTTAAACGACGATGCTTAAGCAACACAGGGCACGTTCAGTGCATAGACCGTCTATGACTAACGCTAGTGGTATTTTTCCGAGCCGTTCCGTGCTTCGCAAGGCACGTTAAGCAGTTGGTGCCGGCTGCCGTCGATAGATGGCAGTCGTTAAGCCAAGTCAGAGACCTTAGGGCGGCTTGAAAACTTCTGACAGTAAGACCAGCCGCTAGTCTTGGAAGCCTCCACCAATCCGGACTTGGCCCCCGTGGTGGAGTATAGCCTATATCTTCTTCAGGGAAGAGACCCGTGTAATGGGTTGATAATCAATAGTCGCGGTGTGTCTGCTGCTGCAAAAGGCTGTTAACTTAATGCTAAGTGTTTGAGCGCTGGTTTTCAGTTAGCGCCAGATGTCAAACAAGCGTTTCAGCGCTCGGCACTGTCTGATTTCATGAAATATTATTATGATATAAAATAAGTTTTATATCTTAATAGGTATAGTACATACGTACATACATAAATTATAAACACAATAATATATTTTTTAATTTTATTACCTTGGACGAAACGTTTGTGGATGTATATTTTTATGCCCGTGTAAGATTGTGCCCTTAGATATAATTAAAGATTTAAAAAACTAGTTTTCAGATATAATATAAAATATTATTAATGCATATAAAATCAGTGATCAATTTAAATCTCTATTTAACTAACATTCAAGAAGTGGTGCAAGTGGTCTTTGCGAAGGACTTACGCTACATGTATGGAAGTTCTAATTCTAAACACGATTCAGTTATAATTGATTTGATAGTAATTCTGTACAAATTTGCAAAACACCATTATTTTGAAATCAAAACCAACCTAGTACAAAATGCTTGAACCGAAACGCGCTAAGTCAAGGTATCGTAATGAGATCCAAAACGAGGTGCAAGCATTCTCTACTTGTATCAAATCCACATTTACGTTTCACGCAACAATGGTCGAAGAACTTGAGATAAACGATCTTAGAATATTTAACAAAACAAACCATATTGGGGATCTAATACACCGACGCGATTCGACATTCAGCGGCGAATACATTATGAAAGTATGACAGCTTCAAAATTGACGACGTCGATCCAACTGGCGACTAAAAGGTGATCTTCAATTAAACTCCGTTTTATGAACCCGAAGCACTGAGAAATGGTGATATTTGAACTTTTAGAATTACGCGAAAAACGTGTAAATGTTGGTCCCTCGTACGTAAAAGTCGCAAATAGGCAGTCAGATGTTCAGGCCCATGTGGTATCCACTGCGTGTCTAATACACACACCGATTTTCAATAGAATGATAAAGAGTTTGGTTGCACAACCAAAAAAAAAAACAAACAATAACGACCATAGCTGTTATTTGTCTCTATTTGTCAGTCTAGTAAGCAATAGCAGTACAATGTGATTTCAATGGTATCAGCCGCGAAAATTTAATAGGCATCACTCACGAAGAAGATAGAATCGCGCGAGGCGCCGCCCAGTCAAGTTGCACGGGTTATTGGAATCTGATTGGTTGCTAGACTATCAACAGTGTCAATGAAACAACCATCACAGTTTTAATATTATTCTATTGAACAATTGCATTTTAGAGACTTGTTCGCCAGAATGATAACCTATAAATACTAGCAGCTAATTGCGAGTTCGCATCGGTGTATGACTACATTATCTAAGTAGGTCTTTCCTCATTATTATTTTATACAATATAATTCATATTTACATAATGTACAATCGACCCTAAATAGGATTTTTTATTATTTGTATCTCGCGATAGCTATATTTACACTACACGCGCCATCCTGCTTGAATGAAGTCAGTCTAATCTCTATATTTATAACTTATTATAATATAATTAATACTATTATGCTAGACAGAGAAAGAAACTGAAATCGATCGTGCAAGGTTGGGCATCAGTGTAAAAATAGCCAATGAGATGAGTCAATTATATGAAAAATATTTTATTACAAGATGGCGGATACGTATTGTCCGCCATGTTGTTTTTTTATCGTCAAAGTATATCTAATCGTCAGAGTTTGCTACGTCCACATTGGCTAACTTTCAAACACTTGATGATATCACTGGAACACAACATGTATCAATTCTTTGTGTCATTTCATATTTGTAATTTATGTCTGTTTTGTGTATCTAATAAATAAATAAAATAAATTAGCTATTCACACATAAAACTTAATATTTTGACATAAGGTATATGGACGAACTGTTAAATTTCGCTATCAGTAAACTTAACACTCCACTAGGTGAAACGACCATTAGGTGAATCGCTGTAGTGCCAGTGATAATAAAATAAATAACCAGAAAAGCCTTTTCTGGTTATTTAGCAAATTAAGTATCTGTATGTATATTACCAATATGAACATAGCAATTAGGTCGTTATTTTGTACGTTGTCGACCCAAGGAAAATTTCCGTATCCTGACGTAGCTCTAATCTATATTACAGTAAGGTCGCTTGTCCTAATCCATTTGGAAGGGCAGATTGGCCGCGATTCTCGGTTTTTTCTTACGCTGCGGCTTTGATGACGCGTTACTCGGCTGGAGCGGTTTCTGTGATTCAAAAGGCACAGTTGAAATTAAATGAAACATGAAAAGGTTTTAAAATTCAAAGTAGCACAGAAACTGCGGTTTAATGAACGTTACAAGTCAAACTAGGTGTCCATTTTAAAATCTAGGTAATTTTCGACAAAATGGACAATAAAACTCCGAACTTAGTCTATTCAAAGTCTTCATTAACAGAGTTTAAAAAAATATTATAAAACATAGAACTCATGCACTGTACTGGCTTTAATTCCAGACATCATTGTTATCTAAATAATCCTACATATTATGCTCTTAGTAGCCCTTTTGGCACAAAATGTACTTTGCACATTTTTAGAACCGCGTTTCAAACAAGCTTAATATATTGTTAGCTTCAGTTTAAAAATCTTCCGTCTTATACCCGTACTTCAGCTTTTTCCTATTTACTCAGTTCTAAACCGAGGCTCTTTAAGTAAAACGCTGTATAACTTACCTCTCAGTTTGTGGTTTACAAAAAGGTCTAGCTACAACACTGATCCATTCTTAGTTTTTTTACCCGACTGCAGCGAAGCCCAAAAGGAGGGTAATGTGTTTAGTGCGTATGTATGTATGTATGTATGTAACTATGTCCGATTCTATGTTCCCTCATAACTCCTTAACCAATGGTCAGATTTTGTTAAACAAGGTGTCATTCGATTCGGCATCCTTGCGCGGGTGTCATAGGCTATATAAAATCATAATTATGCGATCAGAACCGTGACGAAAAATAAAATTCGTTAAGAAGCTTCGTTAAAGTACAGCTAGGAGCCACTAGATGGCGCTGTTATATTTACTTTATTGAATTCGAATACTAATTTTATTGAACTACCCCTAACAGGTGTGAAATATTTAAAACAGAATTTTTCGGATGACGTAGGTTACATAAAATCAGCATTAATAGAGAACCAACGGAACAAAAAATAACATTTACTTCTGAGCAATTAAAGTACCACTTTTAGCCACTTGATGGCGCTGCTATATTTTATTTATTCTAATACATGTGTATACATAATTTCGGCTTTGGTCTACATGTAAACAAACCATTTATATAATCGGTACAAATGCGGAAAGAAATACTTCCTATAAAGTGGTTTGATCCTTTTAGATCATTCATTTAATTAAAAAATATAATTTTGTTTAACTACGCCTAACACGTGCAAAGTATTTAAAAGAGAATTTTGCGGGTGTCGTTGATTACATTAAATCAGCATTAATAGAGAACAAACGCAACACAAATAATATTCACTTCTAAGTAATTAAAGTACTGTAGCATTAGTTCCTCTACCCAATCACAGATGGCGCTGTTTGTGTTCTAAATTGCGGTATGGTTTTGTCCGAAGGCCCTACATAATATTAAACAAAATTGGATTGTATTTGAGCGCTTGCGAATCACTTCGACCAAAACTGACTGTCCACTAATAATTGGGTCGTCTAGTGACGTAGGTAATATACCTCGCTTTGCGCTGTGGTGCGAGTAGTACAGTTACTAATCCGTAATCCTTAGTAAGTTTCATATTGCTTCAATAAATAGATCCCTAAGTACGTGTTGTCGTGCTGAAACAACGTTTCTCTTCTTGTCTGCTTGTTAACCCTGTCCTACAGTACCACTTTTAGCCACTAGATGGCGCTGGCATATATTTATTCTAGTACATGTCTAAATTTACATAATATCAGCTTTGCTCTACATGAAAACAAACCGTCTATAGAAACGGTATAAGTGCTAAAAGAAATAATGCCTATAAAGTGTTTATTTCTTTCTACGCCATTCGTTTATCTCATTAATTTAAGAAATATCATCAACCTCATAGGGGGTTATAATAATAATACATTAATGCAGAGGCCGAGAAGTAAGGGATTGCTGGACGAGTTTAGGATAGACGGCCGAGTCGTAGACGAAGCCGTCTAGAACGAGTCCTGCAATCTCTGTTCCGGCCGAGGATTGTATAATGCTATTCTCAAACAATGCGAGGAAATATTAATATTAAAATAATTACTAGGTAATTAAGAAATAATAGTTTAGTTTGCCGCCTTTTTTATTTTTTTAAATACACTAACATATTTGAGCATCATGTTTAACCGCACAAAAACCAATACCATAGATTGTTTTTTTTTGTTAATCTAAGTATGCTTACATAACTTAGTAGGTGGTTGGCTGTATGTAATTTTTCCTTGGTCAGTTTAATTTTAGTAAGTAAATTTAAAAAGTTAGAGCAGCGGACGGTAATGAATTTTCATACTTACTTTACTGGCTTAGGCCAGTAAAGTGAGGCGGGAGCCATAAAAGACAAACTTTGTGGCTTTATTTCATGGTAATAACACAAACATTTCCGAGCATGTTTGAGAAAAAATAATTAATTTCATAACACTGATATTAATTTCCTACTGACACTTAGACCAAAACTAACTGAACAAAATATATAAAGTGTAGCATGTAACTTCTTTTCCCCTGTGCGGTCATAGTCAGACAAGCTGGGTTCAAAGTAGAAACAATAAATGATAAAAAAATATTTGAACGCTCTCTTACTTTATAAGCATTATTTGCTCAAACTGTTGCATTTATTATTTAATATAAAATGATGCAGTCGGGACCCATTAGAGGACTTTAAACAAACAGTAATGGGTCCCGACTGCATCATTTTATATTAAATAATAAATGCAACAGTTTGAGCAAATAATGCTTATAAAGTTATATTATTTGGTCCCTCAAGTAAAGCAGCATGAACTCTTCTGATTCGACATTAGCATTTGAAAATAAAGTTATCTTATTTTTTCCCTTTCAGTTGATTTATCACTGCAGTCGGGTTCTTTTATTTTTTTTAATTTTTTTTTTAAAACCTATTTAGAGGCTGATGTTGGCCAATGCTAAGGTTGGCTGGAAGAGATCTCTGTTAGAGATAAGTTCGCCTTTGAAACAAATTTGATTTAATGTTATTTCGTTTTTACTGTTTGCAATAAAGAAGAATATATATATAGAGGCTAAAAATTCCACCCATGCCGGGATTCGAACCCGCGACCTCTGGCTATCCATGCCAGCGCTCTATCCAACTGAGCTAATGGGCGACTCACCGGCATCAGTGAAATTTCGAACCTCTTTACACTATTCTCTGTATTACGTACAGCATTCCTAGCTTGTTCTCCACATAATCAATTAAATTGTGAAACTAATTTTGACATTAATTAAGTAAACAGTTTGTTTTTAGAATGAAAAATTTTTTTTTAATGATTATAATCATAATCATAAAAAAAATCAATTCGGCACCTGTGGAAATGTAAAAAATATGTTGTTTTTCTCAATCTTCTTTTGTCTGTGTTTATTCAAGTCTTCTATATTTTTTTTGTATCTTGGAACAGTTGATAATTATTTCGCTATTGTCAAATTTTGCTCAAAGTAAAAGTTGGTCGTATGGACGACAAGAAACATTTTCGCATTTCTTCCGGGTTTCTTAGATACACCCTGTGCAGGCTATAGAAAAACTTACCTCTTGTCCAGAAGGCAGCTGCGGTTGCGCGGGCGCCGATGACTTCGCCTCTTGCTCCTGGACTTTCTTTTGATGGACACTCGGTTTTTGCACTCGTCTGTGAACAAGATATATTAGCGTGATATTGGATCGCAACAGTATAATTTCGCGGTTGCCGCTCGAAATTGTTAAATTGGACTATACCTAGGATCATAGTTAGTTAGAGCTGAGACCTTATTTATATATTTATTATTATATATATTTTTCTTTATTTTTTTTTATGTAATGGCGAATATTATGTAATAATATCAATTTACTTACTAAAAGAGACGGGCTGAAAACCAGCGCAGAGACTACGCATGCAGTCACGGCAATAAAGCTGAGCCCATTCCTTTATACCACAAACATGTGAATGAGACAATAATTATTATTTATATTTTTTTTGTGTGGTAAATAAAACTTTTTTCACTTTCACTTAACCTGTAGTGCAGTCTCTTCGAATTTCTCAGCAAATAGCGTGACAGAACGTTACTTAAGTATTTACTTAGGGAAATTCTCATATAAGAACCGGCCATTAGACTCATAGTTGGGCCATTGTACGTAGCGAGCGCTGAGGTATGTTAACATTTTAGACTCTAGGGTATGAAGTGTTAGAATGTTAAAAAGTGTTGAATGTGAAGGGTATGGGCTTAAACTCTCAGAGAGAGGGAGAGAGAGAGAGAGAGAGAGAATGACAGTGAGAGAGAGAGCTTAGTTGCCACGAGTGCCCTCCGCGGATTGGCAGTTTCAAACGCTGAGGTATTTGAACACCTCAGACAACGTTATCAGAATTAATTAGGATTGTTGGGAAAGTGGGGAAAACTCATTAGCTTGCCCAAGGAAACATTCCTCAGGACCTTTGAGTGTGATTAATACGAATACGAAGTACTTGTTCAATACCGCTGCTCAAGTGTTTACTAACTAGAAAAGAATATCAGTACCTTGATACCGATTGGCCGCTCTCCATTTGAATGGGCACTTGAGACTCACAAATACATTAATTACTCTTTAATCCTAGTATTATTATAAACTGGCTGGTGCCCGCGCCTTCGTCTGCAGAACGCACTACTGGGATATCAATAATGCTATATCTCAATTCAGATGTTTGTCCGTACGCCATTTTCATGTACATCCATTATTGCGTGATTAGTTAATAATGACTGGCTGACTGAACGACTGACTCACTGATTTATTCATTGATTGATTGATTGATTGACCTGTGAGGCGTCTTACCTTTGACTCGTTACGACTTGTAGGGGCACGAAGGGGTTACTAGTCTTCTCCATACCGCTCGTATGTTTGCTGCTTCTTTGTTCAGGCGCCAGATTTGGCTGCAAAGTGGAGGTCAACTTTAGGTCATTCAAGAGGTGCTCTGCTGGTAAGCTAGGAGTATCTTTCCGAACCGCTCTGGGACATCTTGTATTGTATGAATGTGTCTGAGTTTGTGATACGCTCCAGTGCAGGTAAAAGTTACTAAATGTAAAACAATCTGTGCCCATTAGAAGCCTGTTCACACACATCTTTAAGAGGCACCGGTCCCGAAAGTTTTGGAAATTTTCTCAACTTTCCCAGAATATTAACAACAAACAATATATATGGCACACCTGTGTATGACATTTAATTTAAATAACTGAATAACATACACAGTTTTAATATTAAGCATAACACGTACGTGAGAATTGTACACTGATTGATGATAACCAAAAATTCGTTTATTAATTATTGTAAGTTGGAGTAATCGCGTCGTACAGCCGACAGCAACCAATAATTTAAAGGTGAACCGTAATTACCTTATTTCCCGACGTTTCGGCAGCGTTGCGTTACAGTTGCCGTGGTCGGAAACGTCGGGAAATAAGGTAATTACGGTTTACCTAATAAATAATCGCGATTTGACCCGTTTAATATATAACTATGTATGAGTATCGCGAATCATTTAGAAATAATAATTTAAAGGTTGACCTTCAAATTTTTGTTGCAAAGTCGCTCTTAACACGACTGATTATAGTGTACCATTGAATTTTAAGTATAGTTTTAAGTACTTACTTAAAATCCCATGAGTGTACGGATGTAATCGTTGATGAGTGGGTAAGGATGTAAATATGTTGCATTGATTTGTATGTGTGTGCACGGCACTCAACGTCTGTTTGTTGTTGGCAAAACTTTAAAGAAGCATCGAGACAAATATCAAAAATTCTGTAAAACGTCACAAGATGTCTCTCTTACTCTGGCAACGCAATACAGATAATTTCCATGACATTATTTCCTTTGATACTTCAGGTCTATTCTTACGTAGAAAATGCTGTTTCACTAGCAAAATTTAACATTTTTAATTATTGTAATAGAATATACTTTTGATAAATGTGGTCCGAGGGTTTTGGTAGATAATGAAATTCAAGACATATTTCCCTTATCCTGTTCCTAGTTTTTAATTGAAAATTAAATTAAAAATATTTTGGAAACAACTTCTTTTTAGTAAAAACTACGAATAGGAAAACAAAAATATATTGGAAACGTCAAACCATTAGACCACATTAATCAAAGGTTTACATATTTTATCACAATGTACCAATGTAGGGCCCAAGCCTTCTCTCAGCAAGAGAGAGAGATAAACTAGACAGAAAATAAATAATAATGACAGCATACCTGTGCGTTATTCCACGATGGCGCCAACGTAACATTGGGCCCAACGTTGGGCAAATGTTTGGGGAACTGCCCGTTCTGACTGAAGCTCCTATTGAACTGATTCTGAGCTGGTTGGCTGCCGGGACCCCCAAACGGCACAAACTGGTTGCCAAACTGTCCTTGATTGCCTTGGCCGCCTTGGTGACCAGGTTCGCTACTCTGACTCGCGTAAGGATACCTTTGTCCTCCGAAACCTTGGTTATTCTTAGGATTTACAGACTCGATATTCTGAGTTGGGAACGAGAACGTTTGGCCTGCAAACCCTTGATTACTCTTGGCAGCCTGCGGCAAGTTTTGGCTGGCAGATTGGCTTTTCTGGCTTTGAGTGAGGTTGTTGTGGCTTCTCTGGTAGTTGTCATGGTTACCGTGGCCACGCTGCTGAAAGTGGGGGTTTTGGAACTGTGGGAAGGGGATTTGTGCTGGCTGGGGGCCGGGGAATGCCGGCTGCCCGAAGTTGGGGTATGGCGGTACGGGCGGTTGGCCCTGGAATAGAGGATAAAATTATAAAGATATATATAAGCGAAAGCATATCATCATCATAGGCGTTTGCGTCCGTTACGGACGATTTAAGCGGTGCCTAAGAGTTTGACACTTTTTTGCTCTACATGTAGGACATATAAAGGAAGAGTCGGGTCGGTATGGATTGGTTCCCCCCGGTTGTATTGTCTTGTCTGCCAGTGCTATGCACCATACTTCACCTTGCGGCCCTCCCAAACTACCTCTCTCAAATATCTATGTAAAATCTCTCGTAAAACTGTTGTAAACGCAGTCAAACCAAGCAATTGGTTTTGTGGTGCCTTATTATAGAGAGAACGGAACGGAACGTCAACTTACAAATACAGTTATTGGCTAAGTCCATCGCTTTTAATTAATTTTAAATATAATCTCCAGCCTAAAGTGTTATCAGTGCACATGCAAGTGAAGCTTATAACTCAAGCTGTCGATCTCACCCAACATATACTAAAAATTCGACCAAATTCGTGAGTAATATCTAAGATTTAGTTACATACAATCTGATGAAGGAACTTTAACGGTCATTGGTTGGAAGGAGAGGGATATACCAAACGTTAGACCACGTCAAAATTAAATGACGTAGTGTAGATGTCTGACATTTGAACAACCAATCAGAGGACAAAGAGTGCTGTCACCTATATGTCACTGTCACATACGTTTCTTTTGACGCAAAGTAAGTTATAAAAATACATCTAAGTAACTGTCACCAACATACACGTCCCAATCAACGCAGTCCTATACTTTTTACATCTTACAAACATGAAATGCGAAGCTTGTAATCAGCCAGCACTGGCCTCTGAATCCATGAAATGCTGTATATGCAGCAAGAGGTTCCATCACCAATGCCTTAATATGACCTCAGCGCAGTACAGAGAACTAAATAAGGAGGCTTGGCGGTGCCCTGGGTGCGACAACGTTACCAGAAGGCGTGCAAAAAGGGGGGATGAGACACCAACGCGCAAGCAGTTTGAGCAAGAGGCACCAGCGAGGAGTGTTATGGAGGTCTGCGACCATCAATCCGTGAATTCTGCCAACGCGTCCAATGCCATTTCACCTGATGTACGGGCCGCGGTCGTGTGCTCTCCCGTAACCTATGACCAGATTAGCCTCCTATTAGATACGAAATTGGATAATTTCAGGAAGGCCATCACCTCTGAGTTTAATGACATACTGTCCAAAATGAGAGCTAGTTTCAGGGAGGAGATAGCAATTTTGAAGGCAGAAAATTCTGCATTAAAAGAGCAATATACGACTCTCGAACAGAGGGTCAGCTCCTCGGACGTTTCGAAGATGACAGAGGCCATATGCGAATTGCAATCTCAGCTCAACGAGAAGGATCAGGAACTTCTCTCGAACGACGTCGAGATAACATGCATCCCCGAGTACGATGGTGAATCCGTGGGACACCTAGTTATGGCAGTGGCAACAAAGTTGGGCATGAAGTTGGAAGATCGCGACATCGTAAGCGCGGGACGTGTAGGGCCAAAGCGCAGTCTGGTCGAAGGGACCGCAGCACCACGTCCACGTCCCATCGTTGTGCGGCTGGCGCGTCGCACTCTGCGGGAGGAATTAATAAAAAGCGCGCGTGTGCGTCGTGGCACAACCACTATAGAACTAGGGCTGCCCCAGCATGAGCCACGTCGGTTCTATGTGAACGAGCGGCTCACTAAAACCAACCGAGCACTGTTTGCGCGAGCCCGTGACGCCGGTCGCGAGGCGCGCTGGAGCTTTATCTGGACAAGGGATGGAAAAATCTACGGAAGGAAGGAGCATACATCCCAGAGAGTAATATTGCGTAGTGAGAAAGACATTAATTTTTTCGTAAAGGCTTGATTGGTGCAGCTTCGTGCAGCTTGTTTTTGATATTTGTGCTATTGTTCACTGGCGTAACTTGGTTTTTATTAGTTCAAGCTGGTGTTCCATATCAGCAGAATTACTTATATATTACCTTTATTGTCGCATTGTCGAACTTACAGCTTTCAGAATATGTAATAATCACTATAATAATTTCCTATTGTCACAGTAAAATGCTAACAATGAAAAGTGTTGCAGCAGTACAAGGTAGGGAAACTTTACACCCTCAAGAATTTACTATAAGGCACAATAACTACACAAAAACAAAATCCATCCATATTTTAATTTTATTCTTTAACTCACGTTTCGATGGGTATTAAAACAAAATTTATGAAATTAGGTCTATATAATGCCGGCTCACTAAATACAGGGCATGATGATATTCTTGTGGCAATGGATCGTTTCAGTGCCGACATAGTAGCTATTAACGAGACGTGGCTGAGAGCAGGACAGGAGAGGTGTGCACCTGCGCCCCCCGGATATCGAATGCGTCTGGCCTCACGCCCGCTACACATGCGTGGTGGCCGAGGTGGGGGAATAGGTTTCTATATTCGAGACCATGTGCGCGTACGCTACATAAAAAATTTAGATGATTCCATCGAACAGATGTGGATATCTACTCGGGTTAATGGTTCTAGGTTGGTGATTGGTACAGCTTATAGACCACAGTGGGTCAATACCGATACATTCATTGATGCAATCTCTGATTCAGTTGCAAGGTTGTCACATTATGATTATGTGGTACTGTTGGGAGACTTTAATGTTGACATGTTTGAGGAATCTGACCATAAAACTATTAAACTTAATCAGTTTCTACGAATTATGAGTCTCAAACAAGTAGTAAATGAGTACACACATTTTACAGCTGGATCACAGTCATTGATAGATATTGTGTGTACAAACTGCAATGTGCGGGACGTCACAGTGTCTAATATTACTGGCTCATGTATTGGCCATTCTATGGTTAGCGTTACGCTCTCCCTCAGAAAATCTAAAACTCCACCTAAAACAGTTACCTACAGGCCATTGAAAGACATAAATCTTGATAACTTTGATAAGGACTTGTGCTCTATTGACTGGGAGTATGTCAGTGGTCTGCCAACAGTTGATGCCATGATCACGGAATTTAATTCTAGGCTTTTAGCGCTTTTCGATAGGCATGCTCCTATCAGAAGCATAAAATCACGTGCCAATACTTCTCTACCATGGATCACGGATACATTGAAGTTCATGATAAACTTGCGTGAGGAGGCCCGCGCGAGATATCAAAAAACGAAGTCTGATGTTCACAAAAAATATTATAACGATCTCAAAACACTTGTCAGAAGTACCTTTAATAATGAAAAGCGAGCTTACTTTAACCACTTTGTTAATTCGAACATGAGCGACAGCAAAACGTTTTGGAGAAATATTAAGTCAAAGATCATGATTGATCCTGGCAAGATTGATTATCTACCAGACTGTTTTGGAGACCCTGATGCTATCAATGAGTGTTTCCTGAACATTCCAGGTCACGACTCCGTGCATATGTCTCAAATAAACTCTTTTTCAAGGAATAGGTTTTCCACGTCCACGTTTTCACTCAAGCCGATTAGTGAAATTGATATTTTTAAATATGTCAAGTCTATTACTTCATGTGCTATGGGCAGCGATTGTATCAGTAGGGATATGATAATCCTCACGCTGCCAAAGACATTATCTGTGATCACAGATATTGTAAATAAATCTATCCTCACCGGAGTTGTTCCTAAGCAGTGGAAGGATGCACTAGTGACTCCTTTGCCTAAAACGGAACAACCTAGCGAATTAAAGGACCTGAGACCAATTAGTATATTGCCTTTTTTGTCAAAGATATTAGAAAAAGCCGTATATTATCAATTACACAACTATATCGAAAGGCATAAAATTCTACCCTCCCACCAATCCGGTTATCGCAAAGGTCGTGGCACAGTGACGGCGTTGCTTGATGTAACCGACAATGTTCTGGCTGAACAGGACGCAGGACGTGGTACTGTACTGACGCTTTTAGATTTCTCACGAGCATTTGATAGTATTGACCACTCTCTTCTATTATCGAAACTTGTTTACTACGGTTTAGACCAGAGTTCTATTCACTGGTTTAGTAGCTATCTAAGTGATAGATACCAGTCAGTAAAGCTCCGAAGACGTGACGGAAATGACCTTACGTCCGCACCTAGGTCAGTAAGTCGTGGCGTTCCCCAGGGATCAATATTGGGTCCGCTACTTTACATTGTGTACAGTGCAGATATTGGTGAGGTTATACAGCACTGTAACTTTCACCAGTATGCAGATGACTTGCAGTTATATGTATCTGACCTACCTGATAGGATGCCTCAGGCTCTACTGGGAATGAATGAGGATTTGCGTAGGATAGCTTTATGGTCAAAAAATAACGCACTTATACTAAACCCCATCAAATCCAAATGCATGGTGCTTGGCACAAATGCTCAAGTATCAAAAATTAAAAAGCAGTCGCTTGGTGTCGCCGTTCTTGGTGAGAAAATTGATGTGGTAGAAAAAGTAAAAAACTTGGGGATCACGATGGATGGCAATTTGCGTTTTGAGGCTCATGTGGAGGACTTAGTTAAAAACTGCTTTTATAGACTCAAAGTTTTGTACAAAATTCGTCACTTACTCACTGAAAAAGCACGTATAACACTTTGTGAGTCGCTCATTTTGTCTAGGCTTAATTATGGCGATTTGGTCTATGGTCCAAGACTCTTGAGCACAACTCAACAGCAAATACAACGCGTACAGAACGCTTGCTGCAGATTCTGTTTTAATATCCCACCACGTAGTCACGTAACTCCGTTCCTTAATAACGCGTCCATGCTAAATATGGTTTCGCGCAGATTTCTGCATATAGTGTCACTGATGTTTGATATTGTCAACACTAGGTGTCCTGACTATCTTTTCTCCAAGCTCAAGTTCTCTCAGTGGGCGACAGGGCATCCTCGATCGGCAAGGCAACCACTCGAGTCCCATCGTCATCGGAGTGCAGCGTTTACAGGCAGTTTCCGCTACCATGCAACCAAGTGCTGGAATAACATTCCTCCTCCTATAAGGCAGTGTAATTCTAAGATATGTTTCAAAAAACGTATAAAATCTTTACTTCTTCAACTACAAAAGCTAGGGATTTCACCTCTGGCACTTGGTTCGGCTAGCGGTCTTATTTCGAGTGGGAAAATTTACTCTGTGTTGTAGTAGATATTTAATTAATAAAATATCATTGAAATAATAATGAAATGAAATAAAATGGATTAACGTAAAATTATTTTGATGTAATTGAATTTAATTGAATAACTTGAATCAAATTGAATGTTATTTAAATAAAATAAAACTGAACTAATCTAAATTAATGAATAAAATTGAAATAAACTAAATCTAGCTAAAGCGAATTGAATTTGACTAAATTGTATTAAAATTATTGTAATAGGTTTGATTTCATTCGATGGAATTGAAAAGATTATGAAGATCACGGTTATGATAACCACGCTCCTAAATTAACGATACGTTCACTAACAAAACTGACAGCAGACACGTTCCTTTCACATCCTCCAGGCTGTAGCTGAAAATCAGCGATCTGTTCTACCGAGCAGATAATGACGCTGAGATACGGCCATTTTGTACTGCTGCATCACACACACGCCATACAATGGTTTTCATGCCTTTTTTTTTGTTGTCTTAAGTCATGCATGCATAACTTTTACGTATTATTTTAAGCTTTTGTTTTGTTATTTGTTTGTTTGAAAAGTGTGTGTGTTTCAAAAAGTGCAAATAAATAATTATCTTATCTTATCTTATCTTATTATAAAACAATATGTCAAGTGTTCTCTTTTATATTTACATTTACTTTTGAGTTGTTCCTTCAACATCTAATCACGCATGAAGGTTTTTTTCGTAACTTCCGAAATTCTGTTCACGCGGCAAGCGCTCGTCGCGGACTAATATACCTAAAATAAACTGCTGTTAGTTCAACCGCAAAGCGTGCAGAGCAAAGGTTAGTCGGGGTGTCCTCTTTATACTCTAAGGCTAGATTATTCTAAAAGGTCTGACTACATTCTCGCCGTCCGTAGTAGACATCGTCGCAAAATTTCACGTTTATAATATTATCTAATTGGTAGGCTAGGCTTTATGACATACCTTATTTCTATTGCCCCAGTCGGTAGACGCGGGATTCGGCTTTCGATTATTGTTATTGACCGAAGCGCTGTTTTCGTTACGCCAATTTACGAGCTGTGGTCTGGAACACAAATTCACTATTGCAGTGTCGCCGTGAGATAATATCTCCCTGAGACCCAGACCTACTAGATACGAAAATGTAAAAAAAATCAAAATACAAAAATATTTCTTATTCATAAATTTGTATTTTGTTATGTAGCCTATAAACGTCTTACTGCAGGGCACAGGCCGTCTCTCAGATAGAGGGAGAGTATGGGCTTTATTACCACGCGTGCCCACCGCAAATTGGCAATTTTTCCTAACGATGTTTTCTTTCACCGCGCTGTCGCTAACAGTGAAAGAAAACATCGTTAGGAAACCTGAGTGTCTGAGGTGTTCAAAGACCTTGCGCCCGAAATTGCTAATCCGATGTGGTTGCGCTATAATTAAGCCCATTCTCCGCAGTGCGACGTTTATAGGCTACATAAAAATACTATAGGCATGACGAAAGATTTCGAAAACCTCATGTGGGGACACATTTATTATTTACAAAATAAAACCTGTATTCAGTAATAAACTGAAGTTTAACGAAGGCTAAAGTTATTTTATTAAAATTATTTTAAATCTGTGGGAAAACCGCTCGCAGTTTTCATGGCGTCGAATCTGACGTCACGAGCAGATAAACAAACATTGTAATCTCTAATAGACACAACAAAGCACGTTGAAGTTTAATTACCAATGTTAACCTAAGCGTGACGTCACGCGGTGTGATGGGTGTTTCAGTCAAAATGGCTGAAAGCAGTAATATAGTCTTTTCGACATCGATATCAACCCTTGTATGTCCCCACTGCTGGGGCACGGGCCTCTTCCTGCACCTCAACTTTTATTTTTTTTTAAATATTGGTAATCTCTTTTTGTTTATATAAAACTAAATCAGTGTTTTAAATGCTTTTAGTATTTACATTCCCCTAATATAATCCCGTTAAATATTTTGACCGTCCTGTCACGGTCGCCATGAAGTATACCCAGTGGTGGGGGGAGTGGTTGCAGGACGGCGGCGCAGCAGGGAAACAACAGGAACGGTTGATCACATTTTAATTAATACATCGTTAAGACTCCAGTCTCTTAACTCCCTTCTTCTAGTCTTACACTAGCTTATATATAATAATCCTACGTGCCTTGGGAGGAGTGGTCTATATTTCAGATACGTGAAGGCATGTGGCGTGATGATGTTATTTGCCTATCACAATTTCATTAATTGATACTGTCGTCACGCCTATTGTATTTTATTATCATAAATGTATTTTAGGAGTGTTTCATGTTTCTTACCCAGAGAATAGTTTCCAAAACGGGTGCACCGGATTGCTTGCAATACAAGGATAAACTTTTACGGCCGTATTTATAAAAACACATTTTCTTAAACTCGAAAATCGCTTACTAAAATAGTCTGTGGTGGAGATTTTACAAGAAAAAGACGTAAACACAGATTACATAGAAAGCCTCTACTAGTGAAATGGTGTTTTTATAAAAAAAAGGCCGTTATTCTCAATTCATATTAAATGAGCTGTTACGTGCTCATTTAATATGAATTACAGTCGCACAAAATCACATTTTTAGAGATTACAATGACAACAAATTGAATCCTCTTAATAAATATGGTCTGACGATTTGATGTATCATTAAATTATGAACATTTCAAATAAATTTTTGTTTATCTATGTCGTCGTCAGGCTATACTAGTCCACTGCTGGACATAGCCCTCCTCTATTGAGCGCCACTCTGTGCTATCATAGAGGGTAATGCCCATAATCCCCACGCTGGGCATGCGTGATATCTTTAATAAAGAAATAACGCATCCAAAATTATGAATTTTAGTAGCGGAGTTCCTCAATCAAAACTAGGAACAGGCACAGAGGAAATTTAACGGTACAGGACAAGAAAAATATGTATTTAATGTCCGTAATTTTATTATCTATCAAACCCTCAGAACACTTTTATCAAAAAAATACTTTTTAGTACACTATTTTTATTTTTAATGCACTAACCCGTGCTAAGGAACAAATTTAAAAACCTATTTAGAGGCTAAAAATTTCACCCATGCTGGGATTCGAACCCGCAACCTCTGGCTATCCGTACCAGCGCTCAATTGGTAGAGCGCTGGTACGGATAGCCAGAGGTTGCGGGTTCGAATCCCAGCATGGGTGAAATTTTTAGCCTCTAAATAGGTTTTTAAATACTTTTTAGTACATTTTATTATGAGGGACTTTTTTCTTTTAGTAGTATTTATTTATGGTGCAATCATTGTACATGTAAAATTGTGCGAGCGATACACCATGCTAAACACAATGTGTGTGTAAGCATGTAAATATGCAGGTTTGATTTGTGCGTGTGTGTCAGTCATCGTTCGAGTAACTCGTGTTACTGCATCTGAGTAACACGCACAAAGATAAATTGAAAATAGAACGGTGAAGATAGGTAGGCCAGTGGGAGGAACAATGGACTTGGAAACGAGACCCAAGTTCGATCCCAGTGCGGCCCAGTACGGTACCTGTGACGGGTACCAGTGTTACATACCAATGACTTTGTTTTCTAATTTACGTATATTTGTGAAGCTATAGTAGCCACTCTCTAACGGTAAAGGAGAACATCGTGAGGAAACCTTACCTTAGGTAATGTAATGGTCTTAGGTAATGAAATACCGCAGCACTCATTCAGCCCATACTCTCTCTCTGAGAGAAAAGATGTGCTGCGCAGTGGGACGTTTATAGGCTACATAAAAAAAATTGTATGTGTGTTTATGTACAGTGCTACACAAGAAATAAGTCTCGCGGATGTAACTGCGCAGATGACCAAATTTTGGATGTGCGGCATGTTGATCGACCAATCAGATAGTTACATTTTATGGCAGGCCGCGCGCCTTTGTTGCTTTTGGTTGATTCGTCATCGATGCAGGTGACTATTAGTTTGGCAATATTAGCGAAATAGGTAGCGCTACTGCGGCAATCAATTCTGCACCTTAACCGTAACAGTTAAAGGTCATGTTGAATGTACTTATAGCTTCGGGTAGGTACTTTCTTTACACTTCTTCCTAGTCTGCGCGAACGTAGATTCCCGAAGGGACTTTTATGATGTGCAGTACGGTACGTACGTATGTGTGCATGTTTGAGACAAAAATTGTAACTTACTTTTGCGGTGACTGTGCAGGGGGCTGGGAGGGCTTACTCTTGACTCGCCAACTCGTCGGCAGTTCCGGAGTTACAGACTGTTGACGAAAATTGTAGATATTATGAATTCTATATTTACAGGATCGGACTATGCGCAACAATCTAAATTATATTGTATCCATATCTACTATTTTACTAAAACTAGATCACAAAGTGCACAGACAAGCTTCTGTGAACTTGAAAAAATGTATCTCAGGGGCGAGGCCATGTCAAAAGATTAATGCCGAAGTTGTGCACCTCTTTACCAGCGGATATAAAAAAATATCTTTCTTGTACAATCATTAAAATATTTCAAATCGCGAGGACCCCACTCGATGCTACTCGGTATTTTTTTTGTCAAATTTTCTTCGTCCAAAATGATCCACGGTTTTGAAATGGACACCTACTTTAACTAATAATGTTCAACAAGTTACAGTGTCCGTTTAGTTTTGAATAAAATACTTTGCGATTGTATCTGTGTATCCGACTGACTGACTGACTGACTGACTGACTGACTGACTGACTGACTGACTGACTGACTGACTGACTGACTGACTGACTGACTGACTGACTGACTGACTGACTGACTGACTGACTGACTGACTGACTGACTGACTGACTGACTGACTGACTGACTGACTGACTGACTGACTGACTGACTGACTGACTGACTGACTGACTGACTGACTGACTGACTGACTGACTGACTGACTGACTGACTGAGTGACTGACTGACTGACTGACTGACTGATTGGTTGATTTTTGTTTGATTGGTTTATTATTTGATTGACTTGTTGATTGTCGTTCCTCACCTTCTCGCGCTTTCTTTCAACGTCATCCTGGCTGATCTTGAGCAGGCTCTTTAGAAGCATGGTGCTGTTATCCTGGGGCGTATCGGGAGACACCTTCGGAGTGGCACTGTTGCGAGCCTCCGCCACGGGCGTCTGCCGGTCCGTCGTGGGGCTGAAGTGATAAAGTTGTGTCATTTAGTTAGAACTAAGAATTTCGCACATAGTCTCATGGTTGGCCTTTGTACGTTGTAAAGCTGCGAGTTTACTCCAGCCAGCCTAGTTAGACCTGAAATTTCCGCACTTAGCCTAATGGGTGGGCCATTGTACGTAGCAATCTCTGAGGCATGAGTACACTTCAGACACAAGGGTTTCCTCACGATGTTTTCCGTCACCGTTTGCAAGTGGTATTGCTACTATAACTTCGCAAATGCACATAACTTAGAATACAACCTCCTG
Source organism: Yponomeuta sedellus (assembly GCA_934045075.1). Taxonomy (NCBI): domain Eukaryota; kingdom Metazoa; phylum Arthropoda; class Insecta; order Lepidoptera; family Yponomeutidae; genus Yponomeuta; species Yponomeuta sedellus. Next base: position 5,552,516 of record OW203726.1, on the reverse strand, counting down.
AATAAGCAGTTGGCGTTCTACCGCTCCACAACTACTGATTTCAATCCAGTCTATCTCTTTCCAGAAAACCAGCTGTGCTATGCTGTCACTGCGGGCCTCCTGAGGGTCCCAGCTTCGTAACTGTTGTTAGTCATAGACGGTCACACATACATGCACTAAACGCGCCTTTGTCGCTCAACCTTCGTAATCGTTTAACACTCAGGCGGCTGGGGCTACGAGCGATTCATTAAAGTACTATAAACTCTATTATTTAAGTGACATAATTGTGTATTAACACCTTTATATTGGAAGAGCCCTAGCAGGGTTCTTGTTTGATACTATTACAATACAATAGAATCATGGTTGTAACATTTTCTAGTTGTGCAATAAAGTGTTCTCTATCTATCTATTATATATTATAAGTTTATATAAGTAACGGTATGTAAGGGTATTATTATTAAATATAAGTACGTATCAATATTCAAATTTGCACTGGCTACCCGTCTTTCTAATTTCCTTCAGCAACTTTCCACCGTAAGGTTGTCTGGAAGAAATTGCTTTTAGCAATAAGGCCGCCAATTGTACTATGTATATTTGCAATTGTTTTGTATTTGTTGTTTTTCCAGTGTACAATAAAGAATATTCTTATCTTATCTTATCTTATCTTATCTTATCTTATCTTATCTTATCTTATCTTATCTTATCTTATCTTATCTTATCTTATCTTATCTTATCTTATCTTATCTTATCTTATCTTATCTTATCTTATCTTATCTTATCTTATCTTATCTTATCTTATCTTATCTTATCTTATCTTATCTTATCTTATCTTATCTTATCTTATCTTATCTTATCTTATCTTATCTTATCTTATCTTATCTTATCTTATCTTATCTTATCTTTACATGTAGAAAAAAAATGTACAATAAAGAATATTCTATCTATCTATCTAACAATAAAGCTCAATAAATATCTTATTATAGCAGACCTGTAACTAGCGAAGGCCGAGTTGTGTCCATCGTCTCGCCGCAGCAGATTGGGTGTGGCGCTAGGAGCATACATGAAGGCGTTGTCCACTGTGGAAGCAGTCACCGCTTCACGCAGCTTACGTCCGAACGAGATATTTAGCATGCTACATTGCTGCAATCTGCGGAAAGTAATCAGAAATAATACTCATATTTCAACGTAGAGAATATACATTGTTTGTTAAATGTAAAAAAAAAACGGCGAGGAAAATCTGGCATCACTGAATATTGTTTATTTAATTTCTTGTAAAGAGCTTCGAAATTTCGCTGATGCCGGCACTTGCCATTAGCTTATTGGGAGAGCGCTGGCACGGTTAGCTAGAGGTGGGGTTGGCGGGTTGGGAGGCGGGTCCCGGCATGGGTGGAAATTTTAGCCTCTAAATAGGTTTTTAGTGTGTTAGTTTTGTCTTTTTCGGAAAATTAATAATTTGTTGTCTTGTAGTATGAAAGTTGCGCAAATATGACGAATCGTCAAAATCTGACCGTTAGTTAAGGAGTTACGAAGGAACATAGAATCCGGACATACTTGCATATATAGGTACTACTCAAACACATTACCCTCCTTATGGGCGCCGCCGCCGCCGGATAAAAATACTAGAATCCCTGAGATAATGCCGATGATCGTTAGAAGGTGACTTCAAAAATGTGGCATAGTGTCTAATTACCTTAAAACCAGTGGCAATACAATCTTGTTTATTTATCACTGAGGTAAATTAAAATGTAAAACGTCAAATACATTTTTAGAATCAACTTTCATTTCATGGCAAAATTTTACAAAGTTTTAAGAAAAATGTGATGGCTCTGAAATTAACCAACCTTTGTTTCAGGGCTGATATACATGAATGAATGAAGAATGAACGAATTAATAAATGAATGAATGAATGAATGCAAATTCTTCATTGCACTAAAAGCAAATTTGTACAAAGGTAAACTTAATACACGCATGTTAGACGCGTTTTTTTGGGAGAATTTAATAGAGTTCACGTGAAGATTGATCATAATCATAAAGCATTTATTTGTGGATCATAGGTACATTTTTACGTTTGGTATTCAGCCGGGTTTTTGATCGCTACGTGCTACCATAAAAGCGTACAAGTATATGAGTGCAAAATATCGTATAACAAAGAGTGCTTCAGTGCCACACTTACCTGTAGTGTCTCGGTGTCTCGAAGAGATCCTCCTTCATAGCACCGGGGAAGGGCTTGTCGAAAAGTACCTGAAGTACAAAAATAATTTCATTAAACAAAAACAAATTGAAACTCGTTATCCTAGCAGTTAAGTGCTAATTGTATATGTATTGCGGCATACCTACTTAACACCAATTCAACAGGTGCGGGAAAAAAGAATCTACCTAGTCGGGTCATAAGTTCTGTCACATAGGTTTAATTTCGAATTTAAAATACTGGCCACAAAAAAGTTATTGGCATTCGAAATTTGAATTTTTCAAGAAAATAAAAACACCGTTTTTCTGGAATTTTCTTCATTTTCCAATATGGAGTGGACGCGCAAAGAAGACAGAGTCGCAGTAATTGCATTGCATCGTTGCGGCCAGGCGCCAACTGAGATTTTCAAACTGCTGAAAAATTTGAAAATTCCACTGAGATTTATTTATCGTACTATCAAACGATTCAGGGAAGATTCAAGTTTAGATGATAAACAAAGAAGCGGTCGACCTCTTACTGTTCGGACTCAGGCGGTCATCAAAGCAGTGAAGGCGCGCATCCAACGAAATCCTGTCCGCAAGCAAAAAATGTTGGCTCTGCAGATGGGACTAAGCAGAACCACGGTTAAAAGGGTGTTGAATGAAGACCTAGGACTGCGTGCCTACAGAAAAAGAACAGCACATCTTCTTACCACACGGCTGAAGAAAATCAGACTCGAAAGATGCCGGATTTTGTTAAGGCGGTACGCATAAAAAATACCGCGAAATACTTTATTCGGACGAAAAAATTTTTAATTTTGAAGAGAATTACAACAAACAAAATGATAAAGTGTATGCAAAGTCTAGTGAAGAAGCGAGCAGACGTGTGCCACGTGTTCAGCGTGGCCATCATCCTTCGGCATTCATGGTTTGGCTTGGGGTCTCCTATTTGGGTCCAACAAAGGTGTTTTTTTTGTGAAAAAGGAGTGAAAACCAGTGCCCTCGTATATCAAAACACAGTCCTAACAAACATTGTGGAACCCCTTTCACAAACAATGTTCGAAAATAGGCACTGGGTTTTCCAGCAGGATTCTGCGCCGGCCCATAAGGCGAAAAGTATCCAAAACTGGCTCACGACCCGTGGAATCGACTTTATCAGGCATGAGGATTGGCCCTCCTCCAGTCCAGACTTGAATCCTTTGGATTACAAAATATGGCAGCACTTAGAGGAGAAGGTCTGCGCTAAACCACACCGCATCTTGGAGTCGCTTAAAGCATCTCTGATTAAAGCAGTCGCCAATATTGACATGAATGTCGTGCGTGCATCGATTGATGACTGGCCTTGCAGATTGAAGGCTTGTATCGAAGCCAGAGGAGGACATTTCAAATAGTTTTAATATGGTTTAAAACTGTATTTTGTACCCTTTCCTTTGATATATAAATTGTTGTAATGCGTAACTCATTGTGTCCTTTATTTAACTTTCCATATGTGACAGAACTTATGGCCTGACTAGGTACGTCTAAAAACCATAAGTACAGTGACGTACTTCTAGTTTTTTGGAATAGTACGTAATCGGATAATATTGTTACGGGCTATTGTTACGTGGCTACGAGGCGGAGCCTGTTGGTCGGTTGGTGAAACCTGGTGGTCAAGGCCGGTGGGCGGAGCCTGGTGCACGGGGGCGGTGGGCGTGGCCTGGTGGGCGTGGCCTGGTGGGCGTGGCCAGTAGGCGGAGCCGCTGGGCAGGTATGCTGTGTCTCCACTACGCGCGTGGCCTGGTGGGCGGGGCCAGGGGGCGTGGCTTGGTCCGTGGGCGTGGCTTGGTGGGCGGGGCCAGTGGGCGTGTCCCTATGGCCAGTGGGCGTGGCCTGAGGGGCAGTGGGCGTGGCCTCCGCAGCACTTCTGGACCTGGTCCTCACTCCAGAAGTATCCTCTCTCGGAGTCAGTGGCATCTCCAAATCCCCAATTCTGACACCAAATGTTACGGGCTAGGGTTCTGGATTTGGATGTAAAACGCCAATGACAACTACTAAGGATTTATTCACGCAGGGTCTGGTCTGCAGGTCTTCACGACACGAAGTCCACACGTAGATTCCAATCGCAGGTTCAATCGAAGTCCAATAGTATCGCTGAGGTCGTAGGTTATCGCTCGTATCGCAGGTATGTTCGCTCGAAGTTCACTCTTCGCTATTCCAAACGGAACTGACAGCGCGCCGCGGCGACCGCTATTTATATCCGCCGGCAAGGGTTCTAGAACATTCAAGTACGTACCTACACTCGGTGCACGCGGCAACGACTCTAGAACAAAGTCCTTGTCAAAGAGATTTGAACCTTATACTAGTGGACATACGAGTCACTATTGCTTGCAGCGTTTTGTTGTTTACTAAAACGCACCATGCGGCGACTATTCGATAGGCTTCTAGAAGGCTCTATTCTAGGTGGTTCGGGATAGGACCGCGACACTGCTCCCCTCTTAGAGATGCTCGTCCCGAGCATCTTCAGTACTGCCGTGATAAGAAGCTAAGCGGTCGATGTGAACCACTTTTTGTGCACCTCTTGGCTGCCGTTGAATTCGGTACGTCACGTCATTTAACCGAGTTACCACTTTGTACGGTCCCTCCCATCTTGTCTGCAATTTCGGAGATTTTCCTTTTCGTCGAGTTACATTGTGAAGCCAGACTAGTGCTCCTTCTTCGAAGCCGCTTGTATTTGCTCGGCGGTCATACCTAGTCTTCATCTTTTCACTCGACTCCAATTTTCCCGTACTATGGCATTAATCTCTCGCATTTTCTCACGTAACTCGGAAATGTAGTCATGTAGAGAACGTGAGTCGTCAGGAGGGCCTCCAGTCAGCAGATCTACTGGTATTCTTAGTTCTCGGCCAAAATTTACACGCGCCGGGGTTACCTTCGTGCTTTCATGTTCTGCCGTTCTGTAGGCCAGAAGAAATGGCGGTATGTATTTGTCCCAGTCTCTCTGGTGCCTGTCAACGACTTTTGCTAAATGTCTCTCAAGTGTTTGGTTAAATCTTTCTACCATGCCGTCAGATTGAGGATGATATGGGGTGGTCCTAGTCTTATGCATTCCCAATATTTTACAGAGTTCTTGAAATACTTGAGACTCAAAGTTCCTGCCTTGGTCAGAGTGTATATCCAAGGGCACACCAAACCGGCAAACTACTTCCTCAAACAACTTGGAGGCAACAGTCGTGGCTTCTTGATTGGGTATGGCGAATACCTCTGGCCATTTAGTGAAGTAATCCATAACTACCATGAAATACTTATTTCCTGATTCCGTTACTGGGAACGGTCCAGCCACATCAACTGCAATGCGTTCCCATGGCGCACCAACGTTATAAAGTTGCAGATTTCCTCGGCTTCTAGTTGGTGGGCCTTTCACCGCGGCGCAAGCAGCACACTTGCGGCACCAATCTTGCACATCTTCTCGACAATGGAGCCAGTAAAACCTTTCTCGAATCTTTGTTAAAGTCCTTTTTACGCCCAAATGTCCACCTGACACGCCGTCATGTACTTCACGAAGGACACTTGTACCTTATCTCTTGGGACAACTATCTGAAGATGGAACTCTCTGCCGTTAGGTTTCTCCCATTTGCGGTAAAGTATTCCGTTCCGAAGAATAAAACTGTCCCATTGAGCCCAGTATGCCTTGGTGACAGCACTAGTAGGAGCGACTTCGCACCATCTTGGCTTGTCCTCGCCTCGTTTCTTCCATGCGACAATGAGCCGTACATCTTCGTCATCTTCCTGTGTTTCTTTCATCGCCTCATCTTCCCAAGATCTCGATGGACTCATTCTTGTCAATCTCAATGGCAGTTCCTTTGTCTCTTGTTTGGCACAGTGCTTGCAGTCTTCCGGACACGGCCTTCTTGACAGTGCGTCAGCATTTCCATGCGCGTTTCCGCTGCGGTGCTCAATAATAAAGTCGTACTCCTGCAGTTGTTCGATCCATCGAGCAACTTGCCCCTCTGGATTTTTAAATTGTAACAGCCACTTCAGGGCGGCATGGTCAGTGCGAAGCGTAAACCGCACGCCGAGGAGATATTTGCTGAAGTGCTGTACTGTCTTTACCACAGCCAAGAGCTCCCTTCTTGTCACACAATAGTTCCTTTCAGGTTTCGATAGCGATTTACTGAAATATGCCATCACATCACTCTCTGTCGCCCTGTTTCTGCGATAACACTCCTCCGATCGCTGTGTTACTGGCGTCAGTGTCAACAATGAATTGGCCGTTAGGCTGTGGGAATCCCAAGATTGGGGTCTCGCAAAGACATTTTCTTAATTTTTGAAATGAACTCTCACATGTGTCATCCCAATGAAATGACTGCTTGTCTTCAGTCAGTCTGTGTAAAGGCTTGGCAATTTCAGAGAACCCCTTAACAAACCGTCTATAATATGAGCATAGCCCTAAAAATGCTCGCACTTCAGTCTTGTCTTTGGGAGTAGGCCATTTTTGCACTGCTTCGATTTTGGCTGGATCGGTCTGTATGCCTTCGCTGGTTATCACATGGCCGAGATAGCTAACCTTGTTCTTAAATAAACTGCATTTCTTTGGATTTAACTTTAAGTTTGCTCCCATTATCTTCTTAAAAACTTGCTCTAGATTTTGTAAGTGGTCCTCAAAATCTGTACCCATGATTATAACGTCATCCAAGTAGACAAGGCAGGCTTCCCCAACTAATCCGGCTAGTACGCACTCCATAAGTCGTTCGAATGTAGCTGGCGCGTTGCACAATCCAAAAGGCATCACGTTAAATTGCCATAAACCTTTGCCAGTCGAAAAGGCTGTCTTCTCTTTATCCTTCGGATCAATTTCCACTTGCCAATAACCCGGTTTCAGACCTAATGTCGAGAACCATTTCATACCACTCAATGTGTCCAGGGTATCGTCTATTCGTGGCAGTGGATAACTATCCTTCTTGGTCACATCTTTAAGCCGTCGATAGTCTACACAGAACCTTGTGCTACCATCTTTCTTCTTTACTAACACAACGGGAGAACACCATGGACTAGCAGAAGGTTCTATAATCTTGTTTCTCTTCATGTCTTCCAACATGTCTTGTACTTCCTTTTCTTTGGCAATCGGTATGCGCCTCGCTCGCTGACGAATAGGTCGCTCCTGTCCGGTGTCGATTTTGTGCTGAACTAACGATGTTCTTCCAGGATTACCTTCGTCAGAGAAGATATCCCTAAAGCGCAGTAGCAACCTCTTAGCTTTCATGCTTTGTGAATAGCTCAGATTACCCTTAGAATCCTCAAGGAGCTTAGTGACTATAATTTCACTCCTGGTATTCGATGTTTTTGAGCTTGGAGATGATTGGCAACTTCTCATCCAAACGGCTTCCTCACACATTCCAATAACGTCACCTTTACTAAGGGTAATCTCACGATCGCCTATATTCACAACCCTCACTACAGCGGTCTTGCCTCCATAAACGAGAGTTCTTGCTGTCAGCAATTTTTGACTGGCTGCACTGTCTCGTGTATCTTCAATCAGCACACACCTATTCCGCTGATTCTTCTGACTCGAAGGCAGCTTCACCTTTACTTCAGTTTGTGCGCGTCCAGGTATTACGATGTTCCTCAGGCACGTGACATTTCCATCGGGACCGCCAAGTATGAAGTTCTCCTCATCACCACATTTAAAGACACCGTTAGTGACATCGATGTGACAGTTGTGTTTCTTTATAAAGTCTAGGCCCAGAATGCAATCATCCATAATTTCGGCTACGATCACGTCGTGAATATATGACGCCTCCCCAACCCATATCGTAACCGATCTTTCACCCAGGACGGGTATCTGCTGGCCAGAAGCGGAGAGAAGTCTGCATAAACTGGTGCCTTTGCGTCTCCCTACAGCTTTCACCAGGTCTGGTCTCACTATTGTTCTAGAGGCTCCTGTATCTAGGGTAATTTTGCACTCTACTTTGTTCACTGCACCGCGAATTAGTAGACTGTTCCCATTCCATGCTTGTGAGATTCTGATTACCTGGGCTTTCTCCGCTCCAGCCAGTACTCGCCTCGGAATCTTGGCTTCGTTTCTCTGATTCACAGTGGAGGCCAGAGCGTCATGCTTCTTTACGAACTCCTCAAAACGCTGCTCCATTTTGTTGAGGCGCGCACCCAGTCTGTCATCTGTTTTGGCCGGTTGCCTCTCCTTCTTAGGACACGTGAACTGCAGATGCCCTCTTTCTCCACACTTGTAACACATGGGCCTGGAGTTCCTCTTGGGCGGTGTCTTGATCTCTTTGACCTCCTCCTTAACTTCTCGAAGTTTATGCCCTTGCCGGATATCATGACGCACAGCTTCAACTTCCAGGGCGTGTGCCAGAGCCTCTTTTAATGAAGAATGGTGGCGAAGCTTTACTGCAGCCCTAATTTCAAGATCCTTAATTCCGTCGACGAAGGCTTGCAATATATTCGTATCCACCTATCTTACTATCAGCAGAAGGATACGCCTTTCGAACCAGCTTCTCAATTTCCAACGCCCATTGTTGAAGTCCTTCACCCAAGCGCTGAGTCCGGTCGCGTAGCTGAGCACGAAAAACGTGTTCCAGGTGTCGTTCCCCATATCTAGCCTCAAGTGCCTCCAGCAAGTCTTTGAACTCGCTGCCTGAGGTGGGCAGTGCCTCCAGGACAGATAAAGCCGAACCTCTGAGCGCGACGGTGAGGGCTGTCAGGCTCTGTTCGTCCGTCCACCCGTTTGAAACAGCGACAGTCTGGAACTGCTGGCGGTAGGCGACCCAAGACGTAGTACCATCGTACGGAGGCACCTTCACTTTAGGCCCGTGGTTTATGCTGACAACTCCGCTCGATGTAACTCCAGCAGCTTTAATACGCCGAACTTCCTGCTCTAGTCCAGTGAGGCCGGTTTTCACATTTTTTAGGTCATCCTCTAATTCGGAAACCCGTTCGTTCACTACCTCTACATCTTCATGTAGCTTAGCGACCGTATCACTGAACTTTGTAACGGCAGAAAGGATCACCTGTTGATCTACCTTCTGTTCTTCTCGCAGGCCTTTTTGTTCTTCTCGCAGGCCTCTCTGTTCTTCTTGCAGGCACTGCATCTGCTTGCTCTGTTGTTCTTGCAGGCACTGCATCTGCATGCTCTGTTCTTCTCGCAGGCCTCTCGGTTCTTCTTGCAGGCACTGCATCTGCTTGCTCTGTTCTTCTCGCATGCCCTTCAACATTGCCATCAGGCAAGACATATCCAAAACCTCCATTGTACGTGACTGACGTTTAATGTCTTCGGTGGGCGTGGCCAGGTGGGCGTGGCTACGAGGCGGAGCCTGTTGGTCGGTTGGTGAAACCTGGTGGTCAAGGCCGGTGGGCGGAGCCTGGTGCACGGGGGCGGTGGGCGTGGCCTGGTGGGCGTGGCCAGTAGGCGGAGCCGCTGGGCAGGTATGCTGTGTCTCCACTACGCGCGTGGCCTGGTGGGCGGGGCCAGGGGGCGTGGCTTGGTCGGTGGGCGTGGCTTGGTGGGCGGGGCCAGTGGGCGTGTCCCTATGGCCAGTGGGCGTGGCCTGAGGGGCAGTGGGCGTGGTCTCCGCAGCACTTCTGGACCTGGTCCTCACTCCAGAAGTATCCTCTCTCGGAGTCAGTGGCATCTCCAAATCCCCAATTCTGACACCAAATGTTACGGGCTAGGGTTCTGGATTTGGATGTAAAACGCCAATGACAACTACTAAGGATTTATTCACGCAGGGTCTGGTCTGCAGGTCTTCACGACACGAAGTCCACACGTAGATTCCAATCGCAGGTTCAATCGAAGTCCAATAGTATCGCTGAGGTCGTAGGTTATCGCTCGTATCGCAGGTATGTTCGCTCGAAGTTCACTCTTCGCTATTCCAAACGGAACTGACAGCGCGCCGCGGCGACCGCTATTTATATCCGCCGGCAAGGGTTCTAGAACATTCAAGTACGTACCTACACTCGGTGCACGCGGCAACGACTCTAGAACAAAGTCCTTGTCATTGAGATTTGAACCTTATACTAGTGGACATACGAGTCACTATTGCTTGCAGCGTTTTGTTGTTTACTAAAACGCACCATGCGGCGACTATTCGATAGGCTTCTAGAAGGCTCTATTCTAGGTGGTTCGGGATAGGACCGCGACAATATCCTACAAAAAAAAATACAAGCTTTATGGCAGGCTGCCAGTTTTTTTATAACAGTCCTAATCTGTGCAAACGTAGAAAAGGTTACGTAACTATTGTCAACATTCAGGACGATGCCTATTGCGCATTTAAGAAATAACCTTGTTTAGGGCTAGTTTATGAACTGAGAATTTAGCTAAGTAAATACTTAACTGTAGTGCAGTCTCTTCGAATTTACCAGCAAAGTGCGTGACGGAACGTTACTTAAGTATTTACTTAATGAAATTCTTAATTCACAAACCGGCCCATAGGCATAACATTCGGGAGATCGTGAGTTCGAATGCCTGTATTTACCATTTTTTTACATATTTAATTTACAGACAGCATGGTCCAGTATTTTGTTAGTACCTCTTATAGAACTTAGCCTAGGGTTATTATTTAATATCAACAATGACTTGATGCGTTTAAGGATCAAAATCAGTGGATTATCCAGCCACGATGCAATGGCGTTCAGAATACTAGCGCCGCTCAATGACCAATGACTTTGTATGCTAACTTACGCACATTAAATTTAGCAATACCACACGCTGACGGAAAACATCGCGAGGAAACCTGAGTGTCTGAAGTATTCACATAACGTAGCGCTTTATATACTTTCCACTGCTGGACATAGTCCTCCCCGGCCTTGTGCTATCATAGGGGGTAATGCCCACAATCCCCACGCTGGGCATGCGGGTTGGGGATCGCAGATCGGTGGAATTGTACTGCAGGGGGCGCTGCTGCTCACCCCCCGGTTTCGTAAAAGCGGGTGTCGTAAAAGGCGACCCCCCTTAGTCACCTTTTACGACACCCGCGGGAAGAATTGGGTTGGTGCTATTCTCTAGGCCGACACCACACAGCAAGTTTTGTCATTACAAAGTTACAATACATTTGCGACTTTGTAATCGCAACAGTGAACATCGCAAGGAAACCCGCGGCTTGGTTGGCTCCGGACTTTTGACTAGCATTTCCTGTGGGCTAGGCAGAATAAGCTGTCAGGGTATAGGGGCTGGGCAAGCCTACACCATCTAAACATCGTACCTGGGTCTCTGGCTTGTGAGTCCATCGTTCCACCCAATGAGCTACCACCGCTGTCATCATAATGCTGACCTGATAAGACGCCTCCATGTTGAGCTTATCCGAGAGCCGCACAGTGTTAGAGTTGCCGGGCTTGTAGATGGCCGTGACGGTCCCCTTGGCCCCGCGCGGGACGGTCATGCTCTTGGAGACGCACACCACGCGGTCGTACATCTGGAAGTCCGCCTTGGGGTCGGGGTTCACGCTGCCCTCGTGAAGGTCGGGCTGGAAGGGAGAGGGGCTGTTCATTATCCACCAATTAAGTCGCCACAGAGGGGCACGGGTCTCTTACTTGAGGAAGGTATAGGCCATAATCCACCACGGGGGTCAAGTCCGGATTGGTGGAGGGGCTTACTAGCTTTAAAAGAATAGATAAAAACAAAGATGCCTATATTTCGTTTTCAATATTGTCTGTTTATACTAGTGAAATACAATAAAATTTATTTCATTCTAAAAGTATATAAATTACATTATTTTTAATGCACTAACCCGTGCTAAGGACAAATTAAAAAAACCTATTTAGAGGCTAAAAATTACACCCATGTCGGGATTCCAATTTGCGACCTCTGGCTATCCGTGCCAGCGCTCTTTCCAACCGGCAAATTTCGTACCTCTTTACAATATTCTCAGTATTACGTACAGGCAGCGACATCTGGCTGAAGTGATTTGTATCACTTGCAGCCCCGAGTACCTACTTTGCAGTTAGGTTTTACATTGGAATGATATCGCTGTACCCACATGATTATATTATTTTTAATGCTCTAACCCGTGCTAAGGACAAATTTAAAAAAACAAATTTAGGGTTTATAAAAAAGTACCTATATAAACTATTCAATAAATAAGTATTCTTAAAGGTTGTCTGGAAGAGATCACTTTAAGTGATAAGGCCGCCGTTTGTACTCTTAGGTTAAGAAATATCTGTGTAATTTACATTTTTATGTACAATAAAGTGTTCTCTATCTCCATCTATCTTAGATATTCTTGCCGGCGTAGTCGGAGGTGGCAAATGATCGAAAATCTTAGTCTTAAAGGGGGGAGGACTTTACTCTGCAGTGGGACACCCATATTATGGAGGCCACATAAAAAAAGTGTTAAGTACTGAGGTAGATAGATAGATCAAAATATTTATAAAACAAGAAAGAACGAAAACAACCAATCAAAACAAGAAAGGAAGGAGGTCGTAACTTTTAAGTAATTGTCCCTTTTCGCTTAGGTAAACTGTGAAAGGAAAAGAGACTGTTAAATGAAATGCAATTGCGCCATAAAGTCTGTTCGTTAAAGCTTAAACTGTTACTTTGCACGGAAGACTGTTACTGTTACTCAAAGGTACTTTTGAATATAATAAAATTACATAGTGGCTTAAACTGTAACTTTGAAAGGAACAGGGACTGATACTTCAAGCTTAAACTGTTACTTTGAAAGGACGTGGGACTATTGTTTGTCCAGAGAGGCGCCCAGTTCTCTTCAGGCCTGAGGAGTTCGGAGCCGTACTCCCAACTTTGAATTTGAGGTCTCTCACCTTGTAAAGATGGTTCCATTTGACGGATAGGAAGACAGTCTTTTGTTTCTTCTCCAGGGCAGCCAACTGTTTGTCCAAAGAGGCGGCCAGAACGACCATTTCTTCAGGCTCGAGGGCCTCAGAGCCGCACTCTCTGCGCACTGCCGTCTGGTGGGGCTGAGTCTTGAGCCACGCTGCTATCTCTTGTGGTTTACCTTGGCTGTGGAGGGCATGAAGCGTTAGATCGACGCTTAGGATCGACACTACTGTACTAAGCAGGAGAGGCGATTTAAAAATGCTACTTAGCATTTTTGTATCAAATACTTTGTGTTTTGTGCAATAATAATAATAATTTAAGCTTAGTTTTAATACTCTGGCAGATCAAATAAATATTAGTTTTTATTTCAGTTTATATATCTATAGTTTTATTAGTAGGCACACACAACTTATATCTGTTATTAGTTCTTTGAGACTTACTTACTATGAGAAATCAATAACAACCCTTGTACCTCTAAATAGGTTTTTAAAACCCTTGTATGTCCCCACCGCTGGGGCATGAGTCTCTTCCTGCATTGCAGGAAGGTTAGGCCATACTCTACCACGGGACGAAGTCCGGTTTTACTGTCAGAAATTATCAAGCCGCCCATAAGGCCTCTGACATGGCCTAACGACTGCCATTAAATGGCAGCCGGCACCAACATCTTAACGTGCCTTGCCAAGCACGGAAGCACGAACTATGAGAAATAACATAAAACATAACATAACATTTACATACAGGCACACACATTGCTTCTGGCCCCACAATAGGATACCCTGTGTCGCGGGAACCAGAAACAACATCACAAACAGGTGAACATAGAAGAGATAAGATAAGATATTTATTTGCACTTTTTGAAACGCACACACCTTTTTCAAACAAACAACAAACAAAACAAAAGCTTAAAATAATACGCAAAAGTTATGCATGCATGACTTAAGACAACAAAAAAAAAATTGCCGTGAAAGAGCCGGGGTATTTTTTTCTGTCCCCAGCCGGGGTTCGCACCCGGGACCTCTCGCATCGTAGCCAGATGCGCTGCCGCCGCGCCACTGTAAAAGGTCCGGACTCACCCGATCTCCCCCGGGAAGAGGTCGCTCTCGAAGAAGATGTCGTTCCCCATGGCCCGGGCCAGCGCGTCGAACATGTCGGGGAAGCGCTCGGCGTAGCTGGCCACCAGCCGCACGCAGCGCGCCGAGTACAGCCACGCGCCGGTCAGCGGGCAGCGGCGCGTGAAGCCCGCCACCTCCTGGTTCTGCAGGTTAGGTAATAATTATAATTATAATTATTACAATAATATTTATAATAATTATAAGCGCTCGGCGTAGCTGGCCACCAGCCGCACGCAGCGCGCCGAGTACAGCCACGCGCCGGTCAGCGGGCAGCGGCGCGTGAAGCCCGCCACCTCCTGGTTCTGCAGGTCAGGTGGTGAGCTTATGATTAAGTTTTGCCGACAAAACAGCCAACAAGTTCCGTGCAGTTGGCCTTAGTCTGGGTGTATTTTCGTGTTTGTGACGTCCTTGCCTGGTCCCACCATTGTACAGGGTATCCTAGTTTGGGACCAGGTTAAGTGATTTTTAGGGATGCGAAAAAAATTTCTTTGCACACACATATCTTGACTACCTTATTTATTATATTATTTTTAATGCACTAAACCGTGCTAAGGACAAACTTAAAAACCTATTTAGAGGCTAAAAATCTCACCCATGCCGGGATTCGAACCCGCAACCTCTGGCTATCCGTGCCACGGTGCCAAGGCACAGATAGCCAGAGGTTGCGGGTTCGAATGCCGGCATGGGTGAAATTTTTAGCCTCTAAATAGGTTTTTAAAAATATGCATAATAGTTATTTACTGACTGGGTCCCACGCGACGGATACCGTAAATGTGGCCGACCAAGGCGGAGATCATGCTGTGTGGTGTCGCCCTCTAGAATAGCACCAACCCAAATTCTTCCCGCGGGTGTCGTAAAAGGCGACTAAGGGACACAAACCGGGGGGTGGGCAGCAGCGCCCCCTGTAGTACAATTCCACCAAACTGCGATCCCCAACGCGCATGCCCAGCGTCGGGATGATGGGCATTACCCCCCAATGATGGCACAACCTTGCGCTATGGTCATTAAGGGAGGGCTATGTCCAGCAGTGGTCTAATATTTTCTGAAGAAGAAGAAGGCGGAGATGGCGGGACGACCACACGAACTTTCTGCCAGCGTGGCAGGGAGTGGCCGGTGACAGGGAGGAATGGAAAGCTAATGGGGAGGCCTTTGCCCAGCACAAGGACAATAAAAAAAGGTAATAAAAAAATGTATTTACGATATTACGGCGGTAAATTTATGTTTACAAAAAGTCGAAGCCTTCCTTACATATTCGTCTGATAGAACTGATAGATAAATGAAAAAGATGTAATTTTTTACAGAAAGAAATGTTTCTTTTTCTGTCTGCTGAGCGACTTCGATTCGGTGGACTAGTCCCTCCTTACCTTCTTGTTGAACTTCAAGTTGAGGCCGATACTGAGCTTGGCCATCTGTTCCGTGGGGAGCTCGTTTCGCTGCCCCGGCACCAAGAAGATGCAGCCCGTGATCCGCGACAGCATCTGCGTCGAGATACCTGCCCGGGGAACATTCATCTATTTCATTTACAACATTCCATTTCTCTATTTCCGTACTCCAATACTTAGGCTGACATTCAGAGACGAATCCCAAGTTCACGCTTAGAGCAGTCTTAGCAAAGCAAACTAACGTCATACTAAGTAAAGCGCCGAAATATTCGTATTCACATTCGATCGGGAGCCGGAGAGAAGAACTGTCTTAAGAAAGTCATCTATATTGTCTATTATTTTTTAGAAACACAATGCTAATCACAAAATGCAATCAAAACAATGCGACAAAAAGGTAGGTAACCTCAAAGTGAAGAGAACCAAATGACAGATGACAATTCTAAGTTCAGGTAAAGTCACCAATATTGGCTACTTACACTAAGCTAAGTACCATTTCATACTCAGCTTGATAAGATTCGATTCTGAATACGAAATATTTCTAAGTACGAGATTTTGACATTTCCGAGACCGGTCTTAGCTTAGTTTTCGTCTCTGAATGTCAGCCTTAGTCTTCACTGCTAAGTATGTAGCTTATCAAAGTGGCGCACGATGCGATAAAGTTAGAACTGTACCGGAACAGCGCGGCACAACATTTTACACGATTGTTGGAGTTTGTAGTGCGCGAGCAGTTGACATGCGCTCGCCTGATGTGGCGAGCACATGTCAACTCCTCTTCTAGACCGTAGCTACGCATAGCTTGGTTTAATAGTAATCGAAGTCTGCGTTCTAAAACCTGCGCGTGTCAGGTGAAGCTGAGTCAGTGAGTCGACTAGCGGTTGACGGTATTCAGTGGCTAACAGTCACTTCACCGGCGACAATACCCATGGAGACCGCGTATGTGGTAGGAACCGGTGACGGCTGCTGTACCACTGGCAACATGTGCTGTTGCTGTGTGGTTGCCGTGCCGAGGGGTTAAGGGAAGATCACCATCAGTCCCAGTAGTTGGTGCGTTGACTGTAGTTAGAGAGCGTTTTGCTTGCATAGACAACGTTCCAGCAACTATGTATTACGGGCGCTATATAACGGCACCGGTGTCTTAGGAAACCGAAGCTTCACACGCTATAACATTTTGCAAAAGTGCACAGAATATTTTACCGAAGAGCGGTTTTGAAATGTAGATTATAAACAGTCCGCACCGCTAAACTTATACCCCGATGGCCCACAGTTGCACCATAACAAAGGTGCGAACTGACTGAGTGGTAGGTTAAGTTACCGCAGGAGGCGGCGGCGTGGTGCGCCGTGCGGTAGGGCGCGGCCGCCGCGTGCGCAGCCGGCGCCGGCTCTGCGCACTCCGACACCTGCACCCGGATGCGACCGCCGCGGTTGGACTCGGAGTCCACCACCTGAGGGCCAGAGTTTTAAGCCAGGTTTTCACGGTCTTATCGTCATCGTTAATTATCGTTTTCTATGTGTTTTTTTTTGTACATCTACTTCCTTCTCTAATGTATTAGTGCAGTTCATCCGAAGGTTGTCGGGAGAGATCACTTTTAATGATAAGGACGCCGTCTGTACTCTTAGGCTAAGAAATATCTGTGTAATTTCCATTTTTATGCACAATAAAGTGTTCTCTATCTATCTTAGTGCGCTCGGTCCGATTGTGCCATCCGAGTCAATGAATGCTTCTGATAGCTATTTTGGTGTCGTCACGAAAAACCGTCCAATCAAGAGCATTAGTTTACTCGGATGGCGCACTCGGTCCGAGCGTACTAAGACCGTGAAAACCTGGCCTTAGTCACAATGAGGTCGGGAAAACACTTACAACTTTATGCACCACGAACCCAATACGGTAAAATGTTAATTCTGTCTGAAGGAGTACAACTGTACAACAAGCTATAGTCTGTTAGCTTTTAGAATATACCTCGGCTACTATCGGATAGAATCGGATATATTCGTGTTATAGAAATATCGGAACTAATATGACACTCAATTTTGAAATCAGATCTCGATCATCATTACCAAAACCGGCGACAATTGGCGAAAACCGAAGCCTACTTTAGAGCCCGAGGTATATTCTAAAAGCTAACAGACTATACCGACAGTCATAAAAGATTTAGAAACGCTAACAGGATTTGAGTTAAGATTGAGAGATCACATTACAGAAATATATAAAATGTAGATATAGGTAAATAGATATGAGATGTTGCATGTTATGTTTACAATGTGTTACTTAGATTATTGTTTTTCTCATTTTAAGTGAATGAAATGTTAAATCGTTCTTATGAGAAATAAATACTTTAAACCTTTAAATTTTCATTTCGGACGCTTTCACAGGCACTATCGGCCACCGAGAGCCGGTTCCCGAATTGAGAATTTCACTAAGTAAATACTTAGGTAACGTTCTGTCACGCTCTTTTCTGGGAAATTCGTAGAGACAGCACTACAGTTCAGTATTTACTTAGAGAAATTCTCAAGTCAGTAACTGGCCCTATGGCGACTACCCTTTGTTTACTTTGTAATGTTGTAAAACTTTAAGTAAAAAAACTAGAACGAATTCTACTTTGTGCTTTATTTTATGTTTTATTTATAATAAAAAAAACTGGATAAAAACGGAATAAGCAGGTAAAAATACTCAGGTCTAGTCAAGATGTAAAGTATAATAGTAATGCTAAAACATGAGGGAAATCTCAAAAATGGGTGAAGTAATTTTAAAGTTTTGAAAATGATAGAATTAAAGAAATAAAAAAAATGGTGCAAAGAGACTTGCACCGATACAACCTTAGCGAGACAGCCATAGTACTGGCAATGTGTAAACAGAGACAAGTGTTCCCCAGTTAAGTAGCTTTAATAATTCACAAAGAGTATAGCGATCTTTCGAGAGGAAAAGGATGCCTTTTTTCCATAAATTTTTCTCACCTTAGCGAGACATCCGTAGTACTGTCCTTGGGTAAGCAGAAACACGCTTTCCCCAGTTGGGTAGGCCTCTTGGAGCGTGGCGAAGCGCGTCGTGACGTCCGCTACGTAGGACGCCACGTTGCAAACCACGGCTTGTAACGCATAACCGCACGGGACCCCGCACCACTCTGGTTCGAGGACCATTTGCATATCTCCCTCAACTATGTATTTGTAGCCTGCGGGGGAGCATTATAATAATTATAATGGGGCCTCTAGACGGGCCATATTTTAACGAAAACGTGTAGCTGCAATTGTGTGGCCGGTAGCAACAGCCATCATTTACGGCTAGACTATGAAATACTTGGCAATATTATTAGCATGGCCGGGATATATTGTGACATATTTTATGTGTATCCGATGAATTTTTAGTATCCCAGCCATATGGCCGGAACGATCACTTTGCAATCGAAATTTTCTCAGCCTATCTTGCTTTACGGCCTAAGTGCGTCCCCTTTTTCATGATACGTGAAGTGAAGTTTCCTGCGATTTGATCGACTAGAGCTATGTTCGTGTTTGTTTTGTTTCTCTTTATTTTGGTTCGTTCGTGTTTATGTATGTAGCCCGTGTAAAGACAAAATATTGAGCCATATACTGTTGTAGAAATGTTGCCGGGAATGGCCGGGATATACATTTTCCAGCCATGTATGTGCTGCATTAAAATGTTTTTTGTATTTTCGGGATATAGTGTAGCCAAATACTTCACAAAAAGTGTAGCCCGTCTAGAGGCCCCTTAACAAAACTGTAGCGGTAACCTATGAACAATGGACTCTGAAACGAGAACCTGGTTCGATTCCTAGTGCGGGTATGTACTAATTTCTAAGTTAGATAAAGAATCGACTGTTAGGCGGTACGAAGTTCGCTGGGTCAGCTAGTTTTCAATAATATCACGTCGGCTTTTATTTTTTGATTTATAGATTAAACATAAATTATATCCTAATTGAGACAAGGAGGTGCCATCACACTAGGGCACTTTAATATAAATAGTCAGAGCAACGGCCGCGTGAATCAGATCGCTCCATGTAAATGGCTCTAGGAAGCCGGAATGTCGAAATAGGTCATTTTGTTTCAAACAACATAAGAAACAATTTAAAAACAATTGAAACATAAAAATCTAACATGAACCGACAGACAATAAACACACAAAGGAAAATATAGCTATTATTTTTGTGATAAAGAGGCGACAGAATTGAATTGTTTTTTAAATTTTACCTTTCAAGTTGATTGCGTGAACGATTATTTTGACATCACCCAACTCGATTCCAAGGCGGCTCATATTGCTGAAATAAAAAGAAACCTTTTAAGGTGTGTCTAAAATTCATTTATAAGGGACTTTCTCATTTATACGAAAAAAAATCCAATATGGCGTCCACCACTAGGAAGGGACATAATTCTTGAAAAAAAACACTCAAATTTTTTTTTTAAATGCAACCGCTAATTAAGGATTTGTCATTTTAAAGTTACTTTAAATGTTCAAATTTAAAATTAGAAAAAAGTTACAAATCCACTTACTGTTCAATAATAGTAGACCGCTCGGAAATCCACTGCTTGTGCATATTATCTTTGTTCAACTCCACAGAATAGTGAGGTGCGCCAGCGTTGTTGTTCTGTGAATCGACGTGGTGGAGACGCTGCTTCTCGTTCGACACTGAGATAACTCTGTGGGCAGAAAGGGACATCTGTAGACTACTTCGTGGGTCTAGCGGTATCTCGTACTGAGTACTGTAACACTCGAATCCCTAGCCTAGCTAGGTCTCGACTGACACCTAAACAACACGTAACAGTTTTTTTTAAATAATTCGAACTTGACTAGACGGCTAGGCCGATCAGCTATTATAAAGAAGACCAGCTATTATGGTACCATGAGGTCACGGGTTCGAATCCCGGCATGGGTGGAATTTTTAGCCTGTATAAATAGGTTTTTAAATTGTCCTTAGCACGGGTTAGTGCATTAAAAATAATATAATCATGTGGGTACAGCGATATCATTCCGATGTAAAACCTAACTGCAAAGTAGGTACTCGGGGCTGCAAGTGATGCAAATTACTTCAGCCAGATGTCGCTGTCTGTACGTAACACAGAGAATGTTGTAAAGAGGTTCGAAAAACAGAGGTCGCGGGTACGAATCCCGGCATGGGTGGAATTTTTAGCCTCTAAATAGGTTTTTGAACTTGTCCTTAGCACGGGTATTTCATTAAAAAGACTATAATACTCAAGTCGAGTTCGAATCAGTATTTACTCAAGTGTGGTCGGAACCACGCTTGAGTGTCGATCAGCCATTTAATTTTTGTTGTCAATTGGGAATAATTATTGCAAAATTAATATATTCGAAAATCTTGATTACTATTGATGCTATAACAGCAGCAGGCTGTGTTGATGCGGGTAGCCAACACAGATGACCTTTACCAGCAGGTTCAGGGCTGGCTCGACTCCCTTCTGCATCTTCAGGGACACGAGACTGTCTCACGTCCCTGGCATAATTTTCCGGGAAAATTATCTTACCCCTAATACCTTATCAGGACCTTAAAAAATTGACTACGTCTCACGGATGTCTCCTGTAAGTTGCATAGTTTTCCGAGCATTTTTTGTACCTTAATACCTTATTCGATATCGATATCAACCCTTGTATATCTGCACTGCTGGGGCACGAGTCTCTTTCCGCATCGTAGGAAGGTTAGGCCATACTCCGCCACGGGGGCCAAGTCCGGGTTGGTTGAGGATGGCCGCCCATTAGGCCTCTGACATGGCTTAAAGACTGCCATTACATGACAGCGGGCACCAACAGCTTAGCTTGCCTTGTTAAGCACGGACACCTCAGTACCTTATTAGTAGAAAAAATGCCAATTCAGTCCAGTCATTTAGCCTAATGTACTAACTTGGCCTTGGTGAGATGCGGCCAGCTGACCCAGATGATCTTGCCCAGAAGGTTCTGCGCCACATTCTCGAGCGCCGGCTCCACTTCCGTCTCGCGAACGAGCTGCACTATCATGTTCTCGTTGCGAGATGGCTGGTCGAACACTTTCACTTTGTTCTTCTTTATACAAGTCTGAAAATTAACAGAAAAAGCGGTGTTATCTATAAAAACACGACTACCCTAATACACTTCTTTGAGAGAGTTTAACGCTTAATAAGCATTATTATTTATTTATTTAGGAAACTATGGTCAACCAACAGCGATTACAAATAAGATAGAAACTTATATAGGGAAACACAATTTGGAGTTTTTTTGTCCATCTTTTCTGCAAAATGATCTTGATTTTGAAATGCATACTACTAACCTGATACTTCAGATGCCTCATAGTGGGGAAGCCCGGGAAGACGAGATCCCGCGAAGCATTCGGCAGCATGCCCCGCTTGAGCTGGGATAACGGTACCTCCAGCTCTTGCCGGAAGATGGCCTTCTCCATGGCGTGACACTGCACGATCGGGGGGAAGTACTGGGGCGCTTCGGCGGGACCTGCAGGAATTAAACGAGCGATAAGATAAGGTAAGATGAGGTGAGGTGAGGTGAGGTGAGGTGAGGTGAGGTGAGATGAGATGAGGTGAGGTGAGGTGAGGTGAGGTGAGGTGAGGTGAGGTGAGGTGAGATGAGATGAGGTGAGGTGAGGTGAGGTGAGGTGAGGTGAGGTGAGGTGAGGTGAGGTGAGGTGAGGTGAGGTGAGGTGAGGTGAGGTGAGGTGAGGTGAGGTGAGGTGAGGTGAGGTGAGGTGAGGTGAGGTGAGGTGAGGTGAGGTGAGTTGAGATGAGATGAGCTAAGATGAGATAAGAATATTCTTTATAACAAACAACAAATCTATAGTATAAAAATGAATCGCTAAATGTGTTGGTAAGCGCAAATCTCCGAGAGCAGCTGACCTAACCGAATTAGCTAATTTTTTTTTAGAACATTCCTTGTAGTACGATGGTTCTTACGGAGGGTAAAATTAAAAAAAATAAAGAATCGAATGTTAGGCGGTACGAAGTTCGCTGGGTCAGCTAAAGGAAGGCCAATGAGACGAGATAAAGAACAAACGGGGCGTTACCGAGTTACATTGCGATAGTCAGCGATTATTATCTCTGTCCTTGTCACACGTATGCGGTAATGGCGTCATTTGATCGACGACAGCTGTCGTTGCGTATTTCGTGGTACAGGAAAACTTTCAGTACGGCAGTTGTCAACATTTGGTGTCATCCACTATTTTGTGAACTATCATAGTTCATTCCTGTTTTAGATTGCGTTCCAAGTGATACGTTTTTTTTTCGTTTCCGTATTTACTAAGTTTATTGTATTTATTAATCCGTCACTGTTAGTTTTCTTGTAAATTTTTGCTGTTATTGTAATTAGTTGTTGGTTTTAATTATGGAATCACAGCCTGGCGGTTCTAGACAGCCTAGGACTCTTCCGGTGAATCATGTTTGACTAATACAGACGACAGCGATTAGAATAGGGAATCCGAAATTTGTATAACTATAATTTATTCAAATAAAAATGTTTAGAACATCTGAAACTTTGTTTACATTCTTTATCTCGTCTCATTGGCCTTCCTTTAGTACAAAATAATTACAAATGTAGTTCAATAACATGCTTAAAGTTACAGAATGCGCGACGCTCTGGTATAATAATTGGGGCAGAATTTTAAGTCGTATATCCGTAATATTAGCTCTTGCCGGAAGATGGCCATCTGCATGGCGCGACAGTCCAGGATAGGGTGAAGATAGGGGCGCTATGGCTAATGTGCTTTAGCGGTAATGAAGTTACACAATCTGCGAAGCTCTCGAATAACTGCAGTGTTAGAATATATATGCGTGGTATATATCTACGATATTTATCATAATATTTATACTTTGACATAATATTAACTCCGAAACGAACGAATATTTCTGGCACATCATTATAAAGTTTATACGGCGAGAAGCAGCGTTCATTTAAACATCGTTTAGTCTGGTAACGTGGCACCACTGCCGACAGCAGATAAGTTTGACGACTTAGGGAGCTCGTCTTGACTCTCCCTAGTCCAGTAGTAGACCATTGTGTGTGTGGCTTCCTTTCCTTATCAGTGAGCGCTGGTATCATGTGACCTACGGAAAGCCGTTGTCAAACGACCCATCGTTTGACAACGGGAGCTGGCTTTGTTGTGGTGTGGTGTGAACGAGTAAGTGGTGAGTGGTGGATCATAGTATGTCTGTACATATCTTTCCTCAGCAGTGACCCGCTGGTAACATGGCACTATTGTAGACAGCAGGGTCGTTTGACAAAGGGAGCTTACCTTGACACTCCGGCGGTTAGCGGTAGACCATCATGTGGGTCGTTTTCCTCCCCCTCATCAGTCAACTCCTGGTACCATGGCACCATAGTAAATATACTATTTTTAATTTTTAATACACTAACCCGTGTTAAGGACAATTTTTAAAAAACCTATTTAGAGGCTAAAAACGTAATACAGAGAATAGTGTAAAGAGGTTTGAAATTTCACTGATGCCGGTGAGTCGCCCATTAGCTCAGTTGGAAAGAGCGCTGGCACGGATCGCCAGAGGTCGCGGGTTCGAATCCCAGCATGGGTGGAATTTTTAGCCTCTAAATAGGTTTTTTAATAAAAATACCACAGTAAATAGCAGAGGCATTTGCAAACTTCATGGGAGCTCACCTTGATTCTCCGGCGTCCAGTGGTAGACCATCATGGGTCCAGGCGTATTCCGCTTCCTCTCCTCGTCCGTCAGTCGCTGGTAGCAAGGCGCCATTGCTGACAGCAGGTTGGTCTATCGAAGGTGACAATATTGGTGTACTTAAATACCACGAGACACTTGTATCTAACGAAAGCTCCATTTTGCAATCGAGCAGCAGTTAGTAACAGCTTGTAGATATCGGTCACAATGCATGGAGATTATCCCTTTTAAATGCGGATCAAGCGACACATACTAAATTTAAATAAAAGTATGAAATTATACCCTGTATAATCGTATTTAACCCTTCTGGTGCCCGATGCGCTCGGACAAAAGAAAGTTCAAAGGTACCGCATAGTGCAGGGTCATTTCGCACCGCCATTTTTTGCAAATGTTTTGTGGACACAGTTCCGCATTTCTCAAATTAGAGAAAGTACTACGTATTTATTCTATAAGTGTTATATATCACTACAATCTGCATAAAATTCCCTATCCGATTATTATACTTGTAGAGCTAATAAAATTATGAATAAACTTACATGATTTTCAAATGACGAGATGAATTTCACTATCCACGCCATTTTGACACTACTTTGAACTTTGTCTCACTATTTTCACTAATTACTCATTCACTAGCACTGAACTAACACTTACAATATGATCTGCATATTATCTATAACTGTTTACACAATTTTCGTACTCTAATTCACCAAAATAAAGCTATAAATGAATAATTAACAGGAAGAGGTAAAATGACACAGACCACCCATACAAGCGGCATGATCCGGGCTAAAAGTTCGAGGCTATTTTCACTATATTTTCCATCAAATACAACGAAACTATTATTTGAAACATAATCTACACACTCTTCCCAGTAATTTGATATATAACACATAAACAAATACGCAGCGTTGCCTTCTCGAAATAACTTATAAAACTTTAGCGAGCGGAGCAACTCACGACGAAAACTCAAAATGGCGTCTGACCTAGCAAGCTCATGTGGTTTCGATGATAATTCAATTTTTTTCCACGTCACGTCATTTGATTGGTTGGCAAAAGTAATCCTTACTAACCATTGGCCAATAAAACAACAGATATTTTCCATAGAGAATGCACAGAGCATAGATAAAAAGAGTCCAATCTGAGCGTATTGCATAGTGTACATGCGTCTGTACACTAAGCGCTTGGGGGATTGCGCGCGGCCGGTTTGCTTAGTGTACAGACGTATGTACACTAATGACGGGTTAAGTATGGCTTGATGGTTTTCAGTTGTCGTCCATATTTTAGCACGCTGTCACACATTAAAGGATATGTAACTAGATTGTAAGCTTTACCATGATATTATAACATGCAATGTTACTTATCTGTTGTGTAATGCAATGAAATAATAAGATGGAACCACACTCTGGTTTGTGATTGATGATAGATTTCATGCTTTAATGTGACTTGTGTCCCCTAGCTCAGTGGTTCTTGACCGGTGGTCCGAGGGCCAATGTTGTTCCTTGGAGGTATGCCAAGTGGTCCGCAAAGCCATTATTGGTAAATAATAAAATTATAGAAAATATGCACGTTTTATTTATATTTATTAGGTACCGATTATCACCAATAAACCAACTGGGTGGTTCCGGACAAGACAGAAATTTGGTAAAATGGGCCCTCAGGACTAAAATGTTAAGAACCACTGCTCTAGATCTGTCTGGTCGCGATCTAGTCATGTCTAAAAGGTTAATTTTTTTCTGGTAAATAAAACATTTTTACTTTCACTTTTGACTCAATTTAGGATGGTATATAATTTACTGTATTCTGATTGCTAGTCTAGCTAAATAATCGTATAATTTGCGTTCTATACCTAGTTCTATTTAAAAAAGTAAATTATAAAAAAAACCCAATATTGTAAAACATAAAATAATCGTTCTCTGTGCCTGTGTTTTCTCCTAATAAACAAATAAAAATTAAACGAACCTCGTCAATGAACGGTATAAGCACGACCGCCTCCCAGTCGTTCTTCTTCCCGTTGAGATCGGTCTCGAAGTTCACGGGGTAGTAGTGCACGATGGGAGAGTCTTCGTCCGTCATGAGATCGTGGAACGGCGTTGGCAGCAGGTGCTTGCTCGCCGCTGGCAGGACGGCCAGCAACTGGAGGATGGGTGAGGATAGATACATAGAATATTCTTTTCATTTCTCACACTCGGAAAATAGTGTTGTTTTGATCTGATTATTGGGTGAAGTGCCGCTTCCCTCAATAGGGAGGGAAAAACTCATACAAATTACTTCCCACCTAAGGGCGGGAATGAACTTTAAAAATAGAACTACTGTCAGTTGTGAAGAGTTTTTGTATTACAATAAATATGCTTTTAAAAAAAACTAATTAAAAAAATGCTGCGGCCATGTGAGTTTCTAAACAGCCAGTGTGAATTTAGCGCAAACTTCTATAAGCGGAGTAAGCCGCAACAATTACGAGGTGAGTTCCATATTTAAAATATACATATTTAAAAAAGTCGACTTAAATTGGCGGGTACTAATCTGTTATAGTATCTGTGACGGAATTCAAAAAAATAGGTAATCAATAAAAAAATAATCGTGTAATAATCTTTTGTGCTAAGATTTGAATATGTATTAAAAATGAGTTTTTATTTTCCTCATATTCGAAATGAAAAGTGTTTAACACGGGTAAAAGAATCAATTCCTACTCGGACTATAGCCTAAATACCTCGGGAATTGATTCCTTTCTACCCTCGTTAAGCAATCTACTATTTCGTACAGAGTATAAAGGATTACGCGGGAGAGCCGCAACACCATAGTGCGGGCGGTGGCTGAGCGTATGGACGGTCCGTTTCTGAGACACTGGATGAACTTACACTCTCCAGTCTCTCAGAAACGAGACTGAGTCTATTAGTAAATAAAAAAAAATGAGCTGTATGTATCATCTCATTGTTTAATTTATTGTATTTTGTTTTATTATCATCTTTTATAATTTAAAAACCTATTTAGAGGCTAAAAATTTCACCCATGCCGGGATTCGAACCCGCAACCTCTGGCTATCCGTACCAGCGCTCTACCAATTGAGCCAATGGGCGACTCACGGCATCAGTGAAATTTCGAACCTCTTTACAATATTCTCTGTATTACGTACAGGCAGCGACATCTGACTTAAGCAAATTGCATTACTTACAGCCCCGACTACCTACTTTGCAGTTAGGTTTAACATCGGAACGATATCACTGTACCCACATGATTACACTATTTTTATTTTTAATGCACTAACCCGTGCTAAGGAACAAATTTAAAAACCTATTTAGAGGCTAAAAATTTCACCCATGCCGGGATTCGAACCCGCAACCTCTGGCTATCCGTACCAGCGCTCTACCAATTGAGCCAATGGGCGACTCACGGCATCAGTGAAATTTCGAACCTCTTTACAATATTCTCTGTATTACGTACAGGCAGCGACATCTGACTTAAGCAAATTGCATTACTTACAGCCCCGACTACCTACTTTGCAGTTAGGTTTAACATCGGAACGATATCACTGTACCCACATGATTACACTATTTTTATTTTTAATGCACTAACCCGTGCTAAGGAACAAATTTAAAAACCTATTTAGAGGCTAAAAATTTCACCCATGCCGGGATTCGAACCCGCAACCTCTGGCTATCCGTACCAGCGCTCTACCAATTGAGCCAATGGGCGACTCACGGCATCAGTGAAATTTCGAACCTCTTTACAATATTCTCTGTATTACGTACAGGCAGCGACATCTGACTTAAGCAAATTGCATTACTTACAGCCCCGACTACCTACTTTGCAGTTAGGTTTAACATCGGAACGATATCACTGTACCCACATGATTACACTATTTTTATTTTTAATGCACTAACCCGTGCTAAGGAACAAATTTAAAAACCTATTTAGAGGCTAAAAATTTCACCCATGCCGGGATTCGAACCCGCAACCTCTGGCTATCCGTACCAGCGCTCTACCAATTGAGCCAATGGGCGACTCTAAATAGGTTTTTAAATTTGTTCCTTAGCACGGGTTAGTGCATTAAAAATAAAAATAGTGTAATCTTTTATAATGTGTTATTTTTAATAGGGATTTTGATTTATCTGAATATATTATTATTTATTATTACGTTTCATAACAATTATAATGCAGCCTATTGTCCCACTGTACTGTACAGGCCTTCCGTCAGAGAGAGAGAGAGAGAGAGAGAGAGAGAAAGCTTTAGTCACTAAACGAGATTGGCACTCAAGTTTTCTCATACGGCATATTCACAAACGTACGTAATTTCTACTGTAATTTTTCCGAGCGCTTAAGTGCTTTAAGTTGGTGCCGGCTGTCATGTAATGACAGTCGTTAAGCCCTGTTAGTGGCCTTACGGGCGGCTTGATAACTTCTGACAGTAAGGCCCGCCCCTGTCTTACAATCCTCCACAAACCCGGACTTGGCCCCCGTGGTGGAGTATGGCCTAACCTTAAAGCGATGCGCGAAGAAACCCGTGCCCCAGCAGTGGGGACATAAAAGGGTTGATATCGACGTAATTTGTAAACTAATAATCCTAATAATATTATAAGTGAAGATGTTTAAGCGATTTATAATGTAAATGAAAGTCATTAAGTTCTACTTTAAAAAATAATTCTGAGTCAGATTACAGAATTATGGCCGAAATAACTAAAAGCTTGCAACCCAAACTTATTGAAAAGTCTGTATCAAGGACTCCCATTTGAAGCGGCCACCACGCCACCATTCGAATGACAATAAGACGATGGTACAAATAGCCGGTGTGAATATCCTCAACTTACCTGCTCAAACGGCTTAAACGGCTCTCCCAGCTCAAACTGCAGGTCCAAATGCGCGAAGTCCTTAATGTCAGAGATATAAGGCGCATAATGGTGCGGATAGTACCAACACCAGGACGCGCAGCCGCGGTAGTAGTAGTAGAGGTTCCACTGTATCGCGCGCACGTAGCATTCTGCTTGCGATGCGAGCACTTCGCTGGTGGGGGAAAATGGCCGTTACGGAGGACCGTTTAGGGTCTATAATGAGTTGGGTATGATCCCATCGCGCTCTTGGTCGCCAAGTGAAAGGGGCTGTGTAAGAGGAACTTGCATCATTTTAGGATTATAGTGACAATGTTTTTGTGGCGTAAAAGACAGAAAATTTATAAAAAAATAGGAAAAAAAAATTCGCTGTACAAGGTTAAAATGATGCGAAAAATCAAGGGATTTGAGAACAAACTTATTAGATTTAGTTTTTTCATTGATTTTGAAACGTTTTCTAATAAGAGTGTAGACTCATACGAGTGTTTTACATTAATTCAATGACCAGGTTGTTTATAGTTTACTATACAAATCGAACTCAAACTATGACGTCATACCAGGTGTGTGAGCCCGATTCGTATGGAGCGATTTGTACCACATATCTAGAATTACCATTCGACAAGTTATATTATGAGAAGTATTAGTCGTAGAGAAAACGATTGTTTATTTTTAAAATGGAAATAAAATGAATTCAACACATTTTTTATGTAAATCTCCTCCATATATTACGTAAGACAATTTGGGCCCTTCTTTCTTACTTGGCTTTATTTTGTCTTACGACGGGGGAGAGGAGTCAACCAGTGGTTAAATTGGAGGGTAGTCAGGAAGTAGTTGAATTGGAAGGGAAACAGAAAGTGGTTAAGTTGGAGGGGAGTGGTTAAGATAGAGGGTGTTTGAATTGCAGAGGAGTCAGAAAGTGGTTATCTTGGATGGGAGTCATAAAGCGGTTGAATTGGAGGGGAGTCAGAAAGTGGTTATGTTTGAGGGGAGTCATAAAGTGGTTGAATTGGAGGGGAGTCAGAAAGTGGTTATGTTGGAGGGGAGTCAGAAAGTGGTTATGTTGGGGAGTCATAAAGTGGTTGAATTGGAGGGGAGTCAGAAAGTGGTTATGTTAGAGGGGAGTCATAAAGTGGTTGAATTGGAGGGGAGTCAGAAAGTGGTTATGTTGGAGGGGAGTCATAAAGTGGTTGAATAGGAG
Organism: Yponomeuta sedellus; assembly: GCA_934045075.1. Lineage (NCBI taxonomy): Eukaryota > Metazoa > Arthropoda > Insecta > Lepidoptera > Yponomeutidae > Yponomeuta > Yponomeuta sedellus. The sequence continues at coordinate 5,522,463 of OW203726.1, read as the reverse complement.
GGGGGTCAGAAAGTGGTTATATTGAAGGGAGTCATAAAGTGGTTAAATTGGAGGGCAGTCTGAAAGTGGTTATGTTGGAGGGGAGTCAGAAAGTGGTTGAATTGGAGGGGAGTCAGAAAGTAGTTATGTTAGAGGGGAATCAGAAAGTGGTTAAATTGTCTAACGTAATAAAAGGACAGTCTAAAGCAAGATGACACCATTCACGTCACTATGCTAAGCGAACAGCATTACACAGTGTAAACGGATACTTGAACTATTACTTAAATGCAGTCTTAAGTAACGATCAAATTAAGTATAAAAAATGAATGACGTAATGTACACTGAAAAGCATGTCTAGTACAAACAACAATCATGTTATCTTTTGAAATAGATGTTTAAATTATTTTTATATTACATGCTCTACCATAATATTATGGCAAACATTATCAGAAAATGGATAGACTTTCGACTTGTAAGATAGTTTTCGGGTTGTTGTAAGAGTTAGGGTTAGGCAATAATTAGTTACCTCATGAAGGTACTGAGCGGGCTGACAGAAAGAATTTAGACCTGTAATCATGGTCATACCGCACATACAACATTATAATTAACGACATGTGAATTTACAATTTATATTCGTGAGTGTAAGGCACATTATGGCACGAAGTGAATCGGAAAAGTACTCACTCAGTGACTTTAGAGTAGTCTAGTTTGTTCATGTAGTAATCCTTCTTGTGTAAGACAAACTCCATGTTAAAATTAGCTTCCTCTGAAAAATAAAACGATATTGATATTTTAAACAATAAGTAATACTGTTGACAACAAGCATAAAGCGCGAGTAGGAAATTATAGCATGGTCAATTAAAGTAATCGAACATCTATTTGCCTGTAGCTCTCACAATACTGCAGTATATCAAATGCTTTATTATTACGATTAAAACAAACAAAACCAAAAAGTAAAATTAACAACCGTTCTTAAAAAGGGCGGGTAGATGTGAAACTAAATCCCCACACTAATTAAGCCAGTATCTCGGGGACCGAATAAAGTCGTGGCCATAAACAGAGCGATTTGACGTTAACGTGTCTGTTATTTGGAGTGAGAGGCAAATAGTTTTTATCCCAAGTTAAAAATATATTCGTATTAATGAGTGAAGGAGGTGTGTTGGGAGAGGAATGTAGTCGTGGCTTATAATCAGGTGAAACATCAGGGAAAAAAACGAAACGAAAGAAACAAGAAAGCACGTTTTGGCAAAAACCGTAAAGGAATATGCGGAGCTGAAGGCCAACTCCCATTAGGGGAGATGCAGAGGAAGAATAGTGGTATACAAAGCGCGAATACTGGCGGCCGCGATCAAAATATCCACTCACATTAAGCGAAAAGTGTTCATCATCGTTCCTCATTATCATGAGCCCACCGCAGCTCCACTGTTGGGTATAGTCCTATTCCCTGAAAGCCATCTCTCACGGACCCTTGCCATCCTCATCCACGAACCTTCCGCGAACTCAACCATATCGTCCGACCACCCAGGACATCCGACCGTCAGGTTCACGCGATGAAATTTTACGCGCACGAGTGCACAGTATTACTCACTGCAATGTTATTGACAGTAGTACCTAGTACCAACGGGAATTACTGCGCATCGACTGCAAACGGCATATATAACCAAATAACGCCACAAAGACACCCAAGCAGTAGGCGTCAAGTAGACGGACCCTTGCCATCCTCATCCACGAACCTTCCGTGAACTCAACCATATCGTCCGACCACCCATTAGGTTCACGCGATAAAATTTTACGCGCACGAGTGCACAGTATTACTCACTGCAATGCTATTGACACTAGTACCTAATACCAACGGTAATTACTGCGCATCGACTGCAAACGGCATATATAACCAAATAACGCCACAAAGACACCCAAGCAGTAGTCGTCGAGTAGTCAAGCAGTAGACACTCAAGCAGTAGTCGTATTAAAATTAGTTGATCAAAGATGGCCGACTTATTTTTTAAATGAAAAATGCACTTCAGCATTCTTACCGTCACTACTGTCAATATCTTCATACTCTCCGTCATCGCCCACGTCATCAAAGAACTGTTAAAAGAGAGTCAATCGTTAGCAGTATACTACATCGTATTATTGTATTATCGCGAAACAAGAAATCATGGTTTTCAGTATCGGCAATTTCCTTAACAAAACATTAATTTCTGGTTGTGCCATAAAGTGTTTTCTATCTATCTAACTCAATAACAAGAGTGTAGGGTTTATCACCACACAAGCCTACCGCGGAATGGCTATTTGAAGCGCTGCGGTACGTGAACACCTCGGACCTCAGGTTTCCTCACTATGGTTTCCTTCAACTTTAGCTAGTGGTATTGCTACAAATTCACGTTTTTATTGCTATTGCTTTTAGTAAGTATGGCCGCCAATTGTACTCTGTATCTTTACATGTTTTATAATATGTGCTCTGGTGTATAAAAACGAGTACTCTTATCTTACGTTGCCAGCCGGTTTTAGTTATTTAAAACAGGAAGGTAATTTACGATTTATTTATAAAATTTATTACATTTTATCAATCATATCCAGAACCAAACAAAAAAGGTAAAAAACTACACAAAATTACTACTTGATTATATTATTTTTAATGCACTAACCCATGCTAAGGACAATTTTAAAAACCTATTTACGTAATACAGAGAATGAAATTTCGAACCATTGTAAAGAGGTTCGAAATGTCACTGATGCCGGTGAGTCGCCCATTAGCTCAGTTGGAAAGAGCGCTGGCACGGATAGCCAGAGGTCGCGGGTTCGAGTCCCGGCATGGGTGGAATTTTTAGCCTCTAAATAGGTTTTTAAAATTACTACTTATCGTTAAATTCTGTTAGCTTTTACAAAGTAAGCTTTTACGTATCACATACATACGAGTATCAAGTAAGCTTTTACATAGCTTTTACCAAAAACCATCGGTAAGCCTGAACCGATGCTTTTTGGTACACTGACAACCCGTTAATCTACTGTTAAAGGCTGTCAGTTGGCCAAAGTGCATATTGAAAAAAACTTTTTATAGCTGTTAACAGTAGAATAACAGATTGTTAATGCACGAGAAACTAGGAGTAAGTATGATCCTCACAAAATTAACATAAAATTTGTGGTTGTTCTATCAGTTAAACTGAAAAGGACATTGTCCACTTTGTATGGGCGATTTGGCCAAACGTGAACAGTCAATTGAATTAAAACTAAGTACTAGGTTTTGTAGTATGAGTTAGTAAGAACCCTATTACAGTAATTAATTTGCATCAATATACCTGCATTGTGAGTTTTTTGCTGCAAGGTGTCCTATGATTTGCTTGCTCTAGTTGCCTACCACAAAGTAAGTCCGGTACAAAATCCGTTGTTGAGCCGGGGTCATCAATAAACGAACAATCGGGATCCGTATTAACAAGCCAAAGTAGTAATAAAACAAACAATATCCACGAGAAGCAAAGAAACAGCAAAAACATTGAATGAATGAATCGTTTTGTTTTTTAGCCGGTGACAATTACAATTCAAACAACTTTTTTTGTCTAGTGTTGCCATAAATAAATAGTTTACCCTCAAATCGAGATTATTTCTTTTAATCATTTTATCACACCAATAATTGAATAAGACATATCTAGCAAGTATTCTAATGCCGTTACATTAGTGTGCATTATTTTTTACCCAAATAATACTAAAACGCGATGCATTAGAAACTCCAAATTGTTTTCTGTGCAATTTGTATTCCTTAAATTGCAACACTGAAATAAAAATCAAGGCTGGTTGATAAAATAAACACTGGATTTGAGATAAAATTCTTATTAGTTTGTAACTGTTTAAAATGTCGATTGATACAACAAGATAAGCAAAAATATTCGTTTTGAAATTAAATATAATCAGGGGTTATTTCGATTTTTCTCTTACATTCTGTCCACGTTTGGCCCAAAATGGACAATGTCCTTTGTGGTTGTTCTATTAGTTAAACTGTTTCGTCGTTAAGGTAGTTACCGTGAAGCGTACATACCATCTCCTGTGTGGCGCTGATCAGTGCTTGCAACTCGTCATCAGGTTTATTTGCCTTGATGTCCTCAACATTCACGTTGAACGTGTCATCATTGTTCGGTTTGTACTGTAAAGTGTGAGAAAAACTTCTAAGAATTTGATATATTCTTTTTAATGCACGAACCCGTGCTAAGGACAATTATAACCTCCTAAGCCCTGGAGATAACAGTTACTTCAAGCCTTCTAAAACTACGTAGATTTTGAACATTTTTTTCTTCTTGTTCAAAAAACGATGAGGAAAATATTGGACCTGGAACAGTAAGTTTTCCGGACTTCCTACATTGGGTGTGAATTAGGAAAATTATTCGTGATGTTCTATATCTAGGACGCCAGGGCTTAAGAGGTTAAAAACCTATATAGAGAATCTATTTATTTTATTTTAAGAACTTGTCGATATCGGGACATAGGCTCGAGGTAGTAGAGATTTTATTATAGTTATAGCTAGACCCAATTCAAGGTCTATTCACACTAGGTACAGCGCGTGCAGGCGACCTACGGGCGCACTGATACAAACTGAAAATTGCTATATTGCGTCTGGCTCAGTCCAGACTGGGATATTTCAAGATTCAGCATTTCATTAAATTTCTGGCCACATAACAATGTGCTGGATAATTTTAATCTAAAATAACCCTTACAGCTACAACGGGGGCCTGATCCGGTTCTACCGGATCAAGGCCCACGTCGGGATCCCCGGCAACGAACGCGCGGATGAGTTGGCCAAGAGGGCGGCGTTGTCTCGCAAAGACGCGGCAGCCTACGACCTGTATCCCGTCCCACACGCAAAACTGCAGGTGAGACGGGAGACAGTGGCAAAGTGGCAGACCCGCTACAGCGAGTCTGCCACAGGCCGCGTCACCTCGCTGTTCTTCCCGGACGTCGTATCGGCCCACAAAGTCCTTGGCAAACTCACAATGTGCAATGCCATGGCGCAGCTTCTTACGGGGCACGGCGGCTTTCGAGCGTACCTCCACAGGTTCAAGCTCGCGGGGAGTCCGTCCTGCATCTGTGATGACGTGACTCCCGAAACGCTGGAGCACCTGCTGGAGGAGTGTCCCCGCTTTGGAGCTGCTAGGGCCGATTGCGAGATACGCCTGGGAAGAGCGGTGAGGTGCGAGGCGTTCGCCGCCTATGTGGCCGACTCCAAGAGTCGAGAGGCCTTTCTTGCCTTCGCCCTGGGGGTGACGAGCGCGGCCTCAAGGGCGAATGGGGGCCGGTTTTAGTCCGGGCGAGCTAAATTGTAATTTTTATTTAATCTAACTTTGGTCGGTCCGAGCGACGGGTGGTTTAAGCATTTTACAATAATTTTAATTTTGACTACGTCTATCCTGGACCCCGGCGCCTTGCTTGTGACTACTCGTCGGAGTAGACAGAGATAAGGCGCCGGGGAAAACACGATAATATTGTATATTGAGTAAATTTCATTTTAAAATTTTACTACTAGGTATTTTAAGACTATATTTTTATAATTTTTTTAGATTGTATGATTAAAATAAGCTTAGTAAATGACGTTGTAAATGGTTTATGAAGAAAAAAAAAAAGAAAAAAAAAAAAAGGAAATGAAAGGAAGAAAAATAAAAGAAAAAGAGAAGGAACAAAACGAAGAAAGAAAAAGAATATACAAATAAATATGTTTTTAAATAAATAAAAGAAAACCCATTAGATTAAGACAGTTTGTTGCAATTTTAACATCAACGTTTTTTTTTTTATTTTTTTTTGAAGCGCAATCTTAAAATTTTTAATTGTATTATATTATTGTATTATATTTTAATGTTGTATAAATTTAATGTATTATTTTAATGACACGAATTAAATGAAAATTTTAAATAAAATTACTTAAAGGTTGCCACGCAATAAACGGTGGCAGTAACCTCGACCAAAATTTAAAAAAAAAACCCTTACAGCTGTAAGATTAGAAACCACATAGTTTAACTCTGCGATTAAATCCACTACTTGACTTTCTTTTCAAGTCTTAAATGCCAAATATTTCATCTATTAGACCAATAATATTTTGCATATTTTTGAAGACAAAAAAATATATTTTAAAACTTTGCTTTGTTGAACAGCCAAAAACGCAGTCAGCCGTTTTTGTTTAAGGTTAGAAGTTCTAAAGGCTTGTAAATAAAGTTTGACATTCGACATAGGTTTAGTCAACATCCTAGTCTTAAAATCTGTGAGTGATCTGTCAGCATAGTGAAATAACAACAACTTCCCTATGATTTCATCGAGTTAACGTGCAAAATATAGCAATCAACATTGTTGCATTGTTCGAGAATGCAAAAACACGTCAATAAAGACCCCCGGGAAGTTCTGGATTCGTGTATCCAGTGAAATAAACACGAAAAACTTGGCTAAAACTTGCCATAAGAGAACCCGATACTTTATCGACTGAAACTCGGGTGTATTTATGTGAAGATCATTTTGATGTAAGTCCTATAATAATAAATGTCCACTGGTTCTGGCTGATAGATGTTTGTTTACAAACCAAAGATGCTTTCAAGATGGCGGATAGCGTATTCACCGTTCCGAATTAAAAGCGGAAAATACTTTTTATTTTGCAAGTTTTGCAGCCATCCTGCGTACGTACTTAGCATAGTCAATATATTTCATTCTCTTACGTTAAATATTAAAGGAAATATTCATTTATCGCGTCAAATTTGATGCGAGTCAAGTAGCGGATTGATCGTCACCATGGCCTACGTTTTAGGCCATCAATCGTCACCAATGCCTACGTTTTAGTTTGCACGTATTTAAGGGTTATTTTAGATTGTACCGTTTCGGGGTCATTGTAACGTGAAAGGAACGGACATCTATGTTTGATCACCTGTTTTAGTGCCGTTTATTTATGGGTTAACGAAGCCGTTTAACGAATGAAATGTGTACTTTTAAAACCTTTTTTATGTAGCCTATAAATGTTGCGAGTATGGACTTGATTACCACTCGTCCCACCGTTGCATTGATTGGCAGTTTCAAGCGCTGAGGTACACTTCAGACATTCAGATTTCCTCACGATGATTTTCTTTACCGTAAAAATATAAGTAAATTAATTCGACTTATGGCAAATTAGTTTCGTATCAACTCTGATTATCGAAAAGACACAGTTATTCTTGGCATTCTCGTTTTATGTCCAGCTCATCTAATTCCCGTTCGTTCTACTTTCAAACACTTTTCGTTCATTCCACTTCATCTCTTTTCATTCATTCTCCAATCGTGTCTTCCAGTTTGTTCTGGGGGGCGAGTCTATAAAATGCATAGTTGTTTAATAGATGCAAGTGATGCAAATTACTTCAGTCAGATGTCGCTGCCTGTACGTAATACAGAGAATGTTGTAAAGAGGTTCGAAATTTCACTGATGCCGGTGAGTCCATTAGCTCAGTTGGAAAGAGCGCTGGCACGGATAGCCAGAGGTCGCGGGTTCGAATCCCGGCATGGGTGGAATTTTTAGCCTCTAAATAGGTTTTTAAAATTGTTTAATAGAGTCATATTAGTCCGGTAATGGTCGTTTCATTCACACTATCGGTAGTATAGTAACCAATCATTTCAAATTGCAATGGTATAAACCCGTGCTACTTAACTCGGCGCCTCGCGCGATTCGATCTTCTTCGCGAGAGACGCCTATTTAATTTGCGCGGGTTATACCCCTGGAATGACATTGTACTGCTATTGCTTTGTAGACTACCGAATTGAGGCAAATAACAACCATTGTCGTGCTTATATAATTCTATTGAAAAACTAAAGGAAAGCCAATGAGACGAGATAAAGAATGTAAACAAAGTTTCAGGGGTTCAAAACATTTTTATTTGAATAAATTATAGTTATACAAATTTCGGATTCCCTTTTGTAATCGCTGTCGTCTGTATAAGTCAAACATGATTCACCGGGTACCAATCAGCCGTATTTATGACAAAACTATCCATAGTATTATCAATCATGTTGGCAATATGGCTATAAAAATTCTCCTCGTATCACTTCGAACGCAATCTTCCTGTTTAGATTGCGTTCGAAGTGATACGAGGTGAACTATTACAGTTCAAAAAATGGCGGATGCGCCAAATGTTGACAACTGCCGTACTGAAAGTTTCCTGTACCACGAAATACGCAACGACAGCTGTCGTCGATCAAATGACGCCATTACCGCACACGTGTGACAAGGACAGAGATAATAATTTTTCACTATCGCAATATAACTCAGTAACGGTCCGTTTGTTTACATTCTTTATGTCGCCTCATTGGCCTCCCTTTATGTAAGTATTGACGACCTCTGTGGCGCAGCGGTAGCGCATCTACCAACCTTGCAAGAGCTTCCGGGGTTCGAACCCCGGCTGGGGACAAAAAAAACCCAGGTCTTGGACGTTTACATGTTTGTGATGTCGTTGTTTCTCACGTTTGTTTTTCCCATTTTTCCCCATTTTCCCGTTTGTTCCCACGACACAGGTGTTGGATGTGGGACCCACCGGGATCCGTCCCTGAATTTATTTTGCACTGCACGCGAAGATATGAGCCCGGCAATCTAATCGCCACACCATTTTGGGAAATCACACGTTTAACAAGCATGATACAAGAGGGAAATTTTTCAGCCAGATGACAAGTAGTTCCGTCCGTCATGGGTGCAGTCAGAAATCAAACTTCTATTCTAAACAACAGGGTATCGTAGTGTGGGGCCAGAAGCAATGTATGTGCCTGTATGTAAATGTTATGTTATGTATTAGACTCTAGGGCCTATGGAAGCGCCTAGGAAGACCCTAGGGAAACGGTGGTAGCTCAGTGGGTAAAACCACACAACATAAAAAAAGAGTAGAAGTCGTAAGTGGGCGGTGCCCGCGTGCCTCACATTAGCAATGTATTGCCTATGCGTAGTCGGTGACAGTTTTGTTTACTTCAGTTGCCGTGCGCTTCTAGTGAAGAAAAAAATGGTGAAAACACGATTAAAATGCCTTGTTGTGCTGTGTTAGAGAGCAAAAGTAAAAGCTGGGCATTAAAATATACCGATCATGCCATAATATTTCATCGGTAAGACGTATTTCATTGTATTTTTAATTAAATTTGTAATGACATGAGCACGGAAACCAATCCGAAAATGAAAAAGTGAAACCACCTTTATTTACTGGTTAGTAAAGTTAAATTTTCATCGAAGAAAGTGTACCTTCTCTAGAAATTTCTGTCATAATTTGAATTCTACTCAATTACGGATGGGGGCACACATGATAAAAATCTATCGATAATTGTCTATGACTTAGTAGTCCTACATACTTAATGGTACTTAGGTATCGTAAATTACAATTCGTCTAAGTAGGTAAAATAATTATTATTATTTTATACCTACTTCCTAAGTGCCTTTTCACATGCATTCGGTCGCCGTCCGGTCGCCGGGCCGGGTAAAGTAGTAATGTATGAGCTCCGGTCGCCGGCTGGTCGTTCTGCATGTGAAAACTGTCATTGGAGCTCATACATTACTACTTTTCATACAAGATATGACATGAGCACATATATCGCGATATAGTTTTTCTTCACCAGTTTATCAGTGACTGAAATATCTAAGAAACTATCGAAGTAATTTTCATCTTACACCTTTGACAACAGAAATCCGAGGCAATGTTACAACAACCCTCTCGGAATCAAAACAATTTGGAAGTGAGTTTTCGTTTAGTTTTCTAAGGAACCGGATACGAAATTAAAATGGATGGCAGCGACAGGAAGGCAAAATGAACACAATATATTCTGAGCATTTTCATGAACACTAAAAATGGCGGAAGGTGGCACTTATGTGATGCAGCAATACCAGAAAAAATGTGTTTCACTTCCAGGTTAGACTCTTGTGTATAAATGAAATATATTAGTACCATCGTCAATAAAATTAGTATTATCGTATGAAACATGGCGTACAGATAGACAAAGATCTGAATTGAGTCCTAGAATACATTATATTTCCCGTTTTATAATTTCTAACGCCCGCGAAGCAGCGGGTTGAAGCTAGTTTTAAATAAGAGATAACATTTTAAAATATGAAATCTATTACATTGTTTTATTTGTGCGTCTATGTACCCTATTAGTGTTAATTCTTTTTTAATACAGTTGCTCAAAAAGTGGCGTATTACACGGACGTATAGCATGCGGGATGTGGGCTATTAAACACTCGTGCTTTTTTTACCTTTCCTGCACTCGTGCGTTTTCTTTCCCAACTGTCAAAATCATGTCTATTAAAAAGAAAAACCAACCATGAAGTTTTTACTAAAAACAAATCATAGAAGTTTTTATGAGCTACTAATTTGTTTCAATATCAGATTTAATGATTTGATTGAATGAGTTAAGTTAGGTTTCATTTCATTTCATCTCATTAAATTTCATTTTCATTTCACATCAATAAAAAAATTCTTCTGAAGACTTGGCTGTATGGGCATAGTTCCCTTTGCCTTCTAGAATGGGTGAAAAAAAAAAATCTCTGCTTATATTTTTTTACGGTTGGCGCCATTTTCTAAATATTTTTTTTTTATTAAATTGCTTATTTTTTTCGCAACTGTATTAAAAATAGTCGTTCAGTACACGTGCGGAACCGTCATTGCAACTTGTCGGAACTCTTTGCAATGACAGCCTTTCCGCACTTGTAATTAAATATACTATATTGTACAAAAGATAATGTAGAAAAGATGCATTTTCTACCAGTCAACCCGCAGGCAAAAAAGAAATAGCTAAAAATACTTCTAAGTACCAGTATTCATATTCGGCCGTTAATGTGTAAACTGTTTGTACGAGTATAATTTGTCGATAGGTTCCCTATCGACAAACTAGAACTCGCGTTGTCCCATCCCAAACTGAGAATGTACTTGTTTTTCAATTTTGAACTTTCTGTCTTACTTGGTAAAAGTTCTTTTCGCTCCGTCGCGGCGATAGTTCCATCTAGTGTAGAGTAGCGTTACTACAAAATGTCAACCTTAATTTCATCATTGTCATTTGACTTTGATCATTGTTAACATTACAAAAAGGTGCATATTTTAATTGAAACTTTTATGATGTACACCTTTTCGGCATTGACTTTATTTACCAATGGCAGGTTGGCATTCGTAGTGTGCGTTTGGTTTGTAAGTATCAGTTTGGTTACACTGGTTTTCATACTAATGTGTCATGTCGCTACTTCTACTCTTTTTTTATGTTCTGTGGGTAAAACCATGGACTGGCAAGCGAGAGCCCCAGGTTCGATCCCGAGTGCGGGCATATACCAATGACTTTGTTTAATTTCAAAGTTACGTACATTTGCAAATTTGTAGTAGCAATACCACACGCTAACTGTGAAGGAAAACATCGTGAGGAAACCCGCGGCTTGGTTGGCTCCGCACGTATTGACTAGTCTTTCCTGTGGGCTAGGCCGACTATGCTGTCAGGATGGTATAGGTGCTGGGCAAGCCTACACCATCTATTAAACCATGTCCCAGGCACTATAGCGCCGGAGTGGTTCCTTTACCCATCTAGTGTGAGTGAAGATACCACTGGACGCTGTATAAATCATCTCATTCAGTAGATGCAAAAAGGCCAAAAGGCCAATATTAGACTCTAGGGCCTGGACTCACCTCTTTCCGCTCATTGGCGTTGGGCCGCCGGCCGGTCTTCCCCTCGAAGTACTTGAGGTCCGCGTACGTGTCCTGGAACTTCTCCTTGTCGATCTTGGCTAGCTCCTGCATGAACGCCTCGAAACGAGACAGGTTTAGGTCACCGGCCTCGTTTATGTAGCCTGTTGAAAGAGATTCATGAAAAACACATGCAAAGGTAAAAAAGGAAGATGTAACCCTGCTCTAAAGGTGCAAAACGGACAGCCACGAGCCATTCCAAGTGAGTTTTTACAGTGTAACTAGCTTTTGCCCGCGACTCAGTCCGCTTGGACTTTAGCAGCTACAAAATATTGCAACCTCGTTCCCTCCCTTAAAGTTTAAATTTGGAAAAACGGCGAAACACGTGTTTGATCAATGGTGTTGAAGAGAATTTATTTTAAGTTTCAAGAAAATTATATTTCCCAGACAAGTTTTCGGAACCGTTTTCGCCCCCTTAGGGGTCGAATTTAAAAAAATCCAGTCTCATTCCTTTCCTACATTATATATAGACACTCTGTGCAAAATTTCACCTTAATAGGTCCAACGGCTTGGGCTGGGCGTTGATGAGTGAGTCAGTGAAGTGAATTTTATTTATATAGATTTAACTAAAATATCATCAGCACGAATTATGACTTTAATTAGTTCTCCTTCTCTCTCTCTCTGAGAGAAGGCTTTGCGCCCTGTAGTGGGGCGTTTATAAATAGGCAACATAAAAAAATAATTAATGTTTCAGTAACATAACATACATACATGATACGGAAATCTCAAACACCCACAAAATATAAAATTGTTTCGTGCTGTAAGATTAGAAATCACATACAGTAGTGTATAATCAGCACGCATGCTTAGAAAGTGACAGGAAGTGATCTACTGCCAATCTGGTAAATCAGATAGTTTCTTGCGATATGTTAATTCTGGTCAATAAATAAAATCATAGCGATGAACAACAGCAAAATCTGTAGCTGAGTCGGGACCATACTTTGAACTTAAGCAAGGCAAAAGCTGCTAGTATTTTTATTTTATTGTTTCTTCACAATAGTATTTGTTCATTGAATTTTGAGGTTGAAAGATCAACCTTCGCATTTCTGTTGCAAATTCATCAGAACTATAGCCAAATAGAGTGTACAATGTGCTGAAATAATAGTGCACTTTGTTCGTTATGATGTTACGCTTTAAATTGTTTGCATTTCAGCATAGTCTTGCATGCATACTCTTGTTTCATGTACCTATAATGAATTTTTATGTCATGTTTAAGTATTGTGCCGCAAAATTAATATTTTTATCTATCTATTTATCCAAAGCTAGCCACTTACCATCTAAAGTCGGCAGCACCGTCATATAAGTCTTATACAATAGTGGTAGCGCGTCATTGCTAATATGCATGTTAGGCAGATTGGGTATAAAATCGTTGCCCACTAGGAAGCCCATTAGGACCCAATCGTCGACTATTTTCTCTATGTCGTACTCAAAAGGCAATGTCTCCTTTATGGATATGAATTCCTGTGCCAGGTATTCCCTGAGCAGGGAGAGATGTAGGAGGTAGAAGTTGGTTTCTTCCGGACTTGTCGCCCGTTGCGTCGTCTTGCCGAACTTCACCTGGAAAAATCCAATAAATTAATGTAACTAAACCTATGCCCGTTCCTTTGTAGTGTTGTAAAACTTGTTTAAATAATAAAACTGGAACGACTCTAACTTCGTGCGTTATTTGTACTGTTTTATTTATTTTTATTTATAATAAAAACAGAAAATTGAACAAAAACGGGATAAACAGCTAAAATAGTCAGGTCTAGTCAATATGTAAAGTAGTAATGATGAAAATGAGGGAAATCTCGAAAATGTGTGACATAATTTGAAATATTTGAAAGTGATAGATAGAAAAAGAAATATAAAAAAATGGTATAAAGAGGTTTGCACCGTTACACCTGGTAATCGAACCAACTACTTCTGTCTTGGTACCAACGCGCCTTGACGGTAGTGTAGGGCGTAGTTATATAACTACTTTTTGTAATCAGATTAGTAACTGCGATAAAAAGTAGTTAACTACATGTAACGAACACTACAAAGTAACCACATAGTTATGGTTACAAGTAGTTGTGGTTACATGTAGTTAACTACAGTAATCAAAATGTAGTTATAAAAAGTAATCTTGTAATCGTGATTGCAACTACAATTTGCAGTTAGTAATCAACATGTTTAACTACTTGTTCTGATTACTTCATGTAGTTTGTAATCGTGATTATCGACTACTTTATGTAATCATAGTTAGTAATTAGTAGTTAGATTACATTCTGCCCCAGACTGCTGGAAGGCTAGACCAACGAGGCAGACGACAACAAAATGACGACAAACAACAGTTGTTACCTCCTCTCTGAGCAAGGCGAAGTGCGGCTCGTGCGTGCACATTCCCAGCATTATAAGATCCGCGTCCAAGCCGTACAGACAGTGCCGCGTGTTCGGGTCGTAGTCTTGCTGCGACCGAGCCCAGCGTATGTAGTCCATTATCTTGTGCTCGCCTTCGCCTGGAGTCTAAGGAGAGGAACTCTGAATAGTTATCACCATTGCCATTGTATCTATTTCATAGTTATAATTGGGTCATAGTCATAGTGTTACGGGCTAGGGATCTAGATCTGGAGGTAAAATGCCAAGGACAACTTTTTAGGATTTATTCACGCTGGGTCTGGTCTGCAGGTCTTCACGACACGAAGTCCACACAAAGATTCCAATAGAAGTGGAATAGTATCGCTGAGATCGTAGGTTATCGCTCGTATCGCAGGTATTGCTCGGTATTGTTCGCTCGAAGTTTACTCTTCGCTAGTCCAAACTGAACTGACTGCGCGCCGCGGCGGCCGCTATTTATATCCGCCGGCAAGGGTTCTCGAACATTCCCGTGCGTAGCTACGCTCGGTGCACGCGGCAACGACCCTAGAACAGTTGCATGTCATAGAGTTTTGAGCCTTACGCTATTACGCCTTACGCTACGAGTCATTATTGCTTGCAGCGTTAATAATACGCAACATGCGGCGACTATTCAATAGGCTTCCAGAAGGCTCCATTCTAGATGTTTCGCGATAGGACCGCAACAATAGTTATAACCATGACCATGACCCAACTATAACTATGCCAATAGGAAGCGTTCGTGGCCTAGTCGAACAGAATGATTGGAATCAATCACTTGTGAAAAGGAAAAACAAAGCGCTGTCAGGTGCAGGATGGGTGACCGTCCCGTGACTACCGCTAGTAGCATGACCGCTAGTAGTGACTACCGCTATGTCCAGTGGAAAAACAAATGCTGAAGAAGAATTAGAAAGACAACAAATTGGATAGAAAGGGGTGCTATACAATGATTTATAATTTAGCACATGTGGAGTCTGGATCAAGTAACTTATGTTGCGTTTGCCAAAAAATGAAACAAGTCCAAATTAAAAAACTAAACACTGACTGACGGCCTCAGTGGCGCAGCGGTTTGGCACCCTAACTGTAAAACCGAAGGTCTCGGGTTCAATCCCCGGCCGGGTCAAACTAAGAAACGAACTTTTCTAGTTTGTCTCGGGTCTTGGATGATGTATTTGTTGTATTAAATATATCGTCGAGTTAGCACCTATACCACAATTCATTTAATTGTACTAAGTATAGGGCTAACGAGATCTGTGTAATATGTCCATGGATATTTATTTATTGATTTATGTGTAAGAACACATTCTGAGGTTTTCGTTGTTTTCCTTCACCATAAGAAAGTGGTGTTAATATTTATTAATACAATGCAGCTTTAAGCTGATGAGTGTATATCACTTACTTTATTAGTGCTACAACAAATCACAAATATATGTAACTTAAAAAAATAAGTAGGACTCGAACACTCGCATGTGAGGCCAATGTTTTAGCGTTGCGCTTTCACCCTATATAATTTGACTTTATCTCTGTGATGTGAAGCAAGGCCAACGCTTCAGGCCATTACCACAGCTTTAATAAAATGTAGGGATTATAAAATTTCGTAGACGAATTGACAGCTGACACTCTGATCAAGAAAAATACAACTAAAGACCCCCGGGAAAAAGACAAACTAGTCAAGCAACAAAGATTTAGAGATATTGCATTTTGAAAGTTTGACTTATGCCACTTTTTCCCTGTATGCGATTTTTTAAGCGTCAATAACTCTGAGACTAATTTGGTTTTTAACCTGTTCGGTTTACTATCTTAGAGTAACGGAAATTCCCAACAAAACTTCATTCACAGATTACTTCCGAAAAATGTGACAAGTTCGTCTTTTTCCCTGGAGTCTTCATTAACTTAGCCACGCTTCATATGTACTTTTAAATAGTCCGTGTTCAAGGTGAAGACGTAACTGCGGTTACGAGTGTTTTAATGAGACCATAAGTTTAGAGCTAAAGGAAAACTAAGTACTCTTACTTTGTCCACAAATAACTAGAGCTTTTGTAGTATAGGACTTACCTCATGTCCAGACAATATGACCTTTACTTTTGACCAGAGCGGATCCGTGGATATCTTGTTCTTCACAAAGTACTTGAGTTGCTCATGCAGGCGCGCCATGAACACCGTCCCCGGCGTGATGCAGTTGCTATCGAACCGCTTCTCCGTTGGGAGCACCTCGCCTGGGGAACAAAAGTGTAATAGTACATTACACAACTAGGGTGGTAATACAAAGAAAGGCCGAGATCGCAGAAGTTTGCGCACGTAAATACGTAAATGTGCGACGTAAATGTGCCACTTTATTGCCAGGTGTGGCATAAAATTATAAAAACCTACTTAGAGGCTAAAAAATCCACCCATGCCGGGACTCGAACCCGCGACCTCTGGCTAACCATGCCAGCGCTGTCCCAACTGAGCTAATGGGCGACTACCGACATGAGTAAAATTTCGAACCTCTTTACAATACTCTCTGTATTACGTACAGGTTAATGCATTAAAAAATAATATAATCAAGTGTAAAATTGCCAATGGAAAACTCTTTTTTAGATCAAAATTATCGACTCTTCCTCAAACACATCCTCTCCAAGCCGCTGGCTCATGCCTCTATGCGACCTGCATCTAGCTGCACTGCAGAGCTTCAGGGAAAACGATGACGATAAAGAAGTCATGTTCACTGAGCAGCTCTACATTGGCAAGAGATTTTTACATTTTAACACTCGATTTCTCACTTTTTCTTGTTATGTATGGAATTTACCACATTAAGTTATTAATAACAGAAGAACCAAACAAGACATAATATTATATTTGTAAAAAAAACAATTTTCGATTTTTATCTATGCATTATTCTTCGTTGCCTATGTAGGGACTTGGAACGCTGAGTCAACATTTGAAGCAACAAAGTAACGTAGCGCAACGATCACGCGGGGACGTCTGGTGTCCAGCCAGTCGTCCCCCCGAAACCCTTTGAGGCAGTCGCCTCCGAAACCTTTTAGAGTACCGTAGTTTAAAGCGTAAAACCTAAGATTGTGTGTAACCTCCTGTGTAAACCATTGTACGTGTACTAAATTGAATACAGACTTTTAATTGCAACCTTCTGATATATTTATTTGTGATCAACACATCCACACTAATTACCTAGATAACCCCAAACCTACATTTGCTAGTCGAAGAGGCGCCATAAGTAGAAGATTACAAAGGACTGGTTCACTAATCACCCCAATCGTCGTCAGGCTATACTAGTCCACTGCTGGATATAGCCCTCCCCTAATGAGCGCCATAGCACCCTGTCTTCAGCTTGCCTCATCCCGCATCTGGCTGCAGTTTTTCGCAGATCGTCGTTTGCCGAGTCCGAGACCCAATCGACAAACAAATGCGATTAGACCCGTTTAATATAACTATGTATAAGATGAGTATCGCGAATCATTAAGAAATACTATTACAAATATTTCATTTTGAATAAGTGCTTTTGTTTATTTTAATTTGAATAGATAATTATTTGAAACTATGTTCGCAGGGACCAATAAAGTGTTACTTAAATAATTTTACCTGCTAAAACTTCGTATTAGTCAGTAGTGTGGTAGATTGAAAGGAGATTGAAATCATACTGGCCACATACCCACACGGTGAATAATGGGACGTGCGACATAAAGCAAGCACCGCAGATGCACAACTTCGTTATTGCAGTGGCTTGTAAGGTTAAGAGTTCTTAAGATATTTGATGTATTTCAATATTTTACGCACTACACTGTTGATTTGAATCCGGATAAAGGGGTAAGAAGTAAGTTAATCTGGATTCAAACCAATAATATTTTTCCTACCTTTAGCCTTAGCTTCTTCTTCTAATTTCTCAGCCTCCCTGGCTGATCTGAATCTGTAAAAAACACACACTGTAAGAAGTTTTTATGCGATCAGAGCTGTCTGTGTGACGACAATTATAGTGTTTCAGTGTTTAAGTACTTTTGAGAAGTTTTACTAGAAATACAAAAACAAATTCAGTTCATTTGCTTCATGTGCTACAATAGTTCTTAAAGATTAAATTAAGAAGTCCATCTACGAGAGGAGCCCTGAGGGCACTGCAAAACTTAATGTAAAGTCTCTATAATAACCTTCTTGCATAAAATATTTTAAGTTCCAGTACATTTATCTATAAGATATTCCTTTAACTTTCTTTTAACATTAAGGATCTAAGCAATAAGATCACCAATTGTATATCACTATGCCACTACTAAGATATAAGAAACCTTCTGTAACTCTTTATTCTAATTGTGCAATTAAGTTGGAACGTTTTATAACTTTTATTTACTATTATAAAAGTTATAAAACGTTCCACTGGCGCCCAACGATAATAACAAAACCCAACGTCACCCCACGGCTTGATACGCTGAGACGACAAAGCCCATCCGCCCCACGTTGGGCGCCAGTGGAACGTTTTATAACTTTTATAATAGTAAATAAACTCTGGAACGACTTTAGGTGTGGTTTTATTTGTAGAATTGTAGTAATATTAACAGAAAACTGGATAAAAACGGATAAACGGAGAAGCAGGTAAAAAGTCAGATCTGGTCAAAGCGTAAAGTAGTAGTGTGAAAAATGAGGGAAATCGAAGAATGAGTGACATACATAATTTAAATATTTGAAAATGATAGATGGAAAAAGAAATAAAAATGGTGTAAAGAGGTTTGCACCGTTACAAAGTGATCTCTATCTATCATAATTATGATAAAGTTTGGTAATGGGTAAAAACAAAACTGTCCAAGTGCAAGTAGGACTCGCGCACCGAGGGTTCCATACAAATTTGTAAGTATTTGTACTGATATATTATATACATCATTAAGGAATTTTTCAGGACATATCCCGAACTTTAGGGACAATTTTTTTTATGATGTAAGGGCAAATGTACTATACATTTGTACTTACATCGTAAAAAAAAATGTTTTCTGAATTTGTAGCACTACACAATATCACTTGCCAAATTTCATAGTCTAGGTCAATGGGAAGTACTCTATAAATTTTGACTCCCTTGGGTTTCAAAATTATTGATCGTTGGCAGCGGCATATAAGAATGGCCAAGGACAGAGGGAAGTGGTGTACCTTTGGGGAGGCCTATGTCTACCAATGGACAGGCTGATTCATTGATTGATTGCATGTGGAAATACACTATATCAATCAAAGCAGCATACTTGGCCGTAACTTTCTATTGGGTTAACTTAGATTTCTTCACAACTTCCAGGGTCTGTCAACCTGAATATAGAGTAATTTTAACTCAATACATTCATGCACTTGTAAGTTAGTCTCAACACAGACTGATGGAGAGATGAAAGAAAGATGAAATGTGGTCATAATATAAGGGGTGCGTAAACTAGAACAGTAAGTAATAGAATACTTAATAATGGAATCATTTCTAATAAGCAAAAGTTTCAAATTCAAATTTATTTTCATACAAAATGCCACAGGTTTCAAGATTTAAAAAATATAATGTAATTTTTATACCTTTGCTTGTTAAGTAGAAGCACAGTGGTTTCATTTATCAATACTGAAAAAATAGTTTTCAGGTAATTATAGGCTGCCTCAGCTTTTTTTATTGAAAATTGTATTATGGGAAATGTAAAAAATTACAACAAATTATTTACCTCCTGCCTCGCTGTTGGTTCATCTTTGCCCTTGGAGCGACACCATCAATAGCCATGAAGAATAACTTTTTAGGCTTGATGATCTGGAATAGCACACTCAAATAGTGGAATATATCCTGGAAGATCTTCTCCTCTGTGATACGGAAATGAGCATCTGAGTCATCGGGATGCGAGCAGTTGTGGATTATTCCGTTCATGTCAAGGTACATGTTGTCGAAGTCTGGGATCTGAAAAAGATAATCGAATTCACAAATAACAATTATTGCTTCTCAATAGTTTTCATACAATTGTGTGGACATGTTACTTAGAAAGAACTAAAATACATAATTCTATTCTTCTACTTATGGACCTAATAATTTTAAGCGTGTAAGATGGAATTGTTCAGGGTGAAATGTAAAAAGTGACTACTATCATAGACCAATTGTTGGTCTATGCTACTATGCAACATTTATGTGTCCATCTCATGTAACAGTTTAAGTTGCTGCAAGGCATTTATGGTACTAATTATCTGTTACAAGTTTAAGTAACATTACCTAATCTGGAAGGATTGATGAATAACGTTAGAATAGTAGGTAAGATTTGGCTACAAAAACATAGGAGGTAGAACAACAAGTTACCTGATATTGCTTCACCAATTCATTCAGGCAAGGGTACCGTTCGCTTGTGTAGCGGAAAAACTTTGGAACTCCCATCCTGGCTTACTTGTTCACAGGGTATAAAGATATCCGCCAGTTGCCTTGTTTTGTTGATCGACCCCAAAAATGGGTAACCTATTTCAGAAAATCAAACACTATGATAAGGTCCAAAAATGGATGGATATAGCTCCTGTATGTTCCTTAGCACAATTTTCATTTATTTTAGGCTGTGTTTTAACGAAATAGAGCGAAAATACGGAAAGTATAGCGAACGATCTAAGTAGGTAGGTACAAGCTAGTGAGTGATGTGTACACAGACTAAATAGAGATTGCATACGTTACTACTGGTTTAATTGTTCTGTGGTTATTACTTTATAATCTGTGGCACAGGTGCACAGAATACCTCTAGTGGTGTGCCTTAGAAGTAGTGTTGTGTTTTGTCATCATCATCATCAGCCGGTGTCAGTCCACTGGACATAGTCCTCTCCCAAGCCACGCCACTGAGCCCGATCTTCGACTCTCCTCTTCCAATCACTGCTCCCCGCTTTGTGAATATCGTCGCTGCACCTGGTCACAGGGCGTCCTCCGCTCCTCTCAAGATCCACTCTTAACATCTCCACTCAAGAACTGATCTACCCCAAAGGTTACCGTTCCTGCGACAGATATGACCCGCCCACTGCCAGCTTTGGCTTTTGCTTTGTAGGTACTGTAAGTCTTTAATTTTCTGGATAATAATTTCGTGTCGGATTCAATCCCGTAAAGAAACACTGACTGAGCATAGCTCGCCGAGCAACTTTAAATTGGTGGACTATTCGAACTGTGAGTGTCCACGTCAGGGCTCCGTATGTCATGAAGGTAGGACGTACTGATTAAAGACTTAGAGACTGCAGAGAAGACTGCCCAGCCCAACTGATTCTTCTCTGGATTCCCCTCTTGAAGTTGTGTCTGCCTAGTTGGAGCGTCTGCCCTAGATAGAGATACTGTGAAACAACTTCGAGTGGGATCCCTGAGATATCGTTTACGGACCTGTTGTCAGTCATTCGCCTTTATTTAACAAATTTATTTCCAAAACTTGTTGCGAAATTTCCAAAAAAAATTAATTTCATTTATATGAACCAAACTTATTTATTAACTATCAAACTTTGCAATAAAAATTGTGTGCGTCCGGTTGAATATGTCCATATAGAATATTGTTATCAACGGAAAGTATTCTTATTGAAGAACGTCTTAAAACAAAACCTGATTTTTTTTAATCAGTTGCTCATTATTCCGTCTTTGTCTGAAGGAATGTAAGATTTTGTTTGATAAGTAACCGAGTGGGCGTGTGCTAGTCATGATTTCTAATTCACTTTCTTCAGCACTAGTTCCGTTTCCAAGATCATTCAGATTCTTGGCCACTCGAAATTCTCACCAGTCTTTTTAATCTGTGACCCTCACACAGAACTGTCAAAACGAAGACAAATTAGGCATTTGGAAAAAACTCGAACGTGAGCACAGCAGGAATACAAAACAACTTGCAAATAATACAAAGATTTTGAGCGCTAGTGATTCTAAATAAAGTACAAAATTATTGCAATAGCTATTTTTCAGTTAATTATATTCCAAGGTAACTCGCAACAAGTTGCAGCGTAAAACCGTAAAAATGGAAGGCGAGGAAATTGGCAACGAAATCATGAGATTAGACAACGGATACCTTGTGGAAGACGAAACTTACGTGATAAATTCGGACGACGTACTTGGTAAGGCACTATGGCATAGTTTTTTATCCTTCTATTAGAGCCTGATTCGTAAACATAACCTAACCTCTTGTCAATCTTAAAAAAATATGTGGTAACCTTTTGTTTCTTGATGGTTCCAGATCAAGAAGAAAACAATTCTGACTCAAATGGTGGTAAAAACGCACCATTGAGAGAGCAGGACCGGTTTCTACCTATAGCTAATATTGCCAAGATTATGAAGAGAGCGATACCTGACAATGGGAAGGTAATTCCAGGAATTGGTCAGCTACATTTTCTTACAGCACTCGATACTAACTGGAGATTTAGCTTAATTTTCTTTTCATGGGTTATTGTTTTCATTTTGTGACATACTTACTTCATGCTAGATTATTTATATTCCCTAGCCTAGTGACAGCTCCTATAATAGTGTATGTACTATTATAGGTAAAGTGACCACTCAGATGCATTATCAAATACATAGGTTTGCCCAGCACCTATATCACCGTTTCAAATTAATTAAAATCATCTATACAATAGACTATGAAGTCACAATGTTTTTCTCCAATGTCATTGAGTGGTATTGTTAATATTAAATAACAAATATAATGTAACTAGGAAAATTCAAGTCTTGATACACCAATACTAACCGACAATCTCAAGCATGTGATGCAAGGGTTTTGTTGATACTCTACCTCTGCAACCCATTTTTAGCAAATGAAATAGGATTCTCATGTTCAATAAATTCTAGTGTAACAATGGTGACTAGACCTATTATTTTTAGTGCATTCATGTTTTTTAAGGATTTTTTTCCTCCACTAAACAGATAGCCAAAGACGCCCGTGAATGTGTCCAAGAATGTATATCAGAGTTCATCTCGTTTGTGACAAGTGAAGCCAGCGACCGATGCCAAATGGAAAAGAGAAAGACAATTAATGGTGAAGATGTACTCTTTGCACTCAACACTCTAGGATTTGACAACTATGTAGAGCCTCTGAAAGTATACCTGAAGAAATACAGAGACATGGTCCTGAATCCAGTTAGTGGAAATAAAGTCTATAGCCTTTCAAATGAAAATGCTGTAAGTAATATTTATGCAGGAATGTTGCATTGGTTTGCATGTATAGAGAATGGAAGAAAAAAATTTGACAAAAGAAATATATCAAGAGATGGTAGGGGTGGTAAGGAACATCCAAGGTGCACATATGTTGACCAAATAGGGGATGTATTAGCAAAGGGCAAGATAAAAAGTACCTGAAATCCTAACAGGCCACTGTTCACTGAACTGGCATTTCTACAACACTGGACAAACCGACAGCCCGCTTTTCTGGAGATGGTTCAAAGGGCGGCTCAATCAGCCTCAGTTTCTGGTACACTAACAATCTGTTAAACTACTGTTAACAGCTATCAAATGTTTTTTAGGGTTCCGTACCTCAAAAGGAAAAAAACGGAACCCTTATAGGATCACTTTGTTGTCCGTCTGTCCGTCCGTCTGTCAAGACCCTTTTTCTCAGGAACGCGTGGAGGTATGAAGCTGAAATTTATATCAATTACTCAGGTCTACTGTCCCTTGAAGCTGTGAAAAAATCAAACTTCTAAGCCAACGCAATCAAAAGATACAGCCGTTTATGCCGCAAATTTTCGACACTTGCAAGGGAATCAAAACCTACAGGGTGCTTCCCGTGAACTCAGAATCTTGAAATTTGGTACGAAGCAACGTCTTATAGCATAGATAAAGGAAAAATTACGAAAACCATAAATTTTTAGTTACATCACATAATATATATTTTTTTAATAATTTTAAACTTACTACCCATTTCCTCATAAACGCGTAGAGGTATTAAATTGAAATTCATACCAAATACTCAGGTCTATAATACAGGTTTGTACGGAACCCTCGGTGCGCGAGTCTGACTCGCACTTGGCCGGTTTTTTTGTATGCACTTTGGCCAGTTGACAGCTGTTAACAGTAGATTAACGGCTTGTTAGTGTACCAAAAACCGGGGCTAAGTAGGTACGGAATTCTCATGTCTAACCAAATAAAATATCTAAGAATGGTGTGCTTGTGTGCAACAAAGGTGGTTTGTCAGGATCGTTGGGCCCTGATTCATAGAACTACAATTCATGGTTTACTATGTTAATTCAATGTACATTACATAGCTGATTAACCAACAGATTAAGAAGTAGGAAGACTGTCATCAAATTATCATAAATTATAGTTTTATGAGATACAGCTCTGAAGAGCTCAATGCCTGGTCGAATGTGAGTGATTGGAATCAATCACCTGAGTTAAGCAACAACCGTGACTACCGCTAGTGGCATTTTTCCGAGCGTTTCCGTGCTTTGCAAGGCACGTTAACTCTTTGGTGCCGGCTATCATGTAATGGCAGTTGTTAAGCCATTTCAGAGGCCTTATGGGCGGCTTGATAACTTCTGACATGAAGGCCCACCACTGTCTTGTAAGACAGTCCTCCGCCAACCCGGACTTGGCCCCTGTGATGGAGTATGGCCTAACCTTCTTGCAGGAAGAGGCATGTGCCCCAACAGTGGAGACATACAAGAGTTGATTTCGATTGATATCGAGATACAACTCTGGCGTAAATCCAAGCGTGGATTAATGAATGATTTTAATACCTTTGCAAAAAATCACAAACACATGTTTTCAAAAGTTATTTGAATATTAATCAAAATCCTTGGTTGCAGGTCACTATCAACAAATTGAACAGCAAACCAATCATAATCTATGACGGTGAGAAATGAGTTTGAATTTGGGGTGAATTAAAATGTACTTAATAATAGAGGTTACCAACTATAACTAATTTAGTACATAGCTACTGTAAACAAGTCATCTTTTAAATTTTTAATTTTTTATTAAAACAAAGTATAAAATGGTTGGTGATACTTGATATCACGACTCTGCAAATAAACGACAATTAAAAATTAACTCTTATCAAAAATTAACTAATTTGACAAAGAAGCTTTTATTTTATGCATGCATTGTCTCTTTCTCAGATGTGGCTCAAGATACCGAGGAGACAGAAACCGAGATCGCGACAGATGGTGCTGTGATATACACTTATCCCAAAGGTATCAACGACTTTATTGGATGAAAAACTCACGCTGCGGAAGTGCTGGTTCTGCCCACGGACAGTCATGTTTACTTGTGACATTGTGTAGTTTAGTTTAAAATATTCCTTGCCCAATATAATGAGGGCTGCAAATGACGTTATTTTTTGGCGACCAAAGTGAAATCTTACAGAAAGGTAGTGAGTAATTATTAGACGTGTGTGTACTTCGCGAATGAATTCTTTAAATGAAGGAGTTCACTTTGTAAAACAACTCATTCACTTATTCACCCTTAGATGGTTTTCATCTAAGTATTCACTACATATGTCATTGTATCTCCATCGCCTTGATAGTTCTTTCTTCATTCATTGTAATTCGCTAACTACCGCGAGTCGAATGATGCGAATACCCGTCGTATTCGTGTGGAAACTGACCGAAATTTGAGCAGACGAGCTACTGAACGATAGTGTTCTATGAGTACTGAAAAGGAAACCAGTTCTTCAAGAAAATTTGCTAAATCACTTTTCTTTTTCAATGAAGCATTTAGCGCACGTCTAGAAGTTGCTATTACATTTATACCTTCGGTACGCTCTACAGTCGCCAGCACATCGACCGTTGCACGCGCTCACTGTAGTTTGTTACCTTACGAGCGAATTTGCAACAAATATGTGTAAAGGTCTAGCTGATGTCGACTGTACGAGCCTTGTGTCTTGCCCTTATAATTGAACAGGGAATGTGATAAAGTAGTTTAACTAGTATTAAATCGAAGCTACTAAATAAGGTAAATTAATATTTTAGTCCTGTAAATATAGGCAAAAATTACCAAGCAGTTTGCTAGACATTCAGTTTTGATTTGGTTTTAGCAGTAACGAGTAAAGTGTAATAATATAAGTAATTTAAAAATCAGTAGTATTTATTTGTTAACTTAACATATTATTCGGACGGAAAAGACACATCGTACATACCTACAAGTATTACTATAAAAAATGTACCTAATAATAACATTGATCATTTATTCTCTAAACTTATCCTTGATGTAACTCGGCAGCGGCATCAAATACAGAAACTTGTTCATCACAATGCTACCGAACGCGAACGCAAAAGCGATCCCCAAATTGAAATCCAAATTAAAATCCCCCGACTGATAAATGTCCCCGTTGAAATTCTTCGAAGAAAACCGCTCGGTCAAGAATGCCTTGCCGCTGGCATATCGGCAGTTCGCATTCGAGTTAGTATTTAGGGAGGACGAAGTTTGTATTAGACTGCTGGTTATTGATGAGCAGTTTTCGGTGTCGCTGAACGGTAGGACGTTGAAGTTGGGCTGCTTGAAGACGCTTCGATGGAGGAAGATGGAGACGTAGCGCGTGTGGGTGATATACGTCAGGTAGTAGAGCCAGTCCTCATAGCCTTTGTAGGACCTGGAAAACCATATGCGCCTGAATTTACTTTCTGCTGGTCTTTTGTCTTTACGATTAAAAGCACATGTTATCTAAATTGATTGGGAATCAGAATCCCTAATGCATGCGTAGACTCGGTTTTATCTGCGGTTTCCCGAGAGAACTTTATATGAAACATCCAGATAGCAGGAAATTCTTTGTCCTCCGAGAATAGTTTACGCCGATCAAGCGAATCTTCTAAAATACTTCGGGATTAGCTTATTCTTCGATCAACTTAGAGTTTTGTTTTTGTTTGCTAACTGCTATCAGTCCAAGACTAAGCTGTTTGTTTTGGGCGATTTTGGCCAACAAAGAATGTACGGAGTTCTACATCTTTTGCATCCTTCGCCGAATATCGTAAGAGGTACAAAACCGAAAAACAAATCCAAAATATCTTTACACCGAAAGTTGAAACGAAACAACCGACCTCAAAGTCGGAAGCCCTTTTTTACGAAGGCGTTAAGGCTGCTCTTTTCAATGGCATATATTCTCCCTGATGTGAGATGGTGGAGTATTCTTGTATTCTATCTCCACTTATACTAATGTCCACGACCATGAGTCCTAGAATACAGTAAAGAGACCCAAATGTGGAAGCCTGAAGAAATGCGTAACCCATAAAAACCTGTACACCGAATACCGAAGACGTAATGCTGCAGCTCCTTAATCCAAAACTTTAAAGGCATACAAAAGAACTTCCCGTTCCTTACCTTAAAACTCCACTCGCGAGCATCACATAAACGCAGGTCATGTAGATGTTGACCACGGCTGCAACCAGCCCGTTCTTCACAAACATCATCACCGCCATTGCTTGCTGCTCCGCGAAGATGTAGCATGACCATAGGATTAGAGCGAAGTAGACGAACTCCGCGCCTTCCGTTATGTCGCCTAGGATTCTGTTGAAAATATCCTGGTTTGTTAGATAGCCTTGCTGAGGGACAAAATTTTGTTGAAAATCACTGACTGACAGATGTTTCAATCAGATATATTGATGCCACAAAGACGACGTGTTTCTGCGGCGCACTTGAAGATGCGATGTAATAGAAACATTTGTCACTTTCCATCTTGAACGAAGTGTATGCACCAAACATAGAAATATGGAACTAGGTAGGTAGATGGCTGTATATTTACTCCACACTTACGGATATATGATGGCCGCGGAGCCAAGCGTCGTGATGAAGGAGAACGGTATGGAGACGAGATTGCAGGACAGCAGCAAACTGGCTCCGCTGTACAACCCTTCCTGAGACTCCTGATAATACCTGGTTCTGTACGGGCCGACTGAAAGAGAGTAGATCTTATTCTAAAGAATGTAAAGTTGACAATTGACATTTTAGTTCCTCGATCGGAGTAGTGCAACAAGTAGTTCACTTTCCGGTCCATATAAACCTGATACTTACATAAGCATACAGTGTTCATGATACTGATAAAATAAGTACCGACGATGGCGTTGAAGATCAAACCACTCTTCGTTATGAAAGCCCTTTGATAATCCTGAAAAATATAAGTATCAAGGGATATTAGATATCTGGCCCTTCAAGCCAGAGTAAACAAGATTCGATATAAGTAAATTAATGGTTACCTTTGCTTCGTTGAAGAATACCCAAAGTATGAGGAAGTAGAGCGGTAGTGTGAACAGCCTCATAAATATCTGTTTCATGCCATTCTTCTTGAAATTGAAGATGCTTGCAAGCATTCGCCTGTAAAGAAGACAACATCGCTGATGCTCTTGCTGGTCGGAGATATATGACAAGAATGTCTCCTTTGGAATGTAAAGTTGACGACAGGTCGACATGGCAATCGGGGCATGAGGTGAGCCGCGGAGGCGGGGTCGCCCCGCACACCCGCACAGTCCCCGCGTCGTCTTAGTCTTAGTGTCGCACGAGTCCGTATCGACCGCGTTTATCGATTTTAATCTCGCTCACATAATTTATTACTATTGTGTTTTAAAAATGGCTACGGTTTCATCTTCGTCCCGTGTTCAAGCAAAAAAACCAATAATTCACTCTCAAGCTCGAGAACTAGCTAGAAAAGTGTTAGAAAATTGTGACATTGAACGGAAAAATAATTGTTACAAATTTTCTGTCAATCAGACATTAGACAGGGCTGTGTTTTATACAGGTCTATCGAAAAGAACTATGTCTAGGATAAAATCAGAATTAAAATCAGTGGAAGCATAGGAAAAGTTGAAATCACCCAAAAAACGGAAGAAGACAGGTCTAAAATTTTGTGTTGATGATTTTGATCGTACAGTGATTCACAACACCATAACAGAATTTTATTTACAAAAGAAGATCGTTCCGACATGTCCTAAGTTACACGTTGCTTTACGTGAAAAAATACCTTTTCCTTGGGGTATTCGTACATTACAACGGCTGTTAAAGAAAATGGGATACAGATGGCGTCAATGTCAAAATAAACGATCTATTTTAATTGAAAAGCCAGATATAGTTTTCAAACGGTATCAATACTTAAAAAAAATGAGAGAATTCCGACAACAAAATAGAAATATTTTTTATTTAGATGAATCCACATGGGTGGATAATAATTTAACTTTCAAAAAGTGTTGGCAAATGATTGGAACAAAAGGAATTCTCACAGATACTAGTTCTGGAAATAGACTTATAGTTGTTAACGCAGGAGGGAAAAACGGATTTATACCTGGAGCTTCTTTAATTTTTAAGGCCGGTACTACGACTGGCGACTATCATGGTCAAATGAATGGCGAGAATTTTGAAAAATGGGTAACGGAAAAACTTTTGCCGTCTCTTCCTGAACGCAGTGTCGTGGTAATGGATAACGCACCTTACCATAGTGTCCAGCTCAACAAACCCCCAACAAAAAGTTCTCTAAAATCAGTTATGATAAATTGGCTGGAAGACAATAATATATCGTGCGATAGATCAATGAGAAAGCCAGATTTATTTAAAATTATAGAACAACATAAACCCGTTGATATCAATTATAAAATTGACCATATAATTAAAGGACATGGTCATGATATTATTAGAATACCTCCATATATGTGCGATTTAAATCCTATTGAATTAGCCTGGGCCGCCGTTAAACGCTTCGTCAGGGTACACAACATAAAGAGCGATTTGTGTTTGACAAAGCTTAAAGAGATAACAACGAATGCAATTTTGTCAGTCACGGCAGAAAACTGGAGCAATTTCGAAAAACATGTCCAGAACCTTGAAAATGAATATTGGGAAAAAGACATGGGAATGGAAAATGAAATGGAAGATTTTATTATAAAAGTCGGAGATACCAGTGACGAAGATTCTTTAAGTTTTTGTAGCGATACGTTAGATGATTCAGATGAATAAATATTAACTTAAATGAAAACGTGGTATTATTTTATTCACATTTTGTTACATACATAATAAAAATATATCGATATTGAAAACGTCACGTCACTAGAGAAATGCCATGTCGACCTGTCGTCAATTGTACCTAGGTACAGTTACCTGCGAGGTCCATAGCCTACCCACCTACCTGCCTATGTGGTTTTTTGTGAGGTCGGGAATACACTTCTTCTTCTTCAGGCTATATTATGTAGTCCACTGCTGGACATAGCCCTCCCCTAAGAGGCGCCATAGCGCCCATTAGGGCAGGGCACATATCTACGGAATACCTACCTTTCTAAACTCGAAAGACGAATTAAGGTCAAATTCATCGGCATACGCTACTGTTTTACGATCTTTGTCACGAGCTGTGTTCGACCAGTGAATATTTAAATTGGTCGACTCGTGCGTGAGGCATCAGCGAGTACAGCTTGAGATACATTTTCATGCACTTTCGTGTGCGGCCTGATAGTAGGAATCGATAATTGATAATCGAATCGCATAAGTACCTACCTAAGTACCCAAATTAAGTTTCTGAGTGGATCGTAAATGCGGTGATCATGATCATGTTTACTTACATATATAACATCCAGATGACCTTAGTGCCGCTTGGCGTGCCGTAATTCAGCTGGATCTTATTCGGGTTGATGATGCGGCTGTGGTCGTTAAGGTTTCCCTGCATCATGGCTTGGCCTTCCAGTTTGAACTTCTCTACCAGGGCTGCTATTTGGTGGTTGGACTCTATGAAACGCTCACGTGAACGACGGTCCACTGTTGACAGGCATACTGGAATAGGCAACAATAGCAATTTTGCAGGCATTTAAATTCTTCTCTTTTGCAAAGTTCAGTCAATCAATCAGCCCTTACTCGTCCTTTGCTGGACAATTAACGCCACTTCTTTCTGCAAGCAAGGTAAACGCGAGCTATGACTCTCATTCGGGGAGTGTTCAAGGCTGGATGATTGATTATCTAACCTGGAAGCCAATTCTCACTTCATTAGCAAATAATTCGTAAGTATACGTCTCTTAAGGCTTATGACTTGAATTCTACATAAAAAGTCAAGCGACTGCGAAAATCTGTATTCTGAACGCCATGCCACATAGAATTCGAATGAGAAGATACATGACTCTGTCGAGTTATCTTATTTTTAGGCGACAAATGTCTAAGCTTTCGAATATTTTGCGTCTACGCTTTCAATGTGCATGGGCGAGAATCGGCTTCCTGATTTAATACGAGTTAAGAGAAATGTAGTGATGTTCAGTGACGCCACATTATGCAGAGAAGCACGTCACATCTTAAGCCACGGCTTCGATTTCCATCAGGTGAGACAGAGGCCAAAAGAAATAATTAAACTCCATACATGGAGTTCGACAGGCTTCTGAATTGGTACTGCATTTTTTGGGTAAGGATCTTTTTATTCTTTACTGGTATCTTCTGCAGGTATCATAACTGCCTAAACCAGAAAGAAATCATTCCGTCGGGTCATTCGCAATAATTCCCTCAGGACACTTACGATAGTACATGAGCGGGTTCTCGAGTTGCGGACACGGGAAGCCGATGCTGCCAAAATAATCCAGGAGACTCCTCGTGGGGCCCGCGTAGACCACGTCACCCAGGCAGAGGTAAACCACGCGGTCAAGGAAAGGGAATACATCTGGAAAAGGTGGAGGGATGCCGTTTATGGGCAGTGGAGTTAGGTAGATATACCTATGAGGTCATACAGGTACCTACATTTGTCATCATCGTACATTCATATAAGTAATAGGTAAATAAAATATGGCACGTAACTTGTTAGTCTGCTTACCGCCCCTAAACACAGGCGTGAGATTATGTCTAGGTTCCACGATATTTTTATTCCTGTGGATCCACATTTCGGTTCACCTTTTTTTTTATGTAGCCTAACGTCCTCCCACTGCAGAGCACAGGCTTTCTCCCAGAGAGATACCTGCTCTCCGCGGATTGGCAATTTCAAGCGCTGATGTAGGTATTTGAACACCTCAGACACTTAATAATAATAATAATATTGGCCTTTTTGCATCTACTTAATGAGATGATTTATACAGCGTCCAGTGGTATCTTCACTCACACTAGATGGGTGAAGGGACCACTCCGACGCTGTAGTGCCTGGGACATGGTTTTATAGATGGTGTAGGCTTGCCCAGCACCTATACCATCCTGACAGCTTAGTTGGCCTAGCCCACAGGAAAGACTAGTCAATACGTGCAGAGCCAACCAAGTCGCGGGTTTCCTCACGATGTTTTCCTTCACCGTTAGCAGACACTTAATACGAAACCATAAAAAACGTTTCTTTTGTAATATGGTGCATCTAGACATACCGTCTACCTATTTATTCTTACTTGTCCAATTTAGTAAACAATATTCTAACCTTAAAATTGAGATTAGATGCCTAAACTAGACATTTTCTCGCAAATTCATGAAATATCATGAACTACTTATGTTTATAAAATTGGCAGCGTGTTATCTTAAAGAGTGTTCCAAGTTACTTACTTCATTTATGGAAATATGGCAGTTTTGGACTAAAAAGTTACAGTTTACGGGTAGAATCTTGTCTACTAAATTGGACAAGAATAAATAGACTGTAAACGCACGCCAGTTTAAGAGCGGTATGCAGTGACTAGAGTTCACATGCCAGATGCAGTAAGTCAGAAGACTTGTAATAATAATTATAATAATAACTTCCATGCAACACGAAAACAATGGAATCTCATTAAATGTATTTTAATTAGAAGGACAACACTTCAAGTTTCCGACTTTAACAATGGGTGTTAGGATTTCCTGATGGCAAAATACTTTATCGTATCGCCCAATTACAGAATCCATATTTCATGCAACAATTTGATGACGCAACGATTTATCATACCGATGAACTTTGTTGTGATCAAAAAAAATTTAAAACAATAGAACAATAAACTCGTCCAGTGACCCAGATGGACTCAATGTTATGAAACTTCCATACTTTGAAACAATTTCTGCTACTTTGCATGACAATGTTTAAATGTACTCGTAGATAGATAGAGAACACTTTTGAACATAAAAAGTAAAAGGTTATAGGTAGTTCGATTTTTTTTTCTAAGTATAACACAATGCAAACGTGGCGGTCTTATTTAGAAATACCTACACTTTTCCTCTAAAGTACTCCTTTGAGTAATTTTATTCAGTCTGTGATTATGTTTTTTCGTTGTAAAATGTTCACTACAGACTATTTTACCTAATTAGCGTTTTAAGGAATTGTGTTTTGTAAATAACACCGCCAATATTCAAAATGACAACGACATCTATTGACATTTTGGAATAAGTTACGTGGTATTTGGGAGAAATTCTGATGGTTCCAACAAAGATTTCGCGCGTAACCGGATTGCAACATTACGGCCATTAGAAACACTTTCTTTCTCAAAGTTGTGTTAAACTTTTACTTTCGAAAGAAGCTAATAAAGACTGGATTTTTAAAAATACAACATACGTGATGTATGATCTGGACCATTCAGGTTTTTGAGACTAGACATTAAAGTAATAAACACTTTCGGCGTCACTTTTAAAGCTTAAAATGAACTTGTTTAACTGCTCTTTCCTGTATATCTAAAAAAAAAACATTAAACAACCTACTTGATAATTTCAGCAGTGTACCTACAGTAGAATATTTATAACGAATTAGGTGCTTTTATGTCCACGTTTGCGGGAGTGGTGCTTGTCAGCCTTAGAATAAGATGAAATAAGAAGTGCCCTATATTTCGCCGACAAACTGATACACAGTTTGGCAACGATTCGTTTTTGAGATACATGCGTAACCTAACATGAGATAGGTACAAGATATATAAATAAATGAAATAAAAAGAAAAAAATAAAGTATCCGTATTAAACTGTGCTAAGGACAATTTTAAAAACCTATTTAGAGTCTAAATAGGTTGGGAGAGCGCTGGCACGGTTCGCCAGAGGTCGCAGGTTTTAGCCTCTAAATAGGTTTTAAAATAAAATGTTATTCTCTGCAAAATAGGTTTTGCCACCACACTAAATATATTGAATGAAACATTTTTTATTTGATGACAAGTAGCCAACTCGTCTCTGTCTACCCCGGGAGATAAGCATGAGTTTCTGTATGTCTTTTTGAATTGACGTCTCCTATCTGAGGTCGACTAACATTGCGTCCATTTAGACGCGTGAAGTTGCGTTGACCACACGTACTTACGTACTATACATTTTATATTAGGAATGTGTAAGGAGAGATGATATCGACAACCATCTGCCGGAGTGGTCTGAGGTGGTCCAGGACAGAAAACTCTGGACTGAATTGGGGGAGGCCTTTGCCCAGCAGTGGGACACAAACATAGAGGCTACGTGAAAAAAAAAGTGTAAGGACGAGGGGAAAATGAACCCACCCGTCTCAATATTTCGAAGTATCACCGACTGATCGTCGGTTCCCGCAATGTCAACTTGACGGTAGGATATTGATCTACAAATCAAGGAAATCCAATCCCATTATGGGTGTTTCATCCTCACTCACCAGATCTGGGCTTCTCCATGGTCAGGATGATAGCGGTACCGTACTTCTTGGCTGCGTTGGACAAGATAGATATGACCAGGTACGTGTTGAGGGGGTCCAGGTCCCAAGTTGGTTCATCCAGCAGTAGGATTACTAGAAAAGAAGTAAATGGGTAATACAAGTAGAGTCAACACCACTTCATACGAGTATGCATGCACTTTACTCCGTTTTCTTTATAATTCGGATGGTTGGATGAGATAGATGGATAGACTGATAAATGGAGAGCCCCTTTTTTGAACACCTTTACTTGTTAAACTCTGAATGGAAATCATCTACGATCAAAGTGGAGACCACGACTCGGCAAATGTAGCGTAGGACGCCCTCTAACGAGGTGGAATGACGATCTGCGAAAAATTGCAGGCTATGGCACTCATTAGGGGAGGGCTTTGTCCAGCAGTGGACTATTACAGCCTGACGACGACGACGATCAAAGCTCTTTATTTCGTATTGTCATATGGGTTTAAATCCAACTGCCAGAACGATAACAAGGAGGCTTTTGTATTCTCAAGCAAAAGTAATATTTACGCATCCTGAGACGTAGAGCACGCCTGTGCCATAATTTTAAGTTATCACCTACATTATTTGTAATTACCATGCTTTAGCAAATAAGTACATATTCTTATTCTACAGAGGCAGTAACTTACTCGGATCCCGAATGAGTTGAACTCCGATTATGAGTCGCCGATACTCGCTCTTAGTCAGTTTAGTGACGTCCCTGTGTGCCACCTGAGACAGAGCCAAGTCGCCCATCACCTGCTTCACCTTCGACGACTTGAGGTAACCCGATATCTGTAAAAGTATGAAACACTTAGCAATGTCTATTTGAAGACTCTCGGGAAACCCTCTGAGTAAACTATGGTGTTGTGCCTAATTTATGTATTTTACGGAATACCAAGTATTTTAAAAGCCGATTCTGCTGTATGGACTCACTGCACTGATCCTCCAGTACAATTTCGCTAATGTGACGTGTTAGACAAGACTATAGGCGATTAATGAGTTAGGATAGAAAGAAATTGCAAAAAAAAGTTCTTTTGACATCAAACAGAGTGATGACAATATTTTACGACAGCCATGAGAAAAGATAAAAGCGAACTAGTTCCTAAGTTCTAGTTTCATCAATTAAACTAAAACCATTTGACATTTTATTGAAGTTCTAAATAAGATAAGATGATGCCTTATTCACACACATACACAAATCAAACACACAAATACGGAACCCATTACTCCAGACAACGAGTCTCAAGCTCAAGTGAACACTCGCTGATTTTCTAACTCATTTTTAAACATTTGTGCCTAATAAAATATCATAATATGGTCCACACAACACAATCACTTGACCTGGTCCCAAACTAGGATACCAGGCAAGGACGTCACAAACGTGAAAATACACTGACTGAGGCCACTTAGACACGTGTACGGCAGCTCCCAGTGGGTATCGAACCCACTACCTCTGTCCTAGTACCTAAACGCCCCAACGACTAGACCAACGAGGCAGTCAAATAATATTTCTTAATGATTCGCGATACTCGCTGAAATAAAGCAAAATTTTCACGACCCGGCCCGGCCCATCTGATCTATCAATATCCTGGTCACTTTTCCCGGTGTTACCTTGGTCAAAGACAGCGCTAGAGTCTGCTGCACCGTCAGCCCCGGTAGCAGCCGAGTCGAGTGACGGACTAGAGCGCATGTGCTCCTGAACTGGTCCTCCTCCAAGGGTACGCCTTCCAGAAGGATGTGGCCTTTGGAGGCTACACGGCGGGCGATCACGTCTAGGAGTGCGCGCTTGCCACTGCCTGTTGGGTACAATAAGATTAGGATGTTCAATGAACAGGCTCAGATTGAATCGAAAGCGTAAATTAGGCCACATTTTATATTAGCTCCGGTTTTGGAGTCTTATGTCCTTGATGAAGCTGACTGGATCTGACGGTGAAGATGTTATAATGCTACTGATTTCATACAGGCATAATTTCGTCATAAATGCACATTTACGACGATTTATTAAGAGAGTAGTTAAAACGACCGATTTTAGCGGAAATCGTCAAGGCCTAAGATGTCGATGCTACGTTCTAGGCTGTCGATCGATCGATATCGACCCTTGTATGTCCCCACTGCTAGGGCACGAGTATCTTCCTGCATCGCAGGAAGGGTAGGCCATACTTCACCCGTAGGTTCTAGGCTGTATGTTCTAAATATACCTAATTATCACAGATATTAAGATTTTTGACGCAATTTTTTTGAAAAAAACGTATGTAATATAAAATTATTTATGTATTTTATTTCATTGGTGGCGCGAATTACGCCACCACCAGGCACGCCAAAGCGCCATAATGGTATCTATACATAAATACATGAAATCAAACCTAAT
This sequence comes from Yponomeuta sedellus, assembly GCA_934045075.1. Classification (NCBI taxonomy): domain Eukaryota; kingdom Metazoa; phylum Arthropoda; class Insecta; order Lepidoptera; family Yponomeutidae; genus Yponomeuta; species Yponomeuta sedellus. The sequence goes on along the minus strand of OW203726.1, from coordinate 5,485,660 downwards.
TTCTAAGGTAGTTTGCCACGTGCCACCATCCTGACAAACATTTTTCTGTACTACTTACAATAGTGACGGTTTTTTTAAATTTTATGAACGGTAGGTATGGTAAAGATTTTTTTTGAACCTACATAAATAAATTTATAGAACCTCCTCCTTTTTTTGAAGTCTATTAATGGAGAAAACCAGTAATTCATTGTGCTGAAGACGTCAGATTAATTATTGCACCCAGACCCCAGATGGGCTAGAGCCAGCGCTAGGAAGCAACCTCTAGCTTGTTCAAGGTGCTATGTTCGCTTAGTACCTACGGACCTATATATTTGCTGTTTATATGTCAGCTGTCAAGTCATAGAACGCGTTCCGAAACGCGTTCCAAATCAAACTTCTATTCCGAACATACGTGAGTGTCTGTTATATCATTCGGCTTCTCACCCTTTGAGCCCAGAATAGCGGTGACCTCCCCGCTGTGTGTGGTGAAGGAGACATCCTTCAGGATAACGCCGGTCTTCACGCCACCTGTTAGCTTCTGTAGCACGCTGCCTGGCTCCACCTGTGAGGGAAATACAGCTTTAGGTTGATGGAAATTAGGGTTGGTTTCCCGCAAGAATGTTTTCATGCTATGTTTACTGTTTTTATTAGAAAGGTTAAGGTAGATGAGGTTTAATGCTATTTCTTAATGATTCGCGATACTCATACATAGTTATATATTGAGTCTGCCCGAGACCACGGCAACTGTAACGCTGCCGAAACGTCGGGAAATAATGTAATTACGTTATACCTAATAAATAATCGCGATTTGACCCGTTTAATATGTAACTATGAGGTTTAATACTGATGAGGATTATGGTGGTTATTTTCTAAGATTGTTTTCAGCCCATGTTTTTTGTCTATCGTTTTTATTTGACAGATTAAATAGAAAGGATATTGACCATTTTGTTTGAGCATCGGGCTAAATGTGAACAGAATATCAGTAAAAAGATAACTTGGTCAATAATTCTTATTTATTTTTAAACAAATAATTTTGCTTTCTTTGTTGTAACCATTGAACGTAAAAAAAAAAAATATTTTGCTGGATCGACATTCTTGTTGAGATGAAAGACGCCATTGGCATCCATTTTTAAAAGTTTCAAGTTTTTTAGGAATACGTACATGTTTTAAAACTAAAAAAATTTAACTCACCTAATCACAAAAAAAAAAAAAGTTTTTAAAATATGACAAAACAGTTTGTGATTGACACTATTGACAGTTTTTTTTTGTTGCCAGATAAAAAGTAATCGATTTCCGGTTCGATTCTTGTTGTATTTCTTTTCATTTGCTCGTGAGGGGTTTTTCAGAAGCTAAAGATATTAATTGATACACTTTTGCCTATTTATTAATTCCACACAAAACATTGTTTACAAAACACACCTCATTGTTTACAAAACACACTAAAAAGAACATAACATAAATCATGATATGAATTATTTCCCAATCGATAATAAATTAATAATTAGTACTGGCAACACCATAGCCGAAAGTAGCAAAAAAAGACAGGAAGAAAACTTATTAAATTGATTGTTTTTATCGTTTAAATGGTTACTCCGTAAATATAAAAAATATTCGTGTTTTTATTAATAATGACCATTTATTACTTTGTATCATTATGAACATGCTGTTCACGCATAGCCGAAAGTGGTCAATGTCCTTTACATGACATAATTCGACTGCCTTGTTGGCCTACCGGTGTCACGTCTGATACCATGCCGGAGGTCGTGGGTTCGAGTCCCGCCGCCATTTCGGGCCGCTATACCTACATTTGTACAAATGGTCTCAGCCTGGATGTGTTTAAATGTTTGTGAAGTCCTTGCCTGGTTACCAAAGCACAGGGAGTTAACTAATTTGGGACCAGAACGTACCAACGTACGTGGTGAAGATTATAAATAATAACAAATAATAATGTACAAAGAGACTTCATCTATTGTTCAATAATTATTAGTAAAAAGAAGTAAGTCGTGTGTGTAAATGTTGCTAAGCGTGTTTGTAAACAACGCCTGCCAATGTTATGTTAGCAAATCTGAACGTTTCTTCTCTTTCCTAAACTACACAACTACCGTAGTAAGCAATTGTTTTATTATAAGGAATAGATGTTTTTTGAACTTTCTGCATTAAAATAGCAAAATCTCGGGAAGGAAAGACGTCATGATTTCGGTTACCTTGAGCCGATAAATTCTCCCATATAAAAGACTTCAACGGGACGTCGCAACTTTCTTCCGGGATCTAGAGATTCTTCTATCTCTATATCCCGGGATCCTCTAGATTCTATAGAGATCTATTTTTATTTTTGCTTGTCAATAATTAATATAAGTGTGGAATATGCCCGAATTATATTAAGTTAGTCTATAACTTTTCTTATTCTATTAATTACTGTGTATAAAATGTGATAACATTAATTTAAACACTCGCTTACCTGTCCGGAATGGTAGACATTGTGTAACTCCAAAGTGTAGTCGCTGCCGATCATATTGAAATGAAAATCGATTCGAAATTAGTACAAAAACAAATGCATTTTCCGCCAAAGGCGATACAGCCTTCCCGCACCACACAACTTTGAAACTGAGGTACTTGTAGCTAACTTAATTTCAATCTGTAGTGAGATGCGACGTTGCCAAGTTTATTCTGTAACTACATTCATGGTAAACGTTGAACCTGATGATGGAAAAAGGCTATCTGTTGAGGAATTTTAGTCTTTGTTATAGCGTTTTTAGAGTCTCGAGTCTTATTGTTATGCGTGGGAGCAGGCCGTTAAGGCTTAGATAACATTCTGTTATTGGGAAAAAAACGTTTTTGCAGAATTTTTATTTTGTAAATAATATTTTTTTCAGAAAATCATTAACAGCTTTTGAAACATTTTTACTTACTATTACGAAAACGGTATCCATATAAAAAGTATTGAGTTTCTGATTCTCTGCTTACTCATACATAAGACTTTGTTTCAAACTGTTAACATTATCAGCTATCCCTATGTCATACAAACAAAAACAATTAACAATGTTATTGAGTCGGGCATTTAACTTTTTAGTGATCGTCTTTATTTTCACTATTATTTTTGGCTCGCCTTTGTATATGCTACGAGTATTTCTTATGAACAGTCTGTTAGCTTTTAGAATATAGGTACCTCGGCTAGTATCGGATATACCTATTCGTGTAATAGAAATATCTAAACTAATATGACACTTAACTTAGCATAACTTTTCAAAATAGTGAAGAAAAGTTTTATTCAGAGCAGTAGCAGAGTAGTATTACACTCGTGTGCTTTCGGCGAAAACCGAAGCCTATCTAGAGCCCGAGGTATATTCTAAAAGCTAACAGACTCTAATGTCCTGTATAATGTTTCGTATTAGTATAATGACTATAAGGTGGCTACCAAATCAGTGCGAGCAGTGAATCAGTGTTCTCTACCTATCTACATATCTATAACTCGAAGAATTTACAAAAATTGGTGCTGTCGATAATCCACGCACTATACTGGGTTTCGTTACGGCAAATACGATTCAAATACTGTAGGTAATCATCTAGTTATAAGTGGATGGAACTTATGGAAATAAGTAAAATGTTCACCGAGGATATGGAACCTTGGAAAAGCGCTTTAAATATTCACAAACTTAACTGTATAAAATTAGAGTAGATCAAGTTTTGTAAATTTAAAGAGCACAATCATCGCATGCTGGCGACACATGTTTTGGCGAGTCAACTAGACATAGATATCAACATTAAGTCTATTGTTTGGCATAATTTATATTTTAGTAGTAAAGTCACCCGTAACGTAACTGAGAAGAGTCCACGGGTGTCAAGGTTATTAAAGTGCCCACTGTACTTATAAGTCTTGTAAATTGTACATCGCCTTAACAATGAAAGCCTCAATTTTTCACAAAGCGATTTTCTACAATGTTGCCGCGCACATTCCCAGTGAACTCGTGAACCTCCAACAGCCTACAGCATCGTGCATCCTTCTCTAACCTATTACGAACTAACATTAGCAAGTGAAACAGCAATACGCTAACATCATACTTATGTTCATGCATTCCACTGCTTGGCTGTCTCATTCCCCCACATGGTATTAGGAGTGGAAAGACAGAGTGGGGAACAGCAGCAGAGTCCCTGACAGATCAAATCAGCTTAGTACGGCCGTGGGTTACTCAGACGATACAGGTATATCGGTTGCGAAAAATATACGAAAATTTTGAATGAAAACTTTTTGGTGAAACTTTATTTTTCGCGTTCGATGTTTTTTTTTCTGGTGGATTTTGAAAGTGAGTTGGTTGGTTTTTAAAAGTGGTCGTTTAACAGTGCAAGTGGCTGGGCGTAGAGTCCCGTTGCCGCTTAGCTTTGCGAGTGTTATCGGTGAGTTGTTTTTAGAACACGTTTTTAGTTTTGTTTTTTCGTTTTCTACGTTGTGTAGGCTTTAGCCTAGAAAAGCGTTCTTCTTTATTTTCTTTTTTAATGTTGCTGTTACTCGTTAGTGCAGTAGGTACCTATTTACCCACCTACTTAAATTGAAACGAATTTATAATTATAAAGCAAGTCTAAATTAACTGTAATAATGACTTACTCAATGGAACTCGCCGACGAAATATGTAAGTAGGTAGATTTTAATTTGGTTCCGTAATGGTCACAAGGTAGAACGGAATCATATTGCAACCAGTAAATAAGACAAACACTACTGTAAGCAAGTTAACTACTTATAGTATATTAGTAATCTACAGCTAAAAAAACTATTCAGATGTTATGATGACCGACACGTAACGTGATAAAAAATCTGCACAGTCGGGATGAGTTTTCGACGATTTTTAGGGTCAGGGATGTTATGTTTTGTAATTAAATTTGTGTTTTAGTCAGTAAATTTTTAGACAGCACATCACAATTTATTCGGCTACGTCCAATCGTCAGCACATACTTAATTTACACGTTAGTTGAAAACAAAGTCGCCCGTGACGTGACGCAACTGGGTATAGTCTGTTAGCTTTTAGAATATACCTCGGCTACTATCGGATATATTCGTGTAATAGAAATATCGGAACTACCTACTGTGACACTTAATTTCGAAATCAGAAATAATATGACACTTAATTTCGAAATCAGTACGAAAACCGGCGAAAATTGGCGAAAACGATGCCTACTCCAGAGCATATTAAGGTAGGTATATTTTAAAAGCTAACAGACATAGATAGGGGTCAACCAGTGTATGGATGATATGAGTTTCCTTCAAGGAGAAATTCGCATTCAAACGGGAATCCGGATCGCTATTAGTCTTTGCCATTATACATAATTTAAAGGACACAAACATGGTTCAACTTAGAGTAACCGAGTAAAAAAGAAATTATAGCCTCACCAGCTGTGCCCCGCGGTTTTGCCCGCGGTTTATCGATTTCCCGTGGGAACAAGATTTTTTCCCGGAGTGAAACGTAGCCTATGTGTTTATCCAGGATGTCAGCTAACTCCATACCAAATTTTATTAGAATTGCTCCAGCCGTTTAGACGTGAAGAAGTAAGAAACGTACACACACAAACTTTCACCTTTATAATATTAGTGCGAAGTGAGTCTTACTTTTGTCTTCCTTTTCATATAAACTGTTCTCAAGGCTATAATTTCTTTTTGATAAGATTATTTCCGCCGCAGTGTGGGCAGACCCCCAACCAGATAGTCTAATGGTCAGGGCCTCGATTCTTGAAGTGCATTATAGTACCAGGACAGATACATCGTCGGGTCACGTGACGCGTTTTTTCACACCATTGACGCCGACGAAGTTAAATCGCCATGATCAAGCAATGGTCATTGACGTCATTGTACCTCAATGCGTTATCAGAAACTAGGCCCTGGTCTGATTATAGTGGCGGAGAGTCGCATGCGGGTGGCATGGAAAACTATGAAGCCTCTCACGGTTTTCCCAGCTTTCCGGTCTTACTAACTACTAAAAAGGCGGGACCAACTTAGGCAGGTAGGTACATCGCAAAGACATTGCAGAAAGTGCCCCCCCAGTAGGGTTGTTGGTAATTTTTTATTTATGTCATTCTAGACGTTTTGATTTTTTTTTTGTCCTATTTATTCTGATTTCATAAAGCCTATGACACTCGGGCAAATCGATTGAGATCTTATTTGTCAAAATTTGACTATTCGTTAAAGAGTTATGTGGGAACACAGAATTGGACATACATACGAGCCAAAAATACAATACCTTCCTTTTGGGCTACGCCGCAGTCGGATAAACCGTGAAGCTGTGAAACGGATTTTTGTCCAAGTCATCTGCCGGCATCGCATGCCATTATTTCCTCAAAAATAATTTTAAGACAGGTGTGAATGAACTCCTTTAGTCAGGATGCGATGAATCAGCAGACCCAAACTCATCGGAGCAGCAAAACAATTATCCATTCTGAATTTTACCTATGCAAAAAACCAGCAACCTGAGTATGGATGAACATACTTAATATAATTTCACGCCTGTATCCCAGAAGGGTAGTCAGAGACCAAGGCCTCGACTCTGCAATTGCATTATACGACGGATACAATGGTCGGGTCATATGGGGTATTTATACCATTGACGCCTAGAAGGTTCGATATATTATTATGTGCGTGATCCTTACGAAGGGGTGCAAACCGGCCCACAAGAAATCGATTCCCCTCGTCAACCTAATTTGTAAAGGAATTAAACTGTGTCCCATTCCATTTTTGTGTTTAAACAACTTAATTAGCGACCTAAGTCTTTCCGCAATCTGTGTTCACGGCATCCTGAAGTTCTTCGGACATACCGTCCGACGCGGGCCAGATAATCTGGAATATGTTATTATCACGGGTCGCGCGAACAGGAAACGAAGCAGAGGACGAGCACCAACGCTTTGGACAGACACTATAACAAAAGCTTCGGTAGGTACCCTACAAACAGCCATACATCTGGGGCATAATCGGAGAGTATGGAGAGCGCTGGTGGCGGAAGATGCCACATAGTCACGTCCCTCAGTCATGAGGATTCGATGAAGAAGAAGCGACCTATGTTAGGTTACATAAATCAACATTGAAAGATTCCCTGCGGACGTAAACAATTTATATTCACTGCCCTTGTTTCAGCCAAGCAACATTAATTTAAAAAGAGAGACATTATAAAACTATCTATATCTCTTATACACCTTGTTGGCGTTGGGATTGGAGGGCTAGTTCAAATAGGGCTGCGCTAAAAACGATTCCCTCACGATAGGGATAGGGAATTTGATTTATTGGCTTAAGCTTAGACGCTTCAATTGATAGACCTAATGAATTTAAAAAATGTGACTTAAACTGATAAACTAACGAACAACTAATGTCTTCTTTCTGTAAAATGTTCCATCTACAATATTCTAGGTACTTTACCTCTATGTGGCATTGCCGTAGGACGCCCCGTATACGAGTGACTATTCCCACAATCACGCCAAGTTTGATGTCTGTACGTATTATCCTTTTTACGATAGAACATAAACAAAACAACGGCAGAAAAATCACGTTTGTTGTATGGGAGCCCCCATCAAGTAATTATTTTATTTTAATCCTTTATAATGAATATACAACTAGTGTGTATATTCACACTCACGCATATAGTGAAAAAACCGCAAAATATCCGTTTGTTGTATGGGAGCCCCACTAAAATATTTTTTTAGTCTGTATTCGTTGTTATAGCGGCAACAGATACACTCGTATAAAAAACTTATAAATATTCATGGACATATTACACGGGTCTCGTTAGCCCCATCATACATCATTTGTGAAAATTTCAAACGTCTAGTTATCACGGTTCTTGAGACACATCTTGGTGACAGACAGGCGAACAGACAGTGGAGTCTCAGCAATACTTATTTTTGATAAAGTCCATTATTAAGAGTGTATTTTTGGGGTAATTTTTAAACAGTTTTAACTTTCTTCTTCTTCAGGCTATATAAGTCCACTGCTGGAAATAGCCCTCCCCTAATGAGCGCCATAGCGCAAGGTTGTGCCATCATTGGGGGGTAATGCCCATAATCCTCACGCTGGGAATGCGGGTTGGGGATCGCAGTTTGGTGGAATTGTACTGCAGGGGGCGCTGCTGCCCATCCCCCGGTTTGTGTCCCTTAGTCGCCTTTTACGACACCCGCGGGAAGAATTAGGGTTGGTGCTATTCTCTAGGCCGACACCACACAGCATCCGACACCACACAGCAGTAGCAGTTTTAACTTTATAATATTACAACTTTTGTCTTTGCTACATCATACATCAGCGAATCAGGTGTACCAGAAAACCACCGCTGGTCACTTGTGGCTAGCATTTTGCTGAGCTGCAGCCTTATTCTTTTGTTACACTTGAGTTCGCACTATTGTATTTCCAATATTTGTGTATGTTTATTTTTGTTCTTCATATTCTTGTTTTATTTTGGTGTTATGTTTATTGGTGTTACAAAAGAAATAGTTGTTTTTCACTTTCACTTTCACTTAACAAACGGGACCTCCGTTTTACCCTTTGGGTACAGAATCTAAACCCACATTTTCTTTTATTCCATTGATGGCGGTCTCCCTTCTTCACGCATAAAAAACATTGTTTATATTTTACTTCCCCTAGCAACGAAAATGCATGGAAAACGAGTTGTATGGTGTAATATTTTACCAAGAGGCCTTTACAGGATGGGTATGCAAAGCAACATGTTTGTAATCATTTTAATGACAGCCTTTGCGACCCGCAAGATTCCTCTCTTACTCATCCGAACAATAAATTACTTTTTGAATGCCAAAGTTGACGAGACAAAAAGTTGACGTAAAATTGACCAATTTTCCAGTGAAACTCGAAGCAAAAGGTTGGTAAAAAAAGTGTAGGCACCCAATTCCCAGTTCCGATAGCTTCATCTACTTAAAGCATTTATTGAAGAATATTCTAAAACTGTTTTGAAATGAGATCACATCGATTTACACAGATTGAAAGCATGATACCCCTTTTAGTTCAATCAATATTATCTTACACAGTTAGAAAAGTTACGTTGTTTGAAGTTTGAAAACTTGTTAACATATGGTCATAGAACAATAGTGTTCGTTGATGAGCAACTATCATCGACATGTTTTTGTAATGGCAACTGCACTTGATGTATGTCTAATAATTAACAAATGTCATTTGAAAGGTCAAGATCAGTAGATATTGAATGAATCTAATGAATAATGATCTGCTTACCATGATTAAGCTCTGCGAATTGGAGCGAAACTTGGTCGGACTTTTCTGATATAACAACACCCGTAAGTAGATCCGGACTAAAAGTCTACAAAGAATCTAATGAATATAAATATACTGTCTTTGTTATCGAACTCCTCTAAAACGGTCATACCGGTTTTTATGTTTTTTTATGTAGTTTGGTAGGTCTCAGAATAGGTCGCCGAGAATAGCTAATTAATATGGCAAAACAACATTTGCGCGGTCAGCTAGTAATGATTATGCGGTTCTGCAGTAAATGACCGGCAAAGCCACGGCTACCGCCACTGCTTTGGTTTGATGAGATCCTTAACAGCTATTGTCCTGTGTGCCCCTACATTATGCGCATCAAATCCTGAAAGAGTCCAATCGACTAACTGTCAAATTCATTGACAGACAGTTGGAATGGCTCAGGATTTGTTGTGCATAATTAGGTCGGTGCCCCCAGGCCGGCAAACTGGCAGTACGACCACCCCATTCGCGCGTTTTAAATGCCAATCGCATAGCAATGATATCTACCTATAACCCGTGCTACTCAACTCGGCGCCTCGTGCGATTTGATTTTCTTCGCGTGAGATGCCTATTTAATTTGCGCGGGTTATACTCCTGGAATGACATTGTACCTACTGCTATTGGTTTGTAGACTACCAAATTGAGGCATATAACAACCATGGTCGTGCTTACATCATTCTATTGAAAAACTATGTAAGTACTGCCATACTGGACATAGGGCCTGGTGCCTAGGCTGTTCATAATATTGAACAAACTATGTGAGTGTGTTAGATTCTAGTCCCAGAAAGGGCTCGAAAGGTCACTCTCCGGCTGCGGCCGCGAGGCACGTTCGCCACGCAACGCGCCGGGCTGAGGACGAGGCGATGACGCGTGAACAAATTTTATTGTATAAGTGTAGGTACATGCAACAGCCAGGCCCAGCGACAATAAAATTATACAGTGTTAATGAAATTCGCACCGAAAAACGAAAAGAACCCATTCTTCAGTCAATCCGGCCGCAGCCGGAGAGTGACCTTTCGAGCGCAGTTTCTGGGACTAGAATCTAACACACTCACATAGTTGTTCAATATTATGAACAGCCTAGGCACCAGGCCCTATGTCCAGTATGGCAGTACTTACATAGTTTTTCAATAGAATGAAAATAGGAATGCGACGGTCCAACAAAAGTGAATACTATGCTGGTTCAATTAACCTGCTTACGGAGGACTTATTGCCATTTTCTGAATTGCGAATTTCGCTAAGTCAATAGTTATCTGTAGTGCTGTGTCTTTTAATTTCTCAGAAAAGAGTGTGACAGAACGTTACTTAGGTATTGACTCAGTGAAATTGTCAATTCAGAAACCGGATCTGTCTGTAAGTATTCAATTGATTTGCAGGAGGAGAAACCAAGTTTGGTCAACATTTTTTAGTGACACTTACTAAATATCTTGCAGTAGTTATCGAACATCGACAAACGTAAAAATAAATTGAATCACGTTTCTACTTTAGAAACTTGCCGCAAATCAAGATCAGATCTTTATTTTAATCAAAGAATTTTATTGATATCGTGGTATGAGACGTTGTGAGCTATAAATCATCGTTTAATTAGACGCATTACAACATTACCTACTTCTCGTCTAGAAAAAGCTACGGAACTAAATCAATGCCGTCTTAATTGAAAAGAAAGTCACAATTCCAAATGTAATCGAAAACGTATGTAATAAAATGTGCACTACATTATTTTTACAACCATCGACAGGTAATATACACAAGAATGATGTAAAGAATTAATTTTACATCTGATTATAATAATTCGACTTATAACAACGGTGAGATCCACCTTGGGTGCCCCTACCTGTTTACTAGACGTAACTAGGTACTTAGGTTTGAAAAAACTAGGTGGGCAAATGAATGCCTAAATACTAAAAGGGCACTTGTCACACATGAATTTGCTGTTATGAAATTTACAGGAGAGGATAAAAACTAAATATTTATTTAATGATAAGGTTTTACTACGTGGTTATTTTATATATTTTAAAATATATAAATACCTATCAGTTTGTAAGAAAATATTATTTTTCCTTATAGCAGATTTCCCAGAAATAAATACAAAAATAATTGGACAAGTGCCCTATTACTAACTACGGGTGGACAAGTGCCCTTCTTACCATTTTGCTGCAAATAAAAAAACCACGATCAAAGTATTTATATGTCAAACTTTAATGAAATAAAACTAAACTAAGGTACATGTTAACATTAATTAATTTTCCACACTCCAATTATATATATTTATCCAAAAGTCTATAAATTCTTGTGGTATGTATTGACTGTATCGACGATAGTTTTCTTCGTGCCGCACACCTTTCTTTCTTTTAAGACTTGACTCTTCACTCATAATGATAATTTTTATCCAATTTAATATCAACCGCCGCCTTAATCAATCAATCACAGCACCAAAATAAATCACATTCCCTCCACTATTGACCGCTGACAGTTCTATGGATTCGTTCAGACTTTTTTGTAAAAACGGCACTTGTCCATGGACAAGTGCCGTTTTAGTAATTATGCTAGAAAAAAGATCGACTTTTGAACCACGAAATAAGCAGTGACAAGTGCCTGTTTTAAACAGACAGTGTAAAACAGTACTGACAACACAATAAAGAAAAAAAACATTTTTGGATGAAAAATGGGACAAGTGCCCTTTTAGTATTTAGGCATTCAAATATAAAGATGACTAAGTGTATGTAAGACTAGTAAAACTAGCCGAAATAATTTAATTAATTGTGTGAGCGGTTTTGCTCTATTAGATCAGTCGATTAGACAACCGCTTTAGATTGTTGTAACTACTCTGCATCAACAATGTAATGGTTGATTAATTAGCTCTCCACTGTATTTACTTATTTTTTCGTACAAAAAAGTAAAATCTTCTTGGCCCCCGTGGTGGAGATTGGTCTAACTTTCTTGCGATGCAGGACGAGACACGTGCCCCAGCAGTGGGGACATACAAGGGTTGATATCGATCGAAGTAAAAGCTGATCAACTTTTACACTTTGGACTTTGAGCCGTTGTATACTATGTTTTGATGAGTCGTCAGGTGCACATCACTGAACATTGCCTCTACGGTCTGTTTCCACTAACGATTCGTTGTAAAAACCAATTAAATATAGTTAGCCCAACTGCCGACCGTGACGTTTTGTTTTATCTAAATAAAAACGAAAGACAGATAATATTTTCTACAAACGATTAACCAGGCAGTACAAAAAACAGCAAATTAATGTATTCAAGTTTTAAGTGGTTTTCATGTAGATTTTATTACGGGCATAAGAGGAAAATTAGGAAACCAAAAAATCACCTAACAAAATGTTCTATCAGATTTCATTTAGTGGTATTAAGTGATAATGCAATCTAAGAAGCAAGATGATTAGGTTACTGAAACAAAGGAAAGAAGGAGCTCTTACGATATATTTAAAAGATGTTTTTGAATAAAATGGAATAAAATAAAAATTAGTTTTTCACGCACTGGAAATGCTGGTGACGTTGTTAAGTGCTCAAAATATGTGCTTATTTGTAAGATTTTTGCGTGTCCGATAAATCCAATAAAGAATTATATTGTTAGTAAAGTTACTAAAATTTATTATACTAGCTGCAGGCGTATGATAAATTTTACTTTTAGCCGAAATGGAGAGTATTTTTTTAGAAATTATACAACTTACGCGAACTTCAAGTTTCACCAAATGGACTATGTCCAGTTTCTCGTGCCCAATTAGTGAAAGTTCCGTTTATAATAAAGAATAACGTTACAATAACATTACAAAACTGTAATGTGTAAAATTTATTTCCAATTACTTGCATGGTAAACTGACATACTGCTATACTTTGTTCTGAATATAGTTTCCCTAGGTGTCAACAGACTATCTTCTATCTGAAGCTTTCGATATAATTATTTTTAATTGTGTCGCACCTGGTAAAATTATAAGTGTAAGTAATTAAAATTAATCTTGGCTCCTGAAGCGCTCGTGGCCTAGTCGAACCGAGTGATTGGAATCAATAATTTGATTTAAGCAACAGCAGGTCCGGTCAGGTGCAGAATGGGTGACCGTCACGTGACTACCGCTAGTGGCATTTTTCCGAGCGCTTCCGTGTTTCGCAAGGCACGTTAAGTTGGTGGCAGCTGTCATGTAATGGCAGTTGTTAAGCCATGCCAGAGGCTTGATAACTTCTAACAGTAAGGCCCGCCCCTGTCGTACAATCCTCAACCAAGCCGGACTTGGCCCTCTTGGTGGAGTATGGCCTAACCTTCCTGCGATGCAGGAAGAGACCCGTGCCCCAGCAGTGGGGATACAAGGGTTGACATGGAACTTTGATATCGTCTGGTAGTAGGAAGTTGTGGCTACAATAGAAACTCCTCCTTTTTTGAAGTCTGTTAAAAAGTACAAAAAACTCTTAGCAAAAGTCGTAGAAGAAATATATTGGTACAGATAGGTAGAATATTGACGGTTCCTCTCTCTAATAGGGTAAACGGAAGACTTACTTAATTAGAATAGAATAATCTTTATTTGGCACATAAAATTACAGTAAGACCAGCTTAACATAGAACTTAACACGTATATGTACCAAAAAGGTCTCCGCTCAGCTTTATGCCATTCTTGAGCCATGGCGCTGATTTTCAGCGGATGCCTTACACTTACCTATATACTAAAACACATACATCATTATTATTTCGAGTTTCGGACAATTTCAGGCAATATAAACATTATTTTAATTACGAGATTATCTAACAATGTACACTGCTTAACATATATGAAGCTAATAGGTATAACTGGGTTGAACGCGGAAGCAAAATGTGCGACGCTAGATCGTGAAATAAGTGTATTCTTTATTGTACTCTTCTTGTTTATTTTATTTATTTGGAAAAAAAACTGGAAACATGCTAAAGTTTATACAAAAAGTTATTACAGGACAATTTAATATTGTCCGTATTGTAGTACTTCGAACCTGAACCCATAAATATTTTTCACTAAGTAAATTTTTCTTCTTCTTCTTCAGGCTATATTATTGTACTCTACGAAAACACAAATAAAAGTAGCAAGTATTTTGAGCCCTATAAAGCGCGTAGCTCAACACGCACTTGGTCAATTTTGCAGAATTGAAATAATTTCATTGCAAGCAATTTGTTACGGAGTATATGTACGAGTACATAGGCACGTCGTAACGGCATCGACATGATACTGCAGAATCATCACATCACGTAACTTCCAAGATTCATATCACTGTGGTGCGATGTAAAGAAACAATTATTTTTGTCGGTTTTGAACGAACAATTTATTTCTGGTTTCGCGGCAGATGGATTGTCGATTTGGTCTGTCTTTTATTCAGATTTTGAATAATTTTGAATGAACGAATGAATTTCTGAATGAAAGGACAAATAAAAGAATAACTCCCATACAATCTAGTAGGATACCCTGTAGTGGTTATATTCTCTTTGATACCCTGTGCTAGTCTGGCAAGGACATCGCACCCATGGAAATATAGTTATTTTTGTTTTTTTTTTATGGTTTTTATGTTTTAAGGATATATTTCTTTATATTTTGGTATGTACCTATGCGATCAACTTACGAATGCTGTTGCATGCCTATTAGTAGTGCACAGATCAAGCCCTACAATTTTTTTTATAAATATTCATGGACATACTCGTATTACACAGATCTCGTTAGCCCTAAACTAAAAAGTACAACTAAATGACTTGTGTTATAGGTGCTAACTCGAAGATAGATTTAATACAATAAATACATAGATAACATGCAAGACCCGAGACAAACTAGAAAAGTTCGTTTCCTAGTTTGACCCGGCCGGGAATCGAACCCGAGACCTTCGGTTTTACAGCAGCGTGCCAAACCGCTGCGCCACCGAGTCCGTCCGTCGTTCGTTTGTTTGTTGTAATTAATTGATTTTTATCTGTGTTATGTTGGCGTGTCTATTATCAATAAATAAATATACCCAGACTTAAAATGAATGTATCAATGGGCGGACGAACAAACAAACCGACAACGACAAAATTAATATGCTTTATTTGCAGCGCTGGGTAATGGTTAAAACTACATTTTATGTACTATTTTAAGGCTGCATTAATGGCGGAGTGCGCAAAGTGCGAATATAACAAAATTATATGTACACAAAAAAAAGTTCAAAATATCTGAGAATGAATTCCTAGAACAAAAGTGCAGCTGCTCATACTTTTAAGGTAGGTGGTAACTTGATATTTATCCCGATTTCTAAATATCTCCGTATCAAAATTATTTTCATTCAATCGTCAATACTTCCTACGTCAATGTGTTAAAATAAGCGAAAAACGCAGTAAAGAAAATAACACTTAAGAAAATACATGTACAAATTGGGGCTTATCTCTGTGAGAAATTTCGTCCAGAGAAACTTGGGGAGTCGAATGTTCGTATTGACGTAACAGATGTATAAAAGCTATTTTTAATTGTACGAAGGGATTTTGTCACACTCTGTACAGTCTGCTTATTTATGCTAGTTTATACGAAAAATTGGCTCCTCTAAGAACAATGCTTAATTGGGCATGGTTTTGGCTACTAATTCGCAGAAGACAAAGGCCGGCGAACGGGCAGTTTAGAGTTCACGAGAGCTTTGTTCCTAGATGCTAGAGTTCGTTACTCCATAGCTAAGTGGGGCTAGATCATTTGAGAGGCTAACCGCTAGTTTCTGAATAGAGAATTTTACTCAGTGGCATAATATAACCTCAAACCTGTATACCAGCCGTCCTATTACGTAGCACTCCACTCTATCGAGTGAAGCATTTAGACGACTCCTAAGTGTCAAAAAATGTATGCATTTTGACAGCCGGAGTAGCATAAAAAAAAGTATAAACCAACGTCACTCAACTCAGTGGATACTTACGTAATAATGCCCCAGGAACTGCCACTTGCCACGGTCCTGACTGATCTGAGAATCGCTCGTAGCCTCGGCTGCCTGAGTAAACGATGACGAAGGTTAAGCAACATAAGGCGGTAACGCTAGTGGCATTTTTCCGAGCGGTTCCGTGCTTTGCGAGGCACGTTAAGCAGTTGGTGACGGCTGCTGTCGATAGATGGCAGACGTTAAGCGAAGTCAGAGGCCTTCCTTAGGGCGGCTTGAAAAATTCTGACACTAAGACCAGCCATTTGTCTTGCAAACCTCCACCAATCCGAACTTGGACCCCGTGGTGGAGTATGGCCTATACCTTCCTCAAGGAAGAGACCCGTGCATCTCGGTGGGGACATAATGGATTGATGATGACTATTCACGTTCTATTCATCAACGTTCATTAGTCGTTGCATGCACGCACGCCGATCCCGGGTACTTTTAGTCTTCCCCTTTGCTACATCCCCAATTTTACTCTGTAAGGTAAATACTTCACAGTCCCTCTCGTTCGAGAGTTGAGTTTCTCTCACTCGAGTTTCTAATCAGATGAAAATAGAACAAAAATGCCTGAAAATCTCGAGAGTATTCGTTACCAACCCTTATATGTCCCCTCTGCTGGGGCACGGGTCTCTTCCTGCATCGCAGGAAGGTAAGGCCATATTCCACCACGGGGGCCAAGTTCGGGTTGGTGGAGGATTGTAAGACAGTGGCGGGCCTTACTGTGAGAAGTTATTAAGCCTCCCCTATGGCCTCTGACATGGCTTAACGACTGCCATTACATGACAGCCGGCACCAACGGCTTAACGTGCCTTGCGAAGCACGGAAGCGCTCGGAAAAATGCCACTAGGGGTAGTCACGGGACGGTCACCCATCCTGCACCTGACCGCGCCTGTTGTTGCTTAACTCAAGTGATTGATTCCAATCACTCGGTTCGCTTAGGCCACAAGCGCTCGAGAGTATTAAATGAAAAAAATCATACCTTCTTTTACAGATCGTATTTGCAAAAGGTGTCTTACAAATCATGTAAAGTATTTGCACTACACAGTTTTTGGCATGAAACTAAAAGCTGACGTACTTGATCATAGGTTACTTGTTGTTTATGGCCCTAAAATTAGAAAGAAAGACATTTATTGGAAGTAATTAACACATCACAGGAAAGAAAAGGCATGTTACCACTCCCAGTTACATGCATTGAAAACAAAAATAAATCCTACAAATAGGTACAAGATAAGAGGCAAAGCAAAGTCAGAGCGTACATCCTATTGATAGTTTGATTGAGAGACTTGGAATATTTTTGCAATAACGGTCGCCGAAAACGTTGTAGAAGGAGTTCATGTGATTTTGTCATTGATGGTGCCAGAGTAGCTCATGGAGCCTCTTATGTATTGTTTGCGGGTGTTTGTGACAGATTTTTTCTGTTTTCAACTAATCACATTATTTAGTCCTTTTTATGTTTGATGCAAGTCAATACGTGCCCACAGGAAAGTCTAGTCAATACGTGCAGAGCCAATCAAGCCGCGTGGGCTAGGCCGACTAAGCTGTCAGGATGGTATAGGCGCTGGACAAGTCTCCACCATCTAAAACCATGTCCCAGACACTGCTGTATACGAGTGGTCCCTTCACCCCATCTACCTAGTGAGAATTAAGATGCCACTGGACGCTGTATAAATCATCTCACTACGCATATTAATGAATTTTTAAGTGTTGATATTTTGTAGGTAATTAGAAACAGGATAGGCCTTACATTTTAGGTATGCAAATCAGAATCGATAATACATAAAGACATGTAAGTACTTGCGGAACATCGTAGCAAATAACAAATTCTATTGGGTAGGTACACAGCCGCCAAAACAGTAAAAAGTTTTACTAAAATACTACTTGCCTACAAGCACCTAAGCAGTGTATTATTTGCATAATAACTGTACGTACATTTATTACCATACAGTACAAACTGTGCAAACTGAACTTACATAACCGATCGGTAGGTAGGTACTGGTAAATTTATGTGTGTCAAAGACACGAGTCTCCATTGATGTTACCGAGTACGCACGGTGAACGCTTACTCTACGGTATAATGGTGTCTATCTCCTTGCGCTGGGTGATATATTTTGAACTTTAATAAATAATGTTGTAGGCATTGTTGATATCAACGTTTTGTATGTCCCTACTGCTGAGGCACGGGTCGCTTCTTGCATCGCAGAAATGTTAGGCCGTACTCCACCACGGGGGCCAAGTCCGGGTTGGTGGACGCTTCTAGGCAATGAATGAACGGATTATTCAGCACAATGTTAAAGTGTAGAGTGTGTTTTTTTATATAATTGCAGTAACATTTCTAGCAATGATTGCCCATTACTAGTATTATATTTTGTCATAATGTTTAACCTGTTCATTAAAAAAAGTGATCGGTCAACTATTTGTGTTTCCATTCTTTATTGTACCAGGAAAATTTGCGCGTAGTACTAATATACTAAAAATTATCGCAGTTCAAACTACGCCGGTTCTTAGTAAGTTCATCGTTCTCTGGTGCGCCCGGCTGTCCTCAATTAGCTGTGCTCAACTGTTTAGGAAAGTGTTAATATTGCTGTTAATTCATAGTTTCGTTGCAACAGCGCTCAGTGATTTTGAATTTTTAACATTTTATGAAATTATATCATGGGGTGCTAAACATGGTGGGGCACGACAGCAAAGGACTTAGAGCGAGCCCAGTTGAGCGAGCGGACAACCCAGGACAGAAAATGCTGGAGCAAAATATAGAGAAGAGCCAATCCCAATTAATGGGATGAGGCAAAGACAAAGAAAAAGATGGTGTACTAAACATGATAAGAATAATTTTGCAAGGTATTGATTTCGCTGATGGATTCTATTTTATTATAATAATTATCAAGTTTTTGTTTTTTATCATGTTTGATGTTCTTTCATTATATAACAAAAATGGAAGTAAATTTCAAATTGTATATTCTAAGAAAAGTGTGAGCGTGTACACTCGCACATACCTGCTCACTTCGTAATCCCTCACGGACATAATGTAAACCCAGCATGAAGCGATGTCTTCATCTCCTCAAGA
This sequence comes from Yponomeuta sedellus, assembly GCA_934045075.1. Taxonomy (NCBI): domain Eukaryota; kingdom Metazoa; phylum Arthropoda; class Insecta; order Lepidoptera; family Yponomeutidae; genus Yponomeuta; species Yponomeuta sedellus. The sequence continues at coordinate 5,466,485 of OW203726.1, read as the reverse complement.
AACCTCTCTGTAAACTGGTCTTGCCAGTCGACTTATTGTCAGATTATGGCTTTGTCTGAAATAATAAACAACCTTTGTCAACAGAGACTATTTGTGAAATGGGTAATCAGCGGACTAGCGGGTCTTTGAGTGTTACGACATGCATTCCGGTTATACTTATTTATTTATTAGTAAGTACTTTGTTTGCACTTAAACTATTCGTGAAATATGTCGGACTTAATCAATCAATTTATTTATTCAGAAAACTCAGGTCCAATAGTATTAGTAAAACAGTTGTTTAAAAACTTTGTTAATATACATCTAATTACTTAATGCCATAAACATTTTGTACCAGTCAACAGCAGGAGGTTGAAGAAAGAGTAGGCGTGCAAAAAATGGGAAAATATTTGAAATATGTACACAATTTCAATACGTTCTTATGTATGTAAACCTATTGACAATATCATACTCATATTTAACTTACAAACATTTTTGATTTCATTTTAATATGTCAGTTCAGTCCATCTTAAAGTTGTCTGGATGTGATCACTTTTAATGATAAGTAATAATGTACGGTTAAGAAATATGTGTATTATTTCCATTTTATGCACAATGAAATGTTGTCTATCTATCTAATTATTTATGTATGATTTAAGTAGGTAAGTTTATTTTATTTTTCAACCCATTTCAACATTTCTTAATTGCACCGACTACCCGTCTAATTTCTTTCTTGTATCCGTCTATGACCGCCAATTGTACTATCTACCTATTTATTTGGTAATGGTAATAGAATCAACAGACGATAAGACTTGATTTGGGCCGGACTGGCCACTAGGCGTCCTGTGTGTCACTGTGATATTCGTGGTTAGCTCGGTCTGTTATCCGTAATGAAACTCGTGAATAACTGATAATCTGACTAACGTGAATGACTGACCGGCTCACTCATCAACGCCCAGCACAAGCCGTTGGACCTAGGATGCTAAAATTTTGCACAGAGGGTCTATATATAATTTAGGAAAGCAATAAGACCGATTTTTTTGAAATTCAACCCCTAAGGGGGCGAAAAGGGTTGCCAAAATTTGTATGGGAGGTATCCCATATAAATTTTGGCAACCTTTGAAATGTTGTCTAATTTTCTTGAAACTTAAAATAATTACTTTTCAACACAATTGAACGTGTTTCGCCGTTTTTCTTAACCTTTAAGGGAGTGAACGGGGTTGCAAAATTTTATTCCTTGAATCTTTTCATCGCAGACGGAGTCGCGGGCAGCAGCTAGTAAAATATAATGCGGTGTGTAGCTCAGCTTGATTGTCTCATAACAATATTTCGCGTGTCCCAAGCCGGCAGCGGAAAGTAGCGTGAAGGCAACCCCAATGTCCTGCTCAGTGATGCAAAGAGTTGCTGTTAGCATTGCGCAGTTTTAAGCAGCGTGGAGATGGGCCGGCTCTGGCGTGTTTTGTAAAGTTCAACCTCACGCATAACATAAAAGAGAGTGCTATTTCTCTTTGCCTCACTGATTCATTTATAACCTAGGCGGTAGAGATTCGTTAAAAGATTTCTTTAAGGCGCTAACTAGCGCCACTAATAGAATAAATGTCATACGACCTCTGTGGCGCAGCAGTTTGGCACGCTGACTGTAAGACCTGAGGTCGATCCCCGGCTGGGTCAAACTAGGAAACGTACTTTGTCCTCGGGTTTGTCTCGGGTCTTGGATGTTATCTATGTATTTATTGAATTAAATCTTTCGTCGAGTTAGCACCTGTAACACAAGTCATTTAGTTGTACTTAGTATAGGGATAACAAGATCTATGTAATAATAATAATAATAATATTGGCCTTTTTGCATCTACTTAATGAGATGATTTATACAGCGTCCAGTGGTATCTTCACTCACACTAGATGGGTGAAGGGACCACTCCGACGCTGTAGTGCCTGGGTCATGGTTTTTATAGATGGTGTAGGCTTGTATGTAATATGTCCATGAATATTTATTTATTATTTTTTTATTTATTCAACTTGTTTTATAATACGTTTTTTCAAAAAGTAAACATAAAAAATCTTAATATCTGTGATGTCAATTTTTAGAACGCATATAGCCTAGAATGTAGTATTAATATCCTAGTATTTGGGTGTTGACTCTAGGTTCTAAAAATAGTTATCACAGTAGTGTTCACTTTTAAATCTATTAAGTATAACACGTGTTACGATTTTTTCCCATTGGTAGCGCTAGTTAGCACCCCGAAGCACCAATTACATCCTGATAGTCGCCAGTCAGTATATCTATGAAAATATTATGTACGTCAGGAAAAATATGGAAAATAGGATTATTAAGTTGACAATGATACCTATCTGGAATTAAATCCAGTATGATGCATGAGTTGTGTGTATATTATGTATAATAAAAATGTTAATTAAAACTCTTTTAATTAAGGACATCGAAAAGATTTAGTTGGGAGTTAGTTTTTGAACATTTTTTCTCCAAAATACTTAATCTATATTTTGCAATGAATACCTAGATGAACTTATAACGTTCATTAAGTCGCAGTTTCTGTGCTACTTTGACCGCAGAGGAAAAAGCTTTGACTAAAATATTTTTGATTTGATTTTTTCTTTCTCGGAATCTGGTGATAGTAATAAAATGCATAGAAAGTTCAAATTTACTGTTAAACATCCACTACCATAATACCCTGCAACTATTTAAAAAGGAGGATATATGAGAGTGTACAAAACGCACAAGATAAAATTGCATGAGATCATTATTGGTAGGTACATAGATCATACAGAGTGACATCATAGATAGCTACTTGACTTACGCAGAAAAAAAGCGGTGATGGTTGTAGTTTTCCACTTTTTAGGGTTCCGTACCTCAAAAGGAAAAAACGGAACCCTTATAGGATCACTTTGTTGTCCGTCTGTCCGTCCGTCCGTCCGTCTGTCAAGACCCTTTTTCTCAGGAACGCGTGGAGGTATGAAGCTGAAATTTATATCAATTACTCAGGTCTACTGTCCCTTGAAGCTGTGAAAAAATCAAACTTCTAAGCCAACGCAATCAAAAGATACAGCCGTTTATGCCGCAAATTTTCGACACTTGCAAGGGAATCAAAACCTACAGGGTGCTTCCCGTGAACTCAGAATCTTGAAATTTGGTACGAAGCAACGTCTTATAGCATAGATAAAGGAAAAATTACGAAAACCATAAATTTTTAGTTACATCACATAATATATTTTTTTTAATAATTTTAAACTTACTACCCATTTCCTCATAAACGCGTAGAGGTATTAAATTGAAATTCATACCAAATACTCAGGTCTATAATACAGGTTTGTACGGAACCCTCGGTGCGCGAGTCTGACTCGCACTTGGCCGGTTTTTTTTTTCTACTGTACCAGATATATTATTTTCTGGTATACAATAAACAATTTTCTTACCTTATCTTATATCTAGACGAGAAGCTACCTATTTACAAAGAGAGGTATCCTGAAGCTCGTCAATTTGAGTTTTTCAAACAAACAAGTTTGTTGTTAACCTTAGAGTATATACAACAGTATATATACTCTAAGAGCCGATTCGACCAAACTATTTATGCTTGGTATAAGTGCTAATCTTGGAATAAATCTAGAATTTAACAAGAGAATTTCTCGATTTATTCCAAGATTAGCACTTATACCAAGCATACATAGTTTGGTCGAATCGGCCCTAAGTTGTTAACAAACAATTTTGAATTTGTGTTTGGTTTAATTTTTTGTCAGTACAGGAGACTGTAATGGATTCAGACCAAAAATACATAATCTGATGATGGTCCCACAAATGGGAGTATGTTATTAACTTTTTGCACAATTTCACGCCTAATCGACCGTAGTTCGCCACGTAATTCACGAAGCGGTTCTCAGCAGTAATTTGTAAAAAAAATATCGATTTGTGGAATCGTGATGTAATCTTATTTTATTATTTCCTTCATGTTCGGCCACTTGATTTAGGTTTTGTTAAGTTTGATAATTTGAGGACTGACTACTATAGGTATGTAAGTAAGCAGTCTTAATTTATTCTTTTTTATTTAAGTATGTAAATGGAGTCGAGACGTTTCGAAACTTTAGAGTATTTTTTTTTATTTATTTGTATCACCACTTAACATCAATCATTACAGTTACCTAATGCGATAGAGTTATATAAAATTAAAGTAAACTTAAACAAAAAGACAACACTTAATATAACACATTATACATATCATTATTATCATCATTTTATTAAATTCACGCTTCACGCGACCCGATGTTAAAATCAAACTCAATTGAAAAAAAATGTCTATTAAAACAGTCTTATTTATAAAAACGCGATTCCTCAAAAGCACTCCTTAGATTCAGTTAAGTTAATCTGTGATTACGTTTTTTCCTTGTGGAATCTTCATCATAGATTATTTTAGACAGTATTTCTAGAGCATTTTAAAGAATAATTGTATTTTTATAAATAAGATTTAAATGTTTACTTTATGAACGATACGGTTAGTTTTACAATTAATAGATTATGTGGCGAAGAGCTTATATTTGTGTGAAGAAACTCCATCTCCATATTAAAAAAGAAGTTGTCAAGAAAATGATCATAGAACATGGACATTTTATTATTTAAAACTATTTATCAAATAGCGCCACCAGAAAGCATAAAACCTATAGCAGTAGCAAAAACAGTTAAAAACATAAAAAATACCTCTATATTGATAAAATTCAATACTGTACAAAAACATTTTAAAAGGTAGTAACCAAAGTTGTTGAAAAATAAAAAAATATTGTCAATTTTAATGAAAACGGAGTAACGATTGCTTGTCGGTCAACATTAAACATCACGATCTTAAAAGTATTCAATAAAATACCTTTAAAATGGGAAGTGCCTTATGACTATTCAAAAGTAACCGGTCGTTAAGTTGGCATCCCTGCGACAAAGTATGGGGTGCATCGATTACAATAGTTGGGAAGGTCGAAGGTCCGTGAATTGGCTTACTTTTACTGTACATATTCTTGGTGGAGGAAACATATTTTTACAATATTTTGGAACCGCGTATTTTAGCCTTAACACTGCATTAATGATAGGTATGCCCGGAAAATCAATCATCTCATTACGTAGATGCAAAGGGTCGGAATAACAATCAACGATTTTGGTCTCACTTTGCACCTAGAGTTGATGAGTATTTCTCTTCCTCAAAATGAGGAATTTCCTCATATTTTGAGGCTCCTCATCCTCTTCCTTTTCCTCGAAATTGATTTAAAAAAAATGTTCTTCCTCATATTTAAAGAGGAATTTAATAGGAAGGAAAGTTATAAGTTTTGTTGAAACAAAATGTGTGAGGGAGAGAGAGAGGGAAGTCTTCTGCGTCGTCTTTCTGATCCTCATCCTCTTAGTCTGCCAGATTCCTCATCCTCATCGTTATCAACCCTAGTCTGTCCCCACTGCTGGGGCACGGGTCTCTTCCTGCATCGCAGGAAGGTTAGGCCATTCTCCACCACGGGGGCCAAGTCCGGGTTGGCGGAGGAATATAAGATAGTGGCAAGCCTTACTGTCAGAAGTTATCAAGCCGCCCATAAGGCATCTCACATGGCTTAACGACTGCCATTACATGAGAGCCGGCACCAACGGCTTAACGTGCCTTGCGAAGCACGGAAGCCCTCTGAAAAATGCCACTAGCGGTAGTCACGGGACGGTCTCCTATCCTGCACCTGACCGCGCCTGTTGCTTAACTCAAGTGATTGATTCCAATCACTCGGTTCACCTAGGCCACGAGCGCTTAAACCTATTCCTCAAAAACGATTAAAAATAATGCTATTCATCATAAGTTCATCAACAACCCTAATAGCACCTAGAGAGACACAACGCAAAAGTGCACTTTGCGTTTTCGTCACCGGCTCATAATTTGTTTTCCGGTTGATCAACCACTACCGGAAATGATATGAGGGGATCCGCCTTCCGGTATGGAAATAAATTCAAGTTCTTTTTTGGTTTTTCGATTATAAAAGCCCGTGTATTGTTAACAAATGGAATACATTTTCCAGACCATTGGTCGATGATAACGAGAATGAACGTTGCATAGTTTTAATGACTACGAGTATGTCGCGATTACTCATTCGTATCTGTTTTTTATTTCAGAAAACAATTGCTAAATATGTCTTCTGTCTCTAGCCTTGCTCGATAAACTAGAGAAAACAATTCGAGAAAACAATTATGTCGCGATTACTCATTCGTATCTGTTTTTTATTTCAGAAAACAATTGCTATATAGATATTTCTTCTGTCTCTAGCTTTGCTCTGAGTTTATCGAATATTGCTAAGCATCCTCTTGTCAATTTGTATTTGACACGAACAGTATCCAATATTTGGAACAGTAACCCGGTAACATAAAGGATTATTTAGATGACAATAATGATGTCTGGAATTCAAGCCAGTGCAATGCATGAGTTCTAAGTTTTATAATAATTATGTAAACCCTGTTGTTTAAGGACTTTGAAAAGTTATGAGTTAGTTTTTTTGTTCATTTTATATAAAATGGTCTAGGTTTTTTAAATGAATTAATGAATAAATAGTTTTGAAATGAACACCTAGTTTAACTTGTAACGTTCATTAAATTGAAGTTTCTGTGCTTCTTTCTATAAAACCGTTTTGATTTGATAGATTATAGGTATACCACATTTTGCTTATCCAGTCTAAGATTCGTTCATTCTCATTCAAGTAAGAGACAAATGTGCTGACCGACTAAGCAGTTTCCCTAGGAGTTTTTCATTCGTAGTTTCTGTGATTGTTTACTTAGGACACTTTGTTTTGGTGGTTAAGTTAGATTCGTTACTGGATTCCTCACTAATAATTTAGACCGAATTCCCTTAACTTAAGGTATTCAATGAACAGAAGGACTTCGTGAGACTTGAGTGCTGGCATACTGTACCTATATGGATCCTAGTATTTTTAATAGAGACCATTTTTCACGAGTTCAAAATAGTGTCACAGATTAGTTTTAAAAGCGAAAGCGAATTCGTGATGCTTCGTGCGGTCATCAATGTTAATCTGTAATTCACATTTCGATCCTCTAGCCAGATAAAATGTAAAACAATAGAGCACGTTCCGTTTCGGTGGTCCTCTTGCAATGTCCGTGCAGTGTACAATAATAATACATCGAATTTGACTTCTACCCGCTTAGGTATAGGGGTGAAAATCGAATTTAGGGGTTTATTCGGTGTGGAAAATGATACAATATTGCGTGTGCCTACACACACGGACTAGGAAACTGGTAAATTATTGTCTGCTGTTATATTGCATGTTCAACTTTGGTTTGGTATTTTGTAAGATCTCGCAGATAAAGCCGGGCCTCCTGCCTGGGCAGTACGATGGCACGAGCGAGTCACGCGTTTTGTGCGCTGAAATGACAATTAACGTATAGTGTGTATAGTTATCTGACCCGGTAGAGGTATCATATTTTGTATGGAAATTTGTCAGATAAATTTGTCGCACTCTACCTACAAAAAAAATCACGACTTTTTAACATTTAAAACGTGTCGACGTACCTACTACCCTTGTAGCTCGTGTTTTTTTATCGAACAATACACAAAACAGTCCGTTTTCAAACCGCAAAACCTTATTTTCGTTTGGCTTTCGCTACGAAAATGTTTGCGTTTGGAAAAATAATTACTGTGTGATATAATCAGCACCAACACTTTTTTATGATGTCTTTTATGATGAATAAACGAACGATGATGAGTTCTTTTATGATGAGTTCCTTTCTTGTTTTTTCCTTCAATAGTTGAAGCAGGCGTTTTGAGCACGATTATTTTTGAGTAGGTAATTTTCTATGGTTATTGTTGAGTAGGTTATTTTTTATGAAAACGGAGAGTGAAAATGGAAAGTGGACTATTGCATCTTGTGGACAAGTTATTAAAGTGCCTTGCAAAGCATAGAAGCGCTCGGAAATAATGCCACTATCGGTAGTCACGGGATGGTCAACCTTCCAGTACCCGACCGCGCTTAGCCCAAGTGATTGATTCCAATTCCAATCACTCGGGTAAATTAGGCCATGTGCGCTTCAATCAAGGTTGGTTAGTACCTACTTGTTTGCCTAATGAAAAAAATATCTAACAGTATAACTTACTGTACAATTTAAATTAAATAAATAACTTAAAAAATAACACAACTAACTAGCCCGCTGTTCTATTCGTTTTATAGTCCATTGTTTCGGAGGTACAGTTGCAATTTCGCGCGACACAATTTTTATTTCTACCTACCTAAGTGTATTGAGACAAAACACCGTAAGACAAACCGACACATTAAAACGAACAACGTACCTAGTTTTAAGCCGTGAGAGATCTCATTTGTTCAAAGAACAGAGGATGCTACTTGAAATAAATGATCTCTAATTAAACGAAGGCCTATCTAACAAACTTGGAGGGTCTCAGGAAAAGACAATTGTTATTCAGGACGTCGCTTATTTGTAAAATAAATGGCAATATATCGTCTTAATTATTTACCTACAATCGAGTTTTTTGGCCAGGAATAAACTCTTTTACCCTTATTTATTATATAAAAAAAAACTCCGAAAACACTCCCAAATACGTCTGTAGTGAAGATTTTAAAAGGAAAAGACGTAACCACAGATTAATCTACAGAAATGGTACATATACACGGAATAAAGTCGACTGGTCGATCTTTATTTACAGTTACAGAGCCACCCGCCGCATCGTACACGAGTAGAGGGCATACGTGTTAAGGTTGATGTGCTGTTGATTGTACTGTTAGTAATTTTAACATAAGCAGTTAAAATTACTAAAAGTGTGTGAAAAATGTGCAACTCAAAAGTACACTATCAACACGGATGTTTACATCCGTGACTATCAATCAATCACCGGCCTAATAGGTACTGTTCACAGATTAAATAGACAAAGTACATATAAGTTGTGTGGAAAATCAGCTGCTTTTTAAGGTGAAAATTGGCGATCGGCGTAAACTCTGGATGCATCATTCAGTATTGTAGAAGAGATAACAGGTATGGTCAATCAATGTAGAAGTCAAGGCCGAATATAGAAAAAGTTCTCTAAGACATTACGCGACGCGGTGCGAACAAGCACCACGAGTTAAAAAAAATCATATCATTTTTTTTATAACGCGTCTTTGGAAAAAGTGAACAAGTACGAGTTAATTTTTATACAAGTAATTATTTTTATAGTTAACACCTCCTAAATCCTTCTTGTTAAAAAAGCCCCGAAATAAATAAAAAAATGCTTAATTTTTTTAATTAGAAACAAATTGATCGTGTCAATGTACAAATTAGCCACTGTTTTGCTCTCAAAGTCTGTCTCTATCAATGTGTATAAATTAGAAGAGAAGTTTTGTTAGTAAGAAATTTTATAGTGTCGTAATCATGGGAACTTTTTTGTGGTGCAGCTTGGCACCGTGAGTAATGAGGACAATGCTAAGTTAGCGGTTTTCATAAAAAATAACAAGATATCGATGTGACACGCTTTAAAAGGTGTTAAACTTCACTGTCATGGTGAATCGGGGCTGTTAAATCAATCTACAACAGAATTTATATTCTAAGAATTTTTGACATTTGTCAGGCGAAGGCGGACGAGAGCGGAGGTCGCCCAGTGGGTTTAGTTTGGCAAAAAAGTCTAGAAATTTAAAAACAAAACTTTGTATGGAGAAAAGTCACTTTTTGTGACTTTAGTATGGATATTGTTGCCATAATTAATATCTAAACTTTTTTGCTAAGCTGTAGAACAATGGACTCGGAAGCGACATACCCAGGTTCGATTTCCAGTGCGGGCGTAGGTACCAATGACTACCATGTACGTTTTCTAAGTTATGTATATTTGTGAAGTTATATATAGTAGCTGTGTGACGTTTATAATCTACATAAAACAAAAATAAAGAAAGTTGCATCAGGTACAGTCGACAGTAGGTCAACCCTTACATTTTTGTTGCCAAGTCGAGAAAACGAAATAGATTAGAGTGCGCTAATGTTAAAGTCGATGTGATGTCGACTATACTTAACAACTAAACGTAACCTAGCGTTACTTGTCAGTTATGATAATCCCCGTTTCCCGTCATTTCCCGACTAGTATATTCAACTTGATATCACTAGATTTGGAACTAAAGGTAGTGGTAAATAATTTATGTAAATTGATCCTGTAATGTAGAGGATGCATTATTATATACCACATTATCAGGTTTCAGGATAATAATGGAACATTTACACGTATCACTGTCGCATACCTTCTCTCAGAGAGAGAGAGAGAGAGTATGAGATTAGTTACATGAAATACAAATAATAATTTAAATAATTAATCCTGTGCCCTGAAGTTAATATCAACCCTTTGTAAACCACTTCAACTGGGGCACGGGTCTCTTCCTGCATCGCAGGAAGCTTAGGCCATACTCCACCACACGGGTGCAAAGTCCGGGTTGGTGGAGCATTGTAAGACAGTGGCAGGCCTTTCTGTCAGAAGTTATCAAGCCGCCCATAAGGCATCGAAAATGACTTAACGACTGCCAATACATGGCAGCCAGCACCAATGGCTTAACCTGCGACCTGAAGTAGACATAAAATTACTTTCCAACTAAATCTATGCAATTTATGACAACTGTTAGTTTTAAAATTAATTTAAAAACATTACTTTTTGACAAACAAAAAAAACTCTCCTGATTGCCGCTTAGCCTAATTCTTTAGACAACCACTGACCTGAACCAGTCCTGTCAAGTGAAACCTAGGAAATACGGTGTGACTAAATTTAATTTGAGAGTTCTTGTCATATTTGAGTGGTTTGATTAGATCTTTAATTTATGAAATCTACCATACCATTCAGTGTAATAATTTACATGTTGTACACTTCATATCCATTCACCTTGTGCCTTTCGTTGCATGGAAGCTAAATAATGCTTAACAGTGATTACAACTGCGGTGTTCTCTTTTTAAAATACGCTAACTTTTATTACATATAAATCAGTGAGAACAAGGACGGGCTGAAAATCAGCGCTGTGATGATGCATGCACTCACAGCACTTAGCTGAGCCCTATCCTCTTTATCACATATTGTCTCTATTTTTTCATAGTATTCATGTGTTCTCTAATCTGTGTGTGATAAATAAACATTTTTCAATTCCAATTTAACGTACTGGCACTTAAGTAACGCCTTATTGTCCGTCAACAAATTACCTACCTCGATAGTGTCAAATCACGTCAGCTGATCAGCCAACGGCAGGCTGCTATTTGCGACCGTTACCATGACTACCGACATCTATTTAAGTGCCTACTCACTTACTGGAATGCACTGGTTTGCAAAAGTCCGCTATTTCGAGTCCACTATGTTGACCGTAGTAGCCTATAATCAGCGACAAAAGTAGTTCAAATATGGTAGCTAATAGTAGATTATTTTCTGTCACAATGAATTCAAAGGCGGTTTGTTCTAGAATGGTTTTCTCTACATACTTAATAGAGTTTGTTCAATTTCTGTCAAAATTATAAGAACAAATAAATACGACTCGCATTACTCGGGATTTTAAGAATACAACACTGATTAGTTTTAAGCATTTAGAGAATAGTCGAACAGAGAAACGAAAAACAGGGTTTGTTTGCAACAAAGATGATTTTAATGCTCTACTGAATCAGAGTTTATGTATTCAGGGTGTCGAGTGAAGTATGGGTACGATTCGTTCAGTATCGATACCTATAACCCCAACGCAACAAGCAAAAGTGTGAAACTTTCTAATATTTTTATTTCTCATACTAGGTCTCATCTTAAAAAAAATCGAGGCAATGTTAAAAAAACATTTTTTAACTTTCGTTTATTGGAAATGGTTAGAGGTTCTTGTTCTTTACACCATAAACAGTTATACGTAAACTTTAAAAACATAAAACCATTTCAATTTTCCTTTATTTCGGTAGTTGTTCTATGAAAATATACAATATACGGTCACAGATACTGTGTCTAGTAGAAGAACCCAGGGAATAAAAATAATTACGTTTTTTTACCTAATAAATAATAGCGATTAGTCCCGTTTAATAAATAACTAAATAGTAGATCGAATAGATCGGATATCCTTTATTGTATGTACTCCATGAATTACATAAGAGTCTTAAGCAATAACATAAGCACAAGTTAGTGCAATAAAAATAATATAATAGCATAGAACAGTATAATTGGCGGTCATATTACTGAACGTAATTTCTTACAGAGAACCATTGACGGTAAAATTTCAAATATAACATATATAACATAACATAATAAGATTTACATACAGACACATACATTACTTCTGGTCCCACACTAGGATACCCTGTGTCGTGGGAACCAGAAACAACGACATCACAAACATGTAAACATCCAAGACCTGAGGGTTTTTTTGACCCCAGCCGGGGTTCGAACCCGGGACCTCTTGCACGGTAAGCAGATGCGCTACCGCTACGCCACAGAGGTCGTCCATATGCAACCAAAAATAGTAATATTTCAAATGAAACCAAAATACTTGACTAAGAATTAAACCAAAGAGATTAGTGGTTAAGAATTCACGGTTGACCCTGAATCAGTGCCGGAAAATGTCTCGCCAATATGGCAACCTTTAAGAGGCTTAAATTGGGCAACTGATTGGTTTTAGTAAATTAAACAAACTTGATATTGGTTTTTTATGCAATAATTTATATTATTAGTTATTTTTAAGCAACAACAGGCGCGGTCAGGTGCAGGATAGGTGATCGTGTCGTGACTACCGCTAGTGGCATTTTAATGAGCGCTTCCGTGCTTCGCAAGGCACGTTAAGCCGTTGGTGCCGGCTGTCGTGTAATGGCAGTCGTTAGGCAATGTCAGAGGCCTTATGGGCGGGTTGATAACTGCTAACAGTAAGACCCGCCACTGTCTTACAACCCTCCACCAACTCGGACTAGGCCCCTGGTGGAGTATAGCCTAACCTTCCTGCAAAGACCTATAGGCCTAATTCTAAGTAACGTTCTGTCACGCTCTTTTCTGAGAAATTCGAAGAGACAGCACTACAGTTAACTATTTAAGTACTTTAAAAACCTTTCTAAGTTAAAATTGTCCTTGGCACGGGTTAGTGCATTAAAAATAATATAATCATGTGGGTACAGCTACATCATTCCGATGTAATAACCTAACTGCAAAGTAGGTACTCGGGGCTGCAAGGGATGCAAATTACTTCAGCCAGATGTCGCTGCCTGTACGTAATACAGAGAATAGTGTAAAGAGGTTCGAAATTTCACTGATGCCGGTGAGTCGCCCATTGGCTCAGTTGGAAAGAGCGCTGGCACGGATAGACAAAGGTCGCGGGTTGGAATCCCGGCATGGGTGGAATTTTTAGCCTCTAAATAGGTTTTTAAAATTGCCCTTAGCACGGGTTAGTGCATTAAAAATAAAAATAGTATAATTATTTAAGTATTTAGCGAAATTGACAATTCAGAAACTGGCCCTGAGTAACATTAAGTAATGCAGAAACGTTAAAGTGAAAACTCGCAAAAAGAAATTAGAAAGAGACGAACCAGTCCCCAATGTGTTTATAAATTAAAATATTGTTTGGTATTCGAGACATAATGACTGGTTTAGAATACTTTATCGACGGAATCAGCGAAAGCAGAGGTCGATGCAACACCAAGCTTAGAAAGTCTCTTGAGAGCATTTATTATTGAGTTTAATTAACAGTAAGTATTATTTAATAACACCTTGCAACTATCTTATTTGATGACAGTAATTGTGTGTTCTAACTTTTCTCGTTCATGGAAATACCAGTAATTCTTCGCGGATTGAATAAACGACGTAGAATCTGTCACACAGAAATCTCGTGATAATATATATGTTAGCCACTGTGTAACTATTTACCAGCTTAAATGAAAGTAAATGCTTTAATGAACCTCCTACAAACTCCTAGAAGAGTACTTAAAAAATCGTACAGCAAGCAACGAGTAATAAAAAGGGATCTCTATACTAGGAGTTTTACAATTATTTCGTTATCAACCCTTGTATGTCCCCACTGCTGGGGCACGCGTCTCTTCCTGCATCGCAGGAAGGTTTGGCCTTACTCCACCACGGGGGCCAAGTCCGGGTTGGTGGAGGATCGTAAGACAGTGGCGGATCTTACTGTCAGAAGTTATCAAGCCGCCCATAAAGCCTGTGACATAGCTTAACGACTGCCATTATATGACAGCTGGCACCAACGGCTTAACGTGCCTTGCGAAGCACGGAACCTCTCGGAAAAATGCCACTAGCGGTAGTCACAGGACGGTCACCCATCCTGTACCTGACCACGCCTGTTGTTGCTTGTTGTTGAACTCAAGTGATTTATTCCAATTCCGACCAATGTCGACTGAAACATATCGACCCAAAAATTATAAACTTTTAAGTTCCTATCTCCCTGCTACCTCCTTGGTGCCTTAACTGTAGCTATCAAGAAGGTCAGTGTTATTTTTATTTAAAAATCGAAATGCGATAAATTCTAGCCAGCCAGAGTTTTAAAGTATGTTGAAATTTTGCATATTTCGACGATGAAACTAATATAACGTGCCTAATGTCCGCATACTTAATTTTCGATCACAAGGCAGTGACTTATCTATAAAATAGTTTGACTAGGAAGTTATTCGCGCTATTCGATCCGTAAAGGAAATGTCAAGGTAACTCATTCATACTGTAGAGTGACGTAATTACATAGTTGCAATGCAATCATCTTAAAACAATGTGCAGAATACGTGATCACGGGTTTCTTGTAAACTTTATTAGTATTTGCAAGTCACGCACGACTTCGGTATAAGGAATCACGGGTGGTTTAATCTCTTTGCATATAAAAATCCTTTTAATCATGGACTATAACTGTTGTAGTTACGTCAGTCTGGTGGCTTAAAAATAGGCGTTAGGTACTCAAGGTCTGTGGAACGTAGCTAAGAGGGGATTTTTGAATTATTTTATTCGCATCATTTCAAAAGGAGTCCGACCCTACAATTACATCAACCTCATAAATATTAAAGTCGCATAGAAATCTTAAGACGGTGATATTCATGTTAATTTACTAGCGATCATAATGGACGAGTACAAACAAAGTATACATCAAATTTCACTGATGCCTGTAGTCGCACATTAGACGAGTTGGGAGAGCGCTGGCACGGTTAGCCAGAGGTCGCGGGTTCGAGTCCCGGCATGGTTAAATAGGTTTTTAAAAATAGTCCTTAGCACGGGTTAGTGCAATAAAAAGAATATAAACAAACAATGATGTAAAACATTTTTTAGTTTCACATTTTGGGTCTGGTCAGAACATCGCTACGAGCTCAGATAGGTTAGGTCGATCTTGAAGCTGACGCCAAACCGTAATTGTCAAAACACGAGGCGTAGGCACAATGATTACAAAACTCTATTAACAATCAAACTATCATCAATATTTAATATTATTTTCTTCCTTTATCTGTGATTACAATCGATCACGATATGGATTATTGTTTCTCTTATCTACTTGTTTTAATTGATAGTCTTGACGTCGATTCCGGTCGCTTTCTTCGACCGAATCAAGGTTAGATTGCTCTCACCCGTAGCTGGTAAGATGTTGCCGTTACATCTCGCGGTTTGATTCCGAATTAAAGAGTGTAAGGTGTTTTTGCTCTTGAATCTTTCAATGAAACGCCATTGCTTCGATTGATTATTGCTGCTTTTCTCTTGATGTTTTCAGTAGCGCTCTATTGAAAAAAAAACGAGAGATCGTAGTTTTGCTCTCTGGAATAGAGTGTGATAGAAATAAAAAAAAGTTTATCTTCCTTAGTAGGGATTGACATAAACAATCATAATGGAATTGAAAATGGTTTTTTTGTCGCAAAAAATTGGTACATAAATATTTAATTGCATTGAATATCCACTATCCGTGTGCAAACATAGGGGAAGCGCTGATTTTCTGCGCGATATCTTATGAATAGGTATATATCAACCGCATCGTTCGAACGTAGTTTTTTTATTACGGTAAAATACGATTTTAGAAAACAAAACACAAAAGTTTTGAAAAAAACTCAGTGTAAAACAATATTTGAGGTGTGAAGAAACGAAAATTTGTTTAAAATCACTAATAGCCAAATTTTACGGAATATTCTCTCTAAGAGAAGACTGCCCAATTGTGTGACTTTATGACATAAATAATGTAACTATACACTGCTATAAGTAAAATGGAATCAAAATTATGGACGTAAAGGTATCCTAACTGCCTGTGTTGGCTTGGTTGCAAAGATGTGACTTGCTTAAGCTTAATGAGGCGTTACGCGCCCCTTTCCACTTTCGAACATTGTCATGATGACATTCGCCAACGGAGATCTGTGTGGCTAGAGAAACAGCTACATCCGGGGCCTGTTTCATTAATTCATGGCTCACTACGACAATTCGATGTACATTGCAATGTCATTTATTAAGAACCCACAGTGACTTTGGCAAAGTTTGTCGAAATGGGCTGGTTGTCATATCAACGAGAAATAATAAGAGAAGAACTCATAGAATAATGAGTAGGAAGACTGATACGCTGTGTACATTGAATTTTCATAAACCTTTCATATAAGTTCTCCATTCGACATGTCAATATCATGATCTAGCAAGTCTGATGCCATCATTTAAAGAAGACAAGAACATTTGAACTGAGTATATTTGACTAGGACAGATGCTCTCGTAACTAAGTTCAAATATGTTTTATATGCAATAGCAATAGAGTAGGTTTAAGATAAGCATTTCAAAGATTGTTAAACCACAAAGGTAAAGCATGTTTTTCATCAATTTCACAGTCCAGTTACGCAAGAGGTAACGTTCCAATACCACCACTTAACTGAGTTACTCGCAGTTTACTGTAACCGCGGTTCCACGGGCCGTTAGCGCCGTGCCGTGACCGCGACCACGCGACAGATTGTATACAATCGATCGCCGGTGCGTGAGCAGTAGTTAGCTGTTGATTGTGAGGTCTCTCCATCTATTGTCGATGTAAACCCCTGTTTGTCCCCACTGCTGGGGCACGGGTCTCTTCCTGCATCTCAGGAAGGTTAGGCCATACTCCACCACGGGGCCAAGTGCGGGTTGATGCAGGATTGTAAGACAGTGGCGGGCCATACTGTCAGAAGTTATGAAGCCGCCCATAAGGCCTCCGACATGGCTTAACGAACTGTCATTACATGACAGCCGGCACAAGCAGCTTAACGTGCCTTGTGAAACTCGGAAATCCATTTATTATTCTGGTGGGTAATACAAAGAATAAAAAAATATATTTACATGTAACTAACATTACTCTACGATATATAAACTATGTATAAAGTAATATCTTCCAGAAGGCGTGTTGCGTTCATGAATTGGTCAACGACTAAGTAAAACAGAAACTGTGCAAATTAATAAAGTCTCCGTGATACAGGCCTGCGAAGCGCTCGTGGCCTAGGCGAACCGAGCGATTGGAATCAATCACTTGGTTAATCAACAATAGGCGCGGTGAGGTACGGGATGGGTGAGCGTCCCGTGACGACCGCTAGTGGCATTTTTCCGAGCGCTTCCATGCTTCGCAAGGCACGCTAAGCCGTTGGTGCCGGCTGTCATATAATGGCAGTCGTTAAGCCATGTCAGAGGCCTTATGGACGGCTTGATAATTTCTGACAGTACGGCCCGCCACTGTCTTACAATCCTCCACCAACCCGGACTTGGCCCCCGTGGTGGAGTATGGCCTAACCTTCCTGCGTTGCAGGAAGAGACCTGTGCCCCAGCAGTGGGGACATACAAGGGTTGATAACGATACAGGCCTAGCCTAGTTTGCAATGTTGACTGATATCGGGGGCTAAACAATCTTAACATTAGTTACCTATGTATTGGTACAAAATAAGTAAATTACTTCGAAGCGCTCGCGGCCTAGGCGAACCGAGTGATTGGAATCAATCACTTGGTTAAGCAACAACAGGCGCGGTCAGGTACAGGATGGGTGAAAGTCCCGTGACTACCGCTAGTGGCATTTTTCCGAGCGCTTCCGTGCTTCGCAAGGCACGCTAAGCCGTTGGTGCCGGCTGTCATATAATGGCAGTCGTTAAGCCATGTCAGATGCCTTATGGGCGGCTTGATAACTTCTGACAGTAAGGCCCGCCACTGTCTTACAATCCTCCACCAACCCGGACTTGGCCCCCGTGGTGGAGTATGGCCTAACCTTCCTGCGTTGCAGGAAGAGACCTGTGCCCCAGCAGTGGGGACATACAAGGGTTGATAACGATACAGGCCTAGCCTAGTTAGCAATGTTGACTGATATCGGGGGCTAAACAATTTTAACATTAGTTACCTATGTATTGGTACGTTATCAACCCTTGTATGTCCCCACTACTGGGGCACGGGTCTCTTCCTGCATCGCAGGAAGGTTAGGCCATACTCCACCACGGGGCCAAGTCCGGGTTGGTGGAGGATTGTAAGACAGTGGCGGGTCTTACTGTCAGAAGTTATCAAGCCGATAAGGCCTCTGACACGGCTTAACGACTGCCATTGTATGACAGCCGGCACCAACGGCTTAACGTGCCTTGCGAAGCACGAAAGCGCTCGGAAAAATGCCACTAGCGGTAATTACGGGACGCTCACCCATCCCGTACCTGACCGCGCCTATTGTTGCTTAACCAACAATATATTAGTACAAAATACGTAAATTACTTGCATGAACATGTATCTAATATCTATCTACGTCATGACATGATTTATACACAAGAAAGAACGTCATGTTCCAAACAGCGTCCAGTGGCACTCACACTAGATAGGTGAAGGGGCGACTCGGACAATGCAGTACCTGGGACTCTGTTTTTTAGATAGATAGAGAACACTTTATTGTAAATACAAATGGAAATTTCACAGATATTTCTTAACCTATGAGTACAGTCGGCGACCTTATCACTAAAAGTGATCTCTTCCAGGCAACCTTTGGATGAACTGATTTAGATGGTGTAGGTCTAGCCTACAGTGGCGGTTTTTAGGCTGAAAAATGCTACTATTTTACTCTAGGTAATTTGTGGAGACCCCATTTTAATTGAATCTCAGATGATACCAAATATTGAAGGAAAATCTGATTTGCATCCGCAACTGCGTCATCATAATTATGAGCAGACCATGAATGAAAATGACAATGCAAATTTTACTCAACTAACTGTAAACTATGACATAGCGGTTACTTTCATAACCTTTTAACATTGCTCCACACCGAGACTAATCTAACTACATGATTAAATTTATCTATTTCTTGTCAACTTTCTTAGTTTGTGGGCCGTGAAAAACTAATTAACTAATAAAACCTTTAAAACTCAGGAGAATAGTTAACATAACATAACATTTACATACAAGCACATACATTGCTTCTGGCCCCACACTTGGATACCCTGTGTCGTGGGAACCAGAAACAACGACATCACAAACATGTAACATCCAAGACCTGGGCTTTTTTTTGTTCCCAGCCGGGATTCAACCCAGGACCTCTTGCACGGTAGGCAGACGCGCTACCGCTACGCCCTCAGATCATATCTGAGGCTACGCCACAGAGGTCGTATTTTTGTTGTATGACTGGATTAACTCGAGACCTGTAAAACTATGTACGAGACATGTACCTAATCTACTCATGTTTTTCTATGGCTAGAGTAACTCGAGACATGTAAAAATATTATTTCTTAATGATTCGTGATACTCATACATAGTATACTTATTAAACGGGTCAAATCGCGATTATTTATTAGGTAAAACGTAATTACCCGTTTAATATGTAACTATGTAAAAATATGTACGCGACATGTAATTTACGATCTAATACAATTTCACTCAAATGTTATATGAAATCAACTTCCGTAATAGCGGTCAGATCAGGGATATCTATCACAGAAGTAACGTATCCCATACTCACTGCACCTTGTATGGAAACTCCCACGCATCTACCGATTCACAATCACGGTAACTGGAGCACGCTTGTTTTGTTCTACCATTGTCTATGGCTGGCCACTCCAGTCTGAATGTAGCTCTATTAATTAACTAATAAGACCTGTTTTGGGATGCCATTGGATTGTCACCGGATGTTGATGGAAAAACGTGGCTTATCGTGCGCCAAGTGTTTGTAAATAGTGAACCGGTAAATGTTTTACGACTGAGGTGTTACCGGTTTCGGGCGTTATTGGGCAGATTTGCTGCCAGTATCGTGTGGTGTCGGCCTAGAGAATAGTACCAACCCAATTCTTTATGTCGTAAAAGGCGACTAAGGGACGCAAACTGAGAGGTGGGCAGCAGCGCCCCCTGCAGTACAATTCCACCGAACTGCGATCCCCAACCCGCATGCCCAGCGTGGGGATTATGGGCATTACCCCCTATGATAGCACAACGTGGCGCTCTTTAGGGGAGGGCCATCTCCAGCAGTGGACTAGTATAGCCTGACGATGGCTGCTTCGTCGGTCTGGCTGTGACACGTTTGCTTATCGTCATAGAGGTCGTGGGTTAAATTGCCAGAAAGAGCCATCGTTCTTTAAATTATACCTGCATAATATGTAGGTCCCATGATATTTTTTATATGAAGCGCTCGTGGCCTAGTCGAACCGAGTGATTGGAATCAATCATTTCAGTTAGGTAAGGACAGGTCAGGTGCTGGATGGATGACCGTCCCGTGACTACCGCTAATGCATTTTTTCCGAGCGCATCCGTGCTTCGCAAGACACATTAAGTCGTTGGTGCCGGCTGTCATGTAATGGCATTCGTTAAGTCGTGTCAGATGCCTTATGGGCGGCTTAATAAGCCCCGTCACTGTCTTACAATCCTGCTCCAACCACGACTTGGCCCCCGTGGTGGAGTAATGAAAGGGAATTCTAGTTTGGAATCTAGTTTGATTGTGCTTAGAATTGGAAGTAAAATTATCGAGAACGAGGTCCTTGAGGGACCGGCCTGAGTCGTCGTCTGCGATAGGTACCTGTAGACAGTCTCTAACGCTACCCTAATCACATGAGATCTTTTAAATATTGACGTATCAATAGTTTATTGTTTCATTGTACTATTTCGTACAAACAAATGAATAAGCCAAACAAACCATTGTTCCGCCTAATTGCTTCTCTTCGACAATTCTGCGTCGAAAATAAGTTAAGAAGTGGCAGTTGGTTACTAACTCATAGGTACTTTGATCAATCTACTACTTAGTCGAGGAAGCGGTGGCAGCCCATCGGTTGCTTACCTTACATTCAAAAGTTCGTGGTTCGATTCGGTTCGTGGTTTTCTGCGGAACGTTCGTAAATTTATAGATAGATAGATAGATAGAGAACACTTTATCTATCTATAATATAAAAATTAATCCCCGAATGTGTTCGTAAGCGCAAATCTCGAGAGCAGCTGGACCGATTTCGCCGATTCTTTTTTTTAGAATATTACTTTGAGTACGAGGATGGTTTTTACGGACAGAAAAATAAAAAAATTAAAGCACCGACTGTTAGGCGGTACGAAGTTCGCTGGGTCAGCTAGTTTTACATAAAAATGGAAATTACACAGATATTTCGTAAACCTAAGAGTACAGACGGCGGCATATTTATTATAGTAGCAAACGGGTTCCGATCTGCAATGGCCTACGTGGCAGTCACTCAACCGACTCCGGGCCCAAGTAGTTCGCTGCAGGCAAAACCTAAGCAGATGGGGTTATATTGCACCAACGTAGGAGTAATGTGATTGTAGAGTTACATCGTAATCCATGGTGCACCTGCTGCAACGCCTAAGATAGGCTTGTTGAAGTCTGAATTTGGAAAAAGTTTAATCAGCCCAAAAAAAAGTCGCCTCCTTAAAAATTATTCTCATAATTTCTTTGCAAATATTTTTCTTTGTTCTCAGCTTGATCAAACGTTCATTAAATGTAAAAGAATACGTTAGTTTAAGTAACTCGTCTAAGTTTCACATTATTGTAACCATGCTAATCTCACAAACATGTGTACACATGTTTGTGAGATTAGTCTGGATTTGGTCTGGATCTTACATATTAATTAATGTTATCTTGACGGCGTACTGGCTAATATCTATTGTGTGTGCCTAATAAATAAAAAAAAATGCTAATTGTGCCCTGACAATTGCACTCTGGAGGACCTAACAGAGGCCAACGCTGCTGCAATTGCAGTAGCCAACTATTGGGCAGGAAAAATATAAACTCGTCGAATCGCTGAAACGAAAAGAAGAAGAAGTAGCTCATTAACTGTGAAGCAAAACATCGTGAGGAAACCTGAAGACCAAGAGTGTTCATATACACCAGCGTTTGAATTTGCCAACCATGGTTGGTGATATTTTTAGGGCATGCTCTCTCGTAAAGCAAGCCTTTTTACCCTGCACTGCTGGGACGTATTCAACGTAATTGCTAAAATGGAACATTACAATTAAAGTTTGTGTTTGGCAATAACGTTTGTTCTACGAGTGTTTGCCCAGATTTTTACATACATTACATAAACTCACGCCTGTATCTCGGAGGGGTAGTCAGAGACTACGGTTTGCCACTTACCATGATTCTGGTTGGATTCGAATTTCATTCATTCCTCCATTCTCCAGATTTTAATTTTCTCACAAATTTGTTGAATAAATATACATGTTATCAGGAGTTAGAGACCAATCCAGAAATTGTAGGTACTGCGATGTCGACTTAAGTCTGAAATCTTATTTATAAAAACACGATTCCTCTAAAGCGCTCTTCAGAGGCAGTTTGGATAATCTGTGTTACGTCATCGTCTTTCCCTTTATCACGGACCATGTAAACTGTCTCTGAAAAGTGTTTCAAGGCTTGTATGTTTATTAATAGAACCATAAATCTTTCTAAATATTAACCGTGGTACCATCATCATGAGCGCAAGTTTTGAGCACAATTTAAATTCGTTCTCGGTTTCAAAACCGTTGGTGAAACAGTTAGACCAGCAGATTCGGCGCAGACGCAGTCATTTAAACGCTGCGGCGACGGGATTCGTCGACTATGAAGTTATGAACTTACTGTCTGATGTTGTGGAGTTCCTATCAGGAAATCAGAAATAAGGCAAAATTCGAAAATCGATGTTTAATGCCCTGCCAATGAAGAAAAGTTTGACATTCACAATTTAACTTAACAAAATTTTACGAATTCCGATTTCTTTTTTCAAAGACCGGCATTGATAATTGTACGAATAAATAAATCGGAAATTTTAAACTTTTGCGATTTCCAGGTTTTCATTTTTTTCCGTAGAACATGCTTCAATCAGGTGTTGGGAATCGCATCAATACACCAATAGGAAGGTAATTGTTAACAGTTATCTACAGTCGACAGCATATCACCCTTTACATTTTAGTTGCTAAGTCGCCCGTAACCTTACCATAGATCAAAATTTTAGTCTATGGCGTTACTAAATAAAATGCAACATTGATCTGCTATCGACTATACCCTATTGCATCGTCAGAAATTAGTAGAAGAAGAAAATCATATATTATTTATAAGAACACAGGAACACAACAAAACAAAACCAAAAAATATAAACTACTTTCATAAAAATCATGCAAAAAAAAAATAGAAGGAAAATAAATGTCACGAATCGCGAAAGTGACGTTCATCTCACAAATCCTCGTAAGAACTACAGTGGGCCTCGGTTTCCTGCAACTGTTAATGGTGCATACGAAATTTTGACACTGACTGACATTATTTGTAAGTTTTGTAACTCATATCAATAAAATATCGTATTTGGCGATCTCTAGCTTTCCACAGCTTTGATTGAAGATCAGGTCACCGTCTTCTAGGCGTCAAAGTGTAACAATGGTGTAACAATGTTCATCGTGCGAACGAGATGTCTATCGGCCGCATATCTGCCGGATTCATGATTTTGTGGTCTATTGGAAGCTTGACTTTACGGTGAAGTGAATTTGGTAATGGCGGTTTCATGTTAGCTACTTGTCATCACACCAAAACAAGTTTGTAGCAGAGCAGTCTAAATCCTGACTCAATAAGTTCATTCTCTGTACGAATTTGTATCTGTACTGAATCAGCGCTGGTTTGGTACCTCCAGGTCTCAGCAAGGGGCCCTCTAGGATCTGATTTTGAGTAACTGATGAAAGGGTTTAAAGGGTCCCGTAGTGCTCAAGATTTCAACTTGGAACTGAGGATCTGCTGGCCAGGCCTCATGGCTAAGTACAAAGATTTCAGGTCTAACTAGCTATGAGACAAGTGCGTAATTTAGGTTTGGGTTAGGATTAGGGTTGTTTTGGCTCACCCTATTTTCGTAATAAAATAGAATGTACCAAACCTACCCCGGGTTTCGATCAGTTTATTTTCTAACCCTAGTCTCTGCCTACCCTTCCGGGCTGAGACCTTATGTTTGTGTCGTGATGTGGCGTTGGGCATAAACACTTTACTGCCTCTCCGACTCTCTAAGGTTTGCTGGAAGAAGATGAGATGAGCTCGCCGTTGAACATGTTATTTCTTATGAAATGTCATGTTAAATGTTTCGTGTACAATAAAGTAGAATAATACATAATACTTCAGGCCCGCTTCCCTCAATCCCAGTACGCGGTAAGTGGCCCGGGAGTCGCGATCTAACTCTAACGTGTAGTTCGCGATAGACCCACCAACTATTGCGGGGGCAGCGACAATGGTTCCCAGGGGGTTATAGACGGTCACGGTTACAGGGTCAGCCACTGTCACAGATACTTCGGGTGCCTGCCTTTTTATTTCGGTTTGTGGAAAGATAACTGAAGAAGTACTGCGGTGTGAGATATAGTTCTAACCGGGTGTTTCAGAATGGTCCTGTGAAACTTATGTACGGGCTTTAGATGATTTGAAAAAAGACGATTAGAGTTTTTTCTCGCTTTCACTGCCTTTTTCTCCACTGCGCTACTGCCCGAAGGCAGTGGATTACATTTTAAATTATAGATTGACAGTAAATAGAATTTTTTTAAAACCTATTTAGAGGCTAAAAATCCACCCATGCCGGGACTCGAACCAAAATTGTCCTTAGCATGGGTTAGTGCATTAAAAAGAATATAGTAAATAGAACGTTAATTTTTTACGTAAAAAATATATATATAATATATAGATTTTGTGTCCTTTTTAAACTTAAAGTATATATAAAATATCAACTGCTGTGTGCTAACATTTTATCGAAACAGCTGATTAGTATATTTTTCATTTAGGATTTCCTCTTGTAAGAAAAGTAGTTTGTCATAATAAAAGTTATTGATTAGAAACCCTTTCATGTTTCTAATAATATTTGGCGATTATACTCAATTTTGGTGGCTATCCTCAATTTCCTATAGCACACTGTTCGTACTCGTAAACTAGTAGGTATATACGTGGACTATCGTGTCATACACAACTTCATGTGAAATACGTTTTGAAACTCAACGTAAGGTCATCATAATGTATTTGATTAAAATCTTTATTACGCACAGGTTGTACAGCTCGCATTTCGCAGCATTTTTGTAAACAAAATTGACTTTTATCACTTTTAAAATAAGATTGAATAATCGATAACTTTGTTCAAGAGATTTCGCACTTGCACAAAGTTAGGTATTTAATCGTTACACAAAACTTGACCCAGTTTTACATCCACATTGTATTCTTTTAAGTAATGTAAATATTATCGATTTTCAAGGTCTTTTATCGTACCTGTGATATGTATCACGTGGTGTCACCCAGAAATCCATGTTTAACCGACTTCAAAAAAGGTCGAGGTTCTCAATTCGTCGGGATCTTTTTTTATTATTTTTGCGTATGTTTCCCAGTTGCTCGAAGACGCTTGCAGCGATTAAAAAACAATTTTTTTTTGTTTGAAAGAGTATACTTGATAGGTGTTCTCAAAGTTATTAAGTTAGGAACGTTTTTTTTTTTTAATTTTTGGCGAGATCCTGCCACTATTTATATTGTGGCAACCTTTAAGTCAGTGTTTATTAAAATATTTCTTACAAAATTAATATAGTTTAAAATATAAAATGTTAAAATTATTAAATGAAATTAAATTACGTATACAATTAAAATGTTCAGTTGCGCAATTTGGCGTCATGTCAATAGTAAAAAATATATGAATCATTATAATATTAATTAGTGGGGCTACTAAGTTCTTAAACTAATGGATTTCATTTCTTTTGTATTCCGTCTTTCTGGTTTTCCTTTTTTTTTTATTCTATTTTATCTTCGTTTTTTTTTTATTATTATTTCTTTCTCTTTTTTTTTCTTTTTTATTACCCATTTCCATAGCTATGTATCACAATAATATTTAACTTAGAATCCATGATAGTGAATTAGAATAGAAATTAATTACAATATTACAATTTTAAAATAAAGTAAATTAGAAAAAATAAAATTTATTAAAAACAATATTAAGAGTTAAAATCGAAGTATATAATTTTGTGTTTTGCCACGACGCCTTTTCTCTGTCTACTCCGAGGAGTAGTCACAAGCAAGGCGCCGGGGCACAATATAAAGGTAATTAAAATAAAATTTATTATAAAAAATACTTAATCCACCTCTCGCTCGGACTGACCAAAGTTAAATTTAATAATAACAGTTACAATTCAGCTTACCCGGGCTAAAACCGGCCCCCATTCGCCCTTGAGGCCGCGCGCGTCACCCCCAGGGCGAAGGCAAGGAAGGCCTCTCGACTCTTGGAGTCGGCCATGAAGGCGGCGAACGCCTCGCACCTCACCGCTCTTCCCAGGCGTATCTCGCAATCGGCCCTAGCAGCTCCGAAACGGGGATACTCCTCCAGCAGGTGCTCCAGCGTTTCGGGAGTCTCGTCATCACAGATGCAGGACGGACTCCCCGCGAGCTTGAACCTGTGGAGGTACGCTCGAAAGCCGCCGTGCCCCGTAAGGAGCTGCGCCTTGGCATTGCACATTGTGAGTTTGCCAAGGACTTTGTGGGCCGATGCGACGTCCGGGAAGAACAGCGAGGTGACGCGGCCTGTGGCAGACTCGCTGTAGCGGGTCTGCCACTTTGCCACTGTCTCCCGTATCACCTGCAGATTTGCGTGTGAGACGGGATACAGGTCATAGGCTGCCGCATCTTTGCGGGACAACGCCGCCCTCTTGGCCAACTCATCCGCGCGTTCGTTGCCGGGGATCCCGACGTGGGCCTTGATCCAGTAGAACCGGATCAGGCCCCCGTTTTCTTGGATGTGCGTTAGCTGGCCGTGAATCTTCACGGCCAGCGGGTGTGTGGGCGAGATATTTCTGAGCAACTCCAGAGCAGATCTGGAGTCGCTCAGAACACTCGCCCTGATCGGAGCGGGATCCCCGGCAACCCCGGCAAGTTAGGAACGTTAACAACCCTTGTATGTCCCCACTGTTGGGGCACGGGTCTCTTCCTGCATCACAGGAAGGTTAGGCCATACTCCACCACGGGGGCCAAGTCCGGGTTGGTGGCGGATTGTAAGACAGTGGCGGTAACAATTATCTAATCTGTGGTTAGATACTGTCAGAAGTTATCAAGCCGCCCATAAGGCCTCTGATATGTCTTAATGACTGTCATTACATGACAGCCGACACCAACGGACTAACGTGCCTTGCGAAGCACGAAAGCGCTCGGAAAAATGCCACTAATAGTCACGGGACGCTCACCCACCCTGCACCTAATCGCGCCTGTTGTTGCCTAACTCAAGTGATTGATTCCAATCAATTGGTTCGCCGAGGCCATGAGCGCTTAAGTTAGGATCTGATCATGAAATCTTCGAGAAATCGAGGGAACTCTTCGAATTTGAAAGGCACACATGAAGCTACATACTTATCCTATGTATCCTACATACTTATATCTACATATCCATGTTTTTCATAGAACCTAGTGCATAATTAGTGTTCACAAAAAAATGTGAAATCATTTTTGTTAGTAAAAAAATAGAAACCGACTTCAAAACAAAAAAAAAAAAAACTTTTAAATTCGAAGTAGGTATGTAGGTTCATGTGGGTATTGTATCATATTTTGGAGTCGGTGCCCAAAATGTATGTAACTACTGGTCATGGAACTTAGATAGAATAAAAATATTATGCCATTGGTGGCGCTAGTGTAACTGGTAATGGATGAAGCTTTTAATTTATGAGAAAATTTGCATTACGACCAAAAAACTGTAAACCCTACATTAGGATTTATATGGATATTTTATCCACATAAAATTGGATAAGGATATCGCAGTCGTGGGAAAACACCTACTCTGACACAATTTTTTGTACAAATCAAACTACGGCTCTATCATGGTAATCTTATTTGTTACCTCTAGACCAACGAGGCAATCGAATAAATAAATCCAAAAAAATATTGTATGTTTTTTTAACTCGACTGCGAATGCAATGGAATAATGATGTTTTTTGCGCGTGGATTTCGATCGATTTTGCCCCCCGAAATGATAATAAAGACGTTTATTGTTACTTTAGCTCCACCTGTTGACGTGGATGTTTCAGCAAACTGACTTCTAGCGGGCGGGTTTTTTTGTTTTTTCATAATAAATATTTGGTTTAAGTCAGGCATGCAGCCTATTTACCTTGACTAAACCTTTTACCGTAGGTTTACCCGTTTACATGGCCGCGACCGGGATTTTGTTCAACTTTTTGCTGGTGACCATACGCCGCAACTGGAATTCGTTGTGGTTCATAAGTTGCGTACGTCAGAACCGCGGGTCGCTAAAAAGTCATGGTTAATTTGCTGACGTTACCTACACCAAAAGATTGCTCTGAATTGGTTGCGCAAATAAACTTTAAGTAAAAATAAGAATTTCAGGCCGATGCGGGGTCCGAACCCGCACCTTTGGCACGTTTGAGACTATGTTATGCTATTATATTCTTTTTTAATGCACTAACCCGTGCTAAGGACCATTTTAAAAACCTATTTAGAGGCTAAAAATTCCACCCATGCCGGGACTCGAACCCGCGACCTCTGGCTAACCGTGCCAACGCTCTCCCAACTGAGCAAATGCGCCCCAAGGGCGACTACCCGGCATCAGTGAAATTACGAACCTTTTTACAATACTCTCCGTTTTACGTACAGGCAGCAACATCTGTAGTAATTTGCATCACGTGCAGCCTCGAGTACCTACTTTGCAGTTAGGTTTTACATCGGAATGATATCACTGTACTCACATGATTATATTCTTTTCGCACTAACCCGTGCTAAGGACACTTTTAAAAACCTATTTAGAGGCTAAAGATTCCACAGGGGCCACCCCTGGATGTCTCGCTTCCGAGTCCATTGTTCTACTTACTGGTCCACACAAAAGGCACAGATGTTCTTTGAGAGAAGGCCTGTTCCCTGCAGTGGGACGTTTATAGGCTATATATTAGAAGTGTTAGTAGTTATAAAAAAGTACAATGACTCTTTAGACTAGTTTGTAGTCTAAGCACGATTCTTTCCGTCAAAAACTTTCCTCCATTTAGTCATGATGCGATGGCGTCACGGGCCCCAGAGGGTTAGACAGGTGAAATGCTCTACGTGTCTCCGTGACAGCGTTATGCCAATTGTGCCGGTGCATTATCTTGTTACGGGCTGGCTGAGTGAAAGCGACATCTAGAACATACGATAGATACATAGAAAACGCTGTTTTTGCCAGCATCATGGCGGGTGACACGACACGGGCCTAACATGATAAGAGGAGACTGTGGGTGTTTTACAATACTACTCTACCCATAAAGGAAAAAAAGATATTTGTTTCTCATAAAAAAAAACTTACAGTTCATAAACTTGAAATTGGATGGAAAGCGTATGTACGTAAAAATTTAAGAATACTTTTAGATTAGGAATCATTTTTTAATGTTTCGTCCCGTTTGGCATTGACGTCCCAATTAGACGTAATGTAGAAAAAGATATCAAAGAAGAAAAAAATTGATCGGCCGGTCAGCAATAACATGCAAAGGTCAAAGTTTTGTTACACAGCTTTCCGAAAACCAGCAGATGTTCAGCGTATTGCGGAAGTTCCGAAGCAAATTCTACTCATATAATTTTCATGCTTTACTAAATCCCGGAAGCACAATTAAAAATAGAATATATACTCGTATTTTTTACGAATATGACGATAGCACATACGATATGACGATAGCAACCCTTGCATGTCCCCACTGCTGGGGCACGGGTCTCTTCCTATCGCACAAAGGTTAGGCCATACTCCACCACGGGGGCCAAGTCCGATCATGAATCATGATCATGAATTATCATATAATTTTTTTCTCGACTTCCGAGTTTATAACCCTATTTCAACACTTTTCATATAAAGGCTGTATGCACACGCGTCTTCACGCCGATGAAGTCATTTACGCTCGCATTTACGATTAGAACATTCCACAATGTAAAGTTTGACCAGCTGTCTTATGTAGGCAATTCGTGCCGTACCAAATTCCTAAGTTCCCGCTAACAAACCACGATTCTGTGGTCACCGTTACTTCGTCCAAAGTTGGCCCTTCACCAAGTTAACTATAGTATACCATCGAGTCAAGATTAGCCAACAGCGGTCACGTCGCATAAAACGGTGTACGGAATCTTTTTGTTGCATTTTGGCGTTTCCTTTAGTGTAATAAGAGCTATAATATGTGTGTGAGACTGAAACACGGTCTCTTGATAGAACTGGATCATTCTACTAGTAGAGCAAGGAAAATTGTGGATATCAACTGTAATGTAATGTATTGCAAGCTGTTACGGTAATGTTGTTATCTCGTGCAGTCATATGTTTTATGTAGTTATATTGACAGAAACCGATTTTCGATTCGAACTGATTCGACTATTATATTTTTATTCGAATTTGATACGATTACTGAGGTCAAAATATTGAAATCTTATTACTGTCGATCTAAGTTCTACTATTCTATGCTACATACAGCACATTGCGATAATCAGGTTTACGTTGCGTGCAAATGTTTGGATTTCGAGCTTTTTCTTTGGATGTAAGCTTTCACGCAGGCTCTTCCTCGCGTGAACCAAAGACGACTTTCTCGAAACTAAATCCAATTTTATTTAAGTGACTATCGTTTTAATAACCATTCTAGATGTGTCGTTTTCCCTAGTTTCAATTAGAAATACACCGTTAACGGAGATTTTGATTTCTTTTGTTAACAGACTGACAGATCAACCATCGGAGGGACCAACAAACAACAGCAGCCTTTGTAAGTATTTGAAAATTCTCGTAATTAATTCCTCAAATCTTTTGAAACTAACCTGTTTCACACTAACAATATCTTCGACTATCTACAACTACCATTGGGCCAAAGAACATATACAAAAAAAAAACTACTGTTAGAGTATACTGTACATAATTTTACACGAGCAGCCTGTATCTAGATTATACGTAAAGACAATACAGCACTCTGCGTGTTCAATATAACCAGGCATTCAGGATTCTGAATGCTTTATTATCTATGGCTGCCACGATTCCGCAGAGCATCGGGGATGTTCGCCGAGGCGTGAGTGGACTGCTTCTATACAAGCATATGCACCCTGGTGCGCAAAGTCCGGGCCAGTGGCAGTGGCAACCTTCTTCTTTTTCGTTTCGTGTCAGCGATTCGACGAGTTTATATTTTTCCTGCTCAATAGTGGCAACCTGAATGTGTTTGAGAGCAAGTTCGATTAGCAGTATATGAACCCCTCTTCCATCGGCCATGTCCTGTACAGTAAAAATATGTGATGTTTTCCTGCCTGTTGCCGGTTTTACTAACAATAGTTTAAGAACATTTGTTTTACTTACTAACACTACTGTATTGTCTCTCTTTTGGTATCAACCCTTTGAATGTCCCCACTGCTCGGGGAAGGGTCTCTTCCTGCATCACAGGAAGGTTAGGCCCAATCCACACACGTCCGGGTTGCTGGAGCAGTGGTGGGCTTTACTGTAGGAAGTTATCAAGCCGCCCATACGGCCTCTGGCATCGCTTAACAACGCCCATTACATGACAGCTAACGCCAACGGCTTAACGTACCTTAAGCACGGAAGCGCTCGGAATAAACGCCACTAGCGGTAGACACGGAATGGTCACCCATCCAACACTTCCAATCTCTCGGTTAGCGTTATCATTTTTATGATCCCTGTTGGTCGTAATTGCTATTATCAGTTGGATGTATAGATGCTAGGATTTTTAGATGGAGTATGCTTGGTCAGTATGTACTTCCTAAATAATAATGAATGGTCAATTACCAATAAATAATTATTATCAATCAATCAGCCTTGCTAGATACAGATCTTACCCAAGACACGCCACATTTTTCAATCCGCTCCATAATTTATTTTAAGTTCATTGACTAGGTGTACATATTGGCAATACTATTAGGGATTAGATATTAGAATTAATAAAACGGCACGGATAGCCAGAGGTCGCGGGTTCGAATCACGGCATGGGTGGAATTTTTAGCCTCTAAATAGGTTTTGAAAATTGTCCTTAGCAAAGGGTTAGTGCATTAAAAAGAATATAATTATAGTAATAAATATTGAAATGTCTAAATAAATGTAAACCTTATAGTAAAGAAAACAGTGTAATGAATGCTGGCCAACATCCGCACCATAATCGGTAGAAACAATCGTATACGATCTCGGTGTTCTCGATTACTTTATTATGCATTCGATTCATTAGTTGCTGATTGATTAGGCACGCGCCGCGGGAGGTTCCTAGGTGATTAGATTTTGCAAATAGCTTTAAAAAAATAGCTGGCCGAGATTATAAGTTTGACGTGAACAATTACTATTGCGCCAGCCTCTCTACGTTCTTCAAACCTATTCATATTTGACGACCTCTGTGGCGTAGCGGTAGCGCGTCTGCCTACCATGCAAGAGGTCCCGGGTTCGAATCCCGGCTGGAAACAAAAAAAAAAGTCCAGGTCTTGGATGTTTACATGTTTGTGATGTCGTTGTTTCTGGTTCCCACGACACAGGGTATCCTAGTGTGGGGCCAGAAGCAATGTATGTGTCTGTATGTAAATGTTATTAAAAAAAAAATGTTATTAAAAAAAAAAAAAAACAAATGTTATTATTAAAATGTAATATTGTTACCTCCTTTTTGCAAATACCTGTTAAATTGCCAAATAGGTATGTAAAAATCTTGATATGAACGACTGCTAAGTAGGTACGTAGTGCTTTTTTTTAATTCTCGAGTATACTGTGTAATTGTAAAGTGAAAATAAATAACTTTGAGGGTAGAGAAAAATAAATTGAAATCAACCTGACAAAGAACGTCTGCTTAAGTCAGATGTCGCTGCCTGTACGTAATACAGAGAATATTGTAAAGAGGTTCGAAATTTCACTGATGCCGTGAGTCGCCCATTGGCTCAATTGGTAGAGCGCTGGTACGGATAGCCAGAGGTTGCGGGTTCGAATCCCGGCATGGGTGAAATTTTTAGCCTCTAAATAGGTTTTTAAATTTGTTCCTTAGCACGGGTTAGTGCATTAAAAATAAAAAATAGTGTAAAGAACGTCTGCTTTATGTACGGCATATAATCCCTACACATATATCATCAGCGCGTCATTCACAGGCCAACGTTATCTTAAGCAAGTCACGTATTTATTAATGCTATGCATCAATCATCATCATTATTCTGTCCTATCATGCGTAAAAGTCAATTAGATTTGCAAGGTCATCGTCTTCTTGAGGTCATTAATCTGTTAAGAACGACCTCTGATCCTTTAGCTATCCTTCTGCAATAGTTGTGGCTGTTCCTTAAACAGGTTCCTTACCTACCCCTAAAATGCGCCACTTCTGATACGGTATCGTAGCCCTAAACCGTAAAAAATCCATTTTTTTACGTATGTGATAGAACCCAGCAGCTAAAATTAGCAAAACTGTAAAATCACCCATGCAAGAGGTCCCGGGGGCTGGGGACAAAAAAAACCCCAGGTCTTTCAACATGTTTGTGATGTCGTTGTTTCTGGTTCCCACGACACAGGGTATCCTAGTGTGGGGCCAGAAACAATGTATGTGCCTCTATGTAAATGTTAATGTTAACACATTTTTTTTAAATAAAAAGAACCGTATTAAATTAGTACAAATGGGTTCATGGGTTCAGTGTGGGTGTCTTTCCAGGTCTGTTATGTTCTTGCGTTACCGTAGCGCATGGTATCCTAGCTTGGGAGGACAAGTGAGTATATTGTGTGGATGTTATCTGTACGGGGATACCGTAAACGAATACGCGGCAGCGGCACTTTGCGCGCCCGCGTGATATTTAGTTTACTTTATCGACCTAATTTCAGTTAACTATAAATCATGAAAGCGTAAACGCGTATCAAAATAAGATCTGACAGGTGTCATTATCAATGTATTATATTGTCGTGTGTTATCAATATTAAATAAACTCTATAGTGTTCTTAATATCAAGATCTCTTATTTCTATCCATCAAGCAATCAAATCATCTATTGATGTTTGGAGAAACCCGTACATTATTATTATATTCGACAGGTGTTTTGACAATAAAGTTAAATGCAAACTCTTATTGACATGTTTAGGAATTGGGCATAATTTGCAGTGCAGTCACATGTTCGCATTTTTGGTTTAAAAAAGAAAATAGGAAATAGTCAATAGTAAGCTAATTTAGAAAGAAGTGATAGAAAGTAGGCTTTTGCTACATTTACTGATAAACCAGATACCAATCGTAAACGTTACGTAGTGGAAAAGTGATCTCAACGGAACGACCCGTATTCCGTGATCTACATCGATAACGCACATTGCCCGCCCGTCCGTTTAGTAATTGATAATTATAGTAATTACCGTCTATCAGCGATCTATCGCCAGTGAAATTCTACTGCAAAAGTGCGTGTCACGTTTTACTATGCGGGGACATGGCGGAAGAAAGTGGTCATGTAACTTATGCGAAATGTTTTGCAGAACTCCTCGTATACGCCCACGCCATATCGGCATTATTTTGGCAAGGTACCTATTTCATTTCACTTGCATGATGATTGATGACGAATATCGAAACGAAAGAATAGTCGACAGCTAAGTACTTTTGCGAATTCGCTCAATCGCGTCTTACTTTACGTTTTAATGACGCTGTCAAATTGTACAAAAAGTTGAAATAGAGAATTTCATTAACACATTTATAGAATTATATTCTTTTTAATGCACTAACCCGTGCTAAGGACAATTTTAAAAATTTTAGCCTCTAAATAGGTTTTTAACATTTATAGAAGTCCAGTAAATATCTGGCAAAAGTCAATCAAGAAGCAAAAGCTGCGGGTAGTCTGTAGGAAAGCTAGATATTTTCCCGTGGTAAATATATTCATACTCGTATCATGTATGTAACTTCTTCTTCTTCAGGCTATATTATGTAGTCAGTGGACGCCCTGTCTTCAGCTTGCCGCATCCAGCATCTGCCTGCAGTTTTACGCAGATCGTCATGAATTAGGAATGTGGCGTGAACCGCCATTTTGTTTATATTAAAACTAAAACTGTTTTTATACGGATTCCACTCGTTTATTAATTTTTTACAATTTTTCGACGTTTCGGCACTTTTTCAGTTGCCGTGGTCTCGGATGACATGACGAGTGGAATCCGTATAAAAACAGTTTTAATTATGTCTAGTGCTCGTGTTAACCTTAGAAAATACTATATTAAAACTACCACAAAAATCGAGTGAACGAAAGGTGATCCGAGCCTTTAACTCATAAAAAATAAAAACGGCTGAAGTGTACAAAAGCTTGCTTGCGGTTAAGATACGTCACTAGTGAGTAATACATCACATCACATATGTACGCCCACATATAATTATCGAGTCTGCAGTAAAAGTTATTCCATCCTTGGCAATATTTGCACAGAAAAAGCGTAAGCGAAAGTTGAACAATCTCATGAATGGAGCATCGATCTTGGTTGAGTTGAGACGTCGTTTCGTGTGGCGCGACGCTCGCAAAAACTTGCTGACCTACTGCTGAGGGCGACGCCACCTTCTGACTTTAAAAATTCCAATTCCAATGGCCCGAAGGTTACGCAGTCCGAAAACTCGCGTGATGGCTCGACTCGTAATTATTCTGATTGTGTTTTCACGAAAAACCGACGAAGTAGGAATTAAGGTGATTGAGCCCTGATTTCGGGTTTTCGGTTGTTTGAAATATATTGGTGTTAGCGGTTTTGGCTATAAATGTAAGTGAAAGTACTTAAGATGTTTTTTCTTCTGGAACACAAACATAGAACTACAGTAGGTGTAATTGTTTAATGTTATTTTGTAACGTAATGAAGAATATGGATTTTTTTACCTAAGTGGTTTTATTAAATAATTGTGATCATGTTTCTCTACTACTAATACTTTTGAATATAATGTAAGCCGTCAAAAAGTTAATCTATTCACGTGGTATAAAAAAAAACTCTGCTGAAATCGGGCATATATTTCACAAATTACGTGACGCCTTGTATATATACGGTTTCATAGATTTTAAAGATTTTTTTGTATCTATTTGGTAGGTTTGACGTCTTTATCGAAACGGCGATAAGCGAAACCTTTACGGGTCAACTAGTAATGTTTTTTTTAATGAATAAACTCTCTTTAGTAAAATTTTAATTGTGATGAAAAAATTGATTCTAAGTAGGTACTTACGAAGTTTTTTTCTTAGAAAAAGTGACAATTATGAAAAAAAAGCAAATAAAGTATCTCAATAACATAAAACCAGGCCAAACTAAACCAATATTTGTAGTCTACTTTTTAAATATTTGTAAGCCTTTCATCTACTTCATGATGCATGGCCAGTTTTTACGCAAAATGATTCTTGAATAAGTCTTTATTCGAATAGGAACTTCTTGATGGCTTACGGTAATCTCTTATGGTTAACTATGGGAAGTAACTCATAGTAGAAAGATGTAATGTAATTGTTACGACTCACTCGTATATTTATAACGTTACAGTTAATCTTTATTATCTCTCGATTACTTCACGAGGCTAGGAATTTATTAGCACACACCGGTGTTGTGGTTAACTAGGTTAACACCACAGACATAAAATATATCTAGAGGATGCAAGCATGCCTGACATAAGTGCCAAGCACCGCGGCTGCCCCTTCTTTCGGTCTGCACTCTGCTATTATGACAGTCGGACGTCTTAAAAAACGACCTGCATTATGATATGCTATCAAAGCATTGCATAGTGCGGGTTTTGAAGGACTGGTTGAACCTGGTGCAACATATACTAGATATGGACATAATTATCCCACGCTGTGCAGTCTAAGTATAGGCGAAATTTATTATTATAGTAATATTATTATGTAAAAAGAGAGATGCAAACCTGTCCGCAAGAGATCTATTCACCCTCGCCAACGTAGACTCTGTAGCGACTAAGCTGTGTCTCACTCCATTTTTGTGTTCAAACCGTTGTAATAATTTAACATTAATTAGGTTAAGGTTAAACTGGGGTGTTGGCAACAGCGCCCCCTGCAGTACAATTCCACCAAACTGCGATCCCCAACCCGCATGCCCAGGGTGGGGATTATGGGCATTACCCCCAATGATGGCACAACCTTGCGCTATGGCGCTTATTAGGGGAGGGCTAATTCCAGCAGAGGACTAATATAGCCTGAAGAAGAAGATTAAGGTACAAAAATCAACATTTTAAGATCCCCTACGAACATATACAATTTGTATTCACTGCCCTTGTTTCGGCCATATGTAACGTTAATTTGAAAAAAAAAGAGAATAAAAAAATAATTTGTCTATCTATCGTCTTAAAAAAAGAACAAAATGATTCATTGCGTGGTGACAAAACTGAAAAAAACAAAAAGAAATACAACAGCACTGCTGAGCATTAATTAATAAGCAGCGGAGATTACCTAGGTACAGTCTGTTAGCTTTTAGAATATACCTCGGCTACTATCGGATAAAATCAGATATATTCGGTTAGGTAAGGTTTATTTTGTATTGTTATTTATAACATTACATAACTTTTCAAAATGGCGGAGAAATATTTTATACGGAGCAGGAAGTAGTGTGCTTTCGGCGTAAACCGAAGCCTACTCTAGAGCCCGAGGTATCTTCTAAAAGCTAACAGACTGTACCTCGTGAGGAGTTGTGGAGACATTGTTAAAATTGGATCCAGCCTGCTAAGTGCATTAATTCTCAGCAGTAGGGTTGTTGGTTATTTTTAAGGATTTTCTTATTATTATGTTAGATTTATTTTGACGCGGTTTAAACAGGCCAGACCATCTCAGATTTAAAACTCTGATTTTTTATTCCGTAGAATTGTAACGTTTCGTCATAAGTGTTGCTACTAAGTGATTGTGTTATTTGAACTTGTGTGGAAGTTATTTTTATTTATTACTATTATTAAAAATATTTTACCCATTTGAGGGTAATAAGAAATAAAATGCTACATATTATTTTATTTATGTTTTAGCTACAAAAGTCAAGAAATTATAGCTGTCAAAATTCTACGGAATAAAAAACTATGTATAGTTATTTCGCGGCGTTAAATGTTTTTCTTCTTCTTCAATGATTTACATTCGTGAATTTTGGTCCAGCCTGCTTAGTACTTAATACTCAGCAGTCAGGTTGTTATTGATTTAAATCTAGATTCACTAACTTTATTTTCTGTTGGAATTCCAATGATACCGTGGGCCGAGTTCTGAACTGAGAATTTGGCTAAATAATATTTTAAATGTAGAGCTGTCTCTTCGAATTTCTCAGCAAAGGGCGAGACAGAACTTCACTTTAAGTATTTACTTAGTGAAGTTCTCAATTCAGAAATCGGCCCCTTGTAGTAATCGTACTTACGAAAGTTTTAGTTCAAAAAGTCGAGTTGCTGGTTAGTTTTTTATTTACGAGTAGGTGTTTTATTTTTGTCTTTTTAGTGATTTAAATTATTTGTGTTGAATACATGCCCATTTTGTGTGGCCTATAACACTCGCGCAAACACGACGAATCGATCTATATGTTATTGGTAAAAATTTGACGATTTTTTAAGAGTAAGGTTGTCTGGAAGAAATTGTTTTTAGCAATAAGGCCGCCAATTGTTATATTCGTAATTATTTTGTGTTTGTGGTTTTTCCAGTGTACAATAAAGAATATTCTTATCTTAGCTTGTTATCTTATGAGGAATATAGAATCGGATATACATAGATACGAGCTAAACATTTTACCCTCCTTTTGGGCCTCGCCGCTTTCGGGTAAAATTAGGCACGCTTAGTTTTCACAAGCCGCGGTGCGTGCGTTGTCTAGATATTTTATGTCTATGGTTATTACCATACAAGATAAAAGCCTCTGTACGTTGATGCAGTTTCTAGCAGTTAATGACTCATTGATACGGTATATTGTTGTAAAGTGCTAGCTTTTCAGCAATAATACAGATGATATAAAAAACCCTATAAGTATAAACTGGGCCTAATAGCATAAAAAACTGGGGGTTCTAATTCTAAAGAACTACTCTAGATTCTATAGAGACAATTTTGACTTAAAAAAAACTGAATTAATATAAGCGGGTGGGATCAACTTAGATACCTACTTCGCATTTAGTTACATTGTTACATTTGGTCCCCACCTGCTCAGTAGTTAATGGTCAGTTGTTATTTTCATTTTATATATTTTTTATTTCACATTATATTTTACGGTACACAAATAATTTCATGTGTCGTAAAATAATAACTTTGTTTTATTACAGTCTCTATATTATAACAATTATATTACACATAATCATATTCTTTTTAATGGACTAACCCGTGCTAAGAACAATTTTAGGCTAAAAATTCCACCCATGCCGGGACTCAAACGGCGTGGATAGAATTTTTAGCCTCTAAACAGGTATTTTTTAATAGGTCACACATACTTATAGTCTGTAAATACATGTAATATATTGCGTAACAAGAGTCGTACCTATATGGGCTGCTTGTAAATGTATAAATGGATGAACAACCGTTTCCTCAAACTCCATACCTCGTTTGCCGGCGACATTCCTCCTCAATGAATAGCTTCTATTGCGAAACCTTAGAATGACTAACTAATAGAACCAGCTGCGTATACAGGTATAAATGACTTGAGAACGCATGTTTTACTTGTTTTATTCTCAACACAGTCATACAGAAACATTATTAGCTCTCGATTTGATTAGCTCCTCTAGATTTTGTTTGGTTAACAACTCCCAAAGGAAGAGGCCTTCGATATTTTTAATAATGTCTCTGAAAGAGTTATGAATTATGAACAATAATAATAGAAATAACAAGGTTGAGTAATCATTGTTATTTATAATATTATTGTCTATAATGCTATTCAATTTACTTATTTTAAATGCGTTGTTGCGAAGGGCGGTGGTAGCGGAGCCGTGTAGAACGCCGGCCTCTCAATCGGGAGGTCGTGGGTTCAAACCCCGGCATGTACCAATGACTTTGTTTTCTAAGTCATGTATATTTGTGAAATTATAGTAGCAATACCACTCGCAGACGGTGTAGGAAAACATCGTAAGGAAACCCTAGTGTCTGAGGTGTTAACGTATCTCAGCGCTTGCTACGTACAACGTGCGGAAATCTCAGGTCTAACTAACTATGCGTTGTTGCGTAGGACGCCCTCCGACCAGGTGGGATGACGATCTGCGAAAAACTGCAGGCAGATGCTGGATCCGGCAAACTGAAGACAGGGCGCTATGGCGCTCATTAGGGGAGGACTATGTCCAGCAGTGGACTACATAATTCAGCATGAAGAAGAAGAAGAAGAAATGCGTTGTTTGTATGTGTAGAAAAAATGTCCCGGGCAC
This sequence comes from Yponomeuta sedellus, assembly GCA_934045075.1. Classification (NCBI taxonomy): domain Eukaryota; kingdom Metazoa; phylum Arthropoda; class Insecta; order Lepidoptera; family Yponomeutidae; genus Yponomeuta; species Yponomeuta sedellus. The sequence goes on along the minus strand of OW203726.1, from coordinate 5,425,912 downwards.
TGCAGCGTCCATCTAGTGTGAGTGAAGATGCCACGTAGATGCAAAAAGCAAAAGTTTTACGTAAAAGTGTTACCTTATTTATCAAATCTTGCCACTGGCTCCGCACATTTTATGCAATTAATTCCCTTAACCGAGTGTACCCTTGAGTGACGTGTACTACACGTCACTTTCAGACACTCTGAATTTTACTCTGCAAGAATTCGTGTAGTTTTCAAAACGCTTTTTATCTTTTTAAACCAACACAGCATAAAATTGATTAATGACATGAAATTAAATGAAAAGTTTTATTCAAAGTAGCGCAAAACTGCGATTTAATGAACGTTACAATGCAAACTAGGTGTCCATTTCAAAATCTAGATCAGGTTGGAGAAAACATGGACAAAAAACTCCAAACTTAGTCTTTCATCTTTAAACTTAGGCTTTAATTCCAGACATCATTGTCATCAAAATAATCCTTCATGTTATAGTAGCCCTTTTGGCACAAATTTTGAACCGCGTTTCAGGCAAGCTTAATATATAATTAAGTATATAGACTGGGCAATAATAATGGCTAATTGTCTGTGTGTTTCGCTTTTCATGTATGCTACTGTTTTGCTTATGATTTCTTCGTGCTGTGACTTGTAACTAGATTCCTATGGCTTCACTTTGTATATGTGTGTGTGTTTTATGTAAATAAATGATTTATCTATCTAATAGGTTTCTCTAGAGAGTGTTACGATAAAAACGACCAAAAATCCGAAGTCGCAAAGCTTGATGTGGCGATGTGTTTTTGTGAAAACATTGAATAGGAGGAGCTCCGTAATTTGTTTGTTTAGCAAAACTAATTGCTACAAAGTTTTTATAGTTAACGAAGACCATTTAACAGAGACTTTCTTCATTAATTTATTATCAACAGAACAATAAATGGTTTTAATTATTAAATTGATTAGCTATTTCAAGCTTCGAGTTCTGTGCTTTCTCTGCACACCGGACTTATTTTAACACACATAATAAATTTGTGAAAATGTAGCTTTGAATACGAATAAATCTCGGAAACTCGTTCTGTGTATCGGTGGTCAATGTAGAGTATAAACTTTATTTCACTATTACCATTGAATTTTAATTTTAGTATATCATCATTGCCAATAAAAAGGAATATTTAGACACACTCGAGGGGAATTAAAACTTACAGGGTACTTCCTGCTGACCTACGATATCAACCCTTGTATGTCCCCACTCGGGGCACGGGTCTCTTCCTGCATCGCAGGAAGGTTTGGCCACCATGGGGGCCAAGTCCGGGTTTGTGGAGGATTGTAAGACATTGGCGGGCCTTACTCTCAGAGGTTATCAAGCCGCCCATGGGCCTCCGATATGGCTTAACGACCGCCATTACATGACAGCCGGCAGCAACGGCTTAAAGTGCCTTAGAAGCACGGAAGCGCTCGGAAAAATGCCACCAGCGGTAGTCACGGCACGGTCACCCATCCCGCACCTTACCACGCCTGTTGTTTCTTAACTCAAGTGATTGGTTCCAATCACTCGGTTCGACGAGCGGCGAGTCTGACTCGCGCTTGTCCGATGTTTTCTATAGGCAGTCTTATACATAGGTTCTTCTAACTAGCATTGACTCTACCCACGAGTTATGTGCGAGTTGTCGTAAAGCGCAAGGCTAGATAAGGCTGAGTTTAGTATGCAGGCCAGTAGCTGGCTAACGAGGCAATCAAAGCCTCACAGATAAGGCTAACTAACTACCACAAAGAACAAAACAATTAAATTGCAAAACCCAAACGAGAAATTGCCTATCGCAAATGCTGTCACGTGAATTAATGTTATTTGGCAACTCCGATATTGTAATGTCAGAATCTACCTCTATTTACACTCATACAGTATCAAAGTGAAGCATTCACTGGCTAGATCATTCGTTTGCAATTGAGTGATGGTTTAGACATAAATATTGTAGGTATAATGACCGGCAAATAACTTAAATCCGCGCTCGATGTACATGTACTCGTAAAAGCAAATTTTTTTGTTAAGCTAATTTTGTTGATATTTGTTATATTTATTCATAAGAAAGTATGAAAATCCACAATTGCACCATTTAAAGAAACTGCTAATTAATAAAGTTTATCGGCAAGCTCTTGGTAACAAATTTTCATATAAACTTCCGCAATCTACACCAGCAGTATCGATAGTAATGGACAGTTTTACAAACTGCTTAGAATAAAGCGCTTAAGCATCCTTTTAAATTATACTTTATCGAGGATTTTGTAACACAATTCCTCTGGGGGACTTTTATAAAAAAATCATATTTCACGTGCTTCCGTTTTACGCGCTGGATGGTTATGGCTCTACTGTTTTAAAAAGCCAATAAAATAATTATTGGAGTTTATTAACTAAAAGTCATGTCGTCGCTAAGCCATGTCAGAGGTCTTCTGGGCGGCTTGATAACTTCTGACAGTACTGTCATACAATCGTCACTGACGTCACTGTCTTACAATCCTCCACCAACCCGTACTTTGGCCCCCGTGGCGGAGTATGGCCTAGCCTTCCTGTGACGCAGGAAAAGACCCGTGCCCCAGCAGTGGATACATACAAGGGTTGATATTGATCGATCAAACTAAAAGTCATTTAATCAAGTTACTTGTCGAGCATAATACCTAGTTACGGGATATCCGCTCCGCATGTATTGAGAAGTCTTTTCTGTGGGCTTGGCCGGAACAAGCTGTCAGGGTGGTATAGGTGCTGGGCAAGTCTATAGCCATGTAGTGTAAGTTAAGGTGCTACTCGACGCTATACAAACCATCTCAATAGTGCAAAGGCCAATGTTATGTGCGAGTGTTGTACAATGTTACTTTAATAAATTGATACAGCTTTCTTAAAATACTACATATAAATAAAATATAACGAACAGTTTGAGACCTACACTGCCCACTGCCATACATATTTTTGAGCAAGTTTCAATTTCATTTACCCTCAGAATTAGATCTTTCTATAGCAATTAGTGAACTCAATAGTTATTGATTGATACGAACGTGCTGACACAACTGTCAGTCTAATTGCAACCAAATAACGATAACCATCAACGTGTCGTAACTATTTGTAACTCCGTAATTAATTTCAGTTTAGTAAGCAATAGGCAGTTCGATACTTATATCTGCTTACCGTCAAGTCAAACATCAAAATAGGTTTCGTAATGTTTGTAATTAATTGCGATGGATCGTCTGCGGCTTGTGAGCTACCAGGCTACATTCATCGTACGTGTCAGTTACTTCAAAATACGCTTATGCTTGTCAGATTGATGGCCTTGCTTTGAGACTACTTGTATGTGGGGTGTTGCGAGCAGTGCTGCAAACCCCACCAGCAAGAAAAAAAGGAGACTTTGAAGAAAAAATCAGGAGACGCCAAAAAAAATCGAAAGAAAACAAAAAAATACCTTTTTGATCAATTATGAGTTTAGATTAAGTAAAATAAGTTAGAGAAGGAGAAAAATACAACACAAAAAACACATGCTTTTATATTTAATAAAGATATGACTTAAATATTGTGTTACCAGACCATTAAATAACAAAAAAAATCCTTTTGAGACTCAAGACTTTTGTCAGTTGACAGTTAGGTAGATTGAAGTTAGTAATTTGAGTTGCCATTTACTAAAAAAAAATGCTTCTATTTTGGCCAGTGTATCAAAAGAAAATCTCCAATGGCTATGCACACTTCCAACAAGTACACCAAAAACATGTTGCGAATACATCTTTTTTTCGTAGAACTAGCCATTGAGATTGTGTTAGTGTTAGTTAGTTACTTGTCATAATTCAGGAGATTTTACTCAATTCTCCAAATAAAACAGTAGATCAGGAGACAGTGCCTAAAATCAAGAAATCTCCTGATAAATCAGTAGAGTTTACAGCATTGGTTGCGAGAACGAAGAAAGAGCGGGTACTTCACTATAAAGGGAAATTTCTCGCTAGGCAGATCGTATGACGGACGGCCAGTCCAAGTGTTAGTCGGACGTTATATTTATGGTATGTCATGTAAAACACTGATTGCGCGATGCAGGAATGTTAGAGTTCGCAGTAAGCGCACGGAGTTGACATGTGGTCGCCACACGCCAAAGATTGCAGTTATCCTTGTCCATCCAATAGACTGACAATGAGCATATATCCATATCAATGTCTCAAGTTGCTGAAATGAGGTAAATCATGGATTTGAATGAATCGCAAAGGAAAATGTAATTGAAAACGCAGAAAATGTCATTGAAAACGCAGAAGATTAACGCCGTTTTTTTCGTATCGATGAACAAATTGCTGCCATACGCAAAAGTATAAAAAGTAAACTAGAAGACAATTGTAAAACTTAATAAAGAAAATATTATGTTAAAAGTGAAAAAATTAAAAATATTTTCTTCTTCTTCAGGCTATATTATGTACGCCACTGCTGGACATAGCCTTCCCCTAATGAGCAAAAATAAGTAAAAATATTTTACTTATTATAAAATAAATGCTTACAGCATACAAATCAGTAATGGTGTTTTTTTATACTTGGATTTTGAGAAGACTGATATGTCAAAATGAAGCTGTGTTCTTATGACCACTTAATGGACAGAATTGAAACCCCATTGTAAACTGCAGCCGAGTATACTCAGCCTCACCAAGCGACAGGAGCCGAGTGTACCCGACTAAGCATCATCACCCCAAACGTGACGGCTCACTTTCATTCACTGTACAGAAAGTGCGCTTATGCAAAAATGCCATTCAATGTTGTTAAATAGCATAATCTTAAATGTTTCGCGATTTCAGCGCATACAAATTGATGATGAAGTTGATTATCATCTCTTCCGGGTCACCCTGTGTAGGTGACACCAAAAATGTGCAGCTAATTCCAAAACGTACACCCGATCCGTTACTTCAATGCTACTTCCCACCATGAGAACTGCCCAACAATGGGATATTACCGACAAATACTTCCATTGTGAGATCATCGCACATTTTGAGGAAATTCACGCCGAATTGCTGGAGTTTCCGCTTGCAATGTGTAATTTCGTATTGACACAATAGAGTAATTTGCTTCCCCTATCATCTTAAGCATATTTGCAAGGCTTAAAGAACTTTTGACGACGATGACGAAAACGTCGGTATCAATTTTGTACTAGTATCTAACGAAATATGTGATATCAAATGTCAGTCTGAAATTTCGCAAGACATTTGCACTGAATGCGAATGAATACTCTGCAGGAATAATAGAAGAATAGGGGCCTTCTCTTAGTCCCCATATCTTTAACAAAGATGCGGGGACTGGTCCTTATTGTCCAACTATTGAATGCCAGTCTTTTATTTACTTCGAGATACTAAACTACAATCAATAGGTTCGGAACTTCGCAGGATCTATCCTATAAACAGGTGGAAGTTTGGTATAGATCCCCCCTGCAGCCACGAAGTGGTACGATGATGCCCCACAGATTTACCATTGTCCACTATGTTCCTTAAAAGGAATTCGATTTTTTTTCGAATTGAACGATCAAGTAACGTGGTTGCTTTATGGCCATCCTTTTTATTATAACTCTATACCATTGGCAAAAAAAAGATTAAATAAATAAAACTACAACAGAAACAATGCGGAACAAGTTAACGGCGAAGTAATAAATAAAGTTTACTTTCCGACTTTAATTTGATTTCATTCGTGTATCCGATATGTTCAGAGCCGTGAAAGTACTAACTATCAAACATGCAGAAAGACTGCTTGGGATGATAACGTGACGATAAAGTTGTTGACCCGTCCAGACTCTTCCTTTATGCAGTAGGGCCTGTCGCTCTCGACTCGGACTTTTAAGTCATTCCAAAAAGTGTCAAACTATTAAACTATTAAAAAGTAGCGGTAGCGCGTCTGCCTACCATGCAAGAGGTTCCGGGTTCGAATCCCGGCTGGGAACAAAAAAAAAAAAACCCCCCAGGTCTTGGATGTTTACATGTTTGTGATGTCGTTGTTTCTGGTTCCCACGACACAGGGTATTCTAGTGTGGGGCCAGAAGCAATGTATGTGCCAGTATGTAAATGTTATGTTATTATGTTATTAAACACTGTTTAAAGCGTCCGTAATGGATGCAAAGGTCTATGATGATGATGAGGATTAAATACAGATTCTAAAAAAATATCTATGATGTCATCATCTCATAAACATAGCGCACCTACTGTTGGGCATAAGCGTCTTCTCTTTCACGCCAAACTATTGGGTCTTTTGTTAGCCCCCAACTAAATACTCAATATAATTTTTCTCATAAATTGTCTCTGTATTATTACGCTGCCCTTTAGAACCAAAATAAATTGAAGAACTGCTCTGAAGCTGAAGTGGAATTTTGGCGTAATTTGCATGGCCATTACCAACCCGGCATGAGGGCGGTAGAAATATCGGAAGGACATTTCGCCATGTAGACTTTGTTGATATCCGTCACGTGAAACACCGAAGCGGGGTTGGCGATACTACCCAGGATTTTGGTAACTGGGTGACAGAAGGTAGCCAGGGGCAGGAAAGATTAAAGAGCTAAAGGAAGCCTTTGCACATCAGTAGAAATCAATTGGAGATACTTAAAAAAAACTCTTTCTCGATTGTATTTGAAAGTTTAGGCGGTTAATTTTCATGCTAATTACAAAAAATGAGACATCATAACTTTTGCTTACTTAAAGCGGCTTAAACAATTATCATCCGTCAGGATCACATATATCTCATGCTCTGAGGCCAGGATGCTGTCAGGATAGTATATGAGCTAGGCAAGCCTCCGTAAAGAACAATCTCCAACGCACTGCAGCGTCAGAGTGGGTGGATGGGATGGCGAGATGGGTGGTCCCTTCACCCATCTATTGTGAGAGAAGGGGCCCCTGTATATCTGGACTGGACGCTGCATAAATCATCTCATTACGCAGATGCATAGGCTAAATAGACATCTCAATAACACTTAGTATGAGGCGTACTTTTTTTTGTGTGGACAATGTGCCATCGCTTTCGTATTTATAAATACATTTTGTACGAAAGTGAATTAAAAGGTCTGATTTTTGCGCAGTCTTTCTGTGTCTAATTCGTTGCAAAACAATTTAGTATTTTTCGTCGGAAATCTTTAAGTAATAAATGCTTACATTGCGCTATTATACAATACCTTGCTATTACGAAGACCGATTACCGCGTATAAATAAATTAAACGTAACTGACTTTGGTAACTACATTTTAGAGGAGATTCCTGGTTCTAGTACAGCGGTGATTTCTAATGAAAATAGCAAAAAAGATGGCCTATTTAAAACGAACATTTATGCATAATAACCATTTCTATTAAAAACTAAATCATAACCACTAAATATGTATATGTGTTAGCAAACGTAACACAAAAAATATCCCGAAACAGGCATGCATGCGTGCCTGCAATGATTGTTGATTAAGTGAATGAAGTTTGTGAATATCGTAGCAATAGACAAAGTCTGATCTCTGCCTACCTCTCTACTATATAGCGTGATATTATATAAATGTATAACAATAAAATATATCAGTACAGTCACCCAGTATGACTACATCGGTTTATTAGCAACATCGACTACATCAACCGGAACCGGCGTGCGTGCATGCAACGACTTATGAACGTTGATGAAGCGAAGGTGATCTGTCCGGATCGTGGCAAGTGCCAGTCCTTGGTCTCTGCCTACTCCTCTGGGAGACTGGCGTGAGGTTATGTATTTGTATGAATGTATGAAATTAGTTGTATCAAGGTAAAATAAAAACGGCTTTGCTCGAAGATCAACAAAAATAAGGTTGTACTTAATTACAAAAACAACTAGCTAGTGGTCAGCAGATAATCCGAGAATAGAAAATAATATAATTATATTATTTTTAATGCACTAACCCGTGCTAAGGCTAAATAGGTTTTTAAGGCGATAGAATAATCAAATAAAGCAGAATACAATTAGGTACAATTGAATGTATAACCTATTTAGAGGCTAAAAATTCCACCCATGCCGGGACACGAAACCGCGACCTCTGGCTAACCGTGCCAGCGCTCTCCCAACTGAGCTAATCTCCCAACAGCGCTCTCCCAACTGGGCGACTACCGGAATCAGTCTTCATGAAGTCTGGATGTTTTTCTAATTTCTATGTGATATGGTTATCAGACAAGGGCTTTTCTTTGCCCGGTTACCATGTCACGGGGTATCCTAGTTTGGGACCTGGTATTGTGTGAATGATTGATTTGAATTGAAAAATTCTTTTTTGTAGAGAAAGGGGTTAGTACAAAGGCGAGCTTTTAATACTAATAAGTATTTTCTTCCAGCTAACCTTAGCTTATGTGGATAACAATATAATAATAATAATAATTAGAGCCTATACCGTTATGCGAAAGTAATTATTATCATTAAATAAGGCCGGCAATAAGGCCGCCAATTGTACTGTATCTTTGTAATTATTTTATGTTTGTTTTTTTTCTGGTGTACAATAAAGACTATTCTTATCTTATCTTAAAGTATACGCTAAGCCGAAGTCTTTGTCTAGCTTTGTGCAAACCGTGGCCAAAGTGTGCACTAAGGCGCCATAGCGTCGCTAATGCATGAAGGGTCTATTATTACCCCCTTGCGCCCGCGCAGGGAGCGTTGACCCGGTCGTCGACTTCTGGACCCTTTGTCGTGTGGCACTGCGCAGTATTGTGTGATCGGATTGCGGCCGGAATTCTTGGGTTTTACTCGTGTCTTAGTTCTTGAAGTGACTCAAGTGAGCTTAGTCACTGAGGGAAGTGGGGAAGTTACTATGAGTTTATTTTCTATTAGGCTCATTTATGTATCACTATATACAGGCATCCAAGTGTAGTTCACTATACAAGTATTTTGATTCATTTCCGATGTGATCCTCAGTGTCTACTTTTCAGCTCCATAAGTCATAGTATTTTAAATAATATAAAGAATGATAGTACGTAATATAATGGAGAACCCCCCCCCCCCCTCCTCCCAAACCCTGTACGCACTTATTCAGCACAAACACGCACACACATATATACACACACACACTCACACATACTTTTAAAGTTGGCAAATCTTAATCACTCCACCTGCTCAAAATGACGTATTTTAATCCCTAAAGTTTGGGCCCAAAACAAGCTATTGATAACCAATCAAACATGTATGGTAAGTATATAAATTCATAATTGGACTTTGAGTCAAAATCCAATTTTTAATTTATATACCCCGTACCTACGCTATCACGTTTTCTTGAGGTACCTATCGAACCTCTCATTCACTGTTGCTCTAAACAAGCAAGAAGTGTTAAACCAGAGTATGGAACTGCTTTGTGTCCCAAACTCGATGCATCGAAAACTTTTTGCTCTCTTCTTGGAAACAAAAATTTGTGTTTGGAAGGCCAATTTTTCATTGGATGATGTTTGCAACAACTGCATTGGCGCGCTTCTAGTTTGTTTAATTTCTTATTGCATTCCTCACAGATGTAGTGAAAAGCAGTGTTCGTCACGGGCGCAAAATGTTTTCGGTCTCGGTAGTGTCGAATCCCTCGCTCCTTCGGGACTCTCAGATTCAAGAGTCCCTCAGTGCGCTCAGGCTTCAATTTCACTCTCGACTCGACTCGAAAACTGTATTTGCGCCCTTGGTGAACAATCTACTATTAAATTATAATTTCATTTAATAGTTAAAATTTAAAAAGCCTGTATTTGCACTTTTATTACAAAGAGTTGCTGTGGTATATTATTAGTACTTAATCATGATCTGCCTAATTGTCGATGTCTGTTATTGGCTGTATTTTTATTATTGTGATCAAATATTTGAGTTTCGCTGTTGATGTCTTTAATGAAATAAATATAATTGGCAAGACGCATTGGTTGACGACCCTTGTCTTCGGGCTCTGCGGCCGTTGCAAACGGCTAAGCAACATCTAAAGTTCTGCTCGAGCAGGAAAATATATACAACATATTTGCCACACATCTCGCTCAACGCTGACTCACAAGCAATAAGGCACAACTGAAGAACAATGCCTATTAGTTGCCTTTTTTGTTGGCGAAGGCTGCAATACTGCATTGTGCTGCCCACGCCAACGTTTATCTCAAATTATATACTTGCAGGCACGACGATTTGTTTAGCACTAATCGATTGCTATACGTGCGATGCTAGATCACGGATTTTAATATGATTGTTTCGATGGATTTAGTCACATTCAACAGGGTTTTTTATAAAGCCTAGTTCCTGAAATACGTTGTTTTACAACTTTTTTCCATGAGTTTACCTCAGGCTAATTTTTTTAAGTTCCTGGGTTTACCTACTATGTCGCAGCCTCCGGAAAGTCATTGGCCTTAACATCAGAATGATTTGTTACTGTTTTTTTAAATCCCTTCAATTGTTTACTTTTACATACATACATAACCTCACGCCTGTATCCCAGCGGGATAGGCAGAGACCAGGGACTGCCACTTGCCACGATTCTGGCAGATCATCTTCGCTTCATTAACGTTCATAAGTCGTTGCATGCACGCACGCCGGTTCCGGATACTTTTATCTTCCCTTTTGCTAATACATTCCCTTATTGGTCGATTATGTCCGCCTGGTACGTCCCTAGCTCTTTCACTCACATTCGCAGTACATATTTGTTTCGTCAATCTTTCTTCCTTCATCCTCTCCACATGTCCAAACCAACGCAACATTCCTTTCTCAATAGTAGTCACTGCATCCTCTTTCAGTCCACAACGTTCTCTAATCAGACTATTGCGTATTCTGCAACCTAACACTACACATACTTCTCAAGGAGCTCGCTTCACTCATTTGACCTCATTGTTTAGTTTTGATTTCTATTATTTGATTTTTTTTGTCATTTGTTATTTATTCCGCTATAATTTTAGCTGGCAACAACGTGGTATGGTTCAAGAGAAAATACACAGACAAATCCCGTAAATGGATAGGGAACCGTTGGCACTCTTCCGGTACGAAAGGCCAAAAAATACACTTCTGGACACATTTATTGGCCCACTTTGCGTTTTCAGTTTCGTTAAGTCCTTGCTAAAAATGTATATTAGGTCGAGCAAAAAGTGTTCATGCAGTTTTGAACCAGGCATATTCAATAGTCTTTAAATGTATCATGTTTAACACTGCATCAATAGTTTTTGTTAAATCTAGCAATCATATTTAAGTAGGGGCCATCAAAACCTAAACTCTAAGGTGGGCCAATAGATGTGTCCAGGAGTGTATTTGGTGGTTTTAAGATCATGCACGTTATGTCTCCTCGCCAATTGAAGGCATTTATACGAGTATTTTGCCTAGTCTGATCACTCCTCATCGCAGTCATCAGTCATCCATCACACGACTGTAGGCGCTAAATTCCAATGCAGATACTGCAGAGGACACTCACGCGCTAAATGACATTGCGCGTACGCGACGTTACAGCAGTTACCATGCCATGCGTTTCGTTTAATTTTGGCTCGTGTGTGTAGCGTTTTATGACCTAAGTAGACACTTATTGCTTTCCTCGTGCCTGCTTTGGATGACAAATTACTTGACGGGTACATACAACTAACGTTTTATTATTTTAAATTATTGAAGTGATGTCATAAAGTGATCTATCTGCTGGCATGAAATGTTTTATGATGATCTATGCCGAGTCTCTATGATAGAGATATTTCGTCTCAAGCTTGAGTTGATTGACATAGCTCAGCTTTTGCTTATAAGAAGTGGGTCGTCGTTTTCCATCGAGTTTGTATTCTATAATACGCAACTAAACATATGATTTGTCTGGAACTTTGACGCTCCATAATTTTGTTAAAATTAAGCGCAAATGAAGGCCTAATTTGATTGATGCCTTCGTGTACCTCCGCGCAACACACTCGTGGCGTGAAGGCATTTTATAGCAATGCCACAAACGCTAACGGTTAAAGAAAACATCGTGTGGAAACGGGTTTCCGCGGCCTGGCAATGACATTCCACGGAAAGATCTTGTTATTATAGGAATCTTCACGCTGAATATTTATGGAGCTTCGGAACGCGTTTAATGTGTAAAGCTGTAGTCGTAAAAATAGGTAAATTATTTTAACTCAAACTGAAATTTATGCGATCACTTTATCGGAAGACCGGAAACATTACAAAGGTTTTTGTGGAGACAGCTCCTTAATTACGCGCACCAAATACTGAACGATTACAATCGTCTAACTGTAAAATTCCTTGCTAATTGCTATCGCGAACTTCAGGATTCCGACAGGATTTGCTGCGTATAAGTAAACCCCTGAATTGTCAAACGCAGCGACGGCCGCACACCAGCTCGCCCACCTTACGATCCTGGTAGAGCTGCTTGGTGAAGATGCCAACGTCAGAAAGAAGTAGCGTGTCTCGGGGATGCTTACCTCTAGCAGTGGACGAATGTGGGCTGATGATGGAATTGGGATTTTGTATAGAGGTTGATACGATAATTTGTCGCTTGTAAAAGTAGCTGATGAACTTCGTGCTTGAACTAGACCTCACACAAATGGCGTCTCCGATGCGGGCAATTATCTCCACTAATCGTGGGATCGAAAGGCATTGTCTTTGGCACAGAATATATACAATAGAGAGGCTTGGCTTCTACATTGAATGCCCTGATGCCCAGCTGAAAGTATCAGTTGAAACTTGATTTTTTTTATTATTAAGGTTTACAATTCTTTACTACGCGCTCGACGAACATAACAACCTTCGTTAGATCATTGGCCTACTTATATAGAAGAATGTTCAGACTATTTAATACTTATCGAAACATTCAATGCATTTTATGCTTCAATGGGAGGAAAACCATAGATAAGTATTGTTTTGAAAAATAGTAATTTAACGATATCAACCCTTGTATGTCCCCATTGCTGGGGCACGGGTCTCTTCCTGCCTCGCAGGAAGCTTAGAATGGTCGAATGGACTTAGCCACCGTGGTGGGGTATAGACCCCACCACGGTGGCTAAGTCGGGGTTAGCGAAAAAATCAAAAGTAGAGTAAAAGCTGTTAATGACGTTGTTAATGACAAACTCTAAACAATGTTTCAGAAATTGTGCATTATAAAAATAACCCTGTATAACGGTTGACACTACGCTATGAATTTGCTAGAAAATTCTTTCTTGCTTATTGCTGTCTAAGATATAGGTAAGTAGGTAATTCTGGTAGTTACTTACTAAAAACCGGAAAGAGTCAACCTATTGTTGTTCAATTGGCTTCGAGGTATAGCGTTGTTGCATAAGTTTAAAGATTTTGATCTTTCTAGGGTACGAGGTATGCTTACTGCTCCGTACATCCTGTTAGATGTTTATCTTTAATCTTTTAATTAATATTTGATAAGAAATATGAAGGAAATATTCACAAATAATTGTTGATGACCGAAGGTTTAACTTAATAACTTCATCGCCTTTAGGATGAGAATGGCTCGTTTAAAACACTAACACACTTGCAAAACCCATAAATACCTACAATATTTACATACTACTTCACCTTGACACACCAATGTATACAAAACGTAGAGTACAGTAACAGTCAGTTAATTTGGGAGGCCGCGTCGGTTCGCTCGATGCGAAAACTTGCGAGTACTTTTGGCAGTAGGCTGGTGACATCTGCGGAAGAAACGATAGTAGGGGGGTGCAAAGGTTGTGTATAGTGAAGACCAGGAACTGATAAACGCAACGGAAGCCACTACGAAGGAACATGGATCGGGGGCGCTGAAAAGACGCGAAACGTTGTTGTATATGTATAGAAATCGTGTATTCGCCTCGTCTCTTCTGTGTGGGTTCCCATACCTTCAGTACCGTTTGTATGAATAGTAGATTGTTAAAAACCTATTTAGAGGCTAAAAATTTCACCCATGCCGGGATTCGAACCCGCAACCTCTGGCTATCCGTACCAGCGCTTTACCAATTGAGCCAATGGGCGACTCACGGCATCAGTGAAATTTCGAACCTCTTTACAATATTCTCTGTATTACGTACAGGCAGCGACATCTGACTTAAGCAAATTGCATTACTTACAGCCCCGACTACCTACTTTGCAGTTAGGTTTTAACATCGGAACGCTATCACTGTACCCACATGATTACACTATTTTTATTTTTAATGCACTAACCCGTGCTAAGGAACAAATTTAAAAACCTATTTAGAGGCTAAAAATTTCACCCATGCCGGGATTCGAACCCGCAACCTCTGGCTATCCGTACCAGCGCTCTACCAATTGAGCCAATGGGCGACTCACGGCATCAGTGAAATTTCGAACCTCTTTACAATATTCTCTGTATTACGTACAGGCAGCGACATCTGACTTAAGCAAATTGCATTACTTACAGCCCCGACTACCTACTTTGCAGTTAGGTTTTAACATCGGAACGCTATCACTGTACCCACATGATTACACTATTTTTATTTTTAATGCACTAACCCGTGCTAAGGAACAAATTTAAAAACCTATTTAGAGGCTAAAAATTTCACCCATGCCGGGATTCGAACCCGCAACCTCTGGCTATCCGTACCAGCGCTCTACCAATTGAGCCAATGGGCGACTCACGGCATCAGTGAAATTTCGAACCTCTTTACAATATTCTCTGTATTACGTACAGGCAGCGACATCTGACTTAAGCAAATTGCATTACTTACAGCCCCGACTACCTACTTTGCAGTTAGGTTTTAACATCGGAACGCTATCACTGTACCCACATGATTACACTATTTTTATTTTTAATGCACTAACCCGTGCTAAGGAACAAATTTAAAAACCTATTTAGAGGCTAAAAATTTCACCCATGCCGGGATTCGAACCCGCAACCTCTGGCTATCCGTACCTCCTTCGTTCGTGGTTCGTTCTATTCGTGGCCACTCTACTTTTCATTTCGAATATGAGGAAAATAAAAACTATTTTTTAATATTCAAATCTTAGCATACAACTTATTACCCTTACCTATTTTTTTGAATTCCGCCACAGAAACATATAACAGATTAGTATCCTGCCAATTTGTCGACTTTTAAAATTTTAAGTATGGAACTCACCGCGTAATTGTTGCGGCTTATTCCGCTCAAAGAAGTTTAGCGCAAACTTCTCAGTTCACATAAAACTCTTCACAGCTGACAGTAGTTCTATTTTTAAAGTTCATTCCGGCCCTTAGGTGGGAAGTAATTTGAATGAGTTTTTCCCTCTCTATGGAGGGAAGAAGGATTTTCCACCCAATAATCAGATCAAAACAAAACTACTTTCCGAGTATAAGAAATGAAGAAGTCTTTTGCGTGTCTTTTCCGAGACCCTTCTGGTGTGGGAGCTGGCTAGGACGTCCATCAGCTCGCTGCGCTGACGGTCTGGGGTAGATTGCTGGATTGTAGGCCGGAAGGATGTGGCGTGCTCGGGAGAGGCGTATGTCCCGCAGTGGACGAGTACTGTCCGACTGATTTCTTGAAAACTTTTACGCGACTGCAAAAGCAACGGAATGTTTCTCTGTATTCAAAAGGTCCTACCTACACCGTCAGTGATAGTTTCAGTAGTGGTACAAACGACAACTTTATGTTTTAGTTGCAAAGTCACCCGAACGTAACAGAATAGAGTGCACGCGTGTATACGTAAATGTAGAAATTCCGATGTTAAAATGTAACTGCAAAGTAGGTACTCAGGGCTGCAAGTAATGCAAATTACTTCAGTCAGATGTCGCTGCCTGTACGTAATACAGAGACTATTACAAAGAGGTTCGAAATTTCACTGATGCCGGTGAGTCGCTCATTAGCTCAGTTGGAAAGAGCGCTGGCACGGATAGCCAGAGGTCGCGGGTTCGAATCCCGGCATGGGTGGAATTTTTAGCCTCTAAATAGGTTTTTAGAAGTAGAAGCGCTCGTGGCCTAGGCGAACCGAGTGATTGGAATCAATCACTTGGTTAAGCAACAACAGGCGCGGTCAGGTACGGGATGGGTGAGCGTTCCGTGACTACCGCTAGTGGCATTTTTCCGAGCGCTTCCGTGCTTCGCAAGGCACGTTAAGCCGTTGGTGCCGGCTGTCATGTAATGGTAGTCGTTAAGCCATGTCGGAGGCCTTATGGGCGGCTTGATAACTTCTGACAGTAAGGCCCGCCACTGTCTTACAATCCTCCACCAACCCGGACTTGGCCCCCGTGGTAGAGTATGGCCTAACCTTCCTGCGATGCAGGAAGAGACCCGTGCCCCAGCAGTGGGGACATACAAGGGTTGATAACGAAATAAGTTTTTAAAAGATGTAGAAAAGTTGCTGTTAAATGTAATGAACCTAGTTGTTCTAAATGTCGTATAAAATGAACCAGCATAGTATTAAACATCTAATTTTGGTTGAATGGCATGTGCCAACTGCCAATGTACAAAACAAATTCGCATGTGCAAATGAAAAATTCGGCACAGTGCCTCAATGACCTCAGTCTGTTACGACACTGCATCGACAATGAGTTGATCTGATTCAGTGACGGACTGGCGAATGTGTGACCGCCCCATCCGGTGGTAGGTCACATCCACATATCTGTGATCACATCATAGAGCAGTCTTTGTGAGAGAATGTCTCATTCATAAATCATCGTCATATTGCCAACTGACTGCTGTGCCGCATTTCATAAAACTATAGACTCCATAATTTCTTATGACAATTCCATATGCATTGCCTAGCCCAGTCATCCTACATGTTAATGTGTGGGGTAATCGAAATATGTGGGCCAATCGCCTTGCAATGTACATTGAATCGTCATGCACTATGAAATGTAGTTCTGTGAAATTGGATGTAGTTCGACACAGGTACATTGCCTCGAATAACATGTAGGTAGATACACACTATAGTATCTAAGGGGAGAGCAAACGTCTAATATTGATATCAGAAACTTGCCCTATTGTCATGTAAATTTTATGTAAACATTCGTACGCTGTCGAACATTGATTGATTGACAACGAATCAATGGAGAAAGCGGAGTGGGACGGCAGGTAGATAGCTCGATCAACGAGTGCCTAAGTATTATCTAGTTTCTCATTGTTCCCGTTTCTCAGCTTCTCTCTTATCCAACGATGGGCCATTGGAAGACTAGTGGGTTATTGCAAAACTGGTTCATCGGATTTGCCTGAAGTGTTAACTTTATGTTAGAGTGAATCTTCTACGTTGGACAGTTTTTTTTTGTGATGACACAACGTCCCAGACTAGAGTCACGCTCGGTTGAATGTGTAGCAGACAGCTTTTTGTGCACTTTGAATGACCTACTGATGGCATAATAGAATAAAATGCTACCAATTAGTCAATCACGTACGTTGTTGCTCCAAAATGTAGGGCAAAGATTTACGACAGACCGATATTTCTATCTTATACTTTGAAGGGATACAGTGATACAATGTTTACCTCTTTTAACCCTAGACACCTAACCTTCTCACATAGCTCATTATACCTAACCATTCGTCAATTCGACGACCATTTTTTGAAGTGTTAAGTTTTAAATAAAAATTTGTTGTTTTTGGTACGTTTATTGCACTGAGATTTCAAGCATACTTTATATTGTTTAATAAAATAATTTGTTGTTATTTATCACATAAGTACTCTTACTTATTTTCCTTTCTGTTTAAAATGGCACGCGTTTCTACAGATAAAACCCGACATTTTTATGAAAATATTAATTACAACCGAAATTTAAAAAAGTAGTTGTTTATTTTAAGGGAAAACTTAAACTGTAGACATTAGAAAAAGAAAAATTTTCTTTTTTTACGCCCATTCAGTACAAAAATAAAATTTATATTCGCTACAAATTGCGATTTTGTACGTATTTTTGTAAAATTTCGAAAAAACATGGTACTTGGCAGCCGGAATTTATTGCCTCTCGCCAACCCGCGACGAACACCGAGTTGACAAGAGACACCACGGTTATCCGCACACGCACCAAAAAGATACAACAATTTTTCTGTCGCGTATTCGTCGAAACGACGAAGGTTAGGTGTCTAGGGTTAACGAATATGCGAAAGTACGCCACGAATCAATTTTGTAATTAATTATCCTCTCCTTTGTTTCAGATAATGATGAAGTAGCCAAAATCAACCAGCTACCATGTCTTCAACGCTACATTCGGACATCGTGTCAGAAATGTTTGGATGACAAAGGTGTGATATGTTTTTTACTCTAAGTACTCTAATGGGTACTCAGAATGTCAAATATCTTCAACAGATTTCAGTATCATGGTCGGCAGTCTTCTTGATTAGTTCAGCCGTAAGCCACACCCGCTTTTTCATATTACAGGTACATGTACGACGTATGTTAATACTGCAACAAAAATAAACTTAAAAAACAATTGTCAACGGCAGATATCCTTGAAAGTTAACGAAGAAAGTTAAAAATTAGAAACCAACCTTAAGCGTCATAATTTCAGGGTGCCTGAGGTTCCAGAACAGTGACCATGGCTCAGTCGGCACTCGGCCTGGGCGGGGAACGCCGGTACTCCGTTCCCTCCAACCCTATGATGGTCCACGATCCTCGGGGAATGCACTCGGAAGACCTGCACGCTTGGTCCATTTACAGGTAGGTAACTATTGGATACCATTCAACGACCGCTACTACTTTAGTGCTCCCCCAGTAGTTAAAAGACTAAAGAAGAAGAACTATTTTGTAGGTATACATTTTTTGAAACATGAGTAAAGATCACAAGATAGAATAATTTCGGATCAGAGTAAGGCTTTGCTTGTTTTCTTAACATCCAGAGAATAAATTCCATGCTTCAAGCTATCGTGCTTCAAATAAGTGTAGTATGCTACATAGCAGTGTAACGTGCCATCAATGTACCTAACTAACATTAATATCTGAAGACACTAGCTACGAAACAAACAAGCAATGGATTAACGAAGCAGTAAAGAAATGAAATGTGGGTTTTTTATAAAATTATAAATAAAATTAACATAAAAAAGCGCAGATAACTGAATATAATTAAGAATATTTTGGCTTTAACAATACAAGCGTGAAACATAATTAGCAAAGTATGCCATCAGCTCATTATATTTTTTTTCAGACAAAACCTGAACTCAGATTTCACTGACAGCGCGTTAGGGAGTACGGACAAGAGTCCTCTACCATATGGAAACTTTCAGCTTCGGGACACCACCGTTCAGTCGATCCTTGCCCACCCTAGATATGGACCAAAGTAAGTAGAAAGCCTAATGGTTTAAGTAATATATGGAAATGGGTATTATTGGGGAAATGGGGGGAGAAATGGGGAAAATGGGTAATATAATAAAACTCAAGCAGTTGATAGATCGGTTGCTTCATATTCGAGGGGCCCTATTCCAGACTTTTTCTCTAAGTTGCGTACATTTGTGAAATTGTATAGGCAATGCCACTCGCTAACTGTGAAGGAAAGTACCTAACAGTGAGGGAACCAAGTGTCGGAAGTGGTCATATTTTATACCACAGTGCTTTAAATCGACAATCCTCGGTGGGGTTTCATGGTGATTAAGCCCATGCTTTTTCAATCTCTCTATATTTGAGAGAAGGTATGTGCCTTGCTGCGTGACGTAATCTATAATATAAAAATGAATCGGTGCTTTGGGGAAACAGCAACTAACCCCTACTGTGCAGTACTACAGTTCCCGCTCGTTGTATCAAAATGAAGATTTTTGTAGCAATAATTACTAAGCCAAGCAAACTTCACACAGTTCTTGTTCACTGTGTTATTTATCCCTATCTAAACGAAATTCTCAGTGATCCAAGACCAGAGCAAAAGTTTTCAATTTGCCAATGCCTATTCAAGGAAAGAATCTTTCCAAACTCAGGTCAGCTCTCGGCTCCAATATGTACACCTACCTGAAGTTCGGTCTCCCGCGGGTCTTCCCACCGAACCACAACGGCTCGCAGAGATCCGGCACGCCGAAGCCCAAGACTTCGATAGGTAGCGGCATGAAGCCTGCTCCCAGGATACACAGGCAGAGTAGAGGCATCCGGGAGACGTCCTCGGGTTACGACAGCTCCGATAACGAGACCACGACGAATTATCAAAAATACAGTCGAAAGTACAGGTCCGATCCCGATTTTCGGATGCAGAATCTTCATCCGTCTTACCAGGTAAATTAGCTAGTATCAAAACAAGAATTTATTCTTGTTGTTTGTATACAATTTTTTATTTTATTTACATCGTTCTTTATTTTATTCAGGACACAAACACTCATACAGAAAAGCTATAAAAGTATGTGTATACAAAATTAGACCTGGAGGTTCCTTAAGTAAACTCTCATATCAAACTCTCTTAAATCACTCTTATGCTGTTTAGACTTTTAACTTTAGTAGGTATCTTAGTTAAACCTTTCTGTGATATTACGCGTAGGTATGTATGACCAATAATTGTGATGGGTACCAAACATTGGAAATATTCAACGTCATTTAGTTCATTATTTATTTGGAACCGGTTAAGCTCATTCGACTTTTTATGGTGAGAGTCCGGAAGACGTCCGACCAGGTTTCGCTTTGATCTAATATCAGGTTGCAAATCAATACGAGTAACGTGTAGTGCTTACGAAAGTTATAGTTAAAAAAAGTCATTCATTTTGTCGAAAGAACTGACAAAACCAATTTTGAACACCATAACTCAACTTGAACGCTGTTCTATTCTGGTTCTACTACTGCTCGTTTCCATATTTCCTCAGCATCCGTCAGGCGTCCCCTTAGTGGCCATGCACCAGGCGGGAATCCGCAATGAAAACCACTGGACTAACTCGAGAAACAAGTCCATGAGCGAAGCGAATCTCTTGGGAATCGATGGTCGGCCGCACCAGCGCGCACAGTACGGGACCAACCGACGGAGTAGCGTCGCGGACTATGCTGTGGATAATGACCACCATAGGTGAGAGTTTTTGTGATATTTTTAGCCATTAGGACCTAGTCAAGTCGCTAGACATCAGCCTATCATCAGATGACCAGGGAGCCGATTCTCGCCCATGCGTACTGAAAGCGTGGACGCAAAATATTCGAAGGGTTGGTAATTTGTTGCTTAAAAATAAGATAACTCGACGGAGTCATGAGACATTTATTTTCCCATTGGAATTCAATGTAGCATGGCGTTCGGAATACAGATTTTGGCTGTCATGAATTCATATCGTATACCTAAGCCGTAACGAACTTAGAGTCCATCCAACGAGGTCACGTAGCCAGCATACTGAGAACCCTTCCCAGAGGCATTGATTATCTAAGGGTGTTATAAAAGTTTTTTAAGCCATTTAGGTTAATTACTCACCTACTATTGTGTCAGTATTTCTAAGAGATCTGCTATTTAGATCAAGATGGCAGATTTATACACCAACGGTATTGCAGCTGGAGTCTCCATCAATACTTACATTGAAAAAGAAGACATTAAAATTGCCACAGATCACAGAATATACAACGCTAAAAAAACAATTGGAAAGAGTACAAAACTATTGGTAGCTCGTAAAATGCTGATATTCACAACTGAGGCTGATACCTAATAGTAACAACAACGGCTGAGCGTCAGCGGTCAGCGTTCCAGGAATCAGTTTCCCGACCAGTGGTTCTTTATTGCACTTCCAACTTTCCACCACTTAGTCGCGTCCGCACCAACCACCTGTTCAAGGCCACTAATTACATCCTCAAATTAAACACTTACTAATTTCCTAATCTCGCCGTCTTTCCCAGCTATCTAATGTCGCCGTCGCACCTCGGCGGGCGGATGTCCAAGGCCGGCAGCCATATGTCGCTGGCGCAGTCGCGGAAGCTCTCCACGCTTCGACCTGGTGACCACCTGGACGGCTACACGCATTCCGCTTACATCTATCCTAATTATTACGTGAGTAGCACACTTTATTGGCAGATTATTGCCAAAAATACAAAATAGCAATTTCAGTTTATTTCGACCTAACATCGCTAGTGATGTAGAAGCACAGAAACAACTTAAACTCTTAGAATAATAATGTAGCAGAAATAATTTTTAAATGACAAGTGATCTATAAACGTAGCCTATGATAAAAGTAATGGATTTTAATAATAACTCAATACGGATATTGTTTATAAAGTAAAGAGAATTCAAATAGAACTTAGAAAATTGAAGAGGCCTTGAAAATTGAACATCGAAATAGAAGGAAAAAAATTAACGGAACTTGTTTTTATGAAAAGCCAGCATTCTTCACTTTCCTTATCTTTTTCAGGTAAACACTTTAGAAATCACTGCACCGGAAAATAAGTCAACTCTACTGGTGTCAGGTCTCAGTTTTGAAGTCAAATCGGGAGAAATCCTGGCCGTCTTAGCGACATCGCAACCTGAGGCGAGTGGGCTGTTGGACGTGCTAGCAGGCGTTCGGAAGGTAAACATTTTTACTTCGACTCTAAAGACAAAGAAAACTTCCCTCTTCCCGCTTCCAAATCTCCGATTTTTTGCAAATAAGTTACCGTAATACCAACTCGATGGACCATCGTGAAGAGACAACATTGGTGTAGCATGGCGAAACACGGTTTTTTATCCTCCTCGCCAACTTGCACTAAATTATTTTCATGAGTTTCGTGTGCAAAAAAGCGTGACAATGATAGCTTATGCGTTTGTCTAAGCGTTCACATGATGTCTAATCGATCACTTTTATTTGTGGTCCATCAAGTTTGCCGACGTGAAGAGGTTAAGATCGTCGTGTCGTAGGTAGGTATGCACTCTAAAAATAAGATTGCTTGAATTTAACTTTTCATTGTAGATAGCAAATATTCTTCTAAAGTTCACTTCAGTTTTGAGGTCCGTAATTTTTTATACGAAATGATTGGCCGTCTACTGACTGGACTGGTATCAAAACTCCTTGCTTCACTCCAGAAACTGACGGGCGACATAGTCCTCAACGGGCAGCCCGTGGCGTCATCAACCCTGCGTAAAGTGGCAGCGTACGTCCGGAAAGACACGTCACTCTGTCCATCAATGACGGTGGAGCACACGCTGCGATTCCACGCGGCGCTCCGCCGGCCGAGACATAACCACAGTCATGTCAAGATGGATGACAGAGACCGGGTATGAAACTGACAGTATTTGTTTGACTGTAGACCCACTAGACCTGATGTAAGTTCATTACATTACATCAGACCATATTCAGCTACTGCTACTACAACTACTGCATATTGAAATGCATATAATTTTCACTTTACATGTCTAACGAGCAACCACACCAACTAAGAAACCAATAACGAGCTCTATTCTAGGGTAACATAATAGTAAATGTCGAATTTATTTTGGCGTCCGCATTTTGTAGCCGAGGAAGCGATTTTTTGTCTTCATTTTTAATTTATAAACTGTTAAATAAAAGTCTCTTTAAACTGTCATTAATGCCTCAAGTATAAGTGATTGTTGTGTCTTATTTCGCTTGAAGACAAATAAATATATTCTATTCTATTTTTTGAGCGGGAATTTGACTAGTCACATACGACATTAATTAAGTACTGCAAATGACGACCTTGAAAACATTGGTCCTGACGTTTCAATCCTGCAATAATATAATTCTGTACCCAAATGGGCAAAAGTATCTTAAGCTGTGGATTATCTATTAATCTTCTTCGTCTGATCTTTTTGTAACAAATTCCTCCAGATAAACCTGCTGATCGAAGAGCTTGGACTTGAACAAGTGAGAGACACAAACGTGGGGCGCCTCACACGGTCTGAGATCCGCCGCCTCAATGTAGCCTGCCAACTTCTGCTGGACATGGCAATTTTAATACTAGATCAGCCCACCAAGGTAATATAATAGATGTTACTATTCACGCGGTCCCTACCACAGAATCTTTACAAAAACTTACAGCAAACTGTAGTTAAAAAACCCATTTAGAGGCTAAAAACTGTAGTTATACATGGAAATTGAAAGACAAAATGCTCTGAAATATTAAATTTTTGAGTGGCTCTGTGTTGCAGATGAAAATGCATTCAGTTTTAAAAAGACTATCGGCCAGTTTTTGAATTGAGAATTTGGCTAAGTAAATAGTTAACTGTATTGCTGTCTCTTCGAATTTCTCAGAAACGAGCGTGACAGAACGTTACTTAAGTATTTACTTATTAAAATTCGCAATTTAGAAACCGGCCCTATCCGTTCTTAGTGTATCGATTGACTCTCAGTGTTGTGCTCAAGTTCTTTTGGTTTTTCAGGAAATGGATATCTTCGACACTTTCTTTCTGGTAGAATATTTAAGAAACTGGGCCAGTACGGGGAGGGTGGTTATAATGTCTCTACACCCGCCGACGTACGAGATCTTCTCTATGCTCACTAAGGTAAATCAACGTTATCCGAGACAAATACAATTTGTCATAACACAATATTCATATCTCATAGCTTAATCTGTTCTCTAGTAAGTGGTGATGGATAGTGCATTGGTAGAAAGCCTGCCTCACATCAGAGTCCTGGTTTTGATTCAGGCATGTATGAATAGCATGTGTGACTTCGTACATTTATGAATTTGTAGTAGCAATACCACTTGTTAGCAATCCCTCTTGTGCTCGTAAGCGTTTTTCATGTGAAAGAGAGAACGGAATACCATTTACGTGCCAGGTTTCTCTATGGTTTATACTCTTTATCAATTGAAACTCGGGTGTATTATGTGAAGACCACTTTGATGTAAGTCCTATAATAATCAATGTCCACTGGCTCTGGCTGAAAGATGTTTGTTTATATACTTTAGATGGTTTCAAGATGGCGGATAGCGTTTTCGCCGTTACGAATTAAACGAGGAAAAAATTTTTTTACTTTGCAAATTTTGCAGCCATCCTGCATACTTAGCAAAATCAATATATTTCGGTTTCTTACGTTAAATACTATAGGAAATATTCATTTATCGCGTCAAATTTGATACGTGTCAAATAGCGGATTATATATTAACTGTTAAATCATGCAATTGTCCATTCCCTTCGCAGGTAGTTCTGATATCTGCTGGGAGGACTATGTTCAGCGGGTACAGGAGAGACATGTTGCCATATTTCGCCTCAATCGACTATCCTTGCCCCGCGTACAAGAACCCTTCCGACTACTACTGTAAGTGACATTTTACGTTAGGATTTGACAGCGACAATTCTCTGTTATATACAAATATTGCTTGCGATAATATCCTAGCCACATAGCACAGCTATCTGTGAAGGAAACCATCGTGAAGAAACCTCAGTGTCTGAGGTGTTTACACACCTCAGTACATGAAAATGCTAATTTAGGGTGGGCACGCGTCGTAAATAGTCCCATAATCTCTCTGAGAGAAGGGCCTAAACCCTATAGTGTGATGATAATAATAATAATAATTTCAAGAATTTAGTTAAGTTATCCTTATTATCAGAAAGTGCTAGGGTGCAAATCTTATGTAAAAAGGCTTTATAAAATCTCTGGTAAAACTATTGTAAACGAGACTGCTCCCACAGTCAAACCAAGTAATTATTTTTGTGGGGCCTTATTATAACATTATGTAACGTGTTTTTTTTTATTTTAATAAATACATACCTAAAATACAATGTATATAGACTGTATTCATGATTTATGTGCACTTGGGGCGTCTCGGTCCTCAAACCCTAGTCCTGCCCTACCCCTCCGAGATACACGCTAATTCATTACGAGTTTACGATGTTGTTATTTATCTTTTCAGTGGACCTGGTCACCTTGGACGATTTATCTCCAGCGGCGATGTTGGAGTCATCGTCCCGTATCGAAGCCCTGGCCGGCGTATTTGCAGGAGCACAGGCGCCCCCTGAACCTCCACCGCCAGTGCCTTTACCTGCACCCCATAGGGCTCCGAATGGCTTGTTGAGGGCCGCTGCTTTATTTCAGTAAGTTCTTCCGCTTTTTCTTGGTCTAACTTGACACAGGTTACCAATCGATTTCCTCAAGACGTGCTTGCGTATTCTTGGATTTTCTGAAATGTCTTTACCCAGCTACTCTATTTCAAAAACCTATTTAGAGGCTAAAAATTTGACCCATGCCGGGAATCGAACCCGCAACCTCTGGCTATCCGTGCCAGCGCTCTACCAATTGAGCCAATGGGCGACTCACAGCATCAGTGAAATTTCGAACCTCTTTACACTATTCTCTGTATTACGTACAGGCAGCGACATCTGACTTAAGCAAATTGCATTACTTACAGCCCCGACTACCTACTTTGCAGTTAGGTTTAACATCGGAACGATATCACTGTACCCACATGATTACACTATTTTTACTCTATGATTACTCTGTTTCAGTAAAATTTTTGATGAGCTTAATTTTTTAGTCATACACTGCATAAAGCAGCGTTTACTGTATCATCGACCATGACCGCAATCTACTCTGTAACAGTATCTGTCTTTGGCATTTTGTAACATGGTTGTTGTCATATTATTTTCTTATCTGGACTTACTCAATCTTTCTTCAACAGAAAAACCCTCGTGTTCACGCAAATGACAACGATGTCCAACCTGATCACGCGAATCCTAATTGCAGCTATCATGTCTCTCATCACCGGCACTGTCTTTTGGGATCTGCCTTCAACCGACGCCAAGGTAAAAGTTCATTGTCCGGACGTCGCATGGCAAAACTCGGTAGCTTTCGAAATACGAGAACATTATTTTTGTTGCGTGTGCATGTTGGTTCGAACCCCGGCTGGGGACAAAAAAAAAAACACCAGGTCTTGGATGTTTACATGTTTGTGATGTCGTTGTTTCTGGTTCCCACGACACAGGGTATCCTAGTGTAGGGCCAGAAGCAATGTATGTGCCTATATGTAAATGTTATGTTATACATATAGTTGGGGACATTCAATTCGAGAAAAAAGTCAAAAGCTGAGCCCACCACTATGTGCGATGTAGTGAGACTTAAAATAGGAAGAGAGACTAGAGTGCTCCTGCGCCAATGCCAATTGTGCCATTACACCTGCACTCTGGAGGACCTAATAGAGGCTAAGGCTGCTGCGATTGCAGTGGCCAACGATTGGTCAGGAAGAATATAGACTGGTCGAATCGCTGACACGAAAAGAAGAAGTGCATAGCCGGAACTGTAGCTTATTGCCAGCAATTCAGTAGATCCCACTGGTTGAAGTTGTAAACACGGTGGTTCTCCAGAGCTTTTTCACCAGTAAAGTAAATTTTGACTTCAACAGCATCCTCACAGGTCTAAATGACAGAGAGAACTAGACCTCATTAATATTATTTTTATTTTCAAAACGTAGAAAGTAGGTAGTTAACAAGAAAAGTCGGCAGACAGTCAGATCAAGATCAGTCTCAGAATCAGCGCTAAACTAACACGACACTAATACCGACCTGATTCGTAGTTGACCAGGCAGATAAGAGGCCCAGGCACTCACGAGCAGTTGATTTTAAGACCATTTTTTCCAGCTAACCCAGAACGACCGCGTAGGCTACCACTACACGGTGATGTGCCTGACCGCGTGGCCGATCATGCTCTGGCTAAGTGTCCGCGAAGCTAGTTCTATGAGACAGCACGTGGAGCGAGATATAGCCGTGGGGCTGTATTCGCGGATTGTGTTTATCATTTGTGACGTAAGTTTTCATTAGATTTCTCTTGTTAACTTTTGTGACGTTTAATATTTTGGTATCATTGACTTCCATTATATGTATGCCCAAGAAAGATCCTCGTTAGGAAAATCCTAAATGTAGAATTATTTTGACCATAATCGCGGTTAAAACAATTCTGCTGCTCGGGTCGTTGGGACGAATCTTTAAAGACGCTAAGTATGTCTCACTCGCCATTGTCATTTGGTTTAGAGTGTTAATTTGCTGCCACAGTATCTAAAGGCGATTAGATGACAAAAATCAAAGTTTGATCGTGATTTGTATTCTCTAAACGTTATGACAAAGTTTCATTGCGATCTAGCATGTCGTGTGTGAATAAAAACCAACAAACTACGTTGGTATGGAAAATGCTATTTCAATGGCCACCTTATTTATTTCAAGAGTTACAGAGTTCGTATAATCCTACTATCTTATCGAAAGTAATGGTTTTTATGAACAAGTACCAGTCTTAACCATGTGATGTTATTCTTTCAGCAATTCTTGGAGATATGGTCGGCAGTGATTACGTGGTTGGCTTATCTGGTTCCAAGTTATGCAATGAGTGGCTTGTACGCTCAGTCAACAGCCTCCTTCGATGGGTTCTATCTGTATTTAGGTTTGTATTTTATCCTAAAATATTTTGCTGAACCAAGAATATATTTCCGAATATTTAAGGTTTGGCTATAAAGTGTTACAGAGCAACAAGCAACTTCTGGGTGGATGTTTTCCTAAAACTTTTGTACCTTTTCAGGTTACATGATCCTCTACCTAATCAGCACTCAAATGCTGTGCCGAGCGTCCATATTTCTAATACCGATGGAGAAAACAGCTTCCGTAATCGCTGGCCTATGCCTCCTGCTGACCACCTTAGTAAACGGCGTAATGTTACACCAAGAAGACTTCCCGCGATATGTGAAGTGGCTGGAATACGTGTCACCATCTAGGTGGCTTATCCCGGAATTACTGAAGATGGAACTGAGCGAGATTGCGCTGAAGAGCAGTATTAATAAGGAGATGAGGTGCACTAATAAACAGGTCAGTGAAATATATTAAACAGAAGAGACGTGAGAAGATTAAACTTAGCTAATTCAGTGTAAGCAAAGAACTTATTGTTTGTGGAATAATGGCTCGGGGTCAACTAAACATTCAAAACTTCAACCATACAAAAGTTAAGACCAGATTTATAGACTGCTTAGGGAAAATTTGGTCCTAATCTAACCCAACTAAGTAATGACTGTTACCCCATGTCTGTATGTAGCTTAGATTCAATCCAATGTAACCTAACACTACCTATCTCATTCTCATTGCAGAGACCCTACCAAGACATAATAGTGCAGTCACCGTGCCCACCGCCCAACGGCACTCAAGTTCTTTTCAACTACGACTATCTATCTTCAGACAATCTCTGGCAGTGGACCCAAGAGGGATTCCTAGTGGCCCTAGCAGTGTTATACGCTGTGTTTGCTCTAATCGCCATTCTAGCTTTTGTTTTCGATTGCACGAAGTTCGGGAAGAGCAAGGAGCGGCGGGCTATGAAGGGGCATAAGGTGACTGTTAATACGCCTTAAAAGAGGAAAGGCATAAATGTGGTGTTGAAGAATTCAGAAAGATTGCGGAGATTAACTTTCTGGACAGTGTCTAAACTGCAAATAAACTTGTACGCCACGGCCTACTTACACTTTTTCGAGTACAGCCAATTACAGTGTACTATATGTACTTGATAGTCCATAATATACTCTACTGAAAACTCAGTTGAAGAAATCCAGCCAAAATGCTGAAAAATCACCGAATCATAATGAGTTTTGCGCTTGAATACGATAAAGGAAATTAATTCAGCAGCAGAGTGTTCTGTTAAGAACAAAATATGCCGAAATATCTGTTGTAAACGTCACTAAACTAGGCTTAGCCTACTCACATTTTGTGACGAACGAGTCCATATTTCATGTGCCAGTTTCACGAACTTATTTAAGTAGGTACTTAGATAGATATTTTCTGACGCATTTATTTTGGTGCTTTGTGAAATTGGCTCTTGAATACCTACCTAGGATTTGTAATTTTGATTGGAATTACGAGTATTACCCAGGTAATATATTAATATTAATCTAATAAATAATATCTAAGTTAATGTACAAAACTTATCACTAGTTAGGTGGCCAATATATTATTTCCCAAAGGAAGATTAACATTTCCTTAAGAGACTGATTGTCTTCCGTCCATTTAAAACAAAAACTTATTTTCGGTAAGGATTTACTTAAGAGCAACTAAACTTAGGTATGATTGAGTCAACTGATTGCAGAGCTCGAGTTTTAGGTTAACTGTAGTTTAAATTACTTTTACTAAAACCAGGGTTTAGCAACACATTTTCTTTCTTCTTTCCTCATATTGTAAAAATGTGGCGTCTAAAGAAAATATTTTTTTATTCCATTTGTTTTCTTCGGACAGTTAAAACACCATTTTAAAAAACTCAACCTCTAGATTTTGTTGTGTTTGAAAGCAAATGCGTTATGTCGTCTCAAGCAGTTGCTGGTAGAAAAATGATAAGCAAATATTATCACTGCAAAGTACTGTAGTACAGTAGACCTTACCGCTCATACCGTGTATTTAAACGAATAAAGAGACGCACCTGGTGGTGAGGTTTAAGCAGGGTAAGACACCTCTAAAATGCGCAATTCCACTCGTCACCTACAGTTTAATATTTATTTTCTGAATAAAAAAAAGATTCTTTAATAGACTCTCAATAAAAAAAAAATTGAGCTCCATGGTTTTTTTGATACCAAAATCAGAAAAATCATGAAACCTCAAAAATAAATAGCGGCGCTGTCGGATAAATAATACTTTGAACCATATGTGCTAATTAAATTTCTGTGCTATGGAATTGATAGTGTAAGCGTACATTTCATAAATTTAGGTAAACGCAAATATTTGAAAAAAAGTATTAACCAGAGGAAAAAACTCATGAAAAAAAAGTTTTCGTAAAACATTAACTTTCACCGACATTTTCAGGAATTGATCATTTTAAAGGGAAATTA
Source organism: Yponomeuta sedellus (assembly GCA_934045075.1). NCBI lineage: Eukaryota > Metazoa > Arthropoda > Insecta > Lepidoptera > Yponomeutidae > Yponomeuta > Yponomeuta sedellus. The sequence goes on along the minus strand of OW203726.1, from coordinate 5,395,460 downwards.
TGTATTAAGGTGGTTAGGGATGCTAACTAGCGCTACTAGTGGAATAAAAATCATAACTTTTATTATAATACGTTTATACGAGTAAGTATCTATAATTATACTATTTTTATTTTTTAATGCACTAACCCGTGCTAAGGACAAATTTAAAAACCTATTTAGAGGCTAAAAATTTCACCCATGCCGGGATTCGAACCCGCAACCTCTGGCTATCCGTGCCAGCGCTCTACCAATTGAGCCAGTGGGCGACTCACGGCATCAGTGAAATTTCGAACCTCTTTACACTATTCTCTGTATTACGTACAGGCAGCGACATCTGGCTTAAGCAAATTGCATCACTTACAGCCCCGACTACCTACTTTGCAGTTAGGTTTTTACATCGGAACGATATCACTGTACCCACATGATTATACTAGTATAACTCTAAATAGGTTTTTAAGTATCTATAAGTGAGCATGGGAAATCTTAACTGCCTGTACGTAATACAGAAAACATTGTAAAGAGGTTCGAAATTTCACGGTGAGTTGCCCATTAGCTCAGTTGGAAAGAGCGCTGGTACGGATAGCCAGAGATCGCGGGTTCGAATCCCGGCATGGGTGGAATTTTAGCCTCTAAATAAGTTTTTAAAATTGTCCTAGGCACGGGTTAGTGCATTAAAAAAAATGTTAACTGTGACAACTATTTTTAGAGCCTACAGTCTAGAACCTAGGATTAATTAAAGTCCTAGGATATTAATACTACAGTCTATGATGTTCTAAAAATAGTTGTCACAAATATTAAGATTATTGATGTTTACTTTTGGAAAAAAATGTTTTAAAAAATAAGTTATGATTATACACTTTTTTTAATGCACTAACCCGTGCTAAGGACAATAATACAGAGAATATTGTAGAGGTTCGAAATTTCACTGATGCCGGTGAGTCGCCCATTAGCTCAGTTGGAAAGAGCGCTGGCACGGATAGCCAGAGGTCGCTGGTTCGAATCCCAGCATGGGTGGAATTTTTAGGCTCTAAATTGGGTTTTAAAATAAGTTATGGTTTTTATTCCATTGTGACGGTAGTTAGCGCCCCTAAGCGCCTTAAGCAACCTGTATTAAGCAACTAAGGTGCGGTTCAGAGCACAAAGATATGTGCGTGCGCCTTTCTTTAACGAAATATGCAATTTTTTTAAGACCACAAGTATCCGTGCGAAGTGTCACTGAGCACTTTGTTGTTTGAACGGGCCTTAGATGTAATGAAAGGCCGAAACTCTACCGAAATAACTTTAACTTATTAAAGTAGGTAATAAGTAGATACTTAGTAAGTAGGTATGTTTTATTATGATCATTCTGCAACACTGCCTTCATGAAATGCTCACGTCTTTTTAGTATAATTTTTAAGCTTTATTCTTTTTATTGTAATATCTTTATTTTTTTATGATCTTGAGGTGTCTACTAATTTTATTCCAATGAAGTTTTTATTAATATTAAATTGAATAGAAATAATGCGTACATATGTAAGAATTTAAAGAAGCCATATCATCATAGTTAGTAATACAAAATAATAAGTATATTTATAAGTTACCCTTATTATATGAAAACAATTATGAATATTGAATATACGAATACGATACAAAAAACGTTTCAATTATGTAATGTTTTATTATGTCATCAATATAATGTAATCAACAAAACATTATGGACCTAATTATCGAGCCATACGGCATACCTAAGTAATAAATTAATTTGTAAAACGAAACAACAATTTGTATACAGGCACATTGTTAAAATCTCACACTTCGTATTTTATTTAAATACTTTTAACACGATTCACTCTTTAAATTAGACCCTGATTAACCACTGCATTAATATTAAATAATAAAAATACATTGGTACCTAAAACATAAATAAATAGCTATAGAAATTATTGTAAAATCTAGTCAAAAAACTATCATCCGATTAACAAATACTTGCATCTTACAAAGCACTCACTAAACCGCCCAATCTAGGAATGAAAGAATGTGGTCAGTTTCACACATCATGACAGTAAAGATAAAGAAAGATAAACTTAAAAAAGATAAACCTCTCTGTCTTAGACAAGACTATTGGCTCTGTCAAGTTAGCCAAAAAATAGTATGAGGGTTCTTGAGACTGCTGAATTAATTGGCTAATATGTAATAGAGACACTGGCATGGCCGCATTACATAAAACTACAATTCATAGCTTATTATGACAGTCCGTTGTACATACATTGCATAGCATTTTTCTCACTTCTTAATCTCTGGGTTGACCGGCTTTGGGGTGTACATCGAATTTATCTATCTATCTAATCATACCATAAACAGAGCCCACTGTTGCGCATTGGGCACTGTTGGGCAACCATCCGGTCCTTTGCTAGTCTCGTCCAATGTTTTCCAGCCGCTTTCAGCATGTTCAAAATTCAAATCAATTTATTTCAACGTAAAGAATTTACATTCTGTTTGCTGAATGTCAATGTACAATGTAAAATGTAAGCCGCTGCCTTCGGGCCGTATGTCGTCAGCCGACCAGGTTGGTGGTACATCGAATGGTCTTAGTAAACTATGAGTTTTAGTTCTATGAAATATGGCCCTAGTCTGTCCGTCTGCAGAGATTCAGGTACTACATAAGCTAAATTTACACCAGACGCGCTATGCCAAGCGTTTGACGTCACACTATTCTCCTTATCTCAATGAATTAGGTAGAATTCTTGTTATCCTCACCCCCTTTTGGAGACAATGGAGTATGTAGCTATATTATGGGTGGTTTGAAAACTGCGGCTATGTAATTAGTAACTAAAAATTTGATTGTAAACAGATGTCAAATAATTAAAATTAAAATTTTGCCTTTGCAACGACGTGATGATTTATACAACGTCAAGTGGCTTCTTCACTCCCACTACTTGGGCGAGGGCATTTATTAGACTATTACTTTTAAGTATGTACAGATGTAAAATAACATATCTAATTTGAGAATTCTTATTACGGATTGAGAATCTTGTTTCAAAGAATTCAGGAACATTAAATAGTATCTCCGTCCGAACAATGATTCCCGGACTCGCAGCAGCTCTGGCTAGCTACTAATGGTTTTCATAGCCTTTTTAATAAACGAACTAGCCTATCATAACAAAGGTCGTGGGTTTGATTCTCACTGGAGGCCGCTCCGTACTAATTTAAAACGAATGGCTTCAGTCTGGGTGTATTTCCATGTTTGTAATGTTCTTGCTCATTTACCATAGCAGAGTATCCTAGATTGGGACTAGGACAAGTGATTGTATTGTGTGGAAGTTATTATTATATCTATTGTTAAGGCACGTTCGTTTTGCTATAGCTTTTAAACCACCCAAAAGTCATGGTGTAGAAATCGTGAAAAGAGAGAAGGCACATCATTACCTTAGGCTGGCTCGTCCAGTGTAAACGCGGCTTTTGCGTCTCGAAGGTCAGAACTCGGAGTCTTCGGAATGAAACAGCTCGTGGTAACGCCGGCAGATCTCGCAGACGCACGGCGGCTTCACTTTTGCTTTAAGCTGCATCGTCGGCGAGAGTTTCGGCTGTTCTCGGCTCTGGGGGCATGACAAGGTATAATATTAAGGGGGGGTTTTAATATTACTAAGTACCTACAAATGTGAAATCTCTTTGGTTAGGATCTGTTTGAAATTTGACACAGAGATAGTTTATAGTCCGGACTGGCACATAGCCTACTTTTTTCCAGAAAAATACATATTTAAACTTCCAAATAAAATGTTAGGGCCCGTTCTTTTGCAAATATCCAGTCAATGAAGAACTTGCAAAACAAATGTTTTAATCTTATAGGAGGCCATGTTAAAGCATAAGTAATGGTAACAAGGATTTTGCCCGCCGATTAATATTGTTCATAACCTGTGAAGCGTAATTTTATTCGCGCGGTAACGACTATTCTTCATCAAATTTCGCCGTGTAAGTTTGCTTTTAGACAGAAATTTGTTGCTTGGCAAAAATATTGCGCGCGACACGAAACTTAAACGCAATTGTATTGTTTCTAAATCATTATTAGAATGCCTTTTTAAGAATTGTGATCGAATTTTAAGCCACTCTGTATATTATGTACAATTTGAGTAGTGGCCTCGTACCCTCTGCTTGATATGCCTGCTTTCAAGCACAATCTTGTGGCCGCTCTGCGTATGCGAGTCGTGGAGCTCGGCATCACATCCGCTCTTGCGCGAGCGCAGCGAATGATGCGATGATGACTCGGAGTTGTTTGGTAGGGGCGGCTCCTCGAACCTTGTGGAGATACTGAAACGAGCATAAGTTTTGTTATAAAGAGAGGAGTGGGCTGTTTCTTTTCTTTACGAAAATATAAACATTAGTTCCACGCAACGTAACACAATCCCTTGTACTGGACAAACTATGGTACAGTCTGTCAGCTTTTAGAATATTATACCTTGGCTACTATCGGATACAATCGGATATATTCGTGTAATAGAAATATCGGAACTAATATGACACTTAATGAAATAAACTAAGAAAATAAGAAAAGTTCTATATAGAGCAGGATGTAGAAGGTACAGTACATCCTATAATACAGTACAGATATAGTTAGGTACACTCGTGTGCTTTCGGCGAAAACCGACGCCTACTCTAGAGTCCGAGGTATATTCTAAAAGACTGTATGGTATCGTATGGTAAATACAGTAACCAAAAGTGACATGTAAATAAAAGAAATGGCGAACAATCAAATCTCGGATTAGATTTTTCGCCATTTCTGAACCTACAGCTACTGCTAGAATTAGGACTCCCTCAAAACACGCACAGGGGGGTGAGTCTCTAAAATACATAGTTGTTAAATACAGTCATATTAGTCCGGTAGTGATCGTTTCATTCACGCTGTCGGTAGTCTGGTAACCCGTGGTATAACCCGTGCTACTTAACTCGGCGCCCCGCGCGATACAATCTTCTTCGCGAGAGATGCGTATTTAATTTTCGCGGGTTATACCCCTGGAATAACATTGTACCTACTGCTGTTGCTTTATAGACCACCAAATTGAGGCAAATACCAACCATTGGTATTATATTATTTTGTTGGCTTATATTATTTTGTTGAAAAAACTATGTAAGTATAGGGCCTCTGATTAAAAAACTGCTCGATCATCGGCTGAATCTTTTGTCATGATTTTGCATGATATATCTAATTTTAAACGTAATTAAGTATTATCGAACAATGTAGGTAAATTCGTAATGATAGTTGCATCCACCATTTCATTGAAGAATTATTGATTGTATGTACACATTAAATTGACAAGAAAAAACATACTTAAAATAATGAAGGGTAGTTTTAAAAAAGAAAAGGGACACCGAGTGGGGTTTGGTCGTGGCTTCACGTCGCACGCTAGCGGCGGGGAGCCATTCCGTTCCCGAATACGTTGCTGAGCGGATCTCCTGAACCAACTTCATATTACTTTGTTCTAGAAAATACTTTGCTAGAATGGCTCAGTGTGGATACCTAAGGTCTTCGCTGTCACGGCTGACGTCGGTCGATGTGTAAGGAACAGCGGCGTCCCGCCAAGCCTTGTCCATTCGCGGCACTTGCACGTTGTACACGTTATACAGGCATTGGTTGCGGCGGGCGGGGCGGGGGCGGGGGGAGCAGTCCGCTGACCGCCGGTTGCGCGGGGAGCGCCTGCTGGAGGGGGGAGGGAGAGGTGAGGGAGGGAGGGAGAAGGTAGATGGATCAGCAGCTTATTGTGACAGAAAGGCGTAGTTGATGATGAGCAGCTTCTCAAGGTCATCGCTCAGTTTTTGTGCGTATGCGTCGACTGCTCAATACTTTATTGCAGCCATAAGTTTGGTAGGGTCTTAAATAATCTGTTATCTATTGTTATTAATATGTAAGATTATGAACCCTCTCGGGCACAGCAAAAGCCTTACAACTAAAATCTTCTAACTAATGTGCTATCCAATACCTAGGAACTGTTCAATTTCAACAATTTTATCTTAAAACTAGGGTAGTATTTTATAATTATATACAGGGTGTCCCAAGAAATAGTGTCAAGCGGAAGTCCAAGGACAGAATACCCCTAGGGGTACCCGAATTACCCCCATGTATGTTCCGCGACTTTTTGTAGTTTTCGAGATATGTTTTTTTTTCATATTTTTTTGTTAAACCTTGGCTTATTTGACATTATTGGTCACAGAGACATCAATTGTTGAGATACAAGCTTGATTTTTTTTCTGAATTAGGTGAACTGTAGCACTTGCAAAAACAAAAGCAATTGTGAGCCGATATGCTACTATTAAGCCATTAAAAAAATGTTGAATCCTAAGTTTGTAAAAATTTTTAAATTAAAGATCTCTTTTGAAACGATTTAAAAAAAAAACTTATCCCAAAAATGTCTCCAAAATTATTTTTGTTCCGCGACTTTTTGTAGTTTTCGAGATATGATTATATCTCGAAAACTACAAAAAGTCGCGGAACATACATGGGGGTAATTCGGGTACCCCTAGGGGTATTCTGTCCTTGGACTTCCGCTTGACACTATTTCTTGGGACACCCTGTATAAAATAGACTTCTTAAATATACTTTTACTATTTTATTATTGCATGTATGCATGTACGCATGTAAGCTGTAACTGCATGTACGCGCAAGCGTCACAAAGTTACCTGCACTGAAAGGGAGGAGGTAATTGATGATTGGTAGTGTGAGCTGCCGGCCAGGAATGGTTAGGTTTGGGAGAATAGGATTCTTGTCGTGATGTTATAAAATCTCAACTATTATGAGCAACTCACTTTGAGGGGTTTTGAAAGGTTATAAATGCAGAGGCAGGAGAGTCATCCTAAATAACTAAAGCTGTAACAAATAAGCTAGCAGAACGACTGATGGCATCAAACGCAATCTACGCGTGAGATTCAGTGAACTGTAGGGCTAGTAAGATGCGCAAAACACAACATAATTATATCTTTCCACTTTATCATAAACTGATCCAATGCAATGACCGTGGACACAGCTCGCATTGCCAAAATATAAAAAGATTAGTTAGGAGCTGGACCGGGTAAAGACGTGGTGCGAAGGCTGATTTTAGGAACCAGTGATTCTAATCACATCGTTGGATTTAACAGCAGTTCCATTCCATTCCAACACCTTACAAAAAGCACGATTTCTAAACAGCAACATTGTTACAGTACTACACATCATAAAAGTCCCTTCGGAAATCTACGTTCGCGCAGACTAGGAAGAAGTGTAACGAAAGTACCCGAAGCTATAAGTACATTCAACATGATCTTTAACCGATACGGTTAAGGTGCAGAATTGATTGCCGCAGTAGCGCTACCTATTTCGCTCACGCTAATATTGCGAAACTAATATTCACCTGCATCGATGACGTTGAATCAACCAATAGCAACAAAGGCGCGCGGCCTGCCATAAAATGAAACTATCTGATTGGTCGATCAACTTGCCGCACATCCAAAATTTGGTCATCTGCGCAGGTACATCCGCGAGACTTATTTCTTGTGTAGCACTGTACCAACCAAATTAACCACAACTCATTCTTCAAACGGTACTGAAAAGATATACTAAGCTGTGTCCGCGCATTTACTTGCCCCGGTATTCTCGTATCGTCGTCACCAGTTGCGCCGGTAGTGGGCAGGCCGTGGCGGACTCGTGGACACGGCCCGGCGGCTGTGGGCCACGATGGCCTCCGGGACGGGAAACCTGGCGACGAGGGACTAGGTTGGCATAGCCAGCGGGTCCTGTACTATTTTGCGACATATGTGCGATGCTGATGAATTGGGGAGGTGAGCGTCGCCGGATTTTCGCGGTGTACTGTGGCGTTTCCTAAACTTTCGAGGCTATACAAAACTAACAAGCCTCTATTATCTTACAGAACCTATAAGACATAAGCAAGATTTGACTGTGACGACGACCTCTGTGGCGCAGCGGTAGCGCATCTTCCTACCATGTAAGAGGTCCCGGGTTCGGACCCCGGCTGGGGACAAAAAATACCCCCCCATGACAAACATGTTTGTGATGTCGTGGTTTCTGGTTCCCACGACACAGGGTATCCTAGTGTGGGGCCAGAAGCAATGTATGTGCCTGTATGTAATGTTACTTCAACTCAAACTCTAGAAGGTATCACCATTGTCCAAAAAAATATTTGTAGTTGAGGAACAATTTAAAAGTTAAGATTGTAATTCGCGGAACCCCAGTGACCTTTCCACGGAACCCATGGGTTTCGCGAAACCCATTTTTAGAATCGTCGATGTACTGGTGTACGCGCGCTTGTGTTAGCCAGGGTAAAGAGTTGAAGTCTACACCAATCGTTGTAAGCCCGTCCAGGTAAGAAATGTAAGAGGCTAGCGTTGTGAGGTTAGAGGCGTTTTGAAGTGCACTCATGCATTGTAATCCTCAACACTGGACAGGGCTGATGAATACCAATCCTATACTGCACTGCAGAAACTACTAACTGAAGGCGTTCTCAGCTGCTTAGTGTGTAAAACATACCCAGATGTGTACGAAGCGGAGCTGTACAGTCTATTTATTCTTACTTGTTGAATTTAGTAAACAAGATTCTACCAGTAAACTATAACTTTTTAGTCCAAAACTGCCATATTTCCCTAAATGAAGTAACTTGGAACACTCTTTTAGATAACACGCTGCCAATTTTATAAACATAGTTCATGAATTTGCGAGAAAATGTCTAGTTAAGGCATCTAATCTCAATTTTAAGGTTATAATCTTGTTTACTAAATCGGACAAGTAAGAATAAATAGACTGTAGATGAAAATTGACTCACGCTTGACTCCGTCCGGGTCTTCGGCAGTCTTCCTCGTACAACTGCTGTGTTAGACTGCAACAGGATCTAGAAAATAAAGTGAAAAAAAATACTCGAAAGAGAACGGATTTCATAATCACATAGGTAAATGACGAGAGGTTCTTTGATATTAATCCGTGGTGGAATATGGCCTAACCTTCCTGCGATGCATGAAGAGACCCGTGCCTTACTTAACGCGTCTTAGGGGCTACTTACAGTTATTTTGGCTTCACCAACTTAAATCTGTTGCTTGCACACACCGCTCGCAAGGATTATTGTAGACAAAAAGCGGTCGTTTTTATCAGAAATCGATTAAGTAATCGACATTGAATTTGAAGTAAGCATAGAAACCCATTCCCATACAAGCAAATCGGATCCCAAAAAACCGCGCCGGGCCCAGAGGCCGCCACTGAAAATGCGCGCAAAGCCGAAAAATACGTGTAGAGCGCTTTGTCTAAAACCGCTAGATGGCATTGTTAATAGTTTTCACGAGTTTACTATTGACATCTGGCGGTGACTAGCAAAACGTAAAACATTTTAGCAGTGTACTCTAGTAGCCAGTAGCGAGCAGAGAATTGACAGTTCAATTCTAGACACAGAGTACCTACGTTTGGTTCTTGTATGGTTTAATTGTTCTGTGTTCTTGTAAGTCCTTAAGGAAAATCTAATCTGCTGCCATAAAATTGACAACCCACGGATGGGATAAATATAGGAAAAACATTGTTTGTTTGAGAGATAATTCAGAAAATACAATACCTATGTGAAAAAATCACACATTTCAAATCTGTGGAAAAAGTATATTGCGGAATTAGTGCATTGGGTCTATAAGACAGAATTTTAAAGCAAGCAGCAAGAAATGTAACCCACCTTTACCCACCAACAACTTCTAGTGAATGATATCAGTGCTTTCAACATGCAACAGTAACCCAGACTTCGTCATCCTCCGTGTATAGACCTGCCCTGTGGTCGCTGATTGTGATCTTATCAAGCCAATACTTAGACAACTCCCTCAAAGGTACCTTAGTCCATTTGGGTACCACACACACCGACCTACCTGCACAGTGCAGTCGACAGCACATCAACTTTGCATGTTCGCACTCTCCTCAGTATTATTATGGGCGACTTCGCAACAAAATGGTCGAACTTCTACCGAAGTCTTATCAATAGACCATTTAACAATCATAAATAAATGCCACCAAAAGTTTCGTAATTGCTACACACGCCACCGCCTACCCCACAAGCACGAACCTTCACATTTACCTATTTTATTATGAAAAAAGTATATTTTTTGACTGTACTACAATAAATGTTTCGAAATATATTGCTGCTTCTATTATTAAGGAGGTCCTTAAAATTGTGCTTGGTGGCAAAAACCATAAGAGATGCTTGTACAAAAAAGAGTAAGAAACGCTGGTTTAAACAATTATTAATAATAATTAGACGACCTCTGTGGCGTAACGGTAGTGCATCTACCTGCCATGCAGGAGGTCCCGGGTTCGAATCCCGGCTGGGAACAAAAAAAAACCCCAGGTCTTGGATGTTTACATGTTTGTTATGTCGTTGTTTCTGGTTCCCACGACACAGGGTATCCTAGTGTGGGGCCAGAAGCAATGTATGTGCCTGTATGTAAATGTTATGTTATTGAAAAACCTTTACTAGTCCATCGCAAACACTTCCCAACGCTGCGAGATTTTGTTTAAGTTATTTTCGGGTAGGGTAAGGGTCTGTTTCACAATCTGCAGATAAAGTTCCGGATATGCTATCCGCAACCAGGGCTGCTGTTTGTTCTAAATTTGAAGCCATAAACGAACACACACAATATAGAAAAAAATATTTAAATTTAGAATAAACGGCAGCCCTGGTTGCGGATAGCTTATCTGGAACTTGCCTGTAAACTAGCCTAACTTTACATGTATACCGATGTCTGTGACCCAATAAATATCTTTATCTTTATTTGAACATTGTGAAATAGGGCCTAAGACCAGTATCCTATCGAGAGGTAGGTAGGTACTGCTACAAACTATTCCAATCAATTTAGTATTCCATTAAAAATCATATCTGTCCATCCATATGGGAGCTGGCTGATATTTTTACCAATTTCTGCTGTGATTATGGCCCATGATTTTAATATGCGCCGTTGCCAGCTAACTCTGCATAGAAGCAAACGCACGCATCAGCTACACCTTCATTGTACTGTGATATATGTGGAGAGGATGAAGGAAGAAATATTGATGAAACAAATATACATGGCGAATGTGGGTGGAAGGGCCGGTAAGGGACGTCCCACATACTTCGACCAGATAAGGAATGTATTAGCAAATGGAAGATAAAAAGTAACCGGAACTGACGTGAGTGCATGTAACGACTAATGAATGTTGATGAAGCGAAGGTAATCTGTCAGGATCGTGGCAAGTGGCAGTCCTTGGTGCCTGTCTACCCCATTGGAATGCAGGTGTGAGGTTAATATTATGGTATGGGTTATTTATAAACTTATAAGTTATTGAATATGAGATTTTCTATTTTATTAATTGTTGTAAGTGAAGCTCAGAATATCCGGTTGACACGTTCCCTGATTGATACTACCCATAAGTTCAACACATTTAAGTTTAGGTAATGTGTACTTTCCCTGTAATTATATTCCCCATAAAACTTACTGATTTTTCATTTATGCTACCCTCGATGTAGTAAAGTTATTAAATTGTTTAAAGTAAGATTACGAAACGATTTACGCTGAGCAGAAATTGAGATAATTACACTATAGACTTTCTTTAAAATTTGATGAAGAACGAGGTAGCCGCCTGCCTTAGACGTTATAGTGCAGCAGCTAGCGACCTGCTGCTCGAGCCGCGCCGGGAGCCGTCGTCGTCGTCGTCACGCCGGCATCGGCATTGGGCGTGTTTCGACTCATCGGCCCGGACCGGCACGGCACACCGGCATGGCCGTTGCACAGGCATCAGGCACCGGTGCCGGGTTTCGTTTTTCCATTGTGCCGGTGTCCGGTGAGTGGTACAGTGCTGACACGGACTTCAACACGACGACACGTAAAGTAAAACGCGTAGATATAACAATGGTATCGTCCAAGCCGTCGACTATATTTGTTATATCTTTTACACCTACGACGCCGATACGAAATACGAGTCTCACCCTCCGCACGGTGGGCTGAAAATCGCTCCCCATAGACTTAGAGATCGAATTTTGAATTGTTATTTTTTTTTCACAGGAATCCACTTAGGAAGGCTAATCTTTCAACATATTTGAAGTGCAGTATGTTTACCTTTGTGCAAGTACTTTTTTTCCACTTGGTTAAAAAAAATGTATGGAAGTTACTATAAAATTGGCCATAACTTGATTATCGCACACTTGCCCGTTATTTCCTTCAGCACGATTATTGCCTGCATTTTTATGGATTTTTTGACATACTGCACTATGGGCGCACTCGTGCGACTTTGGTCGAAAAAAAATTAAATGCATTTAAAATATTTTTTTAAGGTATTTAAGCGTATATTTTGTGTTTGTCAAATTATGTACCTTCCTTAATTGAGGATTCTTTATAATTATAAAGAATCATACAGTATAACTACTTAAATACTGTTCTAAAACATTGTCATATGCGAACAAATTATACACATGAAAATCAAATAAGATATGAATATTCTTTATTGTACACGAGGAAAAACACAAGCATAAAATATTTACAAAGATACATGAAATAAGTCCAAGTTACATTTTAAAACACACATACATTTTAAAAATGTTAAATCATGTAAACATAAAAAATAAGCCTTTAAAACTACATGAATAAAATACTAGCTATGAATCCTTTACATTAAAATAGGTACATAAAAGACAAGTAAAGAAACCAATGTATAAAAAATATAAATAAAAGAATTACAATAACATATTGCAAACAAAAATCAAATAAATTATTCATATAAATCAGTTTCTTTCTCGGAATCTGTGTCACTTTCAATATTTTCGACGTTACAGAACTCAATATGATGTCGTTGTAATACCTAAAGATCCACTGCTTCTTGACTCATTTTTTTCTTTAAAGCTATCCTCATAACTGGTCGCATTGAAGAAATAAAAGGATCAGAAGTGAGAAGCATCCTTTTGATGACATCTTCGTTTGAATTCTTCCTGGTGTTCTTTCGCGAGTGAAATTCTCGTTAACATCGAAAATCTTTGTTGCGAGCTTTGGATGCTTCTTCAGATAAGATCCCAGTAGGAACCAAGGAGTTCCTTATAATTTCAGCACCATGGATTAGCAACTTGTGCACTGTAGCTGGCATATAGTACCAGCTGTATTGGTCCAGGTACCTTTCTGCAGTACTTCGGCCATATTCTTTGTACTTGTCGACGTTTATTTCTTCACCAGATGTAATGGCTTGAAGTATGACTGCAAATCTTCTAATCAATTCTTCATCCACTCCTGTTATCTCGGCTGTCTGTTTTGGGTCATCGAAGAATTTTCGTGCGTTATTTCCATCGTTCGTTGTTCCAGAGCTCTGTTTGACCACGTCCACAAGAAGACCAAGCTTCTGTTGGAATCGTTCTTGCAGCAACTGCTTTTTGGTCAGCATGACAGCCTTATCTTTATCTCCTCTTACTGCCCAAGTCTTCAACTCCAGTCTGTATGCTATATGTAGCAAACATTCCATGCAGTTAATTTGGGCATGTAACGGAGATAAGCCGAATTTTAACATGTTGTTGGCTACTTCTCTTCGTATTACTGCATCAATATTGTTCATCTCGCTCGGTTTTGCTAGACATAAATAGCAAACTGCACTGGAAAGAGCTTCGGATAAATAACTGCAAACTTTTCCGTCGATCATAGTCATGACTAGATCATGATTTATTTTTATATTTCTGCATTCTGAGGGCACCAATGCAGCTATTTCCTCTTCCATTTTCTTCATTTCTTCTTTTACGAGAGACTCGCTTTCTTTTGCGAAAAGAAACTGTACAGGTCTACAGTAGAAAACTGAGCATGGCTTCGGGTTTTTCCATATAACTTCAGTCCCGTTAGATAACTGCAGCGGAACAAGTGTTGTCATAAACAGAGATTCATCTGTTTCACCTCCTTCAATGCTTTGATTGTATCTGCTTTGGTTTGATGAACCGTCGAAACCCGACTTGGATAACAAAACCAGTGTTTTACCCATGTAAGCAGACAGTTCTGGTAAGGTTTTCAAAATTTGTTGTATGGTTATATTCAACAGAGCTTGCAGATCTAGTTTCGCCATGGTGTCATTTATAATGAAAGCCTGATCGGGAGGATAACAGCTTGACTTGGCTTGCTGAATCTGTGTGAAAGTCTGTTAAGCCCTCACGCATTGTCATCTCTCTCAGTGTAATATATTTCCACTTTGATAATCCCAGAGAAAATAAAAGGCCTAGCGCTTTTTCTGGCGTAACTGTAGTTTTCTTTAATTTCTTCATTTCTATATCGTTATAGATTTTTACTGCTTCTTCAGGATTCTTCTTAAATTACTTTGCTTAAACATTCGTTTCCTTCTTTCTTCAAATTTTCTATTGTAACACAGATTGATTCATCGGTGTCTTCATGACTTTCATGTTGTAGCCTCCTTTTCCTTTGTTTTGCTCCCAAAGATCCAAATGGTACTTCAGTGCAAGAACTTATGCCTTCTTGGCATACCGAAGCTGTTCCATCTGGTATAATATGTGAAACAACACAACATGGCCAGTCAATACTCATTACGAGCCAGTTTTCATATTTTTTTCTGAAAATATCCTGGTTTCTATTTGCTGTCTTCCATCTCTTGGTAACTTGTTGACTGAATCTTCGACAGAATTCTCGAAGTATATCAAGATCTTCATCGGACAGATGATGAAGGTTCAATAGCGATACAACTTTTTCCAACAAAGTAGAGTAGTTGCTTAGCTTTCCACACTGCTTCAAAACCACGAATAAGTCAAGTTTAGTTGTCAGACTTGCGATTCCATATTTTTCTCTTTATGATTTGGGTAAGTATGTTTTTTTAGCAGGACAAAATGTCAATGAGCACATAAAATATTTTACCTTCCATTTATACGCAACTACAATACCCCTAATGGTAATCAAACTCCAATTCCTAGTATACCTCAGGTGTTATTAACTAATTCGGTGATTTAGTCATCATACATGATGTTATTGTTAATATTAATTGTGAAGATATGAAGATAGACGCTTAAATAACTTGAAAAAATATTGCTTGCTACCCCCGGTGACGGCACCGGCGGGACTCTAGGAACTTGAGTTTTCAAGTGTCACTTTTTTCTCTCGAAATAGGTTTTATTACTCATTACTACACTAAACAATGTGATGAGAGACAATTTATAGAGCAAACGGACGCGTAAGAATTTTTCGAAGAAAAATCTGTATGAAGCTGACATGAAAAGTGGCTATAACTCTAGAATCGCAAGTTTGGCCGTAATATCCTTGCAGATGTAGTGCTACTTATTTGTGATTTTTCAGCATACTTTTTATAGCGGTACCTTTTGCGATTTTTAAAAATATAATTATAATGTGTACTTTGTACTAAAATGAGTAGTTCTAATGCTTTTGTGTCCTGATTATGCGTAGTTAGATATTCCTGTACCCTAGTCTATGAAATTAAAACTGAGCATATACATTATGTGTTTAATTAATAAGACTTGTTTTACGAATTATTAAAGTGATATTAACGTTTTTGGGAATTCATGATAAAGAAACGGTCTTTATATTTAATGTGCAATCAATCAGCCTGTATTTGTCCACTGCTGCATATAGGCCTCTCCCAGGGCAAGCCACATTAATCTATCCTCAGCAATCCTCACCCAGCCACCACCAGCGATATTTTTGGGATCATCGGTCGAGCGAACTGGTAGGTGTCCTACTTGGCGTCTGCCAGTTCGTGGTCAGTGAATGTGCAATTAGTAAAAATATATTTTGAAAAATTGGTATTTTATTAAAACCTTTCTTACTTTGGTGAATGTCGTCTAATGTACATATTATCCCTTTACAAAATAAAGGGATAATATGTACATTATATATAACACGCCTAATTTTAATTTCATAGGCTAGGGCATATGGTATAGGGTATATCTAAAGTTGGTCTAACTAGTCATTTAAGTATATTATACACATTATTAATTTTAAAAAAATCGCAAAGGGCACTGCTATAAAAAGTATGCTGAAAAATCACAAATAAATAGCACTTTTTACATCTCCAAGGATATTACGGCCAAACTTGCGATTCCAGAGCTATAGCCACTTTTCATGTCAGCTCTATAAAAATTTTTCTTCGAAAAATTCTTACACATCCGTTTGCTCTCTAAATAGTCTCTCATCACATTGTTTAGTATAGTAATGATAATGAGTAATAAAACCTATTTCGAGAGAAAAAAGTGACACTTGAAAACTCAAGTTCATATGTCTTTGAAACGTGATTCTCAGCCCACCGTGCGGCGCCGACCGGCCCCGGAGTCGCGAGCCGGTGCCGGGCCGGTGAGACAACACAAAGACAGACAATAGCCCTCGCCGTTTTAGCTAGTGTGCTAATGTGTCGCGCGGGCTCCTAGATTATTTACTATCTATATTAATTTTAACTAAGGCAGATACCCAGAGCATAGGTAGCTTACTCACATATCACGTGCTTACAATCAGAGTATATAACCACTACCTACGTTTACAATCTTACGCAGAACATACCTACTCTCAAAAGTAAAACACGCTCCCACACACGGCGATGGATGCAGAGATGTTGCTAGGGCAACTTGGCAACGACGCGTCGCCTAGGTACTCACCCCGCACTACTTGGCAACGTCGCCTGGCACCCCGAGCGCAATCGTTCGTTGGACGAAAAATGATTGCGTTTGTTTTAACTTTCTACCAACAGAAATCTGATCTACCTATTTAGAAGAGCTGATGTAAATGTAAAAAGATACAAATTACTAGTGTTGAATCTACAACAAACTACATTTGTAGAAGATCTAAAATAATTAGTTCTTCGTTATAATAGTTTTATAGCACCCATGCGATGAATGAACCAAGTGTGTGAGCAGGCATGAATATGTCTAATTTGTATAATTATGGATTAGGTACCAAATCGGTATCTAGCAAGCAAGCATAGTAAGTAAAAAAATCAACTGGCCAAGTCCGAGTCTGACTTGCGCACGAAGGGTTCCGTAGGTTATATGGGTATATAGGTATTAATTAAATTATTTATTTTTGAAGTGAATACAACGAAATATTCTGTAAATATTGTAAACGTCGGCGAGACATCGTGAGACACGCAACATTAGCCTATAATGAAGCCTTTTTTTGAAGACCACGACTGCTCAGTAGAGCGTAGGTACAGACTAAGAAGAATTTATAGTAACAAGTAATATAGAAATTTACAAGTAATTAGGCTTAGTGGTATATCTGAAATCAAAAGTTGTGAACCGGGTAATTTCAACAACTAAGAAAATGGGAACTTGAATGCTGTGCTGCATATCTATATATTTTATCAATGTCACATTAATTTTTAATTTAAAAACCTATTTAGAGGCTAAAAATTTCACCCATGCCGGGATTCGAACCCGCAACCTCTGGCTATCCGTACCAGCGCTCTACCAATTGAGCCAATGGGCGACTCACGGCATCAGTGAAATTTCGAACCTCTTTACAAAAAATAAAAAAAATAGTGTAATTAATTTTTAATGTTTCTATTGCTTCCTAAGGTACTAATTAAAGATCACTTGCGTAAAATTGTTTTTCATTCACAATACCTACTTCGAATCTCTAGTTTTCTGACCGCGTCCTTAAAATGTTGCATTGAAATGTTCCTTACCCTCAAATTGCCTTAAATGTAGACTTCACACCTCATACTAACGGAAAATCCGCAAAATGAAAAAAGTGTAATTTTGAATTAGTGCAAATATAGTCTTAGATAATAACTGAATTTGAAAGTTGAGTTGTCTATACCAGGCCACTCAGAAAGTTTTGAAAAATAGTTTTTATGTATAAGACATTGGCCACTAGTAGTTGTTATGAAAACGTCATTTATTTAAAAGTAAAAATACTACTGTTCGATTTTCAAATTTCCCTCCGCATTTTTTGAGAGCCAAAATGGATCGGCATTCAGAACATTTTCGTGCTATGATTTTATACTATTTCAAATGTGGCTTAAGACCTGATGAGTCATGTGATCGACTTCGAATTGCTTTTATGAATGAAGGACCTTCAAAAACAACCATCTACCGCTGGTATAGCGAGTTCAAACGCGGTCATCTTACTTTGAGGGAATGAACAAAGGAGTGGTCGTCCTATCACGGCTGTCACCGAAGAAAGTTTGCTGGCAGTAAAAAAAATAATTCAAGAAAACAGACGAATTAAGTACGAAAAGATTCAGCATACACTGCAGATTGGTTCAGGAAGTGTTCACAAGATTTTGCACAAGCACCTTCCCGTAAGGAGAATAATTTTCCGCTGGGTGCCGCACAACCTCACCGAAGCTCAGAAGCAGGCCCGTGTGGATTGGTGCCGTGATTTGTTACAAAAATTTGATGCTGGCTCGTCACGGCGCGTTTACGACACTGTGACAGGTGACGAATCCTGGATTTCTCAATATGATCCAGAAACAAAGCATCAGTCGACAGTTTGGTTGTTTCAAAATGAACCAACGCCTACGAAAGTGAAGCGATCGAGGAGCGCAGGATTTTTTTTATAGTTTCTTCACTTTGACGGGGTACCTAACTTCAATTCCACTTTGAGACCAAAGCAGCATCAACGCTGAATAATAATAATATTGGCCTTTTTGCATCTACTTAATGAGATGATTTATACAGCGTCCAGTGGTATCTTCACTCACACTAGATGGGTGAAGGGCCCACTCCGACGCTGTAGTGCCTGGGACATGGTTTTATAGATGGTGTAGGCTTGCCCAGCACCTATACCATCCTGACAGCTTAGTCGGCCTAGCCCACAGGAAAGACTAGTCAATACGTGCGGAGCCAACCAGGCCGCGGGTTTCCTCACGATGTTTTCCTTCACCGTTAGCGAGTGGTATTGCAACTACAAATTCTCAAATGTACGTAACTTTGAAATGAAACAAAGTCATTAAACGCTGAATGGTATAACACAAAATGCCTGCCAGAAGTTTTTTTCTGAATTGAGCAACAAACGATTGAACAACGGGCTCCGCGGGGTCCTTCTTCACCACGACAACGCGCCCGCGCACACTGCGATCAAAACGAGGGACTTCCTGGACTCCACACAGATCAGAGTCTTAGGAGACCCTCCTTACAGTCCTGATTAGGTTCCGTGTGACTTCTTTTTACTGCCTAAAATAAAAAATCTGCTCAAAGGGATACAGTTTTCATCGCCGGAAGACGCGCTAGCAGCGTTTGAGAAGGCCGTGGAAGAGGTGTCTGCGGAGGACTGGAATAAATGTTTTGAAAATTGGTTCAGACGCATGATACGTGGTATAGAGGCTGGTGGAGAGTGCTCTGAAAAGATTAAATAAAAATAGTTTTTAGGTATAATGTGAAATTTTATTCTCTACAATGTTTGTCTTATGGGTATTTCAATAGAAGTAAGAGTATCAGTTTCAAAGAAATATGGTCTTGAAAATTCGCAAAATGTAAATTTGCACGTAAATAAGTTCCGGTTCACAACTTTTGATTTCGGCTATACCAATAAATCGAATTTAAAGTTTTAGACAATCATGCTGTGTGGTTTCGGCTTAAAGAATAGCACCAACCCAAATTCTTCCCGCGGGTGTCGTAAAAGGTGACTAAGGGACACAAACTGGGGGGTGGGCAGCAGCGCCCCCTGCAGTACAATGCCACCAATCTGCGATCCTCAACCCGCATGCCCAGCGTGGGGATTATGGGCATTAACCCCCAATGATGGTATAAGACAGGCCGCTCTGGTCATCACTAGGGGAGGGCTATGTCCAGCAGTGGACTCCATAATATAGCCTGAAGAAGAAGACAATCATACTACGCAAAATTTAACTCTCTTTAATATTGCAATAACGAAGATTCCAGTCCAAAGTACCGTTTCCGAGCTAGAAGCACAAAACTGAAAGAAAGTGTGAGAAGTTCGCGGTTTTTTGGCCCCCAAAAGTTGAGCTCACCTCCTGGGACCGTGCGAATTCGCATTACACGCATTTAAGATCAAATGATGGTATAAAATGATATCCAGCTTTCTGGAAATTAATTCCTGGATTTTTTTTAATTTGATTGACCTATTATATTAACATCAAGAATTTAAAATGTCAAGAACATAAAAAAAATAACATTCCATGCGATAATAAGTAAAAATGTCAAACAAGAGAGGTCACGGGGATAATATCAAATAGTATATCATTGTTATACTTATTTTAATCAATATAATTATCAGTCAGAAATTCGATTATTGTATGATAGCAGTTTTTAAATAATATATTTTTTTATTTGTGCTTGAACAAGCCTAAGTCCAGTTCTCTTAATGCACTAGACAGCTTATTATAAATTACAGGGCCCATGCAAAATACACTTTTGTGCACCAGCGCTGTATTTGTCCTCTGCGTAAACATATTTTCGTTTTATACCGTTTTAATCACTGACTGACTTGTGAAACTCGTATGAAACTAAATAGATATTGTGACTTTTATAACTACGCATGCCTATAGTATATTTTTGACTAAGGAACTAATAACCACGACAGTAAAATTGTATATTTTGACTTAAATTCTGGTTAACTGAAAACGGCATATTTTTATCTAGATTAGAAACTTAAAACCTCTCAAGAAATACATTTGAGCTGATGAACTTCGTAACAATGTCCACCAGATAATGTGCTACTTAATGAAAGTATTTGATGAACAAAGTGTTTTTTTTTACTTAAATTTGAAGTTCTAAATTCCCATCTCTGAAAGTCTTCATCAGAACATCACCAAATTACCCTGGGACAGCTTTTATATTATATTTTATGAAACATATGCATATTATTTATGAATGGGCCTCATTAGGCCTTATTTGCTGCTGTCCATTGAAAAGTTCTTTTCTCCATCTCTCAAAGTCTTCATGACATCTTCACCAAATTAAAATGGGACCAATGGGACGCTATACCTAGTAGAACAAAAAAAAATATCGAAATAGGTTAAGATTTGACGAAGATAATACGAAAACATAGTGAAAAATAATTAACATACGCGTCGATGTGATAACCTCTTTTGAAGTCGGTTAAAATGGAAATGACTTTCATTAAATAAATATGTACATCATCTATAAAAATATCAACTGTAGCTACACGGTTCATGAGAGTTTACGTTCAGCTTGGGGACAGACCGACAGACGGACATACCATCTTAGCAATTGGGTCCCGTTTTTACCCTCTGGTACGGAACCCTAAAATCTATGTTTTAGTTGGAAGTTATACTTAAAGGGCTATAGTTAATTATTGTTTATGTAGTTAATTATTCCAAGACATTATAAAATGTAAAGGTGATATGCTGTCGACTGTTCCTCAACAGCAAGTTGCGAATTCAAAAACTAGGGGGTACAAACTGCGACCACGAGTTCTTATAGGAAGCTGCCATAATAATCGGTACCGTTTTTAGTAAAGTTTTAAGCAACTTATTTGTCAGTAGATCACATAAAAATTAAAAGATGTACCAACATAGCTTAATCGATCTTGTACTAGAAACCTTAAAAAAAAAATATTTCTTCCACCTATTTTGCAAAATGTGAAATATCTGTGAACCATCCATGAGGTATATTTTTGTGTATCGTTTTCGAAAATTTCTAAACATTTACCACGGATATCCGTGACATTTACTATCTGCGAACGGTTTAATCAGTGATGTCTGCGCGCGCCCCAGTCCCTTCTGTGTGGCCCAATTATTTCTATTAGCGCCATCTAACGTGGAGTAGCATAGACTAGTGAGATTGGGCACAAGCAACTCATTATCAAGTACGGTAGCTGACTGGGTTACGAAAGATTGATTAAAATAATTAAGTTATCTCGATCTTAATAACTTATTGATTAAATCATTGGATTTTTTAATATTAATTTATAAAAAAATAAACTATTAGGGAAATGTGGTTCAATTTCGTTATTATACAGAAAATGTAATAAGTTAGTCACAAATTTTACCGACAAGCGACGTCAGCGCCAGGATCCGAAAAAAGCTATTGAATGATCTTCTATCCTTACTTCAAATTCAATGGTAATCGATACTTTCTTAGCCCTAGGTAATAAACTATTACGTACTATTTTTTATGTATTTTTAACAAATTCTAAAATTATATATTTTACTGAGCGCTCGTGGCCTAGTCGAACCGAGTGATTGGAATCAATCACTCGAGTTAAGCAACAACAGGCGCGGTTAGGTACAGGATGGGTGACCGTCCTGTGACTACCGCTAGTGACATTTTTCCGAGGGCTTTTGTGCTTCCTAAGACACGTTAAGCCGTTGGGCCGGCTGTCATGTAATGGCAGTCGTTAAGCCATGTCAGAGGCCTTATGGCTTGATAACTTCTGACACTAAGGCCCGCCACCGTCTTAAAATCCTCCACCAACCCGGACTTGGCTCCCGTGGTGGAGTATGGCCTGACCTTCCTGCGATGCAGGAAGAGACCTGTGCCCCTGCCGTGGGGACATACGAGGGTTGATATCGTATATTTTCGTATATGGGTGGCGCTTTTAAGATATATGTTTCGTGATTAGGACAAGCGTTTGGTTGGTCAAAAAGCAAAAATACTTACTTAGAACCCGATGACCTTGATCTGATCCTGTCGTCGTTGCACTGCATTCGGCTATCTTTTTGACACATGTATCTGTAAAACGTAAGAATGGGCTTAAAAACTGCCTAATGCTCACTACAGATGCCACCACTACTATGTGTACCATTAATTTGACAGTTGTATTTTGTAAACAAATTAATTGTTTTGTGAATAATATATTGATATTATTCACAAAACAATTAATTTGTTATCTTTGTGCATCCGTTGATAGCGAAAATACGGGAATTCATTTATTTCCCAAGGAGCCTAAAAGAAGAAGACTGTGGGAAAAGCTCTTCGTAAAAAAAATGGAAGGCTGGTACTTCGTCAAGACTAGGTATGTGATGCCCATTTTCAACCTGAAGATTACTATGGACGCAATTCATATACAGGTGATGAATCTCTCCACAAAGTATTGAAGACAACAGCTGTACCCTTTAAACCAAACAACAATACAATATGACGGTTCTTAGGAACACTCAACAGTGCCGCCCTACAATGAGCTTTCAGTTTTGACCTCATTGTAATAAGGTAGTTCGATAGGTGTAGGTATTCGGGAATATTTATTATTTAGGTTGCAAAACTATACTAGATCATTTCAGTTTTGACCTCATTGTAATAAGGGAGTTCGATAGGTGTAGGTATTCGGGAATATTTATTATTTAGGTTGCAAAACTATACTAGATCATTTCAGTTTTGACCTCATTGTAATAAGGGAGTTCGATAGGTGTAGGTATTCGGGAATATTTATTATTTAGGTTGCAAAACTATACTAGATCAATCGTGTGATTTTTTCAATGGGGGTTAATGTGTGATAGATTTGGCGATTTGGACGGTTTCCATTTATGAAGATGCGTCGGTCTTCCCTTCATTTATAGTTGCATTGCTATAGAGTTCCCTGTGGAGGCTACTTGTTTCGTAGCTGTTGATAATGATCCGAATGAAGATCTATAGGAAGACATTAAGCTCTCTCTTTTGACCCTTAGAAATCTGTCAAAAGAACACTTTAAGGGCGTTTCATTATCTCCTATAATATAAAAATGAATCGCTGAATGTGTTGGTAAGAGCAAATCTCGAGAGCAGCTGAACAGATTTCGCTGATTCTTTTTTAAGAATATTCCTTGAAGTAAGAGGATGGTTCTTACGGAGAGAAAAAAAAGAAACGACTGTTAGGCGGTACGAAGTTCGCTGGGTCAGCTAGTTTTAATGATTAAGATTGTTCATCTTTTAAACAAGCAACAAACAATCATACGCTTTTAAACAAGTAATAGTTAGCAAACACATCACATTAAATTACCATTGTTTAAGTCTTAAATGTAATTCACGGTGTATCATCATCATCAAACCATTATGTCCCTACCGCGGGGAACGGGTCTCTTCCCTGAGGAAGTTATACGCCATACACGGGGTCAAGTCCGGATTGGTGAAAGCTTGCAAGACTAGTGGCTGGTCTCACTGTCAGAAGTTTTCAAGCCGCCCTAAAGCTTCTGACATGGCTTAACGACTGCCATCTATCGACCAGTGCCATTCCGGTGTACAACAAAGAATATTCTATCTTCTTCTTCTTCAGGCTATATTAGTCCACTGCTGGACACAGCCCTCCCCTAATGAGTGCCATAGCGCAACGTTGTGCCATCATTGGGGGGGTAATGCCCATATTCCCTACGCTGGGCATGCGGGTTGGGGATCGCAGTTTGGTGGAATTGTACTGCAGGGGGCGCTGCTGCCCACCCCCCGGTTTATGTTCCTTAGTCACCTTCTACGACATCTCACTACCAATGTAACGTGCTATGTGCACTCAGTTGTCCACTATCAGTGAAACACTATATAATTTTAACTACGGGAATAATAGTTAGAATATTTTCGGGGCTTAATCGCGTAGTAATTTATTGCTATTTTACCACGACGTCAGTCTTCTCGTGACCACGACGACTGAAACGTCGTCGAAACGTCGAGGTAAAATAGCAATAAATTACTACGCGATTAAGCCCCGAAAATATTCTAATTATGTGTACAAGTCGCGAAAGTTTAAAATATGTTACGGGAATAATGTCTACATTTATTAGAGCAAGGGAAGTTCCACCAAAGCCCCCACTTACTTGTGGTACTGCGAGGTGTGGCAGACTTGTCGCTGACGTGAGTCGTTGGGGTCGTTCTTGTTCGTACAGAGACAGGAGGCCACCTTGACACCACCGGCTGGCGCTTGGTGCACCTGGTTCCAGATCTCGTCGATGCGGACCTTGGTTGTGATCTCGATCTTGGGCGATAGGATGCCCTGGAAATAAGCAGAGGATGTTTTAAGACCTGATTATAATAACATCCTGCCACACAACACTTCAGGCGCTAGGGAGTTCTAACTAGCGCCACCAATGGAATAAAAATCATAGCTTGTTTTATAATTCGTTTTCTTCAAAAAGTAAACATCATAAAACTTAACTACTATGACAACTATTTTTAGGACCTACAGTCTAGAACCTAAGATCAACAATCTAGGACTTACTCGTAAATCGAATTCCGCCATTGATACTACGTTCTAGGTTGTATGTTCTAAAAATAGTTATCACTGATTTTAAGATTTTTGATGGTAACTTTTTGAAAAAAAAAAAACGCAAGTTGTTGGGTTGCGTGGGATGAACGGGAGGACTCCGCTGTCATCCTCTAGTCCAATGACTCGGGGAGTGCCGCAGAGATCAATCCTGGGGCCCCTGCCCTTTGCATTGTATAGTGCAGACATCGTCAACAATGTGAAGAGTAGTAGTTATCATCTCTACGCCGACGATGTGCAGCTGTATGCCTTCGTCACTCCTAACGGTGCGGCGGAGTGTGTACGCTGTATCAATGACGAGCTTGACGGATTGCGAGCTGGTCAGACAGGAGCTGTCTGGTGCTTAACCCAAGCAAGTCCAAGTACATAGTACTTGGTACTAAATGTCAAATTCGTAGTACACTGGAAACTCTGACTACCGAGAATGTAGCCATCAGGGGCAAACACGTAGAACGGGTGGTAGAGGCTAAAAACCTGGGCGTTCTGATGGATGGTGAGCTACGCTTTGAGAAACACATCGCTGGAGTGGTGAGCAACTGCTTCTATCGCCTCATAGTACTTTATAATGTGCGTGATTACCTTAGTGTGGATTTGCGTATCCTCCTATGTGAATCGCTCATATTATCAAGGTTGAACTACTGTGACGTTGTCTATGGTGGTTGCATTCTTGGTCGTACACAGAGGTTGATACAACGAGTTCAGAACGCTTGCGCTCGTTTCTGTTTCCGCATCCCTCCTCGATCCCATGTCAGTCCATACTTGGACGAAGCAAGCCTCTTAAACATGCAGGCGCGTAGGCAACTGCACTTTGCATCGTTGCTGTTCGGTGTCGTCCGGTGGAAAGCCCCCGCCTACCTTTACGATAAACTCAATTGGTCAGGACGCGATCAAAGGTATGGGGCGAGGGCTGTCATGCCGGCGTACCGGACCGCAGCGTTTCGAGGAAGTTTTAGGTTTGCGGCGTCTAAGTGTTGGAATGATCTCCCTCCCCCTCTCCGCAGTGTGACTAGCAGGAATACATTTAAGCGAAAGCTGAAAATGTGCCTGCTATCCCTGCGGAAACACCCTCCTTAACCCAATCCCCCTGCAGTTCGCCTTTTAAGTATATATGTGTGTATATACAGGGTGTGTCGTAAATAATGGATAACCCTGTAGCTGCTGACTGGCCACATAATCATCTATTACATATCCCACTTTTATCGTCATTTGGCCACGCATTTTTGAAATATGATTTTTTTTTTAATTTTCAAAAGAAATATTGCTATTTTTACAAAATTGGCTACCATTTCCACAAATAAAGAGGTTTTTTGCTTCTGTTTTCTGTTTCTCATTCCTGAATATCTGTGCTATTACTTGAATTAGAATAAAATAAGATAGTATTAACAATTATTTAAGAATAAATAGTTTTTTCCCAATTTTCAAGGTCATTTCTGCCGGACTATGTTACTTTGACTGAATTTTCTTAAAAAAAATGTATGGCACTCAAGTGGCCCATTATTTTAAAAAGTTGTCCACTTCATACAGATTCAAAAATGGTGTCATAGTAAAAGGTACCTTGTCGCAATACAGAGTTATTACAATTTATCCAGAAAATGGGCTAAAATTAAAAGTTACGTGTATTAAATTTTAACGTTTTAAAATCGTTGTGAATTGCTTGTGATTAAACCTTACGAAATAAAATTTTATTTAATTTTAAAAAGGGCCTTTTAAAAGTGTATGAATAATGAAACAAGTGTTATTTTTTTAATTTTGATTAAACTGAATGTTCAAAATGGGCTCCATTTGCTGCGATGCATGCTCTACACCTTCTTATGAACGATCGTTTAAGGCGTCGTGGGAATCCCTCCTGATTGATTTCTTCAGCAGCGTTGCGTATGTGATGCCGTAATTGTTCCACCGTAGTAATTTTGTCTTTGTAAACTTTTTCTTTTAAACAGCCCCAGTAAAAAAAGTCCAGTGGATTTAGGTCCGGTGAGCGAAGAGGCCACAATATTGGCCCCAGGCGCCCTATCCATCTTCCTGGATAGGTGTCGTTAAGGTGTTGCCTCACACTCACAGCATAGTGAGCAGGTCACCCGTCGTTTTGCAGCCACATGTTATCTCGAACTTCAGGAACCTCGTCTTGCATTAGCTCAGGCAAATTATTTTGCAAAAAATTCAAATAATTCTCTGCATTCAGGACAGCGGGCAGCTCAAAAGGACCAATTATTTGTCCTCCTATGATTCCAGTCCAGAGATTAATCTTAAATTGATATTGGGATCGGTCTTGGCGTATCAAATTGGGATTTTCTAACTGCCAGCTGTGTAGATTATGCATGTTTAAATAGCCATCTTTTCTGCATGTTGATTCATCACTCCAAAGAATTTTATCATAAAATTGTGGATCTTCTCTTATTCTTCGCAGCATTGTTCGGCAAAAGTTGACACGTAAAGGGTAGTCTCTCGGAAGCAATGTTTGTACCCGTTGATAATGGTATGGGTATAATTCGTGGCGTTGCAGCATACGATGTACAGTTCGGGTAGACATACCAGTACGGCGAGCCAAACCACGAACGGAAATGTTCGGATCTTCGTTAACTAAATGCAAAACCTCTTCGTCGTTATTGTAGACTCGTGGTCTTCCTTCACTTGCACCGCCTACGCCTGCGCCAGGTATTCTACCCTCACAGTAGGTATTGTGTACACGAACAAAAACTCTGTAGTCCGGATGTCGAGTATTCGGGTACCTCTCTCGGTAAAGTGCGGCTGCTTGATTGGCGTTGCCTCTACATTCACCGTAAATGTAGTGCATGTTGGCATATTCAACGGGTGTGTAAAGTTGAGGCATTGTAAACAGTCCAGGGGAATGCCAAGTCGTCGGTAATATCACTATTCAACTGTCCAATTCACTGAGAAAATCAGGGTCCAGGTAAAGTAAGCAAAGTCGTCAAGTTCACACAATAATCGAATCCAGTTCACAAGCAAATCGGAGTCCAGTAGAAAAAGTAGCAGATTGCGAGTTAAACAGGAAAGATACGGCGAGCAAAGACACATGTAACTACGTAAGAGAACGATAGCACACTCAACTAAAGCTACATTTCACCGCTTCTTGCGCCCATCCAAACAAAGGACATAACCTTTCTTTTTTACTCTTATGAATACGGTGTCGTTTAAAGTAGCCTATATTTTTCTATCTATGGCCTTGAAGTACAATACAATTGACCATTTTGGGATCATAATTCCAAGAAAGCGACCCACATGTCAAAGGGGTCGCGTTTTTTTACCTGAACTACAGTTAAAAATACATTTCATTACGATTAGTCATCGTTTTGTTACTCAAAATTGTAAGTATTGTAACTGCAGATAATTTGCAAAATCGACGTTTTATCATGTAATTAGTAATAACTCTGTATTGCGTCAAGGTACCTCTTACTATGACACCATTTTAGAATCTGTATGAAGTGGACAACTTTTTAAAATAATGGGCCACTTGAGTGCCATACATTTTTTTTAAGAAAATTGAGTCAAAGTTACATAATCCGGCAGAAATGACCTTGAAAATTAGGAAAAAACTATTTATTCTCAAACAATTGTTAATACTATCTTATTTTATTCTAATTCAAGTAATAGTACAGATATTCAGGAATTAGAAACAGAAAACAGAAGCAAAAAACCTCTTTATTTGTGGAAATGGTAGCCAATTTTGTAAAAATAGCAATATTTCTTTTGAAAATTTAAAAAAAAATCATATTTCAAAAATGCGTGGCCAAATGACGATAAAAGTGGGATATGTAATAGATGATTATGTGGCCAGTCAGCAGCTACAGGGTTATCCATTATTTACGACACACCCTGTATATTACTTATTTGTTATTTCTTTGCTTATAATTATTTATTGCTACATATTATTATTATCATATTATGTGCATTTTTACTTAGATATTCTATATTTAGTATATTTCACAGCATATTCTATTCTATTGACGTTGTTTTATAAATATTAATTTTTATGTAAGATCTGTACGTAGGTATATTACTTAATGTATGTATAAATTGAAGAATAGGTCCTGACTGAAAATCAGTGTTGCAGGCCCAGCCTGCAGCAAATGCTGAGTCAGCTACCTGTTTGTGGCTGCGGAGATACAATGCCCTTCTAAATTGTAAATGTTTGTTTTAAATCGTATTCTTTGTTTTATTATATTTTTCTTTGTTCTTTCTTTTATTATTTGTCTGTATTATTATAATATCGTGTTACATTGTGTTATGTGTATTGTATCTTTGTGGCTGCAAATAAATGCCTCTCTCTCTCTCTCTCTATATTACTAAGTACCATAAAATCATCAACATACGATATCAACCTTTGTATGTCCCCACTGTTGGGGCACGGGTCTCTCCCTGCATAGCAGGAAGGTTAGGTCATACTCCACCACGGTGGCCAAGTCCGGGTTGGTGGAGGGTTGAAGATAGTGGCGGGTCTTACTGTCAGAAGTTATCAAGCCGCCCATGAGGCCTCTGACGTGGCTTAACGACTGCCATTATATGACAGCCGGCACCAACGGCTTAACGTGCTTAGCGAAAAATGCCACTAGCGGTAGTCACAGGACGGTCACCCATCCTGCACCTTACCGCGCCTGTTGTTGCTTAACTCAAGTGATTGATAAAAATCACTCGGTTCGACTAGGCCACGAGCGCTTCAACATAGTTATACTATATCAATCATATCAACCCTTTGTATGTCCCCTGCTGCTGGGGCAATGGTCTCTTCCAGCCATGTCAGAGGCCTTAAGGGCGGCTGGATATCTTCTGACAGTAAGGCCCGCCACTGCCTTACAAATCCCTACCAACTCGGACTTGGCCTCCGTGTTTGAGTATGGCGTAACCTTCCTGCGATGCAGGAAGAGACCCATGCCCCAGCAGTGGGGACATACAAAGGGTTGTTACCAATGAAAATAAAGCTTACTCACAGGGAAGTCCTTGCAGCGGCGCATAAGCAGGTCAACGCCATCGCTCCAGCACATGTTGGGCGGGAAGAGTACCTCGTTGAGCGAGCCCAGGTACTGCGCCAGGATCGTGCATTTACTGCTGGAGCACTCCTCTGACCACTGCACCAGCTCGCAGTATAGGGTCTCGTCTTCTGCGAGGGGGAAATACTACTAAGTCTGGGTTCTTCGAGCGCACGAATTCGTTTGGGACTTATCGCGCTGCACGAGCGAATACTTTGGAGATTCATAATCATCGTCATCAACCCATTATGTCCCCCACGAGGGGCACGGGTGTCTTCCCTGAGGAAGGTATAGACATTACTGCACCACGGGGTCAAGTCCGGATTGGTGGAGGCTTGCAAGACTAGTGGCTGGTCTTATTGTCAGAAGTTTTCAAACAGCCCTAAGGTCTCTGTCTTGGCTTAACGACTGCTATCTGTCGACGGCATCCGGCACCAACTGCTTAACGTGCCTTGCGAAGCACGGAATCGCTCGGCAAATTGCCACTGGCGTTAGTCATAGACGGTCACCCATCCATGCACTGAACCCGCCCTATGCTGCTTAACCTTTGTGATCGTTTTAAGATTACTCAGACAGCTGGGACTCCGAGCGATTCGTAGCCCCGGCAATGTTTGGAGATTAGTAGACAGTTTTTAAATTAAACAGATATCAGCACATCTGATTAAAACAATTTTAATTTCTATATCGCACCGCGCTCTTTCGCTGTCTCCCGCCACTCGCATTCGTGTGTATAATTACTTTCTAAAGTTTTGTGCAGAGTGCTTAGTGCGAGTTTTTTAACTACTCGATCGCGTTAACGTAAACTCATATTTCTATGGCATCGATGAAGCGCCACCTAGCGACAAGAATGGAAATTAAAATTGCTGAGTGCGAGTTGTTATGGTTTACGTTCAGTTGAGAAGTGAACACGTTTACCAGCCAAAACACGAATAAACGCGAGTGCGAGTTGTACCGTGACAGCGTTTTGCCAGTTCGAACGGTTAACTTACTCATACTCACTAATGCTCGATTAACGCGGTAGTAAAGTTATTCGATTGGATTTGTCAAACTCGCACTCTGCAGTGCACAGAGTGCTTAGTGCCAGTTTGACAGATCCAATCGAATAACTTTACTACCGCGTTAATCGAGCATTGAGTAGTGAGTATGAGTAAGTTAACCGTTTCCATACTTGTCGCTAGGTGGCGCTTCCTCGATGCCATAGAAATATGAGTTTACGTTAACGCGATCGAGGAGTTAAAAAACTCGCACTAAGCAATCAGGCCTTCTCTCAGAGAGAGAGTATGGGCGTAATTACCCCTCTGGCCCACCGCAGAATGGCAATTTGAAGCGCTGAGGGTATTTGAACACTTTAGACACACAGCTTTCCTCACGATGTTTTGATTCAAGCTAGCGAGTGGTATTCCTGCTATAACTTCACAAATGTAGGTACATAACTTAGAAAACAAAGTCATTGGTACAGTGTATTTATTCTTACTTGTCCAATTTAGTAAACAATATTCTACCCTTAAACTGTGACTTTTTAGTCCAAAACTGCCATAATTATTTCCATAAATGAAGTAACACTCTTTTAGATAACACGCTGCCAATTTTATAAACATAGTTCATGATAGTTCATGAATTTGCGAGAAAATTTCTAGTTTAGGCATCTAATCTCAATTTTAAGGTTAGAATCTTGTTTACTAAATTGGACAAATAAGAATAAATAGACTGTACATGCCTGCACTGGGAATCGAGCCTGGCTCTCTCGCTTCCGAGTTCATTGTTCTACCAACTAGCCTACCGCCGCTCTTTGCTAAATTACCCAATAAATAAATACAATTTTCTTGTATAGAATCAGGCGTTACTTTGCGGAAATCCATAATAGCATTAAAAAGTTAAAATTACTTTGCTAAATTCCGCCAAAAATCCCACAAGCACCATGCGGTTAGTTAATGCACCGCCCTCCCTTCCACTTTTTCAAGCAGAAGCAAGACACGAACACAGCACCACCAACACTAATACTTGTGTGAGAAAACACGCGACGCGTTTCGCCTCTAACACGAGGCATCCTCAGGCTCTCAAATGCAAGTCAATTTTTGGCGGAATTTAGCAAAGTAGGTAAATTTAACTTTTTTAATACAATTTTCTTACTGCATAAATGAAGAGCTATTTTGGATTCAGTACAGCGACGGCATTGAAATGTAATGTATAACTTTCGAAAGCTTATTAAACATGATTAATAATTTTTATAATACAGTACAGAAATTCTAAAGAAATATGCTAAGTTGGTAGTTGGTAACTTATGTTATTTTTAATGCACTAACCCGTGCTAAGGACAATTTAAAAAATCTATTTAGAGGCTAGAAATTCCACCCATGCCGGGAATCGAACCCGCGACCGCTAACCGTGCCAGCGCTCTCCCAACTAAGCTAATGGGCGACTACCCGGCATCATTGAAATTTCGAACCTCTTCACAATACTCTCTGTATTACGCACAGGCAGCGACATCTGGCTGAAGTAATTTAGCCTCTAAATAGGTTTTTAAAGTTGGTAACTTACTAAGCAGACAGCAAAGGTTGTTCAGCGCACACGTGTCTTGGAACCGCTTCCGGAAGAAGAATATATCCTTGAACATGAGCGGGAATACTGGCGGCAGTAGGCAAGTCTGGTAGCTGGTCCCTAGTGCGAACACTGTCAGAGAGACTCTGCCGTCTTGACACAGCCATACTCCGGGACACGAAACCTGTTGACGAAATTAATTCGTATTATATTGAAGCGCTCGTGGCCTAGTCGAACCGAGTGACTGGAATCAATCACTCGAGTTAAGCAACAACAGGCGCGGTCAGGTGCGGGATGGGTGACCGTCCCGTTACTACCGCTAGTGGCATTTTTCTGAGCGTTTCCGTGCTTCGCAAGGCACATTAAGCCGTGGGGTTAAGCGGGTGTCGGCTGTCATGTAATGGCAGTCGTTAAGCCATGTCAGGGGCCTTATGGGCGGCTTCATAACTTCTGACAGTAAGGCCCGCCACTGTCTTACAAATATCCACCAAACCAGACTTGGCCCCCGTGGAAGAGTATGGCTTAACCTTCCTGCATCGCAGGAAGAGACCCGTGCCCTAGCAGTGGGGACATACAGGGTTGAAATTGAAGGCCATATGTTTAACACACTCATACACACAGACACACACAAAGTCTTGCCCTTATCTATCCCCCTATATCCCAGAGGGGTAGGCAGAGACTGATCTTCCTATGATCTGTCAAAGACAGATCTCTTTTGCTTCATCAACATTAATTAGTCGATGCATGCACACTCGCCAGTGTCGGGTCATTCATTTGTCAAATTATTAATGTGAATATTAGTATATTTGCCACATCTTTAGGGCCCACTATATGGGTGATGTTGATGATGATTAAAATGTGCACATTGCACACTGGGTGCACAACAGACTTGTTATGTCAAATTTCAATTTCGAATTCTATTTGTGTAGCCCTGCCTATGTATCTTAATAAACAAACAAACAAACAAACAAACAAACAAACAAACAAACAAACAAACAAACAAACAAACAAACAAACAAACAAACAAACAAACAAACAAACAAACAAACAAATAAATAAATAAATAAATAAATAAATAAATAAATAAATAAATAAATAAATAAATAAATAAATAAATAAATAAATAAATAAATAAATAAATAAATAAATAAATAAATAAATAAATAAATAAATAAATAAATAAATAAATAAATAAATAAATAAATAAATAAATAAATAAATAAATAAATAAATAAATAAATAAATAAATAAATAAATAAATAAATAAATAAATAAATAAATAAATAAATGTGATCCAATGATGGCAACCTCATAATAATAAAAAAAGGTATAATTTATACAATTTAAAAAGCTTATCTTAAGCTATTTACATAGGCATTAATTCCGCCATATTGCACTTTATTTTTAAGTGCAATAAAAAGTATTGATAATAGTCAGAATAAGCTAAATAATGTTTTTTATGTAGCTCATAAATGTTCCGCTGCAGGGCTCAGGCCTTCTCTCAGAGAGAGTCATCATCATCAACCCATTATGTCCCCACCAAGGGGCACTGGTCTCTTCCCCAAGGAAGGTATAGGCCCTCCTCCAGCACAGGGGCCACGTCCGGATTAGTGGAAGATTTTTGAAAGGCAAATTAGATTTTAATTTTGGAGTTCTTTAACCACTATAATTTACTACCTTAATGTTGCAATTGCGTTATTATTGATTATATTTTTATTTAGGTGAATTTAATTTAGGAATAAAAGAATATACTACATTGGTAATCACTTTGCAATAAATATTATTTATTTATTTTAATTTAGGAATAAAAAAAATATCCTACATAGGTAATCATAATCACTTTGCATTTACCCTTGAACTAACCTACCTATATTGAGTAATTTAATATTGGTCATTAATAGGTAAGTACTAATAATTTCTTTACATATTAAACAAATTAGTCTTTGTATATCAATAAACTTCTTGTTTTGGTTTTCGGTGTCTCTAAATAACGACGAAATAAAATACCATAAAACTACCACTCACCTGTTCGACACCAATTTCGACGGTTAACTCTGTAATTTTGGGCATTTTGTAAATCACATACTTTTGTAATGTCTGTTAGGTATTGAAAATTTAGTTTCTTTAGTTTTTTTTACGTAAAGCTTTCATAGTTTTCAATGCAATGTTTTGAAAATAATTGACATCTGACATTTTGACATAGGTACAAACTGTCATTTTGATTTGCTCTGATTTGATTTGTTCTCTGCTTTACATGTCTGATTTATGTTTTTGGAAGATTTTTTGTTTACAAAATATGAGTCAGTTCATTGTCATGGCAACGCAATCAAAGAGAACGCAATCACACTGACATTTGCGTTTAGAAATAACACAGTTGTAATTCGGAAAATCCGCGGAAAAGCTAAATTTTAAATTTCAGTACCTCTCTCAAGAAAATAAAAAAGAAAATTCCATCTGTTACTTTTTTTAAACCATAGGTATATTCAGTTACATTATTGGCAAAAATTCATCCATAAAAAACAGTACTTCGACACGTAGACTCACCCAGTTTCCTTACAGTTTTTAGACGTAAAAAAATTACAGAAGAAAAAAGCCTGATTGCTAAAAAATCCACCTCAAGTGGCAGAGCCAAACCTTATCATATTAACTAGAAATTCTATTAGAAGTCATAATATTATGCTTTCTTCAATATCTACAGTTTAGGTTTTTGGTTACATTTTTTTTTTATTTGAAGCCATTTTTGTGTCATGCTCTGTCGCAGAGCCACCATCATAGAAAGTGATTAATTATGCCATAAAATGAGGTACGTAACGCGTACTTAATGTACATATACCGATATCGATGTACGTGCATCAGATTATGTCTAAATAAACATTGATAGTGGCTCTGCTGCAGAGCATACTCTCTAGCAGAGCCACAAAGTACATGTACTCAGGAAAGATAAACGCCACTGTTTTTAGATGAAAACCGATGTACGAGTAATGTTTATTGCGTACGTGTTGGAAAATACCACTTTAAGACAGTGGTTTTATGTATATTAACTTTACTAAAATGCTTGCAGGAAGCGCCTGATTATTTTATGTCATGATTAACGATCATGTTTCTTTTCCTTTTCATTTCAATAAGCTTCATGACGGCAGTTCAGAAGATGAATTATTCAAGTGAGACTATTCTGTTTTTTAATTTAAATTCTATATGCAAGTACTTAGAAATTTTGTATTTTTGCCCCAAAATTCATTTATTTAAAACATTATCCTCAATGTCCATTTAAAAAAACATTTGGTTCGACCCAAATCTGTAGGCGCAATTTTTGAAATATTTAATCTGATTAAACAACCAAAAACTCGACGTATTATAATACAAGAAAATGACAAATCTTTTTATATTATGAACTTTAATCATGAAAAATCGGTGGAGCGGTTTATTTAAAATAAGTGGCGCCACCTATATTCCTAAGGGATGTAAGTGTTGCTGCAGCAGTTAAAATCGTTTATTTTAATCCTTACTATCACTACCCGATTCCATCACAAAATAAATTCCTTTTCTTCATAATTACTACGAAGCAAGCAAGCAGCACACGTAAAAATAAATATTTCCTAAACTATTAAAGATATTGGCATGATCTTCTTTTTTTTATTTAATGCAGTATTAAATTTTTAACAATAGGAGTTGTAAAAAACATACCCTCTTTATACAATTTTTTTGCATGATTGAGTAAAAACTGAGAATTTCCAAAAAAAAATGTTACAAAATGTAAGATTTTTGACAGTTGTCATAGTTTTTTATTTTATTTGAATTTTTTTGATGATACTATAAGTAATCCCCTTTCGAATAAGATATTAATCATTGCAATCGGTTCATCCGTTAGCGTGTCAAAATTTTTCAAAGTGTTTTTTCAAAGAAGTGGCGCCCTCTCTGTTCCTAAGCGGTGAAACTTGTGCTGCTGCGGGTCAAATCGCTTATTTTTGTCCCTATTATCACTGTGCAAAACGGCTTGCTTTCATCACAAAATGCAGCTTTTCGGCAAAAAAGTGCCGTAGCTGCTAGGACTATTTGTTCACTGCTGGACAAAGGCCTGCCCCCACATCACGCCACACTTACATAAGCCTGACACGGGAGGTACCTATATGCACTAAACCTTTGCCGACATAAAATAATCAGGCGCTTCCTGCAAGCATTTTAGTAAAGTTAATATAAATAAAACCACTGTCTTAAAGTGGTATTTTCCAACACGTACGCAATAAACATTACTCGTACATCGGTTTTCATCCAAAAACAGTGGCGTTTATCTTTCCTGAGTACATGTACTTTGTGGCTCTGCTAGAGAGTATGCTCTGCAGCAGAGCCACTATCAATGTTTATTTAAACATAATCTAATGCACGTACATCGATATCGGTATATGTACATTAAGTACGCGTTACGTACCTCATTTTATGGCATAATTAATCACTTTCTATGATGGTGGCTCTGCGACAGAGCATGACACCTTTTTTACCCGACTGCAGCGAAGCCCAAAAGGAGGGTAATGTGTTTAGTGCGTATGTATGTATGTATGTAAGTATGTCCGATTCTATGTTCCCTCATAACTCCTTAACTAATGGTCAGATTTTGTTAAACAAGGTGTCATTCGATTCGGCATCCTTGCGAAAGTGTCATAGGCTATATAAAATCATAATTATGCGATCAGAACCGTAACAAAAAATAAAATTCGTTAAGAAGCTTCGTTAAAGTACAGCTAGGAGCCACTAGATGGCGCTGTTATATTTAGTTTATTGAATTCGAATACTAATTTTATTGAACTACCCCCAACAGGTGTGAAATATTTAAAACAAAATTTTGCGGATGACGTAGGTTACATAAAATCAGCATTAATAGAGAACCAACGGAACAAAAAATAACATTTACTTTTAAGCAATTAAAGTACCACTTTTAGCCACTTGATGGCGCTGCTATATTTTATTTATTCTAATAGATGTGTATACATAATTTCGGCTTTGGTCTACATGTAAACAAACCATTTATAGAATCGGTACAAATGCGGGAAGAAATAATTCCTATAAAGTGGTTTGATCCTTCTAGATCATTCATTTAATTAAAAAATGTAATTTGGTTTAACTACGACTAACACGTGCAAAATATTTAAAAGAGAATTTTGCGGGTATCGCTGATTACATAAAATCAGCATTAATAGAGAACAAACGCAACACAAATAATATTCACTTCTAATTAATTAAAGTACTGTAGCATTAGTTCCTCTATCCAACCACAGATGGCGCTGTTTGTGTTCTAAATTGCGGTATGGTTTTGTCCGAAGGCCCTACATAATATTAAACAAATTTTGATAGTATTTAAGCACTCGACCAATCACTTCGACCAATACTGACTGTCCACTAATGACGTAGGTAAAGGTAATATACCTCGCTTTGCGCTGTGGTGCGAGTAGTACAGTTACTAATCCGTAATCCTTAGTAAGTTTCATATTGCTTCAATAAATAGATCCCTACGTGCTGTCGTGCTGAAACAACGTTTCTCTTCTTGTCTGCTGAAACCCTGTCCTACAGTACCACTTTTAGCCACTAGATGGCGCTGCCATATATTTATTCTAGTACATGTATAAATTTACATAATATCAGCTTTGCTCTACATGTAAACAAACCGTCTATAGAAACGGTATAAGTGCTGAAAGAAATAATGCCTATAAAGTGTTTATTTCTTTCTTTACGCCATTCGTTTATCTCATTAATTTAAGAAATATCAACCTCTTAGGGGGTAATAATACATTACTGCAGAGGCCGAGAAGTAAGGGATTGCTGGACGAGTTTGGGATAGACGGCCGAGTCGTAGACGAGGCCGTCTAGAACGAGTCCTGCAATCCCTGTTCCGGCCGAGGATTGTATAATGCTTTTCTCAAACAATGCGAGGAAATATTAATATTAAAATAATTAAAACTAGGTAATTAAGAAATAATAGTTTAGTTTGCCGCCTTTTTTATTTTTTAAATACACTAACATATTTGAGCACCATGTTTAACCGCACAAAAACCAATACCATAGATTGTTTTTTTTTTAATCTTGCAAGTATGCTTACATAACTTAGTAGGTGGTAGGCTGTATGTAATTTTTCCTTAGTCAGTTTAATTTTAGTAAGTAAATTTAAAAAGTTAGAGCAGCGGACGGTAATGGATTTTCATACTTACTTTACTGGCTTAGGCCAGTAAAGTGAGGCGGGAGCCATAAAAGAGAAACTTAGTGGCTTTATTTCATGGTAATAACACAAACATTTCCGAGCATGTTTGAGAAAAAATAATTAATTTCTTAACACTGATATTAATTTCCTACTGACACTTAGACCAAAACTAACTGAACAAAATATATAAAGTGTAGCATGTAACTCCTTTTCCCCTGTGCGGTCATAGTCAGACAAGCTGGGTTCAAAGAAGAAATGATTAAAAAAAAAATTGAACGCTCTCACTGGTAACCGAAGACGGATCCTCCGTGACCTCGTTTCGTAGGACTCATGAAATTTTAAAAAATTGTAGCTCTATTCATCTTAACGAATTTTATCTCGTTTCTTCCGAAAATAAGATTATGATTTTGTGTTAGGTTTCCTGTTCACTTGTGCGACCAAAGATTGCTTATCTACCCTAAATATTTCTACCTACCTAAATATTCAGTAAAATTTTCACCAAATAATATAACTTTATAAGCATTATTTGCTCAAACTGTTGCATTTATTATTTTATATAAAATGATGCAGTCGGGACCCATTAGAGGACTTTAAACAAACAGTAATGGGTCCCGACTGCAACATTTTATATAAAATAATAAATGCAACAGTTTGAGCAAATAATGCTTATAAAGTTATATTATTTGGTCCCTCAAGTAAAGCAGTATGAACTCTTCTGATTCGACATTAGCATTTGAAAATAAAATAATCTTATTTTTTCCCTTTCAGTTGATTTATCACTGCAGTCGGGTTCTTTTATTATTTTAAATATTTTTTTTATTGACTTTTGCTTACAATAATTGCTAGTTATTACAAAACAGCTAGTTTTTTGAAATGTCGGGGAACTGTTATTAAGTTTACCTTACAAATATTCGCGATCAGACCAGTTAATTGTAGGTATCACTAAGAATGATAACTGATGTCTGTCTATGTGAATTTTTCAATATTTCCTATAACTAATAATAACACTTAATCAAAAACTTTCACCTGACATAACCCTGTCACCTTCTTCTTCTTCCTCAGGCTATATTATGTAGTCCACTGCTGGACATAACCCTGACACCCCTTTTATCAAAACTGGTATAGCTGTTTCACCTCTCCGTGATCGTAAAAAAATTCAACATACATACTATAATATATTTTACATACCTACATAGGCACAAGCCGCACAAGAAACATAACTTTAATTTGCTTGCGCAGTCGGGTAAAAAACCTCTGTTGCGTTGTGTTGCGTTTCAATATCATCTACCTATACATCTGTCACTTACAAAACAAAGTTTTAGTGTGCGAAAAACTAGCCTGTCGGTTTTGTTCTTTTCATTACCCTTTCAATAATTTCAATAACTTTTTGTTCGTTCATTTTATTGTCATGGCTAACATCAGAAACACCGTAATTCATTGGTTTCGGAAAGATTTACGACTCCACGATAACCTCGCCCTTCGCAATGCAATCAACGAAGTAAATACATACACCCATGGAAAAAGAATTACCTATTTAGAAACCAATTATTCTTGCACTGCTTAAAGCAACATTTTTTTTATTGCAGGCTGAAAATCGCAAACACAGCCTACGCCCAATCTTCATAATCGATCCTGACATTAGACAAAAAGTTGGCGCGAACCGTTTGAGATTCCTGTTACAAAGCTTAGCAGACTTGGATAGTAACCTAAAAAAAATCAACTCACGTTTGTACGTCCTTCGAGGGGACCCTAAGGAATTGTTACCGAAGCTATTCGACAGATGGCAAGTTAAATATTTGACCCTGCAACTCGACATAGAGCCGGAATATGTTGAGCTAGATGATTATATCGAAAAAATTGCTGAAGAAAAAGACGTATTCGTTGTGAAAAGAGTGCAGAACACGGTGTATGATACACACAGTGTGTTAAAGAATAACAATGGCAATGTTCCACTTACCTATCAGAAGTTCCTTTCGCTTGTCCTCGATGTTAAAGTGAAAGAATGTATAGAAATTACAAAACAAATATCAGACGACTGCAAACCGTCAAAAGATGAAAAAGAGATGAAGTCGGCCACTTGTTACGACACACCAACCCCAGATGATTTGCAATTTGATGAATCTCAACTGGAACCAGCCAAATACCCTGGAGGGGAAACTGAAGGTCTGCGACGTCTTCACATGTATATGGAAAGAAAGGACTGGGTCTGTAAGTTTGAAAAGCCCAACTCTTCCCCAAACAGCCTTGAGCCAAGCACTACAGTTCTAAGTCCGTATATAAGCCATGGCTGTTTATCGGCCAAACTCTTCTACCACAAACTGAAAGAGGTGGAAAGTGGCCGAACACACTCCCAACCGCCTGTCTCACTCATGGGACAGTTGATGTGGAGAGAGTTTTACTATGTAGCAGGCACTGGCACTGAAAACTTTGGACAAATGGTTGGGAATCCAGTCTGCACTCAAATACCTTGGGGGAAAAATGATGAGCATCTCAAAGCATGGGCAGAAGGGAGGACAGGCTATCCATTTGTAGATGCTATAATGAGGCAGCTAAAGCAAGAAGGTTGGATACATCACTTGGCGAGACACATGGTCGCCTGTTTCTTAACTAGAGGAGATTTATGGATTTCATGGGAAGAAGGGGCTAAGGTGTTTGAAGATTACTTGCTGGATTATGATTGGTCTTTGAACGCTGGCAACTGGATGTGGTTGTCAGCCTCTGCCTTCTTCTATAAATATTTTAGGGTGTACAGTCCAGTGGCTTTTGGAAAGAAGACAGATAAAACGGGCTTGTATATCAGAAAGTATGTGCCAGAGCTGAAAAAATACCCAACGGAATACATCTATGAACCATGGAAGGCGCCTAAATCTGTCCAGAAGGCTGCAGGATGCATTGTTGGAGAGGGATATCCTAAAAGGATAGTCGATCATGACACTATACATAAGGAGAATATGGCGAAAATGAATTTAGCATATAAAGCAAATAAGGAAAAGAAATCATTGAAGAGGCCTTTGCCAAAGTGATTGATATGAATCTATTTTTGAAGCATTTTCTAATGTTTTAATTTAACTGATTACCTCACATTGTACAAATAAAACTTTTGCTGTGATTTTGTTTTGTATTAGCTCACGAATAAAGTATTTTTAAATAGGTACCAATGTATAAAAAGTATTTTGCGAACTAGGTTCTTTGTTTTGTGGAATCACGAGAAACAACAATTGATTTTGGAACGCAATTAGGCGTCGAAATCCTTCGTTGAATTCTGAAGTCGGTTTCTGGCAACGGAACAAAAAGTGTAGGCATAATTACTCTTTGGTGTAGGCATTGTTGGTGATTATGTAGAAACCGGTCCACCAAAAACTGTCAGAGGAAAGCTGTCAAACATAATTTCGTAAAAGTGCACAAGTGGGCGGAAATTTCCGAAATTTTCAGGAAAATGAGCTGAAGAGTACCGTTGTTTCTTATG
The DNA here is from genome assembly GCA_934045075.1 of Yponomeuta sedellus. NCBI lineage: Eukaryota > Metazoa > Arthropoda > Insecta > Lepidoptera > Yponomeutidae > Yponomeuta > Yponomeuta sedellus. Next base: position 5,353,228 of record OW203726.1, on the reverse strand, counting down.
AGAATGTGATTTTCTAAGATTCAGAGAGACATCTGGAGAATGCGGAGAAGTATGTAAGTATTAATTTGGATTAACTCACAAACCGTAGTACAAGCAGCACAACCTCCGGCTCCGATTTCACAGTTACATGAATTGGATTTGGTCGTTCAAGCACGTAGTATGATATCGTTTCTACTTGATAAATTAATGGCCAAATTCTTCTGCTTGTGAAAATTATCGCCATCATATTTTAGGCCTGAAATATACACAAGCGGTGAGGCGCGGATATGGTGTGGGCGCTGTCGCTTACAATAACAAGAGGCACCACAAGCCGCTACGTAAACAAAGGAAGCCGTATGCCTCTCTTCTGTAGGTTTCAGGTCTTACATAGCAGGTACATACTCCAGTAAAAGACCCATCGGTTCACAGCCTGGTCCATATAGGATGATATTAAACTTTATTTGGTTTAAAATAGCTTAACTTTTCTTTACTTTGTTTTTTTCTATCTGAACACCAGAAACTGGTAAAACTATTTATTTCTAGGTTATATACTCTTATATAACTAATCGTCGGTATAAAGGTAAAATTCAGTAACTGTAAATAAGCCTAATTGTAGAAACTGCGCTAATGTGAATTTGAGATACTAAATGTAATATTTAGCACAGAAATAAAAACGCTCAACCATCGTTACTTTTTTTATGAGTATACAAGATAGTGTTATTTTTGGGCAAAAATAATTATCAGTATATAAATAAAAAAATGGAAAGCAGTTAATGAGTTTTACCTTTATACCGACGTAATATAACTTCCACACAATACAATCCCTTATCCTGGTCCCAAACTAGCCTACTCCATACTATGGTAAACATGCAAGGTCACCACAAATACTGTAATATGCTCAAACTGAGGCCAGTTATACAAATCTATTGCAGTTCATTCATTCAGTTGAGTCAGCCATTTAAAAAGTATTCATTAAATCCCTCCTCTTAAGTAAGTACACTTCTTAAATTTGAATATGGCGTTTAAACAGGATTTTAGATTGTTAAATAAGCATTGACAAGCATTGATTTTAATGTTGTTAAATAAGCAAATCTAATTAAAAGTAAGCATCTACACATTGTTCTATATGTTTTCCTATTAAATTTAAAAACCTATTTAGAGGCTAAAAATTTCACCCATGCCGGGATTCGAACCCGCAACCTCTGGCTATCCGTGCCAGCGCTCTACCAATTGAGCTCAATTGGTAGAGCGCTCACGAAGACAACAATCACTGACGATTACAAAGATTAATGAAAGAAAGTCCAACAGTGGACTAACATGTAGCTGTGTGGTGTCGGCTTAGAGAATAGCACCAACCTAAATTCTTCCCGCGGGTGTCGTAAAAGGCGACTAAAGGACACAAACTGGGGGGTGGGCAGCAGCGCCCTCTGCAGTACAATTTCACCAAACTGCGATCCCCAACCCGCATGCCCAGCATGGGGATTATGGGCACTACCCCCCCAATGATGGCACAACCGTGCGCTATGGCACTCATTAGGGGAGGACTATGTCCAGCAATGGACTAATATAGCCTGAAGAAGGAAGGAAGGACTAACATATAGCCTGAAGAAGAAGAAGAAGAATTACAAAAAGTGTTTATGTAATATTTTGAACTTAACTATAGACCTAATAAAGCTGAAATGTTAGGACAATTCTCATTGAATTTGGTTCTAACAGACATATCTGAACACTATGCTAATAAAACATCAAATTCGAAAGAATGCACTATTGTATGGAAATGTTTTTTTTAAGTAGGTGCCTACCCTTTTACGAGATGGTGCAATGGCTTGCCTACTAAAATGCAATAAGACCATTCACACAATTTTAACAAGGGTTCAACAACCTGTCTAGGATGTATGTACTTAAAGAAAACTGACACACTTATCATACAATCTCCAGAACAATAGAGCTTTATACTTTCCATGTAATCTCAGTTTTATGTAGAGAAGAAATCTAAGATGGGACAGCGTGAGGGAATACCTGAAACATTGTTGTTGCTTGTAAGACAGTGAGGAGACCACATCAGTCTTGGAAATTACAAAATGCAAGTGCATGCGGTTCCGCATTCCAATAAAATTCATTTGTTAAAGTTATAACATAACATTTACATACAGGCACATACATTGCTTCTGACCCCACACTAGGATACCCTGTGTCGTGGGAACCAGAAACAACGACATCACAAAAATGTAAACAAATGGAAACCTAAGACCTGAGGTTAGTTTTTGTCCCCAGCCGGGCCGCGAACCCAGGACCTCTTGGATGGTAGGGAGATGCGCTACCGCTGCGACACAGAGGTCGTCAATATATTTTTAGGCATTATGATTGATTAGTATTAGTAACTATGTTTTTTGGTTTTTTTATGTTATTTTAGAGCTGCAGTAGCAATACCACTCGCTAACTGTGAAAGAACATGGGAGGAAGCCTGGGGGAAAACACGTGGTATACTTAATTACCATAATTACAATTTGCGTAGTAAAATCTCTCTATATCTCGCTCTCTTTCTTTCTGAGAGAAAGTATATGCTCTGCATGCGCTTTAGTGACTTAACCAAGTGAGCTCTCTTTTTATCTAAAGTAAGAACAAAGTTTAGGTACGAGTTGCTGTCAATCAAGATGTGGCCGCAATGCTACTATGTAAATTGTGTCACGTGGCCCAGACATATGACCCTTACGGCGGTCGAATAGCAACCAGTCGAGACTGCCGCAACAACATGGGCGTAGCCAGGTTTTGAGTTAGGGTGGGTCAAGGTTAGGCCATACTCCACAATGGGGCCCAAGTCCGGCTTGGAGGAGAATTGTAAGACAGTGGCGGGCCTTACTATCAGAAGTTATCAAGCCGCCCATAAGGTCTTTGACATGGCTTAACGACTGCAATTACATGACAGCTGGCACCAGCGACGTACCTGACGTGCCTTTCGAAGTACCTATGTACATGGTTCAACCAAATTGAAACAATTTAATTGAAAAGCGTTAAACATAGAACAACTTTTCATTATTACATAGTAGTATTTGGGCCTCCATCGTATTGAAAACGTCGAATCAAAACTTTCAATGAAATTGCCCAATGCCGTTGAGTATGTAGACGTTTGAACTGAAGGAATGAAATTGAATTGAACTGTGTAATATCGCCTGACGTCTCAATGCGCTTGAAGTACTGAAATAGCAAGCAATTTTTTATGTAGCCTATAAACGTTCTACAGCAGGAAACAGGACATTTTCAGAGAGAGACTTATTGGTAGTAGAGAGTGCAAGCAATATTGAACCGAAATTAAACCGTGTGATATCGCCTTAATCGAAGCCTCATAAACCTCGGAATGGAATGAAAGTCGTCAATATGAAGAACTTTTACTTTGCAGAAACTTCGAAATCTCGAACAAAATATCACCTTACTAAATTTACCACTACGACGTTAAAATGTATGGGACCTGTGATATTAATTTGCGATTTTAATGTTTTCCTCACAATACAAATATTATACTGCTCACACGCCTTTTCACGGAGTTCAAATACCCCAGCGCTTGAAATTGCCAATCCGCGGTGGGCACGCGTGGTAAATAAGTCCATATTTACTCTCTGAGAGAAGGCCTGTGCCCTGAAGTTGGATAAAAATATAAATATTACAATTAGGACAGTTAGTTTTCTAAAGTAGAAAAACAATGTTATTTTGGATTTATTTACAAAACTGCCCACTAAATATTGAAGAATATTAAAGTGGCGAGCTCTTGCTGCGAGCTCTGAAGTCTCTCTATCAAGACTCCAGGGCTTGCGTTAGAATCAATGGGGCGTATACTGACTGGTATAGCATCCGCAAGGGTGTGAGGCAGGGTTGTGTCGCATCCCCGTGGTTGTTCAATTTATTCATGGATAGTTGCCTGACTGATCTGAAAGAGAATGAATGTGGGATAAGGATGGGTGAGCTACTTGTGAAATGCTTGTTGTACGCCGATGATCAAGTGTTGTTCGCATCTTTTTCGGTTGAAGAATTGCAGACACAAGTCACGGTAATGGATGAGGCTTTTAAAAGGAAAGGTATGAACATGAATGTAAGTAAGACGAAAGTAGGTACTTGTCTTTGAAAAATATGATGAAATGACTGAGTGCAAGATAAAGATTAGAGGCGAAAGAGTGGAACAAGTAAAAGAATTTGTCTATTTGGGGAGCCTGTATAAGAGGGATGGAAAGTGTGAAGGTGATATAGAAAGAAGAGTAAAAGCGGGAAATTGTGTAAACGGTGCCTTGCACTCCATTGTGTGCAGCCGAAAAATCTCCAAAAGGGGTAGATTGGCTATTAATAATGGCGTGCTGGTCCCAACACTTATGTATGGTAGCGAGACTTGGGTGTGGCAAAAGAAGCAAGAAAGTAGAATTAATGCAGTTGAAATGAGGTCCTTGAGAAGTATGTGTAGTGTTACTTTGAATGACAGGATACGCAATAGTCTGATTAGAGAACGTTGTGGACTGAAAGAGGATGTAGTGACTAGAATTGAGAAAGGAATGTTGCGTTGGTTTGGACATGTGGAGAGGATGAAGGAAGAAAGATTGACGAAACAAATATATATTGCGAATGTGAGTGGAAGGGCTGGTAAGGGACGTCCCAGACGGACTTAGATCGACCAAATAGGGGATGTATTAGCAAAGGGAAAGATAAAAAGTACCCGGAACCGGCGTGCGTGCATGCAACGACTTAGGAACGTTGATGAAGCGAAGGTGATCTGTCAGGATCGTGGCAAGTGGCAGTCCCTGGTCTCTGCCTACCCCTCTGGGATACAGGCGTGAGGTTATGTATGTATGTATTAAAGTGACGTGGTTCGTGAGATAAAAAAACAAAACAATATCAGCGTTTTTGTTAGCATTTCTTAATATGGTGGCAACGAGTCTTTGTAAGTACACATAAAATAAGTGACGCCATTGAACTTTCAAGTCTTCGTCTGAATATTGGTATTCATTGAAGTGTAGTGATTTAGAAGGTCATTATTTTAGATCAGACTCACATCCAACTTGTCTAACTATTGCATGTAGGAACTGACCTAAGAGCCGCCCTTGTGTTATCTAAAGAATATGGAACCGATACCTATTCGATTGCGTCAGTTTGTTTTTTAGGTGCATATTTAGTGGCCAGTTATAATTAAAAGAAAAAAACTTTTGTTTATTCTACTTTGAAATCGATATCAACCCTTGTATGTCCCCACTGCTGGGTTGCGGGTCTCTTCCTGTATTGCAGGAAGGTTAGGCCATTCTCCACCATGGGGGCCAAGTCCGGGTTGGTGGATGATTGTAGACAGTGGCGGGAAATCATAATCATATAATCTATTTTGAAATCATATTCTCCTAATTATAGTATTTTCTAAGGTTAACACGAGTACTAGATATAAATAAAACTGTTTTAATACGGATTTCACTCGTTTATTATTATTTTTTTTTACAATTCTCCGATGTTTCTCACCTCAGTCATCCGAGACCATGGCACCTGTAAAAGTGCCGAAACGTCAGAAAATTGTAAAAAAAACACGAGTGAAATCCGTATTAAAACAGTTTTAATTCTCCTAATTATTTTGAGCGGTACAAGTTTTATTTTTATTTAGCCTATATACGTCCTACCGCATTCTTAGATAGATAGATAGAGAGAGAGAGAGAGAGAGAAGAAAGAATTCGATCTATATTGCGTAGCTGAGTTTTTGTACTTCTTATTCTGTTAGTTAATCGACTTTGCAATAACATCGAATTGTCATAGTAAACCATGAATTGCAGTTCTATGAAATAATGCCCAGGGTGGACCAAGAGGGCATGGCCCGAGTCTGCCCCACTGTGACTACTCAAATGCGTGGTAATGATACACAATTGACCAATTGTTGTGAATACTTTGCTCTCTCCCAACCAGTGCATCACCTAAAGTCACAACATGTCTTAAATAATCTTCAGTTAATATGTATAATAATAGTAGGTACGTATATTCGTTATTTTACACCAGCATGGGATAGTGCACCGAGACTGGTCGCGCGTTCTAAATGTCAAGAGTCGCGACTTTTCACTATATTAATTGTCAAAATCTGTCATTTTATCGCTACTAACCGCGTGACTCGTGCCATCGTACTACCCATGCAGGATTTTTTTTTTACTTTCACACTACACAATCACTTGACCTGTCTGATCCCAAACTAGGAGATCCTGTACTATGGTAACCAGTCAAGGACGTCACAGACATAAAAACACACCCAGACTGAATTACTGAATTTCTTGCTGAAGTTTTACAGTGTTATATAAATTGAAGAGGATAACCTCAGAGACTGTGTTAAAGACAAAGACCACCGATTATTGCCTCTCAGGAATGTTGTAAAAGAATCGTATTTATATTCTTAAAAAAAAATATGACATTTGGTATCTTTCCCTACTCGGTTGGCCCGTACGACCTTCGATCAAAAGTAAAACTGAATCCGGCTTGAAGGACCAAATATTGGCTTGGCTAGGCCAGTGGGACGGGGACGCGCGGATAAGACAAGACGCTTTGGATAGAAATCGCGCCCCTCGCCTCGTCTCATCTGTGTGGGCTACGTCTCGTCCCTTCAGTTGTCTGTGTGTGTCCCCACATTTTCATTTTGTATGAAAAATCTTTTCGCGTCTTTTGCACGCTCCAATATTTCATGTCGACCCAGTACGAGCCCAAAGATCACCCCTGTAAAGATAAAGAAGGCTATAAAATGTGCATTAGTGAAAAACGAAAAATCTAGGTATGCTGATCATGATCTTTACACTTGAGAAAAATAATCGGTTTTTGTTTAGAAAAATGTTTGCGCGTCTTTTTCCCGCTCCTTTGTATTGAGCCGCTGGCTGAGACAGAACTTCGAGTCGACGCAGGATCCCAAAATCAACCCTTTTTAGGAATATAGAAAGCTATGGAAAGCCAAACATATATTATATTGCAGATAATCATACTTGTGAATAAAAGTCTGCTCGATACGAATATAGCATGTTGAGAAACTCTAGTGAAATCTATAGGATAATGGGATAACAATCAGATATTTGCTAACCACTTCCTACTTGATAGTGGTGAGTTAATGGCCATTCGAGAAGGGCCAGACAGCCTGCAAAATTTGCCACTAGACCAAAAATAAGTTGTTAGACGATCCATACGACACCTTGAGTGATCGTATAACGTTCCAGGAAACTACGATGTGAAAGTTAACGCTTTGGTCTTAACCGTAGGTTATAATTATGCAGGGTTTTAAAGAACTGTGTGTCGGTCGCTCCGAAATCTACGCATAGTTGACTTTGAAGTTAGACTTCAGAGTTCCTCATTCAGCCTCGTAGTTGGGCGTAGTATAATGCTAAGGTTTCCTCACGATGTGTTCCTTTACAGTTAGCGAGTAATATTGATACAATGACTTCACAAATGTGCATAATTTAGAAAACAAAGTCTTTCGTACATTATTTGTACGTAATATTTTCGTACGTAATTTTTGTTTTGGGCCATTAAAATAATATTAACTTCATACAGCAAGATCACTTGACCTGATCCTAAACTATCATAGTATTTTCGTCACTACTCTAATTGATTGTGAGTTATGACGCCATGATTCAACGATACTTACTTACCATTGTTCCGTAGTACTGCAGTAACTATGACTTTGCATTTTCCATCGAAATGTAAATGTTGCGCAATAATTCAAGATAATAATTACTTCCACACATCACAATCAAATAGGATATTTTATGCTGTACTTGATTTGTACAAATGACCTAAGTCTGGGTGTATTTCCATGTGTGTTTTTTCATATTTCCTTGAGACGCAACGTGAGCAGCCCCCCACCAGATGGTCAGACCTAGTTACGATGTGTCGGGGTGTCGCTGGATGGCGATCACAAGATCTGGAAACTTGGAAAACCATGAGGGAGGCCTCTGGAGCCTCCGGAGGGAGGAGAGTCAAAAGGCTGATGAATCATCAGTGATGTGATGTTCTTGCCTAGTAGTAACCAGGCAAGGACATCACTAACAGAAATACACACGGCCTAGTCTGGGTGTATTTCCACGAGGAAGACCTATGTCCTGCAGTGGGCGTCAAATGGCGGAAGATGATGTATTTGCCTAGTTTAGTAACCAGGCAAGGACATCCCTTACAGAAATACACATAGCTTAAGGATATAGAAATACATACGGCTTAAGTCTGAGTGTATTTCCACGAGGGAGACCTATTTCCTGCAGCGGGCGTCAAAATAGCTGATGATGATCCTTGCGTAGTTTAGTAACCAGGCAAGTACATCACAAACATGGAATGTCCTTATCGGTTACCAAACCAGACGACACTCGTGACTACCTCTGTGACCCAGCAGTAGCGCATCTGCCTACCATGCAAGAGGTCCCGGGTTCGAACACCGGTTGGGGACAAAAAAAACCCCAGGTCTTGGATGTTTACATGTTTGAGATGTCGCTGTTTCTGGTGCCCACGACACAGGGTATCCTAGCGTGTGGCCAGAAGCAATGTGCCTGTATGTAAATGTTATGTTATGGAAATACACCCAGACTTAGGTCATATGGACAAATCAAACACCGCGGCCTCCAGTGGGGTACCTCTGTTTTGGTACTCAAGCGTGTTAACCGTTAGACCAACGAGGCAGATGAATATCAATAATGTTAGCACGCAATGGACGCGTGACTATCGTTCTCATGGCACTCCTTAAAGCTTTTCTACGACTTTGTGTAAATAAATGCATATAAAACAAGACTTGGATGTTATTTACAGGTGGCGCAGTGGAGGACACATTCCATGATGATCGGCAATAACGTCAGCAGTAATGACTGCCATTAGGTGAGTCTACAATTCTACATACATTACTATTGTTGACACTTCACTAACTAAACTTTGATTATACCTCTAGACCTAGAGAGATCAATCAGGATTATTTATAATCGTAGGGTGCATCATGTTATTTCTCATGAATGCTTGAGGGAGACGGTCAAGCCATGAGAGCTGCAGTTTCTCATCATCCGGTACCATCTTTCTGGGGAACACACCCAAAGAATGCGTTAGGTTTTAAAAGTTTGAACACTCAATAAACTCCATATTGGAACGTGGATTACGAACAGCCCTGCCCTTTCACGTAAATTTCCACACTATCGGGTGTAGACGACTCCAGAATCAGAATATGTATTTATTTGAGAGTTCGGAGTCGGCTGAATCAAACTACTCTGTATAGTGGAGGACTTACGTGTTCGCACCCCCCGGCCAACCTTTATATAATTACAATAATATAACTATGTATCAGTTTCGCCAGTCATTAGACTTAGGAGCGTTTTTGTCCGCTTTTTCTCCAATGTGATCAAATTTTTGAAATGGACTTCTAGTTTAATTTGTAACGTTCAGTTAGTTTATGTGTAAAAAAAAGGTCGCGGGTTCGAAACCCGGCATGGGTGGAATTTTTAGCTTCTAAAATAGGTTTTTTGAACAAATGTATGTTTATGGAAGTTGGGAGGAGGTCAAATCGGACGTGTCAATACAGTAGCGGCTCAACTAGGGGAGCACAAGGTCAAGATAGTAGTTTTATCCCACTATCGATTAGCGGCATTTCGCTCAACGCGGTGAAATAAATCAAGATGGTGCCAGCCAGCTCCCCTACCAGAACTAGTTCAGTAGACCATCCCAATGGCATGTCGCATGACAGATTGGGTAAGGCCATATAGACGCGATAACTCCTTGTTAATGTAAGGTTTCTTGGCCACGCTTCGCGTCAGTACGTGCGACTGATCAGAGAAAATCAACTTACTGTCTCTAAACGTCGTCTTTGGCTGATTCCTTTGAGGAGTCATATTGCGATTTCTTTTTAACTAGCAAAAGCGTTAGTTCATAATTTTTTTGGTGTATTTTTGTGGATGGGGACGTTTGTTTGCTGAAGTGCAGATTTACGACGAATTTAATTTGGCAACTGATTTGCTGTTTGATCAATATATGTACCTGTTATCAATATTTTTATTGTAACATTAATAATTGAATTGACTATCAAAACTGTAAAGAACAACTATGGATAGCTTTAGCTACGTTCATCTGAATCGTCAGCTATAAGTAATTATTATGATATTTTTAATATCTGTATTTTCTTCTTTCATTTATATTTCATTGTTATTGTTAATCCACTGTTATCACTTCATCCCTCTTTATCCATCCATCACCCCCTCTCCAGCTGGACCTAATGTTGTATTCTTTAGTATGTAAATTGTTGGATTTGTCAACGTCCCGAAGCATACGTACTTCTAATTATTTAAACAAGCACTATTGCAACGCAAGTGGTTACTAGACTACCGATAGTGTGAATGAAACGACCATTACCGGACCAATATGACTCTAACATATTTTTCTTATTGTGTAACATATTTTTTTTTATTGTGTCGCAACCCTAATAGTGCTTTGCGATGGCTGATTGAGGGTAGTCTGAAACCTCATCAGCCGAAGATGTGAACGGGTGCTAGCCATCAGTCTTCTCGTGACCACGATGACTGTAACGTCGTCGAAACTTCGAGGTAAAATAGCAATAAATTACTAGAAGAAGAAGAAATAATTTATTATAGAAACAGTTCACACGCCACAGTAACAAATTTAAGACATATTACTAAACATAACATTCACAAAAAACAAAAAGATCGAAGAAAAATGAAAGATCTCGCCGTGTCACTGCTGCTATAAATGGCAACTGACTCAGCAATATGCTGATGGACAAGCCTTCAGCGCTGATTTTCAGTCAGTGCCATGTGCTACCCCACGAGCGTCACAGACTGCGGTGCGATATAATCATGGGCAATAACAGTACTAAAGAACTAATCATACCGTATAGAGTAGAATACTTATATGTTATATAGATTAATACCCATATGAATAGAAAACTTATAAATACAGGATGAAAAAGATACTTAAATACTTGATAGACTACGTGATAGATAACTACGTGATAGAATAAGCTACAATAATATACAAATAAAATTATACACAAATAAATAACTCGCACTAAGCACTCTGAGCATTTTAGAGACTCCCCCCTCGACTTGGACGCGACCACGGCACTCCAGCTTAACAGATTGTAGGTAGCAATTACGTCGTAATTTCGCTCGCCCTTGACACTTCTTTGCGGACGGATCAATGATCGGAGTTTGTTGACGCTTGTGGTTGGTGTTGTAGGAGCGTGGATACAAGTCCAGACTATGTATGAAGTTTTCGAAATGTGGATATACATGAGATTGTTGAAAATATCTTTAACGGATAGAAAAAAAACGAAACGGTTCAATAAAGAAAGCACAATAGTTTGGAGCTATTGAAGATCATAGTTATATATTAAACGGGTCAAATCGCGATTATTTATTAGGTAAAACGGAATTACCTTATTTCCCGACGTTTCGGCAGCGTTACAGTTGCCGTGGTCTTGGGTAGACCCGTTTAATATACAGGGCGTCCCAAAGTTATGGGCCATGAAGGGAAAGTACCTTAAATATCGTAGATAGGGTATTTTGCTGAAAGAAGATTTATGTTATTTTTAAAACATAGTAATTCTGCATTCAAAGATTTTCTAAAAATTACTTGCCTTGTCTGGGAATCGAACCGACCTAAATAAAAAAAAAGTGGGTATTTTTTTGTAAATTAATTAATTAAATGCTCAAAATGTGATCCCTCTTGTCTTACGCAAATCGCCAATCTTTTAATGAGTCCGCTGCCTGTATATTTTCATTTTTAATTTTCAACTTAATTGAAATAATGCAATTTCATGAATTTTTTAATTTGATTAAAATGATTAATTTCACGCTGTTCCTTTCTTTTAAAATACTAAGTTACTTAAGAAGAGTTATTAGTTTTTGGCCATTCTTTCGATTGGCATCTAAAAGTAGGGGTGTTTTTTTTTAATTTAAGTCGGTTCGATTCCCAGACAAGGCAAGTATTTTTTTGAAAATCTTTGAATGCAGAATTACTAACTTTTAAAAATAACATAAAGTCTTCTTTTAGCGAAATACCCTATCTACGATACTTAAGGTACTTCCCTTCATGGCCCATAACTTTGGGACGCCCTGTATATAACTATGTATGAATATCGCGAATCATTAAGAAATACTATTTAAGATCATAAAAAGAAGAAAACTGTAATACATAGGTCACTTAATGCTAAGTTATAAATACGTTGTCCAACTAATCTGCAGAAGTCCTGGTTTCAGATGGGCACCATTGATTTGTTCCGAGCCGCCGCATATCTGCGATAGGAGATATTACCACAAGAAGTAGAAGTGGATGAAGGAAGAAAGATTGACGAAACAAATATATATTGCGAATGTCAGTGGAAGGGCTGGTAAGGGACGTCCCAGACGGACATACATCGACCAAATAGGTTATAAAAGAGAAAGATAAAAAGTACCCGGAACCGTCGGCGGGCGTGCATGCAACGACCTATGAACATTGATGAATCGAAGGTGATATGTCAGAATCGTGGCAAGTGGCAGTCCCTGGTCTTTGTCTACCCATCTGGGATACAGGCGTGAGGTTATGTATTTGTATGTACCTATGTATGTATGTAATTAGTTGTATCAAGGTAAAATAACAACGTCTTTGCTCGAAGATCAACAAAAATAAGGTTGTACTTAATTACAAAAACAACTAGCTAGTGGTCAGCAGATAATCCGAGAACAGAAAATAAAATAATTATGTATGTATGTATGTATGTATGTATGTATGTATGTATGTATGTATGTATGTATGTATGTATGTATGTATGTATGTATGTATGTATGTATGTATGTATGTATGTATGTATGTATGTATGTATGTATGTATGTATGTATGTATGTATGTATGTATGTATGTATGTATGTATGTATGTATGTATGTATGTATGTATGTATGTATGTATGTATGTATGTATGTATGTATGTATGTATGTATGTATGTATGTGTGTATGTATGTATGTATGTATGTATGTATGTATGTATGTGTGTATGTAAGTAGAAGTGGTTGTATGCAGGTGTGACTGCGGTATAAAACGCTGATTGTCGCGATTTCACGATCTTAGTAGCTAGGACCGAGTGACCTTCTCTTCCTACTTGGCAGCTATGACACTCTGATGAACCGACCATGTGTTTTTCACTCGGACCGCGTTAGTTGGCGTCAATAATCGGAACTCCACCGTTTCTTAAGGGGGCATGAAAGCAGCCTATCCGAACGTCGAAATTACTGAACCCAAACGTCTGGCGCACCCTAGGCAACATCAGCGAGTCCCTTTCGCTGATTGGCTGATTCTTTTCCTTGAGAAACAAGCGTTTCTCAAGGAAAAAGTGAAGAGGTAGTGAAGTCCGCCTCCGGCAACCAGCCTTACATAGATAGATAGAGAACACTTTATTGTACATAAAAATGGAAATTACACAGATATTTCTTAACCTACGAGTACAGACGGCGGCCTTATCACTAAAAGTGATCTCTTCCAGACAACATTTGAATGGATTGGACTAATATATTGGAGAAGGAAGTAGATGTACAAATATACAAGACTTAGCTTTAGCCGAGTGACTCGCACAGGTGCCTGCTCTTTGTTACAGCAGGCGGGGGCTGCCCTCTAGGGAGGTACACAGAACCACTAGACAAAGCTGTATTATAATAATACAGCTAAAAAGCTAGCCATGTAATCGAATGCCGCCGCCTAATGAAATTCCTAGACATTGAATTGGACTGCTGATTTAATGAGTCGGCGATTACTATAGGTATGTCGCCGCCGACTGTATAGATACATCATCATCCGAGTAGCTTACCGTTTTTAGTTCACTAAGATGAGTCACTCTGTCCAAGACTACTAAGATTTAAAATTTTGAGCTTGAACATGGCGTTGAGCTCAAAATTTTAGACGCAGACAATGGTTCAATCGAAAAATACCCATACAAAGTAAAAAAGTCCTTTCCCTTATTGTCTTCTGCTCTAATTATTACACAAAATTCAGTAGTAAAGAACTGCAGGATGTTTGTCGTTCAATGAATTACAGTTATACTGCGTAATTGTGCTGTAACAGAACATCGACTTTTAAACGCATCCTCTCTACTCGGTCACGTTACGGGCGCCTTGCAACAACATTATTATGTAAACAGCTGGTATTGTTTTCACATTTCAATGTTAGCACCACAATGTAAGTAGTTTCTTTCAGACCTGCAGGCTTGAGGGGCACCAGATGCTTACTAGCGTCACCAATGAAAACAATCGTATGTTATAAATTTACGTTTATACAAAAAACAAAAAACGTTAATGCAGGTTTTCTCCTCTGCTATTCTTCAGAGCCTAAAGCCAAAGGTCTTCAACCAGTATGTCCTGCCAGTTATGACTTACGGAGCAGAAACATGGACACTGACGGCAGCACTAGTCCACCGATTCAAGTCGCTCAGCATGCCATAGTACGGACTATGCTCGGAGTCTCTTTGAAACGAATCAATCCGCCAAAGTACTAAGGTGGCTGACTTAGTCTATAGGATTATCAAGGTGAAGTGGCAGTGGGCTAGTCACATATGCTGAAGAACCGATGGTCGATGGTGCAAAAGTTCTCGAGTTGAGACCACGAACTAGCAAACGCAGCGTAGGACATCCACCGGCTCGCTGTACTGACGGTCTGAGGTAGATTGCTGGCAATAGCTGAAAATGAAAATATAAGATAAGATAAGAATATTCTTTATTGTACACTGGAAAAACAACAAATACAAAACAATTGCAAATATACATAGTACAATTGGCGGCCTTATATATTTATTTCTTAAATAAAAAAAAATGTCTATTAAAATTTACAAGGTTGAAATCTCCTTTTAAGTGTCCAACACTCGTGCTAGGAGATCCCGCTCTTCCACAACTATACATTTTGATGTTTAAAAACTTGTGAAAGGTGGCACTGGATGTTGTTTAAATCATCTCATTACGTAGATGCAAAGGCCAAAAGTTTAGTTAGGCTAGATTGGATTTGCCACCGTAGAAGATCTATTTCGCTATTTTCGCTTGTCAAAGAGAAGAAAGGAATCATGTGCAGAACTGACGGCTGACCTGCAGCACTGAAGAGTCACTAAAGGAAGAAGATGATGGTTGCTTGTTATATTTGTGGAGTCCATCTGATTGCAAAGCTTAATCGGACTCTCCCGACATAAGATCAAGTAAATGAATCCGGAAGTATGTTATTAATCGCCTTATTTAACAGTTTATTTTATGCACTTTGGCCGACTGTACTGTGTTGGCGTACGAGAAACTACGGGAAAGTGTTAGTTGGAGTAACAGCGAATTGACCTCTAAATGATTCTGCAAGAAACTACGGGTAAATGTTAGCTGCAGTAACAGCATACCGACGTTTAAATGTGACCTCGTGATACTCGGGGTAAGTGTTAATTGCAGTAACACATGGACGTTTAAATGCGTCCTCAAGAAACTGGGGTTAGTTTCAGTGTTGGTGTTAGTTTCAGCCACAGGATATCGACCTTTGAATGTTTCTTCAAGAAATTGGGGGTAGGCGGTAACAGCATAGTGACCTTAAAAGATTTCTCGAAAATCTGGGGGTGAGTGTTAGTTGCGGTAACAGCATATCGATCTTAGATGATTTCTCTGGAATCTAGGGGTTAAAAGTTAGTTGCAGTAACAGCATAAATAAACATAGCCTTTATTCCCTAGTTACATGTAACATAATTTTAGGTTAGTTAATTATTAAATCTAAATTAATTCATTGTAATTTATATTGACATATTTTAAATTTTAATTCATTAAATTGTTTTTATTTATTTTATTTTATATGCACTTTGGCCAACTGTACTGTGTTGGCGTACGAGAAACTACGGGAAAGTGTTAGTTGGAGTAACAGCATATTGAGCTTAAATGATTCCTCTAGAATCTGGGGGTAAGAGTTAGTTGCGGTAACGGCATACCGACGTTTAAATGTGTCCTCAAGAAACTGGGGGTAGGTGTTAGTTGCGGTAACAGCGTAATTCGACCTTCAACGTCTTTTAGGTCACGTTACGGGCGACTATGCAACAACATTATTATGTATACAGCTGATATTTTTTTCTCATTCCAATACCGACGCCGCAATGGAAGTAATTACTACCAAACTCGCAATCATCACATTTTTTCGGGTTCCCTATTTCATACCGAAAATTCTTTGTTCGAAATACGGTTCACCTACGAATGATACTGCGAAGGGTTGATTGTTCGACACTTTTTTAATCCGATAGTTTCATTGTTCGGTGCCTTGTTACTTCGAAAACGTTTTGCCGATGCCTCGTTACTTTGAAAAATGTTACACCGGTGCATTATATTATCGATGCTTATTTCTTCAGTGCTTCGCTGCTTCAAAAAACTGCCGAGAGTTTTACTTGCAGGAACAGAATATTATAATGTTATAAATTTAAGGGTTATTATTATTAATGCAAATCTCATATCCGTCTATGATAATAATATTCCCTCTCTTTGACTTTAACACTCGTAAATTTGTCGATATCGACAAAAATACCTGTAATTTTAACTAAATCTGCAGTCCGAATAAATAAACACTTCACGAAATTAGATTGGGTATGAAATGTGAACTACCCTCGATTATGGCAATGAAAAATTAAAAGAGATTACCTATGCATGGCATTAATAATTTCTATGTACTTTTATAATAATGAATCGATGATAATGATTTATCAAGGCACCGAACTAACAGCAGTCGGTGCATAAACATTCGATATAATAACCTTTCGCATTAAAAAGCATCGCAGTAAAGGTTTCGATGTAACGAGCATCGAACCAACAAGCAGTCGGTGTATAAACAATAACATTCGAATGAATAAGGTGTCGAACAATCAATCGTTTGACGTATCATTCGTAGGTGAACCGTATTTCGAACAAAGAATTTTCGGTATGAAATAGGGAACCCCATTTTTTCTTATTCAGGTTTTTAATCAATTACTGCCGCAGCCGGACACCGAAACAAATTTCATTATAACATCATAGTTATCATTTATATACTTCGAATTGTATAGAAATAAATACGTTAGAAATTTTAAAAACTAATAACAAAAATTGTTTCTTATTAACCTAGCATTTTGATTTAAAATTTCTGTTACGATACATTGTGAATTCGGACTAGTAAAATACTACGTATACGTAAGTATGACGGTGTTAGTTGCATACCCCTCTACTACAATACCAACAGGAAGTCATTACAAAAACAAACAAAACAAAAAAGTCATTAAACTGTTAACACTTATAGCGACATTGTTGCTCGGAACATACTGTAATGATGCATATAAACCACAGACCACCGATCAAAACATGGACAGCCTCTGTTTCTTGCACACTAACGGCCTATTTATAATTTTTATTTGTTTTACTAGGAAAACCACCAGCTTACAACACATAAAATTTACATACTACATTTACCAAATCTATTTGAAAAGATACAGAAAGTTAACTAATTGAAAATAATGTCCTATTAGTAAGTCGCGGACAGCTTCGTCATAAAAAGTGGCACAATAAACAATATAAAACTAAAATAAATTAATCAAAAATACCGCCCCGGGACACACCCGACCCAAAAGTTCCCATGACGCTACCAGCATTTCCTCGTTGTAGGTACCGACAAGGAGAACCTTTGCATCAGGTATGCCCCGGAACGAACGCCATACCCCCTCACTCCTCGACTTCTCAGGCACCAACCGATTTCCCAAATAAAAACTTTCCCGCATCCCCACACCCCCATTGTTTCCACGGCCAGTGGGACGAACAAATAGTGACGCACAAGCTGACTATACCTACTTACGAAAATACATTTACATAGAAACAGAAAGTCAACAAAAGTTATCACATATAGCCATAATTTAAGCAAATAGTGCAGGTGGAAGAAAACGTCACAAGACACCAGAGTCAGCCAATCCAAAAATAAAAACATAAACCACGAAAGGTGGCACACCACGGTAATAAGTCATATCGGTAATAAAGCCTACAACGAGTCACAAAACTTGGTAATTATTGCTTTGCGAATAACGGAAATGCTGTCGTTGAATGGATCAATGTCAACATTTTCTATACAAAACTCGTTAAGAGATCGTATAGCTCTAATGAAGTATGAATTTTGTCTATAGTTTGTCCAGGGAACAAATATAGTCTTCGACGGGACTGGGAACGTGAGGGGACGGGGAGAAAACACAATCCCTTAAATACTCCAAAACGCTTACTTAATTAGTCTGAAAGAGGAGAGCTGAAGATCGGGCTCAGTGGCCTGTCTTGGAAGAGGCCTATGTCCAGTGCAGCAGTGGACTGACACATGCTGATTATGATGATGATGAAGTAGTCTGTGGTGTAAAATTAGCAAAAATAATACTTCAGCTCAGATTAAACAAAACGCCTCTAAGAGAGTTAGTGGAATCGTGTTTTTACATATAAGGCTTTAAGAATCTGCTAATACCGTTGGGGTCGCCCATTAAAATCACCTGATGTTTTTAGGTTTTTTATTTGCAACTTTCTTTACAAGTAGTGTTTGCTACAAAATATCTTAATTATTTTTAGAAGACTAACATACTTAGGCACAGCAATATTTATGGTTGTTATTGATTTTAATCCGGATCAACTTTAGTTTTTGTCGTAAGAGTCCACAGATATGGATCTGTGGAAGAGTCCGACCAGGTCCCACCAAAAAGTTCCAAAATATGTTTGTTATTGACAGGCATAAAAGTGATAAAGGAAAGGTGTAACCACGTGTAACCATATTAAGTTCGGGACAGTAATCGCGCGTTCAATGACGAAATTAATGCACGTAATATGTCACTACTCCGCCGCCCCTTTTTTTGAGTCTCACGTGATTCAGTAATGTCAGTTGGCCAAAGTGCATAAAAAAAACAATTGACACTTGTTAACAGTACATTGATAGACCGGTTTTAGATCAGCGAAGGTGAGCTGTCAGGATCGTGGCGAATGGCAGTCCCAGAGCCTCTACTCTGTTAGTGCATTACTGTACAATGACAGATTAACGGGCGGGTCAAGTAAGTCGTTTTTTGATACCACTGGCGCCTAATACCTGTGCGGGCTTAGACTTGAAGCAGCAACGTAATGAAATAGCCACGTTCATGCAGTTGTCATTGTACTATAATGGATTTGTTAATCCATCATCGAATCTAGGGCCTGGTCTCTGCCTACCTCTTTGGGACACAGGCGTGAGGTTATATTATGTGTAGTTATGTGTATAGATTGTTAGTGAAGTAGAAGCCGGGGATAAGCCCACCTAATACTAAACAAAACAATTAAACTTCACCATCACACACCTATAACAGTAAGTAAAACGACCGAGTTTATCGCTATTTATCACTGTAGTTATCTATCGAGAGGAATGCTTAGCACCATGTGGCCTAATCTCATCCTTTCATCGAGATTGTATTTAGTAACTGACATATTTAGTTCACACAAAGCCAGTACAATGTATGAGTTCTATGTGTATAATAATTATGTAAACTATGTTAATTAAGGACTTTTGAAAAGACTAAGTTAGGAGTTTTTTGTCCATTTTTTCTCCTAAATGATCTAGATTTTGAAATGGACACCTAGTTTGAATTGTAACGTTCATTAAGCCGCAGTTTCTGTGCTACTTTGAATAAAACCTTTTCATTTCATTTCACATTAGACGATACAAATTGATCTTAAGAAGCTTAAGCCTCACCTTTCATTTGTGAATATTTGAATGGTCATTGATCAGGGAGGCATAGATTGTCGTAAAGTGAAAACCATTTCGAGGAATAGGGATGCTGATTACTATTAGGGGTTTAAATAGGTAAAATAAAAACGGATTATTAATATTTATCGCAAAATAATGTTCACTTCATTTTTCTTTCAATGATGTCATCATTGGCTCTAAAGCGGTAGTTCCATTGCCTACAAATATAAAAAAAAAATTCGTCAACATTTTTCTTTATCATGAATACATTCAATGAACGTAGTTCATTATGCCAGTATCGTTATGAACCCTTGTATGTCCCCACTGCTGGGGCACGGGTCTCTATGCCAGTGGTGACGTCACACTTACAAAACTTTATTAATAAAAAAATAATTATTTAAAAAAATTATTACATCAAAAATTAAGAAAATAATCAAATTAGTTTCTTATCATCGTCATCGTCAGGCTATACTAGTCCACTGCTGGACATAGCCCTCCCCTAAAGAGTACCACGTTGTGCTATCATAGGGGGTAATGCCCATAATCCCCACGCTGGGCATGCGGGTTGGGGATCGCAGTTCGGTGGAATTGTACTGCAGGGGGCGCAGCTGCCCACCCCCGGTTTGTGTCACTTAGTCGCCTTTTACGACACCCGCGGGAAGAATTGGGTTGGTGCTATTCTCTAGGCCGACACCACACGGCATAGTTTCTTATATTAGTCTATATTTTAGATTTATAGAATAAAAAATAGGATGTGACAATGCCCATTGTCTTCATGAAACACTGAGCGTTTAATTTTTTTATGTAGCCTACGTCCCACTGCAGGGCGCTGACATTTTCTCACAGAGAGAGTATGGACTTAATCACCACGCACGCATACCGCGGATTGGCATTTTCAAGCACTGAGGTACCTATGTCAACTGTGCTGTTGCTATGTGGTGTCGGCCTAGAGAATAGCACCAACCCAATCTTCCCGCGGGTGTCGTAAAAGGCGACTAAGGGACAACAACTAGGGGGAGGGCAGCAGCGCTCCCTACAGTAGGTACAATTCCACCGAACTGCGATCCCCAACCCGCATGCCCAGCGTGGGGCCCATAATCCCCACGCTGGGCATTACCCCCTATGATAGCACAACGTGGCGCTCTTTAGGGGAGGGCTATTTCCAGCAGTGGACAAGTATAGCCTGACGACGACGACGAGGTATGTCAACACCTCAGACACTGAGGTTTCCTCACGATGTTAGCATCGTTAACGAGCGTCTAAATTGATCGACGCAAAGTGCAAATTTTAGGGCGGGGGTAGCGGAGCGGTGTAGAACGCGGGCCTCTCAATCGGGAGGTCGTGGGTTCAAACCCCGGTATGTTCCAATGACTTTGTTTTCTAAGTTATGTACATTTGTGAAATTATAGTAGCAATACCACTCGCCGACCGTGAAGGAAAACATCGTAAGGAAACCCTAGTGTCTGAAGTGTTAACGTACCTCAGGCTTGCTACGTACAATGGCCCAACTATGAGGCTAAGTGCGGAAATCTCAGGTCTAACTAACTAACTAACTAACTAACTAACTAACTAACTAACTAACTAACTAACTAACTGTGCAAATGTTTGTCGCAACTTCGGGTAGGTACATTTAACGAAACAATGCAACATTCATGACACCACTTAACTGTTAAAACAACTTGTTTATTTACCCTGAAACAATGAAAATTACATTTAACAAATTATGCAGTAAATTACTCGCTGTGCTTCGAATGAGATTTTATTCTGTTTCTTTTCTTTACGAGCATATATTTATGTATTAAACGGGTCTAATCACGACTCGTTAGATTCGTTCAATATACAACTATTATACAGGGCGTCCCAAAGTTATGGGCCATGAAAGGAAAGTACCTTAAATATCGTAGATAGGGTATTTTGTGGAAAGAAGACTTTATGTTATTTTTAAAAGTTAGTAATTCTGCATTCAAAGATTTTCCAAAAATTACTTGCCTTGTCTGGGAATCGAACCGACTTAGGCCGGTATTACAGAACGTTGCTCAAGCACAGATTGATCTCAGATCACCCAATCATTACTTGAGCGCTGAATCGATGCTCAAGCACTCCCTTTATTTTCAAACAGTTCTTGAGTAGAGATCAGCCAATCACTGCTTAAGTAGAGATTCAGAACTGCAATCAGATTGTCTATGATCAAAGTTTGTTTTCTATGACAAGAAAAATACAAGTGTTGATTTTTATTCCGTTTTACGCATGTTACAAAAACGTGACAATAAAACTTAGTAAATTATGTCAAATATACAGAGGAAACTAAAATAATGTTTATGTATTCGTAAATAAACTGTTCAAAGTTTCTTTATTTAGATATTAGTTTGTAATGAACCGTATATTTAAAGGAAGCAAAACGTTCACGCTTCTTGTTTATTTATTCGCTTTGAGTACAGAACGGAACGTAACAAATGTCGATAAAATAATTCTCTTGACGTCTGTCTATTTAGGTTTAATAAATTACTAATATCTGTACATAGTCGGTGTGGTTTAATTTGAACATTAATCGCTGTTTTGAAACAAGATGTAACAAGGAACTTCACCATAGTGGAAAGAATCCTCCTTGTGGAACATAAAGAGTCAACTTCACTGCAGTGGAAAGGGTCCTCCTCGTAGAAGACAAAAACTCAACTTCATCGCGGTGGAGAGGAACCTGCTCATGGAACATAAAACTTCAACTTCACCGCAGTGCAGAGGAACCTACTCGTTGGACATAAAACTTCAACTTCACCACAGCGGAGAGGAACCTGCTTGTTGGACATAAAACTTCAACTTCACCGCAGCGGAGAGGAACCTGCTTGTTGAACATAAAACTTCAACTTCACCGCAGTAGAGAGGAAACTGCTCATGGAACATAAAACTTCAACTTCACTGCAGTGAAGAGGAACCTGCTCGTTGGACATAAAACTTCAACTTCACCGTAGCGGAGACGAACCTGCTTGTTGAACATAAAACTTCAACTTCACCGCAGCGGAGAGGAACCTGCTTGTTGAACATAAAACTTCAACTTCACCGCAGTAGAGAGGAACCTGCTCATGGAACATAAAACTTCAACTTCACTGCAGTGAAGAAGAATCTGCTCGTTGGACATAAAACTTCAACTTCACCGTAGCGGAGAGGAACCTGCTTGTTGAACATAAAACTTCAACTTCACCGCAGTAGAGAGGAACCTGCTCATTGAACATAAAACTTCAACTTCACCGCAGCGGAGAGGAACCTGCTTGTTGAACATAAAACTTCAACTTCACCGCAGTAGAGAGGAACTTGCTCATGGAACATAAAACTTCAACTTCACTGCAGTGAAGAGAAACCTGCTCGTTGGACATAAAACTTCAACTTCACCGTAGCGGAGAGGAACCTGCTTGTTGAACATAAAACTTCAACCTCGCCGCAGTGGAGAGGAACCTGCTCGGTAAACATAAAACTTCAACCTCATCGCAGTGGAGAGGAACCTGCTCGTTGAACACAAAACTTCAACTTCACCACAGTGGAGAGGTTCCTCCTCGAGGAAAGTCAACTTCAACACAGCGGATTTATAGAATATGTGTCAATTATGTTACAAATTTATGAGCAATAAAAAAGCTGAGATTGTTTTACTGCTTATTTTATTTATTCCTCTTTGTGAATGTCTTGTTGGCCTAGCCGCTAAGGCGCTTGGTTACCAAGACCGAGCTTGTGAGTTCGATTCCCACTGTGGGCCTATATATTTGTACAAGTGACCACAGTCTCTGTGTACTTTCATGTTTGTGACGTTCTTGCCTGGTTATACAAGTACAGGATATCCTAGTTTGGGACCAGGTGAAGTGATTGTGTTAGTCATCAAACCTTGTATGTCCCCACTGCTGGGGCACGGGTCTCTTCCTGCATCGCAAAAAGGTTAAGCCATACTCTACCACGGGGGCCAAGTCCGGGTTGGTGGAGGATTGAAGACAGTAGCGGGTCTTACAGTCAGAAGTTATCAAGCCGCTCGTAGGCCTTTGACATGGCTTAACGACTGCCATTATATGACAGCCGGCACCAACGGCTTAACGTACCTTGCGAAGCACGGAAGCGCTCGCGAAGTGATTGTGTTGCGTGAAATTTATTCAATGAAACCACCCCAATATTAATGTAATTGTTTTTGCACATAAACACTTATTAGAATCCATGCAGTAGGGGTCTTCAGCGTCCCTTAAATGCCTAAGGGGCTGCTGCTATCATTAACTATTTCGTCATAGTAATCAAGGTTTTCGAATATATGAATTTTGCAATCAACATTCCAAATTGACAACTTTAATTACTAGCTGATCGACTCTCAAGCGTGGTTCCGACCACACTTGAGTAAATAAATAAATACAGATTTGATCTTTACTTAAGTAGAGATTGCTACCCAAGTACCGTTCTCGAATTAGCTATTACTCAGTTGAGTCGCGCTTGATGAATCTAGACTCAAGTAACGTTCTA
This sequence comes from Yponomeuta sedellus, assembly GCA_934045075.1. Lineage (NCBI taxonomy): Eukaryota > Metazoa > Arthropoda > Insecta > Lepidoptera > Yponomeutidae > Yponomeuta > Yponomeuta sedellus. The sequence continues at coordinate 5,329,070 of OW203726.1, read as the reverse complement.
AAATTAAATCCATACTCAAAACTAGTCTTAAGTAGAGATCGGCGCTTGAGTACGCTTCTGTAATACTGGCCTTAAATTTTAAAAAAAACCACCCCTACTTTTATGATGCTAATCGAAATAATGGCCAAAAAATAATAACTCTTCTTAAGTAACATAGTATTTTAAAAGAAAGAAACAGCGTGAAATTAATCATTTTAATCAAATTAAAAACATACATGAAACTGCCGTAGTCAATTAAGTTGAAAATGAAAAATGAAAATTAACAGGCAGCGGACTCATTAAAAGATTTGCGATTTACGTAACACAAGAGGGATCACATTTTGAACATTAAATTAAATAATTTACAAAAAATAGCCACATATGTGCGTTGACTACGGCAGTTTCATGTATGTTTTTAATTTGATTATAATGATTAATTTCACGCTGTTCCTTTCTTTTAAAATACTATATTACTTACGAAGAGTTATTAGTTTTTAGCCATTATTTCGATTGGCATCATAAAAGTAGGGGTGTTTTTTTAAAAATTTAAGTCTGTTCGATTCCCAGACAAGGCAAGTAATTTTTAGAAAATCTTTGAATGCAGAATTACTAAATTTCAAAAATAACACAAAGTCTTCTTCCAGCAAAATACTCTATCTACGATATTTAGGGTACTTTCCCTTCATGGCCCATAACTTTGGGACGCCCTGTATATTAGTCATCATTATATATTGGGCATCGCGAGTCATTAGGAAATATGAGCAAATGGTATAGAAAGCCCTTTGTACTGTCGGCTTCAGTCCCACACATTCCTCTAATGACCGGGTCCGTATGGACTCGTGACTCTTCAGATAGATATCCCAACCTACGTATAGTCTGTTAGCTTTTAGATAGAATATACCTCGGGCTCTAGAGTAGGCTTCGGTTTTCGCCAATTTTCGCCGGTTTTCGTACTGATGATCGAGTTCTGATATCGAAATTAAATTTCATATTAGTTCCGATATTTCTATTACACGAATATATCCGATAATAGCCGATGTATATCCTAAAAGCTAACAGCCTTTGATAATAATAATTTCTCCACAATAAAATCACTTGTTTTGGAATCAGTCCCCAAACTACGATACCCAGAGTATGGGCCAGTTTCTGAATTGAGAATTTCGCTAAGAAAATAGTTGATAATGTAGTGCTGTCTCTTTGAATTTTCCAGAATAGAGGTGACAGAATGTTACTTAACATAACATTACATTTACATACAGGTACATACATTGCTTCTGGCCCCACACTAGCATTCCCTGTGTGGTGCTAACCAGAAACAGCGACGTCACAAACATGTAAACATCCAAGACCTGGGGTTTTTTTGTCCCCCGGGACCTGTCGCATGGCAGGCAGTTGCGTTACCGCTGCGCCACAGAGGTCGTCAAGTATTAGTGGTAGCACTTAAGTATTTACTTTGTGAAATTATATGGCGACATTGGCATTACCTTCTGCACATTCACTAAGAAACTGAATGAACTGATGGTGTCTACAGATTGTAGTTTCTAACCCGACTCTGATCTAATGAACGCCAGTCTTTATCCATTCTGTACAGTGCAATTAGACATCTAGCGAATTATGACGTAGCCCATCGCCATCCGAAGAAATCACTCGCATATTGAAAACGTTCGCGTTTCACCTTCACACACGCACATACGTAATTTGTTTCTGATAAAATAATTGTCTAATGCGCGAAAGTCATGCCAGCCGCATTGACACCTTTTATTGCTCACTTAGCATGTTTACATTGTATTGAACTTTGATTGGACCACTGGTGCGTGATTAAGACTCTGTCGCTAATTAAATCGACCTTTCTTTTTTATGTAGCCTAGTAGTTTTTTATGTTTGCTTTTTTTTTAAAAATCGACAAAAATAATAAAAACACACTAAACAAATTACCATGCCTGGTTAACACTTCAATGGGCGTTGCAAAGTCGCTTACCACAGATTAACAAGTAGGAAGACTAAGCTGCGCAATGTACAACGAATTGTAATAATAAACTGGGTTCAACCAGGACCGCGTTTCATAAAACTACACTGCAGCTTTGTGAAACGCGGCCCTGGTTGAACTATTTCTGAACCTGCTGCGATAATTATGTTCCTTGACTCTTTCAGCAATGGTCCGCATAAGTCGCATAGCTTATCGTCCGACATTGTCAGTGTAGTGTGTCGCAACCCTAATAGTGCTTTGTGATGGCTGATTGAGGGTAGTCTGAAACCTCATCAGCCGAAGATGCGAACGGGTGCCAGCCATCAGTCTTCTCGTGACCACGATGACTGAAACGTCGTCGAAACGTCGAGGTAAATAAAATAGCAATAAATTACCACGCGATTAAGCCCCGAAAATATTCAAACTATATTATACCATTGCTTGGGAAAGGGTTAAATCACTGCGTTACGTAACACTTAAACGCCGTCTCAAAGAGGTAACATACTGGCATCAACAGTATGTTACCTGTTTTTTTTCTAAATTATTGCGCAATAATTGCATTTAGGTATTGCAAAGTCATCGGATGTAATCAGACCACACGTCAACTTGGTAATCTTGTAGGCTATGTCAGTCACCTTATTTTTTGCGAATCTCTCCGATGTCATCGGCCAAAGAGACACGCACAGGCACGCATCAAAGAGACAGGCTAAAGCCGCGTTTATTACGATCTCAATAGGCTCAGTCAGTCACTCATCTTAGTACCTAATTAAAAAGTGTAGGCAACTCGGATGGTGGTGTACACTGTGTAAGTGAATTTAGACGTGTCGCTCAATTTACTTCTAAAATGTATAGAAGCAGAACCAAATATTTCTAAATCAAGTAATATCAAATATGTATCGTCCAACGTCGACGATAAAAATTAAAAAAAAAGAGAAAGGATAGTTTATAATAGTAACCAAGCATTTCACAAAATTTTCACAGCTTCACAAAGCGCCATTTTGTTTTTGCGATTTCATCTTAGTAGCAAAGACGAGAATAGCGCGGTCCGAGGGAAAAAGCATTGGCCGTTATCGATGTTCGTTAAGATGGCCCCTTTCGGTCGACAAGGACAACTTCCCAAAACTACCACTTCCTAAAAGGTCAACTTCTCGAAAATACCACTTCCCAAACAGTCAACTTCCCAAAAATACCACTTCCTCTGATGTCCTTTTCGTATAATTCTTCCGGAGCGTAAAGTAACTATTGCAAAATGTACCTTTCATTTGTTCCCTTCCCACTAATTCCACTAGATCCATGGATTTGTTTCATGATATGATTAGCTTCCGACTAACAGAAAATGTCACTCGGTCCGACAGTACTAAGACCGTGAAAACCCGGCATAAGCGGCTTTGCATCGGTGGACTATCCTATCGTCATTTTCCACGTTTTGGCACTGTTGTAGATAATAACCCGCAGGGTCCGCACTGTTTTAATACTCTGGTCTATGCTGCTCTGAGGACTGGCTGTAGAGAACACCTGGCGCAGTTTTCCGAAAGCCAACCCAACTGAATCCTTCTCGCGGCTTCTTTCTGAAAGTTGCTTCCGCCCTGTTGAATAGTGTGCCCTTTTTTACTCAGCCTCTATGTTTGTGTCCCACTGCTGGACAAAGGCCTCCCCCAATTCAGTCTAGAGTTTTCTGTCCTCGGCCACCACAGACCAGTCGGGCAGATGTTGGTCAAGATCATCTTTCCACCATCTTCAAGGCCGGCCTCGGTTCCGTTGTCCGTCGTGTGGCACTCACTCGGTGGCGAGTTTCCCCACTTATTGGGGTGCATTCGACTGACATGACCAGCCCATCTCCATTTCAGTTTCGCCATGTCCCTTGAGTTGAGTTATTCCTGGACACTGTTGAGAGTTTATTTCCCACCATAAAAAAACAACCAACCGACAGCGTATTACAAGGCTTAAGGATCTGTATTTTTTGGCAATTAGTAATTGCGTTTTAGGCGACTGCAGCGATAATGTTCGGGTCAAGGTTCTGTCAGTGGATTTTAGTACCATGCGGGTTACGTGGGGGTTTTTTTATACCATTTACGCCTAGAAGGTTGGTGCATGTGCGCGCGTAGACTTGAAGCAGCAACGAAATTAAATAGCCACGTTCGTGCAGTTGGCATTGTACCACAATCCATTAGCAGAGTCTAGGCTCAGGTTAATTGGATGTAGACTGTTTAGTGTTGAACAACCTTGATCCCAGACATTGAACTTCTTAACCGTGTGACGTCACCTATATGATGTCACATTCCTATGTGAATTATTGCACATCATTTTTATTGCGATTGAAATTGCAAAGTCATCGTGCAATCCCATAGAAGATAGTGTCTTGAATGGTGACGTCATAGCTCACAATCACTGAGAGTAGTGACGAATAATTAAGGCAACATCAGCCTCTTTACATGATAAGTATGGTAAATGTCGTGCTTTAGTAACATACTTGGGTAGACTCCCGTTTTTTGCTTTTTGTCTTGACGCATAGCTCACCAGAAAACCTGTATTCTTGAAGTATAGAGAATGTAGCAGTACAAATGGCTCTTATTTCTCTATACATAGAGACAATAATCAAAAAACGAGGTTATGTACAGAAGTGGTTGGCTGTTAAGGATAGTAGTCAGACGGCACTAATTGCCTCTGAATACATAATATGGAGCTGCACAATGGCGGGTTTTTAGAGCTTGTCTGGAAAAGTATATTTTAGCGTTAACGTACTGGATTACGTTCTGTCAACGGCATGGACATACCCCTTATTACGTAAATGTGGTTCTAATAGGCGATACTTCATTTTTTCGTGCCTCCGAGTAAAGCGGGTACTTTTTCTCTTCCCCTCCTCTTATACACATCTATAACGTCCCTTGCCGGCTCTTCAACCTACATTCGCTCAATAGATCATCATCCAGCCAAAAGAAGTCCACTGCTGGACATAGGCCTCCGCCATGGATTTCCAGAAAAACCGGTGGAAGCGGCTTGCATCCAGCGTGTTTCTGCCTCTCGGAAGGGATCTTCTGTCCATCATATTGATATTGAGACTGGTCGTTCTACGCTGCGCTTGCCAATATATATGGTCTCCATTCGGGAACTTTTCGGCTTCATCGGCCATCAGTTCTGCGTGCTAATTATGTGACCCGCCCACTGCCACTTCAACTAACTACTAATCCGCCGGGCTATGTCGGGCTGAGCCCAATGTATGTATAAATAAATTAAAATGGGGAATTAAATTAATATGTACTTAATTCCATTGAAACGTTATGACTGAGATCGACACAGTCCATTGAACTGCGCGGTTAGTCGTGCATTAAAGTATTTATTCGCTCGCCAAAGTGTTTAGCGTATCACTGAAAATGTTCAACGTCATAATGATAGCTGGAAAAAAATCTGGTAATCGAATGATTCATGGGTACATGCAGTCATCGTAATGTTAGGGGGATTACCAGCACATATGGGACGGGTGATTCCTGTATTCCTGAGGGTTCAGTGAATTAGACCAATTTTTAGAACAGTCAAAAGTGTTCATGTTAAATGTTTGAATGGCAAGTCTCCATTGAAACACAGGACATTAACGGAAAACCACGCAACCGTACTAGATTTCATGATTACGTAAAAGGATTCCTTTATTACGTATGATGGCGTATGTAGTTCTCTTACATTGTGTAATATGTCCATGAATATTTATTATTTATTATTAATTTTACGTTGTTCTAAAAATGTTTTGCTTTAGTGTGTAAATATATTCAGCTCATGAGAAGTATGTGTCTGTGCCAATTACTTTTGAGACTACCGGAGTTTCGGGTGTGCGGGGTAGGGCCTTTATTTGGAAGTTAGGAAGGCGCTTGAATGACCGAATGACCGTCGGGGGCACAGCCAAGCTTGAGCCACAACTTTGGCAACCGACAACCGTTAGAGTAAACGTGTTCTTTAGTGGAGACCGCGACTCGGCAAACGTATAGTGAAGGACGCCCTCCGACCAGGTAGGATGACGATCTGCGAAAAACTGCCGGCAGATTCTGGATGCGGCAAACTGAAGACAGGGTGCTATGGCTCTCATTAGGGGAGGGCTATGTCCATTAGTGGACTAATGGCGCCTGAAGAAGGAGAAGTTCTTGGGCATTGTCATGCAACGGATCTTCCTGGCTGTTCAACGTGGTAATGCAGCCAGTGTTGTGGGGAGATTTGCGTCAGATATAATTATTAATCCCTAAGGGACAAATTTTTTTGCTTGACTTTATTACTATTGCTTTTTATGCTTAACTAGCTGACCCAGCGAACTTCGTACCGCCCAACAGTCGATTCTTTATTTTTTTTTCTCTCCCTAAGAACCATAATCGTACTTCAAGGAATATTCTAAAAAAATAATTAAGGAAATCGGTTCAGCTGCTCCCGAGATTTGCGCTTACCAACACATTCGGGGATTCATTTTTATATTATAGATTTAAGTTTCATGTTTTGTAACTTGATATTTTTTTGCTGCTTATAAATGTCGATGAAGCGAAGGTGATCTGCCAGGACCGAGGCAAGTGGCCTGGTCTCTGCCTATCCCTGGGGGATACAGGCGTGAGGTTATGTTACGTTATATTTTTGGTGATAGAAGTGGTCATCGACATAAAAGTGGCGTGTATTGACGAGTAGATTCGGATAGACCAGTGGAATCTTCGAACTACAGTACATTTTTAATAAATGAAATTCGCAAATGGAATAGTAAATAACCAATCAGGGACTTAGCCTAGAATTGAAACCTGAATATGGTTGGTAAGATACTTACCCAGCATCCAAAGCAATCCATACCTACCTCTGCTCAATCACGCTTGTTTAAAAGGAAAACATCGTTAGGAAGCTCGGGGTTTACACTAATGAATGTGTCAATTTTGTAACATTTGCGGAAAGTATGATTTGACAGTCCATGGCAGAGGAAAAAAAATACTTTAATTACTTTGGTGAGCTTTTGGGAATATCTTTTTCCGTGAATAGTCGACAGCGAGTCACATCCTTTATTTTGTTGCAGATTCGCTCTTAACGTGACTAATAAAATTAGAGTCCTCGTATGTAAAGGTTGATGTGCTGTCAACACCACTGTGTAGTAGGTAAATACAGTTTAGCTCAAAGAGTCCAGTTTTTCCCAGTACTAATCATAATAAAATGCCGCAATTTGTGAGAAAACTTGTAGGGGCATAACATAAGATGTCGTAAATTTAGTTATAAATTTAAGGTGTTATTTTTGAAAACATAATTGTTTTAAAACACTCGATTAAACGCAGTATAAGTAAACTATAATAGCCTCGCTAACGGTGAAGGAAAACATCGTGAGTGTCAAGGTGTTCATATGCCTCGTCGCTTGAAATTGCCAAGTCGCAGTGGGCACGCGTGCTAATTAAGCCCATACTTTCTGTTTGAGATAAGGCTTGTGCCCTGCAGTCAGATGTATATAAACTACATAAATAAAATAGTCTGTGCTACAGATTTTCCCTTGTAAAGTCTCTGCAACAGACTATTTATTACCTACTAGCTGACCCAGCGAAATTCGTACCGCCTAACAGTCGATTTCTTATTTTTTTTATTTCTCTCTCCGTAAGAACCATCCTCGTACTTCAAGGAATATTCTAAAAAAAGAATTAGCCAAATCGGTTCAGCTGCTTTCGAGATTTGCGCTTACCAACACATTCAGGGATTCATTTTTATATAATAGATTGGAGTATTTTCAGGAATCTTGTTCATATAGTTATACCGTCAGCGTTTAAATAAACGATAATTAAACTTATGTAATAAATTATCCAGATTAAATGTACAACTATAGTAATATATTAAACGTTTCTCAACGCGATTCTTTATTAGGTAAAACGTAATTACCTTAATTCCCGACGTTACGTCTATTACAGTGGTCACGTGTAGACTGAAGTGGCGAGTACATTACGTGTTGCCTAATAAATAATCGCAATTAAACCCGTCTAATGTACAACTATTTATGAGCATCGCGAGTCTTTAAAAAATACTATCGTGAATTTGTCATTTTCGGAATTGCGGATTGGAATACCAATGTGTTCATAAAATAAATGAAAGATGGTTTACCGATCAGTGGGACACTGCATCGGCTATTTATAAAAAATGGTTTGGCAGCATATACATTTATTACGGAAGTAAATTTTTGCTAGTTTTCGGCCGCCTCTCTCACCATTAAAAAAAATAAAGGTAGGCCGACACACTGCCCCATCTTAAATTTATTTCCATTTATTAATTATTACCGTTGTAACGGTGCAAACCTCTTTACATCATTTTTTATATTTCTTTTTCTATCATTTTCAACATTTTAAATTATGTCACACATTTTCGAGATTTCCCTCATTTTTAGCATTACCACTTTCCATCTTGACTAGACCTGACTATTTTTACCTGCGTAACCCTTTTTTATCCAGTTTTCTGTTTTTATTATAAATATAAAATAAATAAAGCACAAAGTTAAAGTCGTTCCAGTTTTATTATTTGTAAAAGTTATACACACTACACCACCTTAAATGTATAACCCTAATTAAGATAAAATAGGACGTGGTCGAGCCCCCTTTCTCCTTGAAAAGTCTTATGTAATAAAAGAATGGCCCCTTTAATAAATGCAGATTCAATGAGCTCTATTCATTTCGTATAATTAACTAAGCTTTAACTTGAGGTTAACTCTATCGGGTGATTTATGGTACGTTATGCTTGACCCTAGTTATCAAGTTGTAAAAAGATTCATTAAGTAAATAAATATTTACAAGCTAACTTTGTCTGATGAACTTCAGTATCCAGGTGATGTGCAATTTGAAGCTTGATAAGGAGTCTCAATAAATCAGAAACAGTATTCGTGTATTTTATTGCTGCATCTCTTTACTGTGAGAAATGAGAATATATATTTTTTCAACTTTGTAGTTAAACTTGACTAATATTATTATGCTGTGTGATGTCGGCTTAGAGAATAGCACCAACCCAAATTCTTCCCGCGGGTGTCGTAAAAGGCGACAAAGGGACACAAACCGGGGGGTGGGCAGTAGCGCCCCCTGCAGTACAATTCTACCAAACTGCGATCCTCAATCCGCATGCCCAGCGTGGGGATTATGGGCATTACCCCCCAATGATGGCACAACCTGGCGCTATGGCACTCATTAGGGGAGGGCTATGTCCAGCAGTGGACTAATATAGCCTGAAGAAGAAGAAGAAGAGTATTATTATATGACTTTTAATTATTAGGATCTGTTAAGTTCACTTTTTGCAAAAAACGTATGATAGAAGGTGACCTTTCCACTAGTGGTGCTAGTTATCACCGGGGAGCACCTTAAGCATAGCAGATATTATTGTAACTTTTGCACTATACAGAGCGGTATGGTTTTCTTTTGAAATGGCTTGACGAACTGTTTTTAATTTTTAATTTTATCTGGGACTTTAGCATTAATTCACAACACGTAGTTAAGAGAAGACACTTGCTCCAAACGCATGGTTTTCCTAGCTCGAGTGCAAGGGCTTCATAATTAACTGTGGCAGATTCTATTTCCCAATAAAAATATTTGTTCTAAAACTTTCGAAGGCAGTACACATTATTGTACCATGATTAAGCTCTCCGAATGCGAGCGAAACCTGGACTCTTCCGAGAAAAAAGCTGGTTACGATTCCATAAGATATTTGTATTAATAGAAAATCAATAGCTATTGTGACAGAAGAGACCGCGATTTCTGAATCCAATGACTTCGCTATCGCGCAGTGCATTGCTATGGTCGGCTTCATTCACCATGCGGCTTGTTTCATTTGATTACCCAGCGCTTACCTACCTACTGGCCACTGGCATGGCAGTTATCATTGCCCGTTCCGCCATCAATAGCCGCGGACGTGCGCTCCGCCGAAAAAAGAAAATATACGTTCGAATTTCGAATAGCATTTTCCTCCACCTTCGAACAAGTTTGACGTTTTGAAATATTGTGAATCGTGTTGGGTTTCTCAATAACTCAGGATTTTTTAAATAAGGTAAGTGTTTTTTTAACAAAGCAAGTTTTGTGATTCTGTGTTAGTGTTCAATTATTAATACGTGGAGGACTCGTTTATTGCTTATGTGAAGCTCCAAAGCTAGGTTGTCTTAGAATTAATGGTCGACTGGTTTCGTAAGGATTTTGACTGGTTGGTCTGGTATTTTTTTCTTCTTTTTTATACTGTCAGCCAGCATAGTTATGTAGCCATCTTTGGTTTCTTAAAAAAACGTGGAACAAGAAGTGGACATGGCTTTCCTTTTAAGGATGACGTAGGTGCCTAATATTTTTTTCGGACGAATTATTTACACGAATATTTAATTTCATCTAACTTTTGTGTATATGTAAACAAATTGTTAATTGAAATCGTTAAAATATGAAAGCAATAATGTCTATCAAGTTGATTGTTTATCCTAAGTTCTCTCATTAATTAAAACAATATCAACCAATAACATCTGTTTCTTGTTATCACATTTTTAAATAAAAAAAAAAATCTTATACCTGGACAAAAGCGGAATTAAATTAACATAAATTTCCTGAAATGTGCTTTTTCATAATTATATCGATGCTATCCTGTGAGGATGGTAGGATGGCTGGATGAGGATGGCCGGGCAAGCCTGAAAAACATTTCCAAGGCAGCGTTTCAATGGTACCTGAAAGACGTTCGTAGACATAAAATGTTATCAATAATGTTCGTTGTGTATAAAGTAATGTTAGTTGAGTAAGTTACCAAGAACTGTTACCAAGAGCTTGCCGATAAACTGCATTAGCAGTTTGGCAAACTAATGTTGTAGTAATTTTGCAGTGTTTTTAGTGCTAAGTAATAGTAGATTGTTAACTGAGGGTCGAAAGAAACAATTCCCGAGGGTGGCTATAGTCCGAGTAAGTAGGAATTGATTCTTTTAACCGTATAGTATTTTCTAAGGTTAACACGAGCAGTAGACATAATTAAAACTGTTTTTATACGGATTTATGCTCGTTTATTACATTTTTACAATTTTCCAACGTTTCGGCACTTTTTCAGGTGCCGTGGTCCTGGCCGTGGTTTAACCGTGTTAAACACTACTTTCATTTCGAATATGGGGAAAAGAAAAACTCATTTTAAATATTCAAATATTTAAGCATAAAAGATTATTACCCATTTCTTTTAAATTCCGTCACAGAAACGTATGAAAGATTAGTATTCCGCCAATTTAGTATACGCCCTTTTAAATTTTAAATATGGAACTCACCGCGTAATTGTTGCGGCTTGTTCCGCTCAACGAAGTTTGCGCTAAGTTCACACTGGTTGTTTAGAAACTCACATGGCCGCAGCATTTTATTAATTAGTTTTTTTTTACATAAAAGTCTTCACAGCTGACAGTAGTTCTATTAATTTTAAAAGTTCATTCCGGCCCTTAGGTGGGACGTAATTTGAATGAGTTTTTAACCAATAATCAGTTCAAAACTACTTTCCGAGTATTAGAAATGAAAAAAACTTTTTTTATGTATCTACGTACGTCCCAGGTGGGTAAAGGGCTAGGTTACCGTGCGTGCCCACCGCGAATTGGCAATTTCGGGCGCTGAGGTTTGTGAACGCCTCCGATATTCAGGTTTCCTTGCGGTGTTTTCCTTCACATTTAGTGAGTGGTATTTATTCTTCAAATTCACAATTGATCTTTACTTTGGAGAACAAAGTACATCCCGAATCCACGGATTGTTCGATAGATTGATGGTTGGCGTATTCAAACCTACAACCTCCCGAATGACAAGCCTGCGTTCTACCGCTGTGACTTATAATTTATGTTAAATAATTTATAAGTCACAGCGGTAAACTTGAAAGACCAATTAATTTTAATGATGTAGTGGTAGACACCCAGACGTAACTGTAGCGGAAAGCTGAACAAACAGGTATGGCTTACTGTCTTCAAGGTCGCATGTAAAAATGTTATGGTGTAGATATACAGGGTGTAACAATCCTCATGTTCATGAATTAATCTTTTACTACGGGACAATTTGGAAATCACGACGAATCTATCAGCTATGGGGCATTGTATACGTTTTTATGACAAAATCCCTGCAGATATATTAAGTTTGACTGAATCGCGGTTCGAAAAATGTGTAAAGTGCACTTTGTGCCAAAAGAGTTTTTGCCACAGGTCTCTTCCCTAAGTAAGGTAGTATAGGCCATATTCCACTACAGGGACCAAGTCCCGATTGGTGGAGGCTTGCAAGACTAGTGGCTGATCTTACTGTCAGAAGTTTCCATGCCGCCCTCTCACTTGGCTTAACGACTGCCACCTGTCGACGGCAGCCGCCACCAACTGCTTAACGTGCCTTGCAAAGCACGGAACCGCTTGAAAAAATGCCACGAGCGTTAGACGGTCACCAATCCATGCACTGAACGCGCCCTTTGTTGCTTTACCTTCGTTTAAAATGGTTTAAGATCAGGCGATTCTTTCAACTGTCTTCCTGCCAAAATCCGTACCAACTGGCATTGTCCTAAATATTGACAAATGACAATTAATTTTATAGGTATAAGGTCAGTAAATATAGACTGCCATTCGACCTTTTAAAATTAATTTCACACGTGAATGAAAGTAGGTTCAATATAAATATAGACAAAATTGCCAATTGTATACTAACTAAAGTTTTTCGTGTAGGTACTCTCAAAATGTATGATGTGCAATAAAGAGTATTAATAATAATAAAAACTAACTTAATGATTCGCGATGCTCATACCATTATTTATTAGGTAACTACGTTTTGCCCAATAAATAATTGCGATTCGTATAGTAAGACACGTTTTATAAAACTAAAACATAACTTTCTAATGGTGCAAACCTCTTACATCATTTTTATATTTGTTTCATTCTGTCCAACCATATTTAAATAAAAATTTTAAATTTCGTCACCCATTCTAGATTTCTTTGGATTTTGACTTGCAATTTCCCTTTTGTCCAAAGTAATAAAACTGCCTTCGTTGTAAATTATCTATTTTTCCTATTTATTCTTATCAGTTTTATTTGAACTACAGTTTTAAAATAACCATTCTGTGTTCAAGTCATATATATATATTTTATGTCTTATCGTAAGAACCCTTTCAACTTAATTTTTTTAGGACAATGACAATCCTGTCGAAATCCTGACGTTTGCGATAGCAATGCTATCGCCAACTTCGACTCGGCGTTCGAGATGCGATGAAATCGATTACAGCGCGAATCCGACCAAATTTAGTAGTCTCAAAGTATCTTGCACGAAATAGGGTTTTTGTGCCTACTGCACTTATATGGATTGGCACTGTAATCGATTTCGTTAGCACTGTAATCGATTTCGTCGCATCTCGGAACGCACTTCGAGAGGATTTAGTGCGCGTAATTATGCCTCTGCTTATAATTCTGAAAGGCTCTGTTTACTAGACAATGTGTACTCCTTAATTACATAAGATATTGGGCCAATATCAATATCTCGGTAACGAATACTCTTGCAACAATTGCGAAATTCAATATCAGTTGGAAATGTGTGTTTACCTAATACTTTACCACATACTCGTATTACAGTTACAGTTGACCTAGGCTACCTATCTTTGGTACAGTTGAACCAACTCGGCTAAGCCGTTTAGATGGCGGTTAGTGGACTGTAAGCGAGCCAGTGTGTCTTGCCCCTATATTTCGTGCACCAAATTCGAAATGCAATAAAAACATTAAGTTCTTGGTTTTCATTGGACTCGATTTCACGTTGGATAAATCCGAAAATAAATGTTTATGTCCTACACGTTACAATTTTATTAAATAAACAGTGGCCTAATTATGTCAACCAGTTCCTGAGCGATTTCAACAGTTTAACTGTTAAATTAGTATTTTGTCATTTATAGGATTGGAATCGCTCAGGATTATGCGCACCAGTTCCTGAACAATTCCAATTGTCTGTCTGTCAAGTTAGTATTGAATTGGTCAGTTACGGGTTTGGAATCGCTCAGGATTAGGCGCACCAGTTCCTGAACGATTCCAATTGTGTGTCAAATTAGTATGGAATTTTAGGATAGGTTTCGTTATTTGCTTTTGTTTTAGTTTCCAATAGGTACCTCTTAAATCCCAGTGCCCACGTTGCTTTTAATTTTTTTTAGTTAATTGAAGTACCCAATGGAGTTCATCAATAAAACCTTTATGATGGTATAAACAAGAGAGATCTTGGAAAATTTTACAGCCAATTATTTCTCAAGGCAAAAACGGGGACGTGTTAAAATTCTTTATTATACTGTTTAGACCGATATTAGACCAAGCTGTTCGATTAAGGTACAATTGACAGCACATCGACCTTCACACCCACGGCATAAACGTGTTATTAAAATAAATCAAAGTCTGAACACCGTTTCTTCAGAATAGATAACTAAACAGGTCTCTCGATTATTAGTAAATAACGAATCCTCGAATCCTCGAAAATTAAATTGCCGTGGTCATGGCTACACTGAAGCGAGTACCTACAACAATCCATTAATGTAGTGAGGGTAGTGAGGGGTCTACTAAAGCCTTACGGAACGTAAGGATTTATTGTATTGTATTATTTTATTTCATGGAAATGCCCGTATTATTATAGTGTTAGTAAAAATGGTGACTTATACTGTGTTAGTAATAATAATATTAAGTTAGTGATCGCCTTACACTCCTTAGAGACAGTTTATTTAATCTGTGTTACATTTTTGCTGTAAAGCCCCAGACTATTTTAGACAGTTTGTGGAGTGTTTGAAGGGATTGTGTTTACATGAATTAAGCTGGACACGTAATCAATAGATGCTCTTATCCTACATCATCATCGCAGTTCGCTGTTTAATCGCTTTCTTTGGCACATAATAAGCGATGACCGTAGCGGCGTCAACTTAATATACCGATTTAACTGGTAAAAAAAACCATACGACAAGCGAATAAAGAAAAAAAATACCATATCGGCAACGCTGGAATTGCCGCGGTCACGGGCATTAAGATAATTAAGTTTACCTAATAAATAATCGCGTATACACCCATTAAATGTAGAACTGTGTGTGTGTCGCGAGACATGTAAAATTGAAAAAAAAAAAATGCTAAAGAACACATTGGATTACCTAAACTCGCGTCACGCCTACTACTGGATACTGGATACTGGAGAGCTAGTCATAGACAACTACATTCATTAGTCGTTGGAAGTGCGCACGCTGGTTTCGGGTTCTTTTTACCTTCTTACAAAAGAATACTGCATTCCATAATCGGTTTCAACCATTTGTATGTCCCCACTGCTGAAGCACGGGTCTCTTCCTGTATCGCAGGAAGGTTAGGCTATGCTCCACCACGAGGGCCAAGTCCGGGTTGGCGGAGGATTATAAGACAGTGGCGGGCCTTACTGTCAGAAGTTATCAAGACGCCCTAAGGCCTCCTACATGGCTTAACCACTGCCATTACATGACATGCCGGCTTAACATGCCTCGCGAAGCACGGAAGCTACGTAAGGAAAATGAATGTTAGCAGTGAAGTCACTTCCTGCCGTATATATTTCCCTGAAAACCATACTTATCGATAAAAGAATAGCATAGTGCTCGTTACATGACAACGCGCGACATCACTTCGCGCGGCATCGTTGGTTAGTCACACTTTTTGACAGAAACGCGCCATAAAACGCGTGACGAACGCAGTCGAGCACTGCTCATGCGTATGACGGCATAGTTGATTTTCCGACTTATCAATATTTTTATTCTTTTGAAATATGATTTACAAATTGCTTCAGCAAAATTCGCGATAAGAACGGACCTGAGTCACTTGTTACACTCGGTTAACAAAAGTTTTACCTACCTACGACATTGGTAACTCTTTCAATACTCTTTCAATACTAACCTAGGTTATATTTATATAGATCGTAATGGAGTAGGCATATTAAGGACTACCATCTTATCTCTTTTGATACATATGTACCTCCCCTAATTACTAAAGATACGTATCTTATCCAAAATTTCTTTATTTCATGAACAGGATGCATTTTACAGGGGTTGGGATTCTCTTGTAAGGTTAAAAAGGTTGTTAGGAGGGGCCCGCACGTTTGACAATAAAAATTTATACCTTTGTTACATTTTAAGTGTAAGTATACGTTTACAGATTTCCCAAAAAAAATTGTAAAACAAATCAAACTTTCACTTTTAAGACGACAATTATATCTATTTCTCATTTCGATTAGCACCTCATTAGACAATCTTCGACGAAAAGTTGGCCTGTATTCTGACACCTATGATTTGGTCTTGGCATTGCAAATTTAGAATAGATGACCGACTGCTTTGCTAGCTTCTCATACTAGGTAGGCATCGACCTCATTTTCCTCCGTAGTCGTAAAAATATCTCTAGACTGTTTCAAATGTCTTCATCCCAAGTATAGTCTGTTAGCTTTTAGAATATACCTCGGGCTCTAGAGTAGGCTTTGGTTTTCGCCGAAAGTACACGAGTTTAAAACTACTTTCTGCTCTGTATAAAACTTTTCTTCACTATTTTGGAAAGTTATATAAACTTATATTAATAACAATACAAAATAAACCGTTCCTTATTGCAATATTATCGGTCTATCCGATAGTAGCCGAGGTATATTTTAAAAGCTAATAGACTGTACCTTCTTGTTTTGTACACCGGACACAGGTGCAAATAAAGTGAGTCGGTAGTGCATAACAAACCGTCATGCTTTCCGAAAAAATACCTATCAAAGTCACGTAAGCAGATTGTCCCCGTCCAGTGTTCCTTCAAAACTTTATAGCACGTATGACATAGTTTTCACGCACGTTGTTGCATCACAATGTAATTTATAGATCGGTGTGGACTCTTGGGGCCGTTGGCTAAATTTAACCTAATACCAGCGATCAGTGCCTCACATGTATTACAGTACTACACATCATAAAAGTCCCTTCGGGAATCTTCGTTCGCGCAGACTAGGAAGAAGAGAAACGAAAGTACCCGAAGTTATAAGTACATTCAACATGATCTTTAACCGATACGGTTAAGGTGCAGAATTGATTGCCGCAGTAGCGCTACCTATTTCGCTTACGCTAATATTGCCAAACTAATAGTCACCAGCATCGATGACGTTGAATCAACCAATATCAACAAAGGCGCGCGGCCTGCCATAAAATGAAACTATCTGATTGGTCGATCAACTTGCCGCACATCCAAAATTTGGTCATCTGCGCAGGTACATCCGCGAGATTTATTTCTTGTGTAGCATTGTACTTCCATTGACGTTTATCCTCATGGGCTTTTCCCCGGGCAAGAAACGTGTTTCGTATGTTCGCTGCCAGAAAAGTCGTCGGTTTAGTTCAAGAGTTCAGAGTAGGAGGCATCGTCCTCCACTTCGTCTGCTGCTAATTCGTGATTGTATCTCAGTTTGTACAATTCGAGGTCACCTTGTAACGAGGTTGATAAAAAAACAATCATATCATTAATCTAAAGCCTAATCCACTGCAGGGCTTAAGTCCGATTTTTGGAGAAGTCATTATTGCTTCTACTTGTTACTTTATCTCTTATTCTGTAGTAAGACTACTGTAAGTAGTTTTGTATGTAATTATTTTAATTATGTTCGCTTGATTTCTTCATGTATATTGGCCTTTTTGCATCTACGTAATAAGACGATTTATACATCGTCCAGTAACATCTTCACTCACACTAGATGAGTGAAGGGACCACTCGAATGCTGTAGTGCCTGGGACATGGTTTTAGATGGTGTAGGCTTGCCCAGCACCTATACCATCATGACAGTTTAGTCGGCAATACGTGCGGAGGAAACCAAGCCGCGGGTTTCCTCGCGATTTCCTTAACAATAAATAAAATTATAATATGGATTACATCGGGGTATTTCGTTACAGATTTCCGTCAGAAGGCTTTAACTTTTAGAGGTAGATCATTAATACATCGTCTAGTGACAAAGTTTCGTCGTCGTCGTCAGGCTATACTAGTCCACTGCTGGATATAGCCCTCGCCTAAAAAGCGCCAGGTTGTGCTATCATAGGGAGTAATGCCCATAATCCCCACGCTTTTCATGCGGGTTGGGGATCGCAGTTCGGTGGAATTGTACTGCAGTTGGAATTGACAAAGTTTAATAAGTGGTTATTCGTGTTACTCGCGTAGGTGTTTCGGGTAATTCAGATGGTGTAGTAGTGTAGTGATTGAGACATATTTTTTCCAAAGAAGGAAGTAAATTACAGAAAAGTGCTAGCATAAAATAAACGTGGCTTTACACGTGCTATGTAAAGCACTGTGGCTTTATATCATTGAATGATGCAAACGTAACGACCATTTTGCTAACCACTACTAGTGTTTGTAAACATTACTTAGAATGACCCATAGTGGCTGAGGGTCAATAGTCAAGCATTAATATTGACAAAACAATAGTTGGTTAGCGCCTGCATTGGAGGATGTTTACTCGGAAAAGTAGGTCTTATTGCAGTGATCACGAGAGTTGTCCCTCGTGGACTTGTTAACGGGACAAAATAATGGGACCACGAAAAAACACCCATAATGACGTAGCTGTTCAAACCACCTCATAGAATTGTTAATTTATTTTTGATGAATCCCAGGAAGTCGTACGAGTATTATGTAGCTATTGTCGGCACCTCGTTTGCGTGGAATTTGAAAATAGACCGAAGTACCTATGTACTATACGGTTAAAGAACAATCTTTATTTTAACCACTCAGGAATCCTTCCCATTTTCCATGTCCAGAAACCGCGAAACCACTTTTTGTTCACACACATTCTGTGAAAATTTCAACTTATCACTTTTGGCTATTAAAAAAATTAAGCTCTTTGCAAGTCGGACAGATGACATTGTAGGCTTAGTGATAAGGTCTCGTTTGATTCCTCCTGGTAGGGAACCCTAAAATAATACGCCTTCCATGTCTTGTAATCTATAATATAAAAATGAATGGCTGAATGTGTTGGTAAGCGCAAATCTCAAGAGTAGCTGAACCGATTTCGCTAATTCTTTTTTTTTGGATATTCCTTGAAGTACGAGGATGTTTCATACGGACGGAAAAAAAATTAAGAATCGACTGTTAGGTGGTACGAAGTTCGGTGGGTCAGCTAGTACTTAATAAAAGTTCTTGTGAAAAAAGAAAACTGTATATTATGTATGAGTATGCATTTTTGAATTGAAATGGAATTTGGTGCTTAATGCAACGTGCACTTGAGTTTGCTTTGCTTGATCCGATTTACAAATTGTGCTATAGTTGGTAACTGTTTCTAATATTATAAGTGCAATGTTATGTAAATCTGGCAAGGTTATGTAAAACTTGCAACTCGCGGCCTCATTCCTCGCAAAACAATGATAGCAGATTATTTGTAGGAAAGGTTGGAAAGGAGGAATTCCTTCTGAAGACGCTAATAAGGCCAGGCATATAAGAGAGAGCCGCAGGAACAAAGTTAAACAATATGTTTACAAGAACTCTATATCGAAATACTCTGTTTTTCTTACTGTGCATATGACTATCGAAAAAGGGCGTATCAGGTCTTGCGAGCCCTCATTTGTATAGAATATGACTTCGCAAAACAATTTCAGTAGTATCAATCAGGCAGTGGTAGTACGAGAAGTGCACAAACCACCACGAGATATAAAAGCAACCTTCCAATTTGTTTCTTCATATAATCTTCACACTTACATTTTCATTTAATGATTACTGATTCCTAAATTGATACATGCGATGAGTTTAATTAAATTTCGTCTCTCAGCTACATAATTATTGTACATTTCACTAAGCTTTATTGTTTCAATGCATTAAACATTTTATACTTCCAAAATTACAGTCACAGTCTGAATATTGCTACTGCGAAGCAAGCATTGTTTGCTCGCTTGTTTAGTTACTTTATTTCCACAATTTTCTTGTCGCATGATAAAATTTGTATTCAGTAAGTACCTACTAATGTAGAAAGTAAGTCACAGAGAAGAGTTTAATACGCACATCGACCTTAGACCTAATTATTCACATAAATTACCATTCGCTTGTCTTTTTTATTCTACAATTTCTACGCCGATTAGAACTTTCCGTTCTCTACAAATGTCTACGTCATTCTGCGTATGCTTCGTTTGATGTAAATAATGTACTTCGGATGCAAGGCATATATCCCCTAGACTTTCATCAGGAAGTAATTGTCATGTTCAATGGTGTTTTACCAAAAGACCTCGGCTGGAATGTCATTTGCATCATCTTTTGTTCTGACTTGTCATTATTACTGTCATAATACCTTACAGTAGTTATTATTATATTTCTTATTCTAACGTTACTTAATGCCAGTAATACAAGAAGTGGTAAAACATCCTTGCACTATAATGACTGTCTCTTATTTTCTGATTGATCAAACCAATGCATGAGTTCTATGTTTTGAAATAATTATGTAAACTATTTTGAAAAGACTGTTTGTCCATTTTTTCTCCAAAAATTATATAGATTTTGAAATGGACACCTAGTTTTAATTGTAACGTTCATTAACCCCCATTTTCTGCGCCTCTTTGAATAAAACCTTTTCATTTATGTGAAGTGTCGATCCATTACCTTCTTCTTTGGTCCCTTTTCTTGAGTCTGGCGGCGACACAAGGGCTTTCCATTTATCTCTGTTCATGGCTAGGGATGGTAGCTCCAACCAAGTTTTTCCCTTATCCTTCGTCTCTGAGAGAACGTGTCTCCGATCCATTACTGCGGGAAAATAATTATTTTCAAAGGCGTGAGATATAACTGGAATGTTTTCATCAGATATTAAAACAGTCAGCCCAAAAGTAATTAATGTTGATAAAGCGTTAGAGATCTGTCAGGATCGTAGCAAGTGGCAGATCCTGGTCTCCACTACGCCTCCGGTATACAATACAGGCGTGTGTGTGTGCGTGTGTGTGTGTGTGTGAGGGTGTGTGTGTGTGTCAGCACAAAACAAAGATACAAGCGCATACAAGATTCATTCAACTTTCATTTCTTTATGTAAACTATTTCTAGTTTTACGTGCTACCTAACTGGTTGTTCTTGTTTTATGTTATTTTTAGATATGGTTTCTTTACCGTTTCGTGAATAAAGCAGATTATTGTCAGCATTACTATTGGTATCCGCAATACGTAATAGTAACTTCATAAACCTTCTCCTCTGTGCTGTCCAGTAAGTAGTGATGGGCAGGTTTTCGCATGATAATAACTTATAATTAGAAAAAATTAAGAATTCATTATTTATATTTAAGAACATGAGGGTTAATTGAACGAAGTCATCATTTATATTTTTTAGATCTGGTCATGCGAGAACATTTTACTAAGTCTATCTGTACCAGAGAGTAGTTATGTTCGATCTCCTGTGCTTCAATCTACGAGGTTCATAGTCTATCTTAGTCAATATCTTGCACCTCGTGGCATCATCATACATATTATTTCATTCCCTTCAACTCTAGTACATTCATCTAGACTGAAGTCCTGGAGAAAGACAATAAACCTGAGATTTCCAAATTTATCCTCATAGTTGGGCCTTTGTACTCGTACGTATCAAGCGCTGAGGTATGTAATTATCACATACACTTGTGTTTCTTCACAATTTTTTTCTTTACCCTTGGCGAGTGGTGTTACTACTAGAAGATAAAGTAAGATAAGAATATTCTTTATTGCACACACCAGAAAATAATTACAGAGACAACAGTTACAAAATAAGAGATAATTGGCGGCCTTATAGTACAAATACGAGTACACCTAATTCACAAAGGTACGGAACATAGAAAACAAAGTCATTGTCCGAACCCAGGACCTCCCGAATGTAAGGCTGGCGCTCTACCGCTCCGCTACCACCGCTATGGCAATATTCC
Organism: Yponomeuta sedellus; assembly: GCA_934045075.1. NCBI lineage: Eukaryota > Metazoa > Arthropoda > Insecta > Lepidoptera > Yponomeutidae > Yponomeuta > Yponomeuta sedellus. Next base: position 5,307,317 of record OW203726.1, on the reverse strand, counting down.
ACGGAATTGGCATTCCTCACACCTCGCCCCAGCGTTCCCAGAAGCTACCACATGTGCGCAAGAGTTTCTAGATCGCACACTCCCCGTGGCGAAAGCTCCGGCCAACTTTCATCCGATGACCGTGTCATTCAACCTCCGCTGGCAAACAGCGACGTACAGAAAGATATCTCCGCTTTTAGAAGGATGAAAAAACTGTAATAAAAAAAATAACCACCAACCCGACTGCTGAGGCCCTTTTAACTTTTAAGCAGCTGGGATCAACGTAAGTACTTGGCAATGAGTTACATTGTCGGAGGTACTGCCTGCTTGGTAGTGTTCAGTGGGCTTTTAGTGATTTTATATAGCCTATGACATTCGCGCAAACTCGACGAATTGATTGAGATATTATTTGTCAAAATCTGAATTATGAGAAAACATAGAATCGGACATACTTACATACCTAATAAATACACACCTTACCGTCCTCTTGGAGTCTACCACTAGACAACAACCCAAAAAGTTTTTCTTTAATTAGGAGAGGTAAACACTTTACTTCAGTCAACCTTGATGGTTACGATGACAAGGTCTAACGTGTTACGTGCTTGCCAACTAACTCTAGTTTTAAAGTTATTTATTAAAGTGTGTATCTTTGAAAATGTTACGGATTGCAGTTTTAACATTTCTATTTGACGGGGTTGGTAAATCTTTTTTCCTGTTTTCTAACACGAAATGCTCCATCTGCAAGGACATAAATTATCCAGGCTGCCATTAAAATTATCAATTCTGACTGCATGACAGAATCGCCATCGCTTGTTTGTATTTATTGTGAGAGGCAAGAGGCGCCAGTTTCCCGGGCTGCATGCCATCTACAGTCTATTTATATTTAATTGTCCAATTTAGTAAACTAGATTCTAACCCCAAATTCGTTTTTGGCATTAAAACAAGATTTTTTTTCGCACGTTCATGAAATTTGTTTACAAAATTGACAGCGTGTTATCTAAAATAGTGTCCCGCGTTACTTCATTAACAAGAATATGGCATTTTATATGGCAGTTTTTGACTAAGAAGTCATACTTGACTGGTAGAATCTTAAAAACCTATTTAGAGGCTAAAAATTTCTATGCCGGGATTCGAACACGCGACCTCTGGCTATCCGTGCCAGCGCTCTTTCCAACTGAGCTAATGGGTGACTCACCGGCATCAGTGAAATTCCGAACTTCTTTACAATATTCTCTGTATTACGTACAGGCAGCGACATCTGGCTGAAGTAATTTGCATCACTTGCAGCCCCGAGTAGCTACTTTGCAGTTAGGTTTTACATCGGAATGATATCATGATTATATTATTTTTAGTGCACTAACCCGTGCTAAGGACAATTTTAAAAACCTATTTAGAGGCTAAAATTTCCACCCATGCCATAGTAGAATCTTGTTTACTAAATTAGATAAGTAAGGATAAATAGACCGTACACAGTTCATTAAAGAGGCGTTTTGTGAGCATAGGTCTCAGCGTTTCTCCAACCCCCTCGTTCCCTTTCAATCTCGTCCATTGTCCTCCCTAAAGTCATCGATCCGTCGTTTAGGCCCACCGGATTACGGCCAGTTCTCGGCCATCACTCTGTGACCGCCTTCGTTCATAGTCTGTCTTCCCGTCTAACCAAATGCATTACTAATTTCTTTTATACAGAATTTACACAGAGCACGTAATTATAGAACGTTTTAGTCGTGACAGGAAATTTTCTATATGACATATTATTTGGCTACGGTTCAAGTAGATTAAATGTAACCCTCTATTTATTGTGTTATCTTCTGTTCTAGACAGCTTTCGTACTTAGACGCGTATTAGCACATTTATTGTGTCCTTATACGACTTGCGATGACACACTGTTGTTTTTATTCATTTACTCACCCACACAAGTGATGGCAAGGTGTAAATGATTGAGAATGTGGCCACATTTCTCTCGTTAGCTCTTTTTGTGTGGTGGCATTTCTATTGCCATTTATATTTTCCTCCAATCAATCCGGTCCTCTATTCTCACCTGTTCTGTTGAGTAGTTATGACTGCAGAACTACTGGGATTTGCATGAAGTTTTTTTTGTACATTTTTTACTCCACAACTATTTCCATCTCCCTGGATATGAATACCTGGCTTGATATGGATGTTACATTTGTAAAGTTCTGTAAGTCACCGTTTCTGCGCTATAATACATGTTTGATTTTGATTTTGAAGTAATATATGGCTCTTATATAGCATGACCCTGTTATTATAACCTAATGTCACAGGCACAGGCCTTCTCCTAGAGAAAGAGAGAGATTGTGTTATGAGGATACCCATACTTCACCAGGCCTTTTCAAAGCGAGTATGGGCCTGATCAAAGCGCGATTTTGGTCATTCCTCCCGATGTGTACCTTCACAATTAACCTTCAGCAAGTATTGTTGCTACTGGAATTTCAAAAATGTAGAAAACTTACAATACAAAATGTGATTTTGACTTCGGTTCTACAACCAACCCAGCGATACTAGACATAAAAATTGCACAATCTTCCATTTAGGCTTTGGCAATTAATGACTTCCTCAGTCCTCTTGAAATCGCGTAAGTCAAATCTGTCGAGTTTCTTCATTGGTTCTAGTTTTTAGTCCAGTTTTAGACCAACTGTGAAAGGAGAGTGGTTTTTACAAAGCCGTCATAAGGCCACATCACATCAACCACTCATGTTTCAATCGAAGTCGTTTTTATATCGGCGATGAACTGTATTTCATGTCACTTATGCAATTTATCAAATATTACATCATAATGATTGGTTTCAGTGACAAGGTAGCATGATTTGTAATATTTTGCTTAGTATGATTCGGTTACGTGTTTTTCATCTTATGATATGAGAGAGTACATGTCAATCATAATCACCGGATTATGACCCCAGCCTCTTTGATAAAATCCACATAATGCACGCGACCGTAATACCACTAAATACTCTGTTCGATAAGATAATAATCTTGAGTGTATAGATTATGTCCATAAACAATTGCCGACGGAAAGATATGTGACAGCTATCTGAAATTTCCAATCTTGTCCATGGTCTCGCCCAAGTACCTTCCTAACTTAAATGTGAGTAATAATTGCTTGTACTCGCTACTTCAGTCTCCTCGTGACCACGGTAATTGCAACGCTGCTGATGAAAGGTCGGAAATTAAGGTAATTACTTTTTACCTAATAAATAATAGCGATTACACCCCTTTAATATTGTACCTAACAATGTGAGCAAACTTAAAGTGTATTCAATGTACATACATGTATAAACTCACTTCTGTATCTCGGAGAGGTGGGTAGAGATCGGGGTTTGCCAAGATCCCCATAAACCTCGTTTTGAGAGCACGATTTTAATCAGTCACTTCTTGCAAATAATGTTATACAGAAATATCTGTGCAATAACTTTGTGTATCATAAAGTGTTCTGTGCTCTACTATCATCACCATCATCATAGGTCTTTGCGTCCGTTACCAACGATTTAAGCAGTGCTTAAGAATTTGACTTATTTTTTAAAGTCTAAACTGTCCGATTCGATAGTGGCAGGCCCTACTCGTGGCGAAGGGCTCGTGGCCTAGTCGAACTGAATGATTGGAATCAATCACTTGGTTACGCAACAACAGGCACGGTCAGGAGCAGGATGGGTGAATGTCCCGTGACTACTGCTAGTGGCATTTTACCGAGCGCTTCCTTGCTTCGCAAGGCACGTGAAGCCGTTGGTGCCGGCTGTCATGTAATGGCAGTCGATAAGCCATGTCAGAGGCCTTATGGGCAGCTTGATAACTTCTGACTGTAAGGTCTGCCACTGTCTTACATTCCTCCGCCAACCCGGACTTGGACTAACCTTCTTTGCTGTGCAGGAAGAGACCTGTGTCCCAGCAACAAGGGTTGATAACAACAACAGGCCCTACTGCATGTAGGACATATAAAGGAAGAGCCCGGAGTCGGGTAGGTAGTGGGTACGGATTTGGTGCCTCCTGGCTCTCCTGTCATCGCCATTGCAAGTGTCAAGCACCGTACTTCGTCGCAGGTCTTGCGGCCCTCCCGAACTTCCTCGCTCCAGGCATCTTCGTCCACAGCAAGTTTTACCAGCTATCGTGATCGATCCCAAAAGCCGCCATGTTACGCTTGAGGCAGTCTTTAAACCGTAGTAGCGGTACGCTACTATACAATAAAAAAATATTCTAAGTGCCTGTGAGTGTCTGTGAAAAGCAAATCCTGAACAAAAATTTGAAAGCAAAACTTTGTCTGAATTTTCACACTAGACTCGTTTGGTTCGCGGATAAGGAAATGTTTATTTTGACATTGATAAGGTGTAATGTTCTTTTTATCGCATTACGTGATTTAACGAGATTTTTTTTATTGCTTTTAATCACATTTTTGTTCGTTTAAAGTATGCTTCGTCTCTTAGGCTCTCAACGCGCAGTCTTTACACAAGGTCAACTACCGCTTATACATAAGAATTTTACCGAAAAAATACGAGATCTTAAATTGTTTCCAAAGAAGGTCCGTAATTGACTAATGTAATGTCATATGATTACGAGTCGTAAGAGTGGTCGGCCGATTTCATTGCCATTAACTTACCACAAAATATTTACTACCAGTAGCACGGACCAATTCCATAGGTCTCAGTATTTCTTGTATGTTACGTTTTCCTTAAAATCTTTCCTAAACAAAGATACCCTGTTACCAGTAGGTACTATAGTAACTAGGTAAGGACTTAAAAATACATGGACATTCACCCAGACTGAAACCATTTGGGTCAAATCCCGATTATTAAGTAAAACGTAGTTACCTTAATTCCCGACGTAGCGACCGCGCTGCAGTTGCCGTGGTCATGTGTTATTACGTTTTACCTAATAAATAATCGCGATTTGACCCGTTTAATATATAACTATGCATGATTCGATCGATATCAACCCTTTATATGTCCCCACTATTGGGGCACGGGTCTCTTTCTGTATCGCAGGAAGTTTAGGCCATACTCCACCACGGGGGCCAAGTCCGGGTTGGTGGAGGATTGTAAAACAGTGGCGGGCCGGTGTAGAAGTTATATTGCCGCCCATAAGGCCTCTTACGACTGCCATTACATGACAACCGGCGACAACAGCAGCAACGTGCCTTGCGAAGCACGGAAGCGCTCGGAAAAAATGTCACGAGGTGGTCACCCATCCAGTACCAGGCCGCGCCTACTGTTGCTTAACCCAAGTGATTGATTCCAATCACTTGGTTCCGCTAGCCCACGAGCCCTTCATGATTATCGCTAATCATTAAGAAATACTGAAGCCATTTGTACAAGTACCTGCCAGCGGCCTGCAGTGGGTATCGAAATACAAAGGCATTCTTCTGTCATGGTTGGTCTCATCGTCGCTCACCCGTTCGCCGTTAAGTAGATCGTGGGATCGATGAGAAATTAATTAAAACGGTCCGCAAACACGTTTCCCTTGTCTACAGGGTGGATCGAGGTTCAATGTTTTGTGGTGACATACATCTTGGACTAGACATGTGTAGTTCGCGAGCGAATGCTTCAATTGAAGAACTGATACGAACTTCACTACGTGGAACAATTAATTTTATTCATTTAACTGTACTTATCTCTAAGTATCTACGTAACCTTAATAGTTCCCTAATCATAATGCTTCATCCATTTATTTATTTATTGTCATTCAAAAATTAATGCGAGTTGAAAGATACGACAGCTGGAACGAAACATGAATAAAATCAATGACGTAACAACAATAAGTTAACAGGTCAATCATTCATTGTGATTCGTGAACTAACGCTAGGCAAAACGACGAGAGCTGGAACGAAGCGTGAATTATGAACTACTTCTTCTTTGAAGGAAATGAACTATAGTATTTTCTAAGGTTAACACGAGCAGTAGACATAATTAAAACTGTTTTTGCCCGGATTTATGCTCGTTTATTACATTTTTACAATTTTCCGACGTTTCGAAATGAACTAAATAACCTCTTCTTTTCATGTGTTTATCGCACGTCTACTTTGGACTGATTTCGAATTTTAGCAAACAGTACTGCATTTGTCACTCTGTTTCGATTGTACAGTGAACGAAAATATTAAAAAAAAGCTTAAAAAAAATAAATGTGCGAATATCTCGTCAACCGATATTCCCGAATTTCCCGTTTGCTTGTGATGATTCTCTAAAACGTGACCACCCTTTAACATTTCGTAAAATAAGGAATAAATTTCGGGATACCTATGTGGAAAAAATGGCCAATATTCTGTATTGTTCTATGAAGGGTGTAATTACTCCACTGTCATTACGTGCCAGTAATTATTAGAATGAAGATGATGTGAACAACGTTTCTGTCTACGGAACTACATGATATAGGGGTAGTGCATTGTTTTAACCTGTCTACTGCATGAAAGAAGTACTTACTCCGCCGTCATGACGTGACGCTTGATATGGATATAGGATGTATTCAATAAACAATTATGTTATCAAATCCGACACATCCTGTATAGGAAATTGTAATCACAAAAACCATTACTTTGATAGCAGTATGTTGGTTGACATGCTCAAACGGTTCATCAATTAAATATGCATTAGCTTATAAATATTCGTATATCGTCAGCTTATATGTTGCTAATTTAGCCAATATGCAATTTTACGTTAGGTTAGTATTACTTCTTCGGTATTTGTTTAAATAAAATTAAATAAGTAACTTCTAAACAATACACTCACTTTTCCTTGTCCCAAACTAAGAGATCTTGTGCTATATAAGCAGAAGGACATCACAAACATGCAAATACACGCAGACTGAGGTCATTAATATACAAACGTACGGCGGCCGCCAGTGGGAATCGAACCCACGACCTCACGCATGGTAATCAGACGTTATACCGCTAGACCAACGAGTCAGTCATATATTTATTTTGACGTTCGACCATTTGATTATCTACGGGGCGAGTCTCTATTATGTTTATTAGTCTGGTAATGGTCGATTCATTCACACTGTCGGTAGTCTGGTAATAAATCGCATTGCAATAGTGTATCCCGTGCTACTTAACTCGGCGCCTCGCGCGATTCGATCTCCTTCACGAGAAATGCCTGTTTAATTTGCGCGGGTTATAACCGTGGAATGACATTGTACCGCTATTGCTTTGTAGACTACCAAATTGAGGCAAATAACAAACATTGTGGTGCCTACATCACTCTATTGAAAAACTATGAAATTCTTGAAAATTATAAAATCAACCAATCAGCCCGCTTCCTCCAAAACACGCCACTGTCCTCTCCTTGGCCATCCTCATCTAGCCGCTTGTCAGCAATGTGCCTCAGATTTTCAGTCCAGTAGGTATAATAGCAAAGCATTATATTATACTTTCAGTTAAGTTATTGTGATATTAAATAGAACATCGCCAGAAAATGCTCGAGTATCCGTCAGTCCGGTCCATCAGTCCACTGAATAGACAGTCAGTCTGCCGTCAGTCTAACCAGACTCATGGAATTGACTGACGCCAGACTGAACGTTTAAACTCCGTCTTAGTCTAAGGTTTAGTCCGTGACGTTCAACACATTGTAGACTTTTAGTCCGGATCTACTTACGGGTGTTGTTATATCGAAAGAGTCCGACCAGGTTTCAACAATGTGTTTTCTACAATGTGTTGTGCTTACGAATTTTTTAGTTCAAATAAGTTAAATACATTGTTAAATTATTTGAGGTTCTTCATAGTTTGAGATGGGTTCCAAATAAATACCACTTTTCCATGGCTGTATGATTTTTTTAATATTTATTTAATTACTAGCTGACCCAGCGAACTTCGTACCGCCCAACAGTCGATTCTTTAATTTTTTTTATTCTTCTCCGTAAGAACCATCCTCGTACTTCAAGGAATATAAAAAAAAAAAAAAATAGCGAAATCGGTTCAGCTGCTCCCGAGATTTGCGCTTCCCAATACATTCTGCGATTCATTTTTATATTATAGAAGATTGGTATTTCTTACCGTAAGCGTGTTAACTGACTGTTCCATGTTACGATTCCATTTTTAAGATTTTGTGTGTTGTTGAATAAATATTTTTCTATTCTATTCTATCCTAAGGGCCGGTTTCTGAATTGAGAATTTCACTAAGTAAATACTCGTTCATTATCTGTCCCTCACCCAAATCAATATTAGCTAATGTACCAAAAACTAATAATGTTTTTCTATTTGTTCACAGATAAGCTCCAAAATCCAAGATGGCGGTGCGAGGCAGTTCAGTATGGGCCCGGGGACCGTTCCCCGTTACCTCTAGTCACAGGATAAGCAAATGTTCTCTATACACCGTTTTTACACTGTTGCTGTTAGGTGAGTACTATTCAAGAATGCTTAACTTAAGATTAAATAAGCATACGTGTGAGGTACAATAACATCGCTACCAACTTATACTGTATAACTGTTGAAACTGTAGATGGAGTAGAAGTAACAAAGAGAAAAAAACATATTAAACATGTACCTAAATGGCACGGACCTGAGTCTGGAAAGTCGAAGGATCTTATAAAAAAAATAAGAATGCTCGCCAGGGTCCAAAATATCACTTATTAGGTACCTACATACACGAAATCACGCATGTATCCCAGAGGGGAAGGTAGACACCATGGCCTATTTTCATAGGATTGCAATGAATACTTCCGGTTTTTCGTATAGTACCTAACAATCTGTTCAAAGCCGTTTTTAGCACACATTCACAAAGCACTTCATAGATGGCGCTTACAAGCGTGGCCATAGAAGAACCGCAATACGGCTGTCAAAATTAATCTGTGCTAAGTAAAATTTGACAGACGTGTCCCTGTTCTTGTATGTGCTCGCCGATAAGCGCCACCTATGAAGTGCTTTGTGAATTTGTGCTGAAATCTGCTCATTTGTGCTATTACAACTGTCACATGTTTTTTTCGTATGCGCTTCGGCCAACTGATCAGTTAACAGTAGATTAACACTTGTTCGTTTACGAGAAAACGGGGTTAGTTCACTATGACAACACTTATGAAAGGCGGCCCAGAGTTTGCCACTTGCAACGATCTTGCGTGGCAAACCTCTATAGCTTTATCAACATTTAAGATTCAAGGGAATTGCTCCCATACAGACGTAGTTTGGTTTTAATTTACGAACGACTTGCTGGATCGCAAAGAAACTTTACTTTGCCAAATCCTTTACATACTTTTCCTTTACATAGCACACATACTGAGGTTTGATCGTGCTTACAGTTGTAAATAAACTATAAAAAATAATTTACACCTTATAAGTCTTTTCATATAAACTATACTCAAGGTTATAAATTCTTTTCAGATTTCATCATTGTCTTTGTTACAATCATAAATATATTAATAACTATACAAAATAATAATACTTGGTAGAATAGTTTACACTGATCATATGAGATTACCTGCTTTGCTTATGCCATTGCGATAATATCTGTCCAAAGTGCGAAATGTAAACGTCGACCGGCTGCTGCATGTTGTATAGAATTTATATTACAATTATCGGCGGTTTCAGGGTTAGGACAAGTACGGCAATACCTAATGTGTGAAGTTATTCCTGTAACAGCGTTATTCTGCAAGCATGCTATTTTGGACACCATACGTTATTGGTAGCTCAGTAACCATCATTGTCGACGTCACCTAAACTACAGGAAAACGGTATAAATTCTTAATAATTTGGGACCACAATTTCTGGTAAAATTGTCCGGTTTTCTCGACAGCATCATAAATAATTATCATACCGACAACTGTGCCATACTGGGCGCTATCCCAAATAAACAGAGTCGTGCGGGTGCGAGTTCATTATCTCTTTTATTGAGCATATCAGAAATGAGACAATCCGGCAAAAAACTAATGTGAATGATAGCCTATAAGATTAGCAAGTCGAAGTGGCAGTGGGCTGGTGACGTACCGAAGAACCGATGTTCGATGTGCAACGATTCTCGAGAGGACACTACGAATTGGAAAACGTAGCGTGGGTCTCCCACTAACTAGCTCGCTGGACCGAGTTGGTGAGTGACCCACGCTCTGAGGCAGATTTCTGGCAGTGGCTGGATGAGGATGGCCGAGGAAAGAAGGTAGTGGTGGACCTTGAGGGAGGTCTATGTCCAGCAGTGGACACTGATTGATTGAAGTTGAATAATTTTAAGTTGGATCGTATAAACATGCAGTAACATATTTTTAGTTGCATAAACTCGCGAACATATCCCGAATGGATAGGCGGATTAGCTGAGGCTTGCCTGTTGCCATGATCTCGATAAAACTCTTTAGTTTCACAAGATTATTCAGTCGCTTTATGCACACACGCCCGGGTACTTCCTATATTGCTCTTGGCTAATACATTTCTATGTTCGATTTAATTATGAAAAAAATATTGTAAGCTTAAATATATTGCTTTTGCTTCGAGTACTTCTTAAGATTTGGAGCCCCCAAGACCTGGGACCCCGTGCCCCCAGTTAATCCCCTAGTAACAAGTTCACAACATACTGCGCTATTTTAGTTATATTATTGAGAAACCTCGATTATAATAAGTAAGTGATCATGGAATTTCGGAATAAGGAAACCACAGAATAAAGAAACGAATTAATTAATCAGTACGTACAGGAAAAACACTGTAAATAAAGCAGAAGTCAAGTAGCTTCCTCTCCCCCCGCCCCCACTCCGCTCACTGCATTTTGTATTTCGCTCAAGCGAATATTTCATGTTTATATTAATTCTATTTTCAAAAGTATTCAAATTTCTGACTCAGAGAATCTCCCCGGCATATCAATACTCATTACATTCTCTCAAAAAAAAAATTATAGTCCCATCTTCGTGCTGTCAGTACGACGCCTAGTAATGTTTTTTTATATTTTGTAATTTTCAGGTTTCCCAAGTGCACATTCCCAGATACAAAAGTTGTATTTGGACTCTACAACCATGGAGCTACTCGTTGACGAGACGCGCCTCTTCAAATTGGTACAGATGTAAGTGCCGCCTCTCTCTTTCTTTTTTTTCCTTTTGATCTTTCCCCAGATAAGTAAAAAAATTGTTAAAGGAAAAGGCGTGATGGACGTAATGAGGCGAAAGCAATTTGTGATCGCGTTGTCTCAGTCTCCTGACTGAGACAACGCGATTGTAATGACGCGATGTAATCCCAAAAAAATTAAATAGTAATGAATAATAAATATTCTTGGACATATTACGCAGATCGCGTTAGCCCTATGCTAAGTACAACTAAATGACTTACAGGTGTAGACTTTTAGTCCGGATTTACTTACGGGTGTTGTTGTATCGGAAAAGTCCGACCAGAGTTCGCTCCGCTTCGCAGAGCTTAATCATGGTGAGCAGAGACGGAGCTCGCGTCGTCGGTTGCTCGTCTCACACTGTGTTGTGCTTACGAAAGTTTTAGTTCAAAAGACTTACAGGTGTTCGACGATAGATTATAATATAATAACAGCCAGTTATCCCACTCCCAAAAAAGTACATTTGTGATGTTACGGTAGCGATACCACTCTCTAACTATGAAAGAAAGCAACGCGAGGAAACGTCAGTGTCAGAGGTGTTCAAATTCTTCAACGCTGCTGTGAAATTGCCAATTTGCTGTAGGCACTCATGGAAATCCATATTCACTCTCCACAATGCCCTGCAGTGGGGCGTATACTACGTAAAAAAAAACTTGTATTAATTTCCTCACCTGTCCTCCAACTTCCAGAGGCGCGTACAACCATTCCCTGCTGGTGACTGCCAATGTCCAGCACCCTGACATCATACAGCTGGTTCCCTCCACGATCGAGCTGGTTGGAACGGAACTGCCCAACGCGACTATAGAGACATCGTACGATATATGCGCGTACGGGAAGAGCCCGGGACATTCGGAGGCCACGTTCAATGTCACCCCGGACGCTCCTGTCAAGTGAGTGTTTTTTATCAAGTCTGCTACTACAGTCTGTTAGCTTTTAGAATATACCTCGGGCTTTAGAGAAGTTTTCGGGTTTCGCCGAAAGCATACGAGTATAATACTACTTCCTGCTCTGTATAAAACTTTTCTTCACTATTTTGATAACTTATGTAAAGTTAAGTGTCATATTAGTTCCGATATATCTATTACACGAATATATCCGATTCTATCCGATAGTAGCCGAGGTATATTCTAAAAGCTAACTGACTGTAGCTGCATGCTTAGTATGCACGTTTTGACCTCTCTCTCGACTTCGAGTGAGAGACTTAAGGCTATATTACACCGGGGCAACACTGTGCGGCATTGCGGCATGCCGCATGCTACAAAATTAAAAATGCCGCATATTGTGGCAAGAACCGTGCGGCATGGCAACACCTTACGTCATGTGGCAGACTGTCGCAGCTTGTATCCAGGGACAATGGATTCCATGCGACATTTTTCGTGCGACATTGACATTCTGGTAAAGTTTTTAAATAAGGCACCATCGTCTGCTTTAATTTTTGTTAGTAAACTAGTACGTGGGCCATTCTGAAGTAATCTTCTTTCCACCAAACGTTTCTTCTTCCGTTGTTTAGCTGCAGGGCTTAGTACTAAATAAGCAGCTGCTAAAGTTACTTGATCAGCCATATTCTTTGGTGTATTCCTTCGATCAAACAAGTAGGTAAACCAGAAACACTCCTTACACATCACGATGCTTTGGAAATTATCTAGGCACGATGTTGCCTCGGCGTAATGTAGGCTGCCATATGCCGCAAACTGTAGCATGCGTCAAGGTGCCGCATGCCACAATATGTAGCATGCGGCATTGTCGCACCTTGTTGCCTCGGCGTAAACGAGCCTTTATGAGTACTTGACATGTCCAAAGTACGACCATGGCAGCCGAGGCTAGAGCCAATAGACTAAGTAGTTATTGCCATATTAAATAAAAGTGTTGTAATTTATCTGAAAACACTGTAAAAAATGTTTCTGATAAATAGTTTTATGCTAGTGCATAAATAATGGTAAACTTAAGAAACTAAAATAAAAAATAAATGATAATACAGCAAGAACACAAAAAAAATTAAAATTTGTTCAGTCAAATATAGATTTGCCAGCAAAAAAAAAAATTGCCAAAATGTTCAAAGTACGACCATGACAGCCGAGGTTAGAGATAACCATTATACTAAGTAGTTATTGCCATATTAAATTAAAGTGTTGTATTTTTATCTGACAACACTGGCAAGTTTCATATAAATAGTTTTATGAATGCCCTAAGTGTAAAAACACATAGTATTGAGTACAAAGGCCTGCCTAATGCTAAACAGCATTTTTTACCAGTCAACCTTTGGTTCATTGGACTATTCCGACAAAAAAATCAATCCGGATTAACTAATCCGGATTTAAGTTAGTAACATTTGGTGCATACGAAAGTTTTAGTTTAAAAAATTAAATCTTCTGTTAATATTGTCTGGGAACTATCTGAGATTTTGCTAGTAGCGGACATTTTACAAATATTTTGGTAGTCAATTGTTTTTGAATAAGAAAATTGGTTACTAAAATTTGAGGTTTTATTTTGTATTTTAATGTTCTTTATACTATATTGGTATTACGTGATAATGTATTATTAGTATTAAGTAGAAGAGGGTAATTTATAAATGCAGTGGCAATTTGGCCTTGCTGATAATGCGCTGCGCTGCGGCTGACTATCAGTAGGCACTGGTATTATTAGGGCGGCTTGAACACTTCTGTCAGTAAGACCAGCCTCTAGTCTTACAAGCCTCCACAAATCCGGAAGTGCTCCCCGTTGTGTAGTATGGCCTATACCTTCTTTAGGGAAGAGACCCCTGCCCTCGGTGGAGACATAATGGGTTGGTGGTGATGATGATCTGGTATTATTTGGTTACTCATGGAGTTTTCACCGAGACAGACAATCCTGTATGGTAAAAAATATGTATATAGTTAGGTTCAATTTAAGGTGGTAACTATTATATTATTATTATTAATACTTTATTGCACCATAAAATTGTACAATGCGGCGAACTTAATGCCATAAGCATTTTCTACCAGTCAACCGCAGGAGGTAGAACGAAAACTTGGCAGGCGTGCAAAAAAAAAAAAGGAAAAAGACAACCTTCCACATTATTATATACTTACACATATAATACACTAAACGTATATATTAAAATAATAGTATATAAATATATATATATATATATATATATATATATATATATATATATATATATATATATATATATATATATATGTATATATATATATATATATATACATAAACATCACTATAAAATACATATGATATGTACACACTGTAAGAGACAAGTATTACCATATAAATTACCATACATATGAAATCTAAATATAATGAATAGGGAGGACATACATCGGAAAGACTCTTCACATAAGGAGTGGCTAAGGGAGTTTGGGGTAGCACTTCTCGAGGAAGTGTTATACTGCCTGGTAAAGGATTAAAGCTCAACCAGAAAAGAGAGTTGCAAGTGATCGTGTGTTACAGAGACCCAAAACGGACAGTGTTCCCTATTCCAATTCCAGCATGGACACTGTGTTCCTGCTCATCACCGTGATGCACTCGCATTGGTTTTGGACTTGTTTCAATTTAATTAGGTTACATTTATGTAAACGTTTATACTGTGATCGAGTGTGACAGTGTTTCCTACCAATTCCATCATGGACACTGTGTTCCTGTACAATACAGTGATGCACTCGCATTCGTATTGGACTATATTTCAATGTCATTAGGTTCAATTTAAGCTTAAGTTATTCAAAATAATCACTGCCTGGTAAAGATCGGAAAACTAACAGTGTCTCTTCTCCCAATTCCAGCATGGACACTGTGTTCCTCCGCATCACCGTGATGCATTCGCACGCGATCAACGTCATATCCCACATCATGGGCTGGATCTACTTCGTGGCGTGGTCGGTCTCCTTCTACCCGCAGATCTACATCAACTTCCGGAGGAAGAGTGTCGTCGGACTGAACTTCGACTTTCTGGCGCTAAACCTCATGGGCTTCACGCTGTACTCGCTGTTCAACTGTGGGCTTTACTTCTCGTGGGACATTCGGGTTCGTTGGTGTTTCCTTTTTAACGGTTTAACCGATCTTCTTCTTCTTAAAGTGCTTCTCCACTGTCGGAGTTGCCAGTCAGCTCTTTACAGCGGTCTCTGTTCAGTAACCGGTCTGCTGGCTAGTATACGTTTTTATTGGCTTATGATTTTATTTCAAAGTGACCGTTTATGACTAACGATAGTGGCATTTTTCCGAGCGGTTCCGTGCTTCGCAAGGCACCTTAACCAGTTGTTGCCGGCTGCGGTCGATAGATGGCAGTCGTTAAGCCAAGTCAGAGGCGGCTTGAAAACTTCTGACAGTAAGACCAGCCACTAGTCTTGCAAGCCTCCACCAATCCGGACTTGGCCCCCGTGGTGGAGTATTGGCTATACCTTCTTCAGAGAAGAGACACGTGCCCCCTGGTGGGGACATAATGGGTTGATGATGATAAGATTCAAGGTGGCAACTGACATTAGTGGCATATCATTAAAGGGGATTTAATACAACAAATACATAGATAACATCCAAGACCCGAGACAAGCTAGAAAAGTTCGTTTCCTAGTTTGACCCGGCCGGGGATCGAACCCGAGACCTTCGGTTTTACAGTCAGCGCGCCAAACCGCTGCGCCACCGAGGCCGTCAAGAAAGAAATAATATTAAATTTAATTGACGTAGCCTCTAAATAGGTTTTTAAATTTGTCCTTAGCACGGGTTAGTGCATTAAAAATAAAAATAGTATAATCAGCGATTGTGATGTGTCAGCATCGTGGCAAATGGCGCACACTGTTCCAGTATGTATGGGAGCATCGGCGAGAAGTCATGATAAAAAACTATTATTATCACGTTTTTGGTACGTGTAATTCGGAACGTAAATAGTTGCTGCATATAATTTTGAATATTAAGGGTAGGTAGGTATGCTTTTTTTGTTGTAAGTATTCATTGGTCTCAAAGTTACGCTTCGATATCCCTTAATTTCGTTGCATTCCATACGCTGTCGTTGATAACTTTATTGTGTGCGTTCCACTAAAGTGATTAACATAATTCAAAATGGAATCTACAGCTGAACGTATGTACTAAAATATGAAATCCACAAATTTACTTTAATTAAAACATGACACTTACTTTTTGGACCAATTCATGGAGCTAATATTTCATTCAAGTTTTTAAATTGTCCTCAGCACGGGTTAGTGCATTAAAAAAAATATAATCTTGTGGGTACAGCGATATCAATCCGAAGTAAAACCTAACTGCAAAGTAGGTACTCGGGGCTACAAGTGATGCAAATTACTTCAGCCCGATGTCGCTGTCTGTACGTAATACAGAGAATATTGTAAAGAGGTTCGAAATTTCACTGATGTCGGTGAGTCGCCTATTAGCTCAGTTGGAAAGAGCGCTGGCACGGATAGCCAGAGGTCGCGGGTTCGAATCCCGGCATGGGTGGAATTTTTAGCCTCTAAATAAGTTTTTAATATTTCATTACTTTTTCAAATGTTTATGCGGAGTTTCAAATAGGCTCTAAACATTTCTATGCCCTAGTTTATTAAGACGATTTGTAGCACTAGGGGTGTTAATGAAAATTCTACAAATATTTTTGCTGGCATTTTTCGGCGGTCATACAACTTAAGTCTAAAAACAATAATTTGTATTAACTCAATATTTTTTGTTAATATGTAAATTTTAATTGTTTACACGCCTGAATTGCGATTCATGGATAAGCTTACGTATGTTTTGGCAGGTTAATCTATCAGGACCTCGGTATTTGTTTTCAAAGTTTTTTTTTAGGTACGGTTGCTATAACTTAGTCGATGTATTTTTATTTTTTCAGTTTTAATTATTGAAAATAAATTACTTATTAAAACCTAATAACACTTAATTAATATTAAAATGTTCTAATTAAGGAGTTAAGAATGAAAAATAATATTGGAACAGTGTGTGGCTGTCCCTGTTCTCTGCCTACTCCTCTGGGATACGGGCGTGAAGTTATGTTACCTATCTATATCTTAATAAGATCGTATGTCTATTGTTTGTCTAGGCGCAATACTTCGCGCGCCACCCGCGCGGTCTCAATCCGGTGCAGTTGAACGACGTATTCTTCTCTCTCCACGCTGCCTTCGCCACGCTCATTACCATCGGCCAGTGCTTCATTTATGAGGTAACAGAAGCCCCGTTTTTCTTATACTAACAATATGTAAAGGTAAAGGTAAGTTTAATTTCGGGAACACAATATATTGCTGTGGTACCCCAGTGGGTAGAACAATGAACTCGGAAGGGTATATTTAGAGTGCGCGCATGTACCAACACCTTGGTTTTCTAAGTTATGAACATTTGTGAAGTTTTAGTGGCAATTCCACACGTCAACGTGTAGGAAAACATCGTGAGGAAACCTGAGTGTCTGGGGTGTTCAAATACCTCAGCGCTTACAGTTGCCTGTTGTCAATCTGGGGTGGGCGGGCGTGGTAATTAAGCTCATACTCTGTAATTAAGCTTAAGCTTGGTAATTAAGCTCTGCTCTGGGTGAAGGCGGTGGGACGTGCATAGGCTACATGAAAAAATTCAGGCGCCCAACAAGGATTTGGTTACAGATCCAAACACAATAGTTCCTGGCTTTAATTTACCCCGAAAATACTGGACTCAAATCAGTAGGTGTCGAACTTCGCAGGGTAGATGCGTAGGTTGAATCCTACTTTGATTTGCGTTAGGGTTGATGTATATAATTATGTATGAGTATTATTATTATTATTTTAATTCTTGATTGCACTAAATACATGAGTAAATGTACAAGGGCGTGCTCAATCTGAATAATAAAAATTATTATACTATTTTTATTTTTAATGCACTAACCCGTGCTAAGGACAAATTTAAAAACCTATTTAGAGGCTAAAAATTTCACCCATGCCGGGATTTTAACCCGCAACCTCTGGCACGGATAGCCAGAGGTTGAGGGTTCGAATCCCGGCATGGGTGAAATGTTTAGCCTCTAAATAGGTTTTTAAATAAAAATAATGATAAACCTACACAAACAATAATACATAAATAAATAGATATAATAATTATACGTACATACATATTGAACATTATAACTAATCACGATTTATCAATAATTAATAAAAGAATTGGCGATAAATAACTGCCTATTCTGCAAATAGGTATGAGTAGATAGATAGATAAAAAAACATAATATGTGTAGTACTCGTATATTTCAGAAACATTGTTATTCAGTTTTGTTTCAATTCGTTTTATATCATTTCACATATAGAGCGAACATCAAATTGCGGTAAGGGCTAACAGCAACGGTCCCGCTGTAAGTTCTTCGCGGCGCTACATAGAGACCAATTTCCCTCAACAGCGCGCCGACCAGCGGGTGTCACTGACGGGGCGAGGGCTCCTGGGTGCCTTCATGGCGATCGTCATAGTGACGGCGAGCCTGGCCGGCGCCCGCAAGATAGAGGTGCTGGACTTCCTCTACTACTGCAGCTACATCAAGCTCTGCATCACGCTCATCAAGTATCTGCCGCAGGTCTGTATTGCCAATGGTTGTCAAAACTTGGCAGACCCTAATCTCTGCCTACCCCTCCGTGTGTGTGTGTGTGCGTGCGTGCGAGCGTGCGTGCGTGCGTGCGAAGGTTCGTGGGAACGTACGTGCGTGCGACCGTACGTGTGTGCGAACGTACGTGCGAGCGTGTGTGCGTGCGAACGTGCGTGCGAACATACGTGCGTTCCGTGCGAGCGCGCGTGTTTGCGTGGAAACTTACGTTCTAGCGTGCGGGCAAATGTGCGTGCGTGCGAACGTACGTACGTGCATGTGAACGTACGTGCGAGCGTGTGTGCGTGCGTGTGAACGTACGTGCGTGCGTGCGTGCGTGCTTCCGTGCAAGCGTCCGTGCGAGCGCGCGTGTTTGCGTGCAAACTTACGTTCTAGCGTGCGGGAAAATGTGCGTGCGCGTACGTGCGTGCGTGTAGGTGTATAATTGCACGCCCTCCTGAATGTGAGGTTAGACACTAAAATCAAACAATCACCCCGTATTTTTCCACTGCTGGACACAAACATCCTACAAACCTCCTCCATGCCACCATATGAATATATATAAAACTAAGTATAAACTTCATCCGTCTTTCCAGGCCTACATGAACTACAAGCGCAAATCCACCGTCGGCTGGTCCATAGGCAACATATTCCTCGACTTCGTGGGCGGGTTCCTCTCCATCCTCCAAATGGTCCTCAACGCGTACAACTACGATGATTGGATCACCTTCTTCGGCGACGCGACCAAGTTTGGCCTCGGCCTCTTCAGTCTGATCTTCGACGTGTTCTTCATGCTGCAGCATTATGTGTTCTACAGGTACGGACCGAAGGGCGGTTGTCGGGTGGCATGGGAGCGGGGTTGTCGTGTTGTGTTAACGGAAGGTTTAGGAGCGTTGGTAACTGTTGATGTGGAAATAATGGGGATCCGGTTGAGGTCACGATGTAAGCCTACGGCGCGTTGTAGAATGGTCCGGTGAAAATTGAGAGGGTTAAAATGGTATCTATCCCTCTTCTATCTCGTCAATTTATCGAAACAATAACCAACGGACCCGTGGCGTGTACGCACAGTTCCTGCTGGTCACTAATAATAATAATAAATAATAACAAAACAATTTATTTTTACAGTCTTATACAATTCGAACTTTTGAACCCTAAACTGGGTCGAAAACTGTCTCCTCGTATCGTTGGTTTTCCTACTGGTATTGATAAACAACAATATTTTGAGAGATACATACAACAGCGGAAAGGACAGAATCAAATAAACTAAATAAATCACATGCACAAATTTAAATTTGAACATTATCTACACTTCTACACTAATATTATAAAGAGGAAAGATTTGTATTTTTGTATGTTTGTAATGAATAAACTCAAAAACTACTGGACCGATTGCAATAATTTTTTCACCATTAGAAAGCTGCATTATTCAGAAGTAACATAGGCTATATAATATCACGCTACGTCCTATAGTTGTGGAGCAGTAACCGAAAATGTTTCAAAAACGGGGGAAAAGTATCGTTTCTGAGGCCTTCCGTGGCGTGCGCTGAGCATATAGTTAAAGTTATATAAATCTACACTAATATTATAAAGAGGAAAGATTTGTATTTTTGTATGTTTGTAATGAATAAACTCAAAAACTACTGGACCGATTGCAATAATTTTTTCACCATTAGAAAGCTGCATTATTCAGAAGTAACATAGGCTATATAATATCACGCTAGGTCCTATAGTTGTGGAGCAGTAACCGAAAATGTTTCAAAAACGGGGGAAAAGTATCGTTTCTGAGGCCTTCCGTGGCGTGCGCTGAGCATATAGTTAAAGTTATATAAAAATGCTCTATGGATGAATTGTTCATTTAACATTATCTTTAAAAAAATCCGCGAGAGCATATGTCTACCTTTTATAGTTTACCCATAACAATCGTTTTAATGATTTAGATGTTTGCTCCAAAGTAATGTCATTTTGGCTGACTGAGAATATAAATAAAATATAAAATATAAATAAAACGTAGAACTATGTAATATAAAATATAAATAAAATAAAACGTAGAACTATGTAAAAAATCTTAAGTCCCCCCGTGCGAAGCCGGGACGGGCCGCTAGTTTAAATGAAATTAAAAGATACATTTACATAGATTCGACTATGTTTCGATATTGAAGAAGAAAGGAGCTTGCTACGGGGCTTCGAATACTGAACAAATTCTTTTCATTGTTTGCGTTATTTCAATATGGTTGTATTTTCTGTATAAAATAGATTTCCGCTGAAAGTTAAAAAAAAAGTTAAAATTATACATAAACTTATTAGTTTCTAATGATGTTTGGCTCCCTATTCACAGCTCAGATAGCTATTCATCCATTCTGGTACTTAGTATACACTTATACTGAGTATACATTAACTGATAAAAATCTTCAATTATTTTTTGGGAAGCTGTCAGCATTTTTTCTAATCGCTGGCTTAGCAACTTAGCAAGCTGCCGACTTTCAAAAGTATTTCAACCGTCAACTGTTGGTTTTATATCTTTATAAACAAGCCAATATATCCGGCACAGAGGATCTTAATGCTTGCTACAGCACCAGCCATCGGCCAAGGTACCAAGAACATAGTAATAGCAAAATAAACAGATTATTCAAGGACAAAATAAAAAGGTGAAGTTGTTAACGAACACGGCAATCTCGCAAACATCCGCTTTAACCGTCTTATGTAAGCTTTCTTTCGTTTTTCATTTTGTAATCCACTTTTCCTTTTCACTGTCAATGTTGGGTACTTTTCGCTAACATTTATTACAAGCTTTTTCATTCTCATTTCACTAACTTGTAACTACCTTCCTACTTACTCTTAAAACTCTAAAGCCGAATCTCATCACGTGAAGATTTGGGAAAATCATCATAAATCACACGGAAAGATTGGAATGAAATTGGATAAACTGAGACACTACAAGTCCTAATCAAGACGATAGAAATCAATCCATAGTAATACTATGAAAATCTCATGGAGTCTCAGATCAAGTCCCATAGAAGGACATTCTAATCATAATCAATAAGTGCTTTATCCGGGGCAAATGTGTTGAACGGTGCTTACATGAGCTTGCATCAACAGCTTCAAAACAAAATGGCTGCTTCAAAAAATGGCGGAAAACACACGAGATGGCGGACGAGAAATATGGAATCATGCCTTCAGGCAGACGTTGATTAAAATTCATCTACACATACATTACACAAGAGAACACAACGAATCGGGAGCAATCATCGCGCATCCACGCTTCAATAAAAGCTTAACAATCGCACTTTGACGTCTCTCAATGCAACAACGCGAGCTTGGCGCATCCGAAATCGCGGAAAAATCTGACAGCTGTCAAATATATAAAACGAACAATTTTTTTTTACATGGTTTTCGCAGAGAGCGCATGGAGCTTATACTTATTGACTCTAGTGATGAAGAAGCTAAAATGGGGAGTGGTGATAGAAAAGAGTACTTTTTGGCGCCGTCGGACAGTAGTGGTATGTATGCGGCTGTCCTTTCAGGAAGGCGGACTTTTTTCTGTTATTTTTTAATCTTGGTGTAGGCTTTAACCCTTAACCTGTCCTGTTATAATGGTGTGATATTTTTGGAATCATGTCTTCATGCACCGAGACGGTGATTCAAAACGTACCTAGTTTATTGGTTACAGGTTATTTGCACCTATCGAGCTCAGCACTAAATTAGTAGAACAGAGGGTGGTTTAAGAGGGATTTGAGATGAGGTAGCAAGGGACGCTAACCTGAACCTTTGAGCCTACTGGAAAACTGTACAAAATTGTTTAGACAGCAAGTTGTGCTATTTCTCACGTATTTATGTTACGAGTCTGTTGCTGATAAGTTGCTATTCCAGTTCTACTAGACCGACTAATGTTAGAAATGAAAAATAACTTATCCCATATACCATAGTTCAGACAGTGTCTATTGCTGCCCCATCTCAAATTGCCACTCTTTATAAGCAACAGTCAAATCAGTTGCTAAATTCACATTGTACTTCTACAGTATTTTGTCTTAGCAGTTACAAATAATTGACCAACATAGCTGTCAATGATGACTGATATTTTAAATTATTATAAAAAAAATCGAAGTACGTTTAGACTACACCTTAACATAACTGCCAATAATAATGATTTTCGTGATGTTTTTAGACACGCAGATGAAAAAAAGTACAATCTGGACAAAGCGTGATGAGGAGACCACCAGAAGCCACCAAGATCTTCGGCTACTGCAGTTTAGGCCGTAATAACCACATACTTAAGGACAATATTCAACATTTTCTTGAAGAATTTTCTTCGACTACATTTTTCATTCGCTTCATCGATATACAGTATTATATGATATAGGGTTGTAAGGAGAGCTATCTGAACTTATGTAGCTATTGGCGTTAAAACTTACAGCAGCTTAGAAGTGTAAGCCACTTACCATTTTGAAACATTTTTGGGAAAACATTTTTTTCATAACAAATCTGTGGTCAATGAGATCACAATGAGTCTTGAAAAACATTTTTTTTTCATAAACATGGAATGCCAGCTACGAATTATTTAATACACAGGTTTTAAAGGCGGTGCCAGAATAAATTATTCCTAGTTCTTCTAAAGAAAAAAATATTTTAATTATACTTCACAGAAGTTGTTATGGTGGCCTTGGGCTTTAAACTGGTTCAAAAAAGGTTCTCATGCCAGCCCTTGTGCTAGTCTGTGTGTTTTTGGGATGAGAAAAGTGTAGAAATCCGTTTATTGTTTATTCATTTGAAATCTGTTAGCTTTTAGAATATACCTCGGGCTCTAGAGTAGGCTTCGGTTTTCGCCAAAAGCACACGAGTGTGATACTACTTCCTGCTCTGTATAAAACTTTTCTTCACTATTTTGAAAAGTTATGTAAAATTAAGTGTCATATTAGTTCCGATATTTCTATTGCACGAATATATCCGATTCTATCTGATAGTAGCCGAGGTATATTCTAAAAGCAAATAGACTGTAAACTGATGAGCCAAGTGATTAAGAAATTCAGTGCTCACAGACTGTGAAAAAGGGTACTGTCGGCAAGAAAATTGCCATCACGCATTTCTTTATTGTGCCAATTGATACTGCTGATAATGGGAATCAAGTCGCTATAACGTCTTCAGTGCTGACCTTCAATATTGAATAAGTATTGAGATGAAGACAATTTAAGCTTTAGAGTACTATATACTACTAAATATGTTACTGTAATTTCTTTGTACAATAAAGAATATTCCATCTATGTATAAATATGCAAAAAACAACTTTTACACAACACAATCACTTGTGTTGGTCTCTAACTGGGATACACTGTGCTGGAGTAACCTGGCAACAAGGACACAAACATCGCAAACATGCTTGTACGCCCAGTCTGAGACCACAAAGTTCAGAAATTGATAAAACTTTTGAAACAAAGATCGATCCAAAAGTACGAAAAACGTTTTTTTAGTACCTACAAAAAAAGTTTTAGGTAGTTCTCCTCTCTGCCCCATATTAAATTACCACCTTTTGTAAATTTATATTCCGTTCAGCTTTGGTCCGATTGTAAACAAAAAAAACTCAACGCCAAGAAATTTACTATAGGGGTTGATATTTATTAAATTAATGAGTTTTATGATCTTCCGGTATTTTAATGATTTGTTTACATATAGATCAAAGCTGAACGAAACAAAATATATGATTTGATCTTGTGTTTTAAAGATAATGTTCCTTTTGATTCATGACTACCCTTAGTTTGATTACCTCTGTTGATTAGTCATCATGAGGTAATTTTATAGCGGTTATTTCGAGTCTCAGTCAAGAAAGAGATTGGTACCCGTTTAGTTGGGGCATACTTTTTGGCAATGCAATACCTGTTTGTTTAGGAGAGAATTAATTTGTCTTCGGAAGTATTTATTTGACGGCCTCGGTGGCCCAGCGGTTTGGCACGCTGACTGTAAAACCGAACGTCTCGGGTTCGATCCCCGGCCGGGTCAAACTAGGAAACGAACTTTTCTAGCTTGTCTCTGGTCTTGGATGTTATCTATGTATTTGTTGTATTAAATCTATCGTCGAGTTAGCACCTATAACACAAGTCATTTAGTTGTACTTACTATAGGGCTGACGAGATCTGTGTAATATGTCCATGAATATTTATTTATTTAGTACAGAATTCTATCACTACGTTATGTTTAGCCCAAAATATTTTTCGCTACTTTTAATTGTTACTACGAATTTATTTTATAGTTATTTTAGTGCAGATTTTCTGACAGCAATGATTGTAAATGGTGTGGTTGGTTTGTTAATTTGTTTGGTTTATTTATTTTAAATTTATTAACAGTATTACAGGAAAATATAGATACATATTTTGTACTGTTTATAGAATAAATTAAGTATAACTTTGGAGGTACCTGAACAGAGTTTGCTTAAAATTTTGACTGCAATGTTTTCGAATCTGTGATTGACACATTTTATATTAAAATGTGAAAAGAATCTGCATTTTTATTCCAACCTTTGAAATCCTTTTGTTATCGAATGTACTTTGAATTGCTTATATTATTGTATTTGTATTTGCTTACTCGGATGACAAATAAGCTTGTAATTAATTATCATTTTTTTAAAATAAAACTAGTTCTGGTTTTGCTGTTTTTCATTTACCTATCGACCCCTGAACCACATAATGAATTTTTAATTTCATGATCCAAATTGAAATCATAAGATGGTTTGTGAAAGTAACAAAACATATGTTCTTCTCTGTCAGTATCACTCGGAGCAAAATGTTGAGATATTAAATAGATTGTGGCTATATACAAAGCTCTCCAAAAACCAAAGTTTGTTGACCTCACCCCTGGCCTAAAGACTTTCATAATCCAATTTGAAATCAAGATGTTTCGTGAAAGTAACGATACATATGTTTTTCTGTCAGTATCACTCAGAGCAAAAATATTGAGATGTTAAATGGATTGTGGCTATATATAAAGCTCTGGCAAAAACCAACGACTGTGGATCTCACGCGTCACAAGCTACACTTGTACATTTCAATTAACTAATTTTCTAGATTTTTTTTCAAATACAATATTTTTGTTTCAAAAATGAAATCGCTTTATGATACTTGATGCCTACAAGCATTTGGAAGGTGACTGAAAATTCAGGTCAATCGTTAAACCAAAGCATCCAAGTAAACAACTTGGAGAGCTATATTCTTTCTAATGCACTAACCCGTGCTAAGGACAATTTTGCCTGTACGTAATACGGAGAGTATTGTAAAGAGGTTCGAAATTTCACTGATGCCGGGAAGTCGCCCATTAGCTCAGTTGGGAAAGCGCTGGTACGGTTAGCCAGAGGTCGCGGGTTCGAGTCCCCGCATGGGTGGGATTTTTAGCCTGTAGGTTTTTAAATCTTAGAGAACTGTTGCCCTTTTCACTTTGATTGCTCTCATGGTGACATCACCTTGAACCGTTTAACAAGCCACTATAAACCCCCTATAATAAAAATCCGACAGCAAATTAGTTTCCATCACCACAAATGAATGAGAAGCTTTAAAATAGATACTTGTAACTTCAATGACTTCCGTTATGGCTTCAATGACTAAACGCACTTTGTAAATTTTAACAAGAGATACTTTCCTTAATTTCAACGAAGTAGCATGTCTTGACAATTCTGTGGTATTGAATCAAGATTATGTAACGGAGGATCCTTGTTCGATCCCAACTATTCAATAGAAGAATATTTTAAGTTAAAAGTAGCCATTTTTTAAGTTCACTGGCTATCCGTAAATTGGTAGAGCAAAAATCAAAAGTTATAATATTGGAAGCCTCTATTTTGAAGTGCATATAAATACTGAATCGCTCGTAGCCCCGGCTGCCGGAGTGATCTTAAACGATCACGAAGGTTACGCAACATAGGGCGTGTTTCCAGTGCATGGTTCGGAAAAATGCCACTAGCGTTAGTCATAGACGGTCACCCATCCAGTGCATGGATGGGTGACCGTCTATGACTAACGCTAGTGGCATTTTTCCGAACCGCACCGTGCTTCGTAAGGCACGTTGGTGCCGGCTACCGTCTATAGATGGCAGTCGTTCAGCAAAGTCAGAGGCCTAGGGCGGCTTGAAAACTTCTGAGAAGACCAGTCACTACTAACAAGCCTTTACCAATCTGGAATTGGCCCCCGTGGAGGATGATGATAAATACTGAGCTTGATGTGCTATCTAATATAACACTGCTGGCTGATAATGATCCATCATTCTTTATCAGCCAGCAATTTTGCAAGTGTAGTTCTACCAGCGTAAGTCAACGGTCGTTTTAGTAAGTAGTAGTGATACACATTCGGATGAATATACCAGGTGTAAAAAGATAACTTGGAAAAAAGCCGCTTAAAACCTTTTAGAAAAACTTTTTAAATTTCTGACTTTGGACTCTTCCAACGATAGGCGGTACAGAAATAAATTCTGATTCGGCTTTGTAACCATAGGCAGGTTCAGAAATAAATTCGGATTCACCCTTCTAACCTAGGTTATAACCTTTCCTGTGGCACTACTTCTTTCTAGCCTTGGCCCTTCTCATCCAGCCGCGACCAGCAATCTGCTTTTGACTGTCGGGTTATAACCTTTCCTGTGGCACTACTTCTTTCTAGCCTTGGCCCTTCTCATCCAGCCGCGACCAGCAATCTGCTTTTGACTGTCGGTCCAGTGGCCGGCGTCCCACAAATGGCCGGCGTCCCACGATTCATTTCCCAGTTCTTAGGCTGGGCGCATGTCGAGACGCAGGCGACGCAGCACAGCTCAGCGCAGGGCAGCGCGGATTTTGTCAAGCATGGAACGTCATTGAGCTTCGCACACTGCGGCGCAGGCACGTGCGACGCAGACATGTGTCTGCCATGCTCTGCGTCTCGTTGTAGTGCCGGCACAGATTTCTGCACGACGCGTGCACGTCGAGGCGTGTTTACTAACAATATTGTTGCAATGACAGAACATTTCATTGAGTTAGTTCGCTGTGAACCTTGTTGGTATGATACAAATCATCCAGACTATTTAAAAAGGGCATTGAAGGAGTTATTATGGGTGAGAATTGCCAAGGAATGGAGCGAATAGTTGTGCCGCAGCATGCGGTGGGGCCTCTGTCTGCTTCAACTGCCCTGCCCTGTACAGAACTGTGCTGCGTCGCCTGCGTCTCACCATGCGCCCAGCCTTAATCTCCACCACTCGAGAACCGGTTTATTATATCTGTTATTAGTTCTTCGGCGAATCTTATGATGATGATGTTGACGAAGATGGTAATCGGCAAGTCTAGCCAGGCCACGATCACTTCAGCTTGCTAATCTAATGCTTATTTCTTCTCCGGCATCAATTGCTACTCTTTGCTATAGGTACTATTCTTCCCCTATACAATTCGAGGCCATTTTTACAAGGTATTAAAGTATATGCATATTATCTTCTATTAAATAAAAATGAATCCCCGAATTTGTTGGTAAGCGCAAATCTCGAGAGCGGCTGAACCGATTTCGCTGATTCTATTTTTACAATATTCCTTGAAGTACGAGGTTGGTTCTTACGGAGAGAAAAAAAAATAAAAATAAAGAATCGACTGTTAGGCGGTACGACGTTCGCTGGGTCAGCTAGTTAAGAATGTTTTTAAGGTGACAGTGAAACAAAGTTTTCTTTTCAAATTCAGTTCAACTGTGAGTGAGAACGTGCGCTTCTTGCCACACGTTCCCATTAATTTGTAGGAAAACCTTCTGGTTCCCCCGGGACCTCCTGATACACCCTTAAAGTCCTGCACGTAGTCTCCACCACGATCGAGGCACATTCAGCTCATATTTAATATTCATCCACAGCAAAATTTCTATGCCCTTTCATTATTTACTCATTCAGTAAGCCTTGTTTCACATTTGATTAGACGCATATTTATTACAGTCAAATAATTACATATTAGTTCTGAAAACATTGGTTCGGGCTACAGCTAATAATTACGTCGTTCCCGCCATATTTCTTGCCTGATGATGACAGAAGTAAGCTACCCAACAATTAAGCGCAGAGAAAAAGACATCCAGACTTATTTTAAAAACCTCTTTAGAGTTTTCTAAGGTTAACACGGGTACTAGACATAATTAAAACTGTTTTAATACGGATTTCACTCGATGACTGAGTCATCCGAGACGGCACCTGTAAAAGTGCCGAAACGTCGGAAAATTGTAAAAATATAATAAACGAGTGAAATCCGTATTAAAACAGTTTTAATAACCTCTTTAGAGGCTAAAAATTCCACCCATGCCGGGACTCGAACATGCGACCTCTGGCTAACCGTGCCAGCGGTCTTTCAACTGAGCTAATTGGCGACTGGCACGGTTTTTCCATTGTATCAATATTGAGTTTACACACACTGTCTGTTAGGACAGTCATCTGAAGGATACGGCTCAATTAGGCTGGCTGTGCCGCAGACCAGTTTCTCATGTAGAGACGGACCTCGCGCGCTGGCACGGTTAACCAGAGGTCGCGGGTTCGAGTCCCGGCATGGGGACTCGACTGAGAAAATCGAAATATTGGTCATGGTGAAGAGAAATGGACAAGTTTTCCTGGAACAATGCACTTCCATTTTCAAAGCAGTATTTAGGAAATATTTTTGCTATTATTATATTGATATTTTAATTTGTAAGTGATATTGCCATTGTATTAAGGCGGCTTCTGAAGGATGATGACTGTCCTAACAGGCAGTGTGTGTAAACTCAACATTGATACAATGGAAAAACCGTGCCAGTCGCCCATTAGCTCAGTTGAAAGACCGCTGGCACGGTTCGCCAGAGGTCGCATGTTCGAGTCCCGGCATGGGTGGAATTTTTAGCCTCTAAAGAGGTTATTAAAACTGTTTTAATACGGATTTCACTCGATGACTGAGTCATCCGAGACGGCACCTGTAAAAGTGCCGAAACGTCGGAAAATTGTAAAAATATAATAAACGAGTGAAATCCGTATTAAAACAGTTTTAATAACATCTTTAGAGGCTTAAAATTCCACCCATGCCGGGACTCGAACATGCGACCTCTGGCTAACCGTGCCGCAGCGGTCTTTCAACTGAGCTAATGGGCGACTGGCACGGTTTTTCCATTGTATCAATATTGAGTTTACACACACTGCCTGTTAGGACAGTCATCTGAAGGTTACGACTCAATTAGGCTGGCCGTGCCGCAGACCAGTTTCTCATGTAGAGACGGACCTCGCGCTCTGGCACGGTTAACCAGAGGTCGCGGGTTCGAGTCCCGGCACGGGTGGAATTTTTAGCCTCTAAATAGGTTTATAAAATTGTCCTCAGCACGGGTTAGTGCATTAAAAAGAATATAATCCAGACTTATGTGCATAATCTGTGGGAATACTTATACTCAAGGTTTTGATGACTTCGTGATGATTCGCGGCACTTGTTAACATTAAAGGCTTTGTCAATCACTTTGATGAATTGTCTCACTTCTAATAAAGTGATGGATCATAAGAGACTTGCCATTGCCTGTCCCATAGGACACTGACTGACTTTGGGCCTCTGTTTGACGCAAAATATTTTCCAGATAGGTATAATTTAGTTTAAGAAAAGGCCTTGCCTGAAAATCGGCAACTATATAGTTGCATATTGGTGTACATTAGTTACAAGCCGAGGCACAGACCTTTTTGTCTTCATTTGTAATTTATATACTGTTAAATAAAAGTCAATTTAAATTGTCATTAATGCCCCTAGTATAAGTGATTGTTGTGTCTTATTTCGATTGAAGACAAATAAATATATTCTATTCCTTCCAGCGAGACGCAGTACATTCTCCTGCCTGGAACCAGCGTGGTTTCGGAGTGTCAAGAGGATGACGACACAGAAAGCGACCTTCCGGAGTGCGATCAGACGCCGGATCTGGAGACGCCCTACCAAGGGGCGCCGGCTTAGACCGACTTGGTGCTCGTATTGGAAAATACGCCGTGATGCCATGATAAAGCGGTGGAAGGTCCTTTGCTTGAATGCGAGCGTTGGGGCAAGGAGTTTGGTTTTGGGAACATTGCGAACATTGCAGTTTCAGAAGAGGGAGTGCGCTAAAAGGGGAGCGTTATGAAAGTTAGAAAATGTTCTTCGTGTGTTCTATTGAAAGTGATTACGTACAAGTGATAGCAAAGAACTTGAGTGCGTTTTGAATGCAGGACATACTGATAAAATCGAAATATTGGTCATGGTGAAGAGATTTGGACAAGTTTTCCTGGAACAATGCACTTCCATTTTCAAAGCAATATTTAGGAAATATTTTTTTCTATTATTATATTGGTATTTTAATTTTTAAGTTAAATGACCTTGTATTAAGCCGGCTTCTGAAGGAGCAATTCCTATAAAAACCTAGTGTGGTTTTTATCAACGACAAGCCGAATCGGAATGAAACTTTGTCAATGCGTTTAGAGGAGGAAAATCGAGGTTTCATCGTGCTTAGAATTGGATATAAACTAATCATAAAGAAATTATAGCCTTGTAAACTTTTAGTCCGGATTTACTTACGGGTGTTGAGTGTGAGACAAGCAACCGACGACGCGAGCTCCGTCTCTGCTCACCATGATTAAGCTCTGCGAATCGGAGCGAAACCTGGTCGGACTTTTACGATATAACAACACCCGTAAGTAAATCCGGACTAAAAGTTTACAATGTGTTGTGCTTACGAAAGTTTTAGTTTAAAAAATTATAGCCTTCATCATCATCAGGCTATACTAGTCCACTGCTGGACATAGCCCTCCCCTAATGAGGGCCATAGCGTCCTGTCTTCAACTTGCCACATCCAGCATCTGCGGAAGAATTTATAGCCTTGAGAAAAGTTTATATGAAAAGTCTTATGAGGCTTATTTGTAGTTTATTTCTTTCATAGTTAGGTAGGTTATTCAATATTTATGTAGTATATTTTGTACACGTATATAGACCCGCTTTTTACTGCTTCTCCGACTCTCTAAGGTTTGCTGGAAGAAATCTCTTACAGAGATAAGCTCGCCTTTGTACATGTTATTTCTTATATGTTAAATGTTTCGTGTGCAATAAAGTATAATTAATTAAGGCTATAATATCTTGTTTATCCTGTTATTCCCGGTTGTAAGTACTTATTGGCCAAGTTTCGATTCGATTCGGCATCGCCTGTGTACGTGAAAACCAAACTAAGTTTGTATTTTCTTAGATTGCCAACTATTAACTATTGCGTTGCAGAAATATATTATTCAACTAATACAACGATTTTAACAAATACACTGTTATATTCCGTGTACGAAAATGCTGTGTACTGTGTTGGCAACCAACACCCAGAGATTAGAGAAACTGAAAAAAAACAACTAAATAAAAATCTAAATGTATAACATAACATCTACATAAAGGCACATGTATTATTTGTAACCATGAATTTCAACATCTGGGATTTGGCAGAGGCCTTATTTTATTTTACACTACCTGTGTCACAAGACCGTGAAATACATGTCTGAAAATTGCAATTTAGCTATCACAAAAAAAAAAGATTAATGCATTTTCAGACGTAGCTACACTTTGTCCAAAAAGTGTAGAAATTAATTAGTAAGGTTTTGCTCAGACTTTTTTTCAGTGTTAGTTCCTGCACTTACAAGCATTATAAAAATAAAAACTACATTCATTTCATTAAAGACATGTATTATGCTTAGTCAAAGCTAGTTAATGGACCTTATTTTCGATAATTCAATAATACTACAAATTGTCACTTCTGGTTTCTTAAATTTTTAGACATATTGTAGTCTCGTTTTAGTCGATGTTTCACAAAAGCACTAAGTATTATTATATAAGATAAGAATATTCTTTATTGTACACCAGATACAATGGTGCAACGATTTTATACGGATTTAAAAGTTGTTAAGAATTTATTACATTATTAAATAATATAGGCGGTGTTAGCCCAGTGGGTAGAACTCGGAAGTGGGAGACCCTGCTTCGATTCCCAGCGCGGGTATGTACCAATGACGTTGTTTTCTAAGTTATGTACATTTGTGAAGCTATAGTAGCAATGCCACTCGCTAACGGTGGAGGAAAACGTTGTGAAGAAACCTGAGGGTGTTCAGACACCTCAGCGCTTGAAATTCCTAATCTACGGTGGGCACGCGTGGTAATTTATATTTATAATTTATAGTTATGTTACATATAATATAATATTCTTTACATCAGTAAAGGAGACCATTCACGCTTCATACTAAGTTAGGCCCAAACATGAAAGTGGCGGCTAGCGAAAAAAAAACTATTCTAAACGATGGGCCACATTGATTTGTTGATTTCATACTAAGAAACCTATATCTTAAAATGAATAACTTAAGTACTAGTAGACGTTAAGGTCAGATTTTTCTTTTTTTTTATCTTGTACAAGTGTTGAGGGAGACTCCCTACACAAACCCTAATTCGTATATTTTATAAACACGTTACAATAATTTTTGGTCTAATGTATTGTAAGATTTTCAATGTCTGACAGTAGCTAAACTTTAGGCTTCACTGTTTTGGTGCCATAGTATCAAATGTTCTGGACAATGTGCGTAAGAGTTTGGAAATGTTTTTTTTTCGTTGGCCGGCACTTTGAGTTTTGGGCCCAATTTGGGTCTCCTTTATTAAATTTGGTATATTAAGTGAAACTAATTGTCTGTACAATCCGAGTTCAACTCAAATTAACATTGTCACTTCAGTGGGGAATTGGCACTGATTGCTGTAACACAGGTTTTTAACCTAGCACAGCGTCATAAGCTAATCGTAAATTTTGTATATAGCAAAATATCTGAAGTTATCAAGCCGCCCGGCTTCTGACAGTAAGGCCCGGGACTGTCTTACAATCCTCCACCAACCCGGACTAGGCCCCAGTGGTGGAGTATGGCCTAACCTTCCTGCTATGCAGGAAGACCCGTACCACAGTGGGGACATAAAAGGGTTGATATCGATCGATGTAGTAATCATCGTCAACCCATTATGTCCCCACCAAGGGGCACGGCTCTCATCCGTAAGGAAGGCCATACTCCACCACGGGGCCAAGTGCGGATTGGTGGAGGCTTGCAATACTAGTGGCTGGTCTTACTGTCAGAAGTTTTCAAACCGCCCTAAGGCCTCTAACTTGGCTTAACGACTGCCATCTCTTCAGACACTAGAGTTTTCTCACGATGTTTTCCTTCGGTTAGAGAGTGGTATTGCTACTATGACTTCACAAATGTACATACCTAAGAAAACGAAGTCTCTCGCTTCGGAGTCCATTTTAGGTATTTTTGATAAGTATCCCATTGTTTAATTTACGATGTATATTTGTAATTTTAAGTTTTTTTATTTAAATCGTACATAATTATTTAAAACCTATTTAGAGGCTAAAAATTTTTCACCCATGCCGGGATTCGAACCCGCAACCTCTGGCTATCCGTGCCAGCGCTCTACCAATTGAGCTCTATCAATTGGTAGAGCGCTGGCACGGATAGCCAGAGGTTGCGGGTTCGAATCCCGGCATGGGTGAAATTTTTAGCCTCTAAATAGGTTTTAAATTTGTTCCTTAGCACGGGTTAGTGCATTAAAATAAAAATAGTATAATCATAATTATTTAGTTTAGTTCTAAAAACTCTAACAATATACAGATATCTCAACTATTACTAATTAAGTTAGCAGTATTTTCATATTTACAAAATAAGCTATTAAAAGTCTACACCCCTGCCGCTGGGGAGAGTTCCCAGGACGCTGGCAGCATCCCTCTGAATGGCCAGTTCGATGCGCTTGCCGAGGTAGCTACCAGCTCCTGGGTCGCCTGGTGAGTCGATGAGGCGCTTCGATATTTCTTTTTGAAATTAACGTGCCTCGGGCTCCCACGGACCTATCGTCTCGACCCCAAACTGCGCTAATAGGTAGCTGTCCCTCAGGACAGAGTATTTGCGTTTGAGGCCTTCTGGCATAGTCGCCGTCGCGCCCGCGAACCTGCTAGTGTGCGTGACATGGGAAGACACCAGTGTGTCAACGTGTGTCAATCAGGTCTCGTCCCCAACTAGCGGCTTCCTGTTCTGCCACGGTACCAGTGACATACCGGGTCGAGTCGGGTCTTTTTCCTTCTTCTTACTTCTTCAGGCTATATTAAAGGCTCCCCTAATGAGCGCCATAGCGCATGGTTTTGCCATCATTGGGGGGCGATGCCCATAATCCCCACGCTGGGCATGCGGGTTGGGGATCGCAGTTTGGTGAAATTGTACTGCAGGGGGCGCTGCTGCCCACCCCCGGATTGTGTCCCTTAGTCGCCTTTTACGACACCCGCGGGAAGAATTTGGGATGGTGCTCCACACAGCTTTTTCCTTCTTCCCGTGCTATTTTTAAGTTCTATGTCTAGTTTTGCCTACATAAGCTATAAGATACCAACAATACCATGTTTAACTTTCGCTTGTACTTAATTAGAATAACCACTAGGTTCTAGACCTGTATTGTAAACAAGATAGTGATGTTTTGTTTTGGTTGCTTAATAACTTAATTGTCTAATATTAATGTGTGCCAGACTAATCATAAACTTAAAGTTGGCGTCGAAAATCTAGTACAGGTGACCTAGTTTGATTTTCGACGTGTCATAGTAATAAATATACATTTCGTCATACATTACCATTACTTACCTGTAATTATTATCTTGAACTTTCGTAACGTACCTACGATATATACTTAATGTAAGATGTTATAATAAAATTGATATATTCTTACTCTTCTTATTAATCACGCCGATAAAACGGTAGGATGATATCAACCCTTTTGTATGTCCTCACTGCTGGCATGGGTCTCTTCCGGAGACCGTATTGATACGACCGTACCGTATCGCAGGTAGGTTAGGCCATACGCCACCAACGGGGCCAAGTCCGGGTTGGTGGAGGTAGGATAAAATGTTTAAAAATAATTTCTTTCTCCTGCACCAAATGGGGGATGCATTTTTTTATCGCCCACCATAAAAAAATGCATCCCTCATTTGTTGATGTACTATGGGGCATCGTTGGAATGGTCGCTCAAAGTATTGTGACTGTCCGGAAACCATTTTGCGATTTAGGGATCCGTTTGCGAAATATTAGGCCTTGAAGCGTAATTTTCTGTGTAGGGTGTCCCCTCGGCTTGACGGTTGATTGTAGAAAGGTGAAAAAATTAAGGGCAGCAGCACATTTCATTGTACTTTAAGGGAATATGGTCACAATGCTGAGTAGGCTTACAAGCAATTTACAAGTTAACGTAAACTTATTACTAGTGTATTGGTTGATATATAGCCTGTTGGCATTCCATAATAAATAAATACATACCTACTTTTTATGAGTATGTTAGATATTAAGTTATTATAGGTACACGCTGAGATCTGGTTTGAGAGCGCGGTTATGTAATTTTTTACTGATTAAAAATGCCATTTATTTAGACTATAACACTTACGTAATAATTTGTATCTACCGCTTCGTCAGCCCTTCTCATTAGTTGCCTGCCTGCACGTCTGCGCCCGTATAAAATCGTCTGGAGACCAAGGTGTCCAGACCTCTAATGTGGCAGGAAAAGATTGGATTCGGAAAACCTAAGACCGAAATAAATAGCATGCATTAGCACTCAGCAAATACACTCAGCACACAGGTTGAAGAAGAATAAAAGAGTAAGTAACGCTTTACCGTCTATCATAAGAAAGGACTTGCGGCGCGCACATACCGCTTCGCCTAGCTACTAATGGCTAGGTTCGAATCAGGTGGAGAGATTTTTTTTTTTTGTAGCCTATAAACGTCCAAATAGCAAAGGGGAAGATAAAAAGACCCCGGAACCGGAGTGCGTGCATGCAACGACTTCATCAACGTTCATACGTTGATGAAGCGCAAACTGATAAAAAGTTTAAACTAGATCTTCCGTGGTCCGGTCAACAGGACTACGGCAAAAAATATCTTCCGTAGTCCGGCCAACTGTACCATGGAAAATATTATTTTTTCGTGGTCCGGTTGACCGGACGACTTAACCGTACCACGGGCAAAGAGTGGAAGCGAAGGTGATCTGTCAGGATCGTGGCAAGTGGCAGTCGTCTCTGCCTACCCCTCTGGGATACAGGCGTGAGGTTATGTCATGTTATGTTTAAACGTCCTTCTCCAAGGCACAGGCCTTCCCTCAGAGAGAGTATGGGCTTAATTACACACGTGACCATAGCGGTTTCGAAATTTGAAGCGCAGCGCAGTTTCGTTCACCGTTAGCGAGTGTTATTGCCACAATCTAACTTTAAAAAATGTACACAACTTTGAAAACTAAGGCCAGGTTTTTACGGTCTTAGTACGCTCGGACCGAGTACGCCATCCGAGTAAACTAATGCTCCTGATTGGACGGTTTTTCGTGACAACACCAAAATAGCCAATCAGAAGCATTAGTTTACTCGGACGGCGCACTCGGACCGAGCGTACTAAGAACGTGAAAACGCGGCTTTAGTCATTTGTACCTACATTCCCGCACTGGTATCGCACCTGGGTCTTTCCGTTCCGAGTCCATTGAAATATTTTTGATATGACCTATTCGACAAAGAACCAAGTTATCGACATAGCTCAGAGAATCAGCAAGCTGAAGTGGCAGTGGGCTGGCCATATCTCGCGAAGAATCGACAACCGTTGGAGTAAACGTGATCTTGAGTGGAGACCGCGACTCGACAAACGTGGTGTAGGACGCCCTTCGACCAGGTGGGATGACGATCTGCGAAAAACTGCCGGCAGATGCTGGATGCGGCAAGCTGAAGACAGGGCGCTATGGCGCTCATTAGGGGAGGGCTATTTCCAGCAGTGGACTACATAATATAGCCTGAAGAAGAAGAAGACCTATTGGTGGAGAGAATTTTTTGGAAAATGCAACACAAATGCCTTTAAAAAAAACATCTGCCTAGCGTATTCAGATAGATAAGACACGTAATTTTGATATGACTCTCAAACAACCCAAACGTCAAGGTGTACCTATATTTTTCCAGGGGCTATAATTTATCTTCGTCAGTCACCGAGCCTTTTCCGGTCGCCTCGTGCTGTCAAATTAATCACTTGACACATTAGCCACAAAACTAATAATGACTTGTCTTTGCTCGTATGTAAGACTTGTTACGGTAAGCGATGTAAGGAGCCGCTAATAGGGCTGCCACTTATAACAGAAGTCTGACCTAGAGATTTTGAAGACGCTTTTAGATAGGTAGGTATTTTTGTTGTTTATTTACCTACCGCACATTTTTGTTGTTTTTACCGGAAAAAAATGTTGAATAAGTTGCAAAAAACTAAGAAAAAAATAACCAACAACCCGACTGCTAAACATTAACTAGAATGAAACAGGGACTTAGTGGGACTTAGATACAAAAATTAGATACTTCTCAATGAGATCCCAATTTCACGAATGGCATTATGTCCCAAATTCAAGTTCATGTGGTACAGAACAGGTCTTAACATAAAGAATGGTCCCCAGTGGAAGAGACCAGTGGGGCATGGGTATCTTCCATGAGGAAGGTATAGGCCGTACTCCACCACGGGGGCCTAGTCCGGATTGGTGGAGACTTGCAAGACTAGTGGCTGGTCTTGCTGTCAAAAGTTTCCAAGCCGCTCTAAGGCCTCTGACTTGGCTTAAGGACTGCCATTTATCAACAGCAGCCGGCATCAACTGCTTAACGTGTCTTGGGAAGCTCGGATGCGCTCGGAAAAATGCCACTAGCGTTACTCATGGACGGTCACCCATCCATGCACTGAACGCACCGTATGTAAATTCGTGAAACAGGATAAATCGTGCACATAGGGGTGGATGTGCCGTCGATTTGCTTGTCTTGTCGGCTTGCTTGGTTCATGTCTACCTTTACATTTTTAAAAATCTATTTAGAGGCTAAAAATTCCACCCATGCCAGGAATCGAACCCGCGACCTCTGGCTAACCGTGCTAGCGCTCTCCCAACTGAGCCGATAGGCGACCACTGGCATCAGCGAAATTTCGAACCTCTTTCCAATACTCTCTGTATTACGTACCTACAGGCAGCGACATTTTTACATTTTTCTTGCAAGGTTGCGAAGGTATCGGTATGACCGAATGTAATAGACGATTTGCTGTCGACTGTAGGTAGATAGAGAACACTTTATCACATCACACCATCACACCTATGACGAGTAGGTGCGTGGAAGTGCCTCTGCTCGTTGCACTATCTCAACGACCTACCTACCCTACTGGAGATGCGTGCAGGGTTTGATAAGCTCGGGATTATTAATCATCGGGATACAAATGTTTATTCTTCTTCTTCTTCAGGCTATATTATTTAGTCCACTGCTGGAAATAGCCCTCCCGTAATGAGCGCCATAGCGCCCTGTGTTCAGCTTGCCGCATCCAGCGTCCTACACTACGTTTGCCGAGTCGCGGTCTCCACTCAAGAACACGGTTGTCGGTTCTTCGCGAGATATGACCAGTCAACTGCCACTTCAGCTTGCTGATTCTCTGAGCTATGTCAATAACTTTGGTTCTCTGTCGGATGCATTCGATACGAATCCTATCCTTCAGAGAAACTCCGAGCATAGCTCTCTCCGTAGCTCGATGAGCAAATGTTTATTAATCATGCTTAAATACAGAACCGAACCTAATTACTACACACTATGTCTAATCTATCTTCCTACTGTCCCTAACTCGAGTAGGTTACTCAGCCTAAACTTGGGGCGGCTAACTGACTGACTAAAACCCCAACGTTGGGGCGGTTACCGCCGGGTAGTGATCGCGGGTCGTCGTTCGACCCTGGCTGACTCTCGTGTGCGGTACCAGCAAGGGGTAGCAGACCCCGAAAGTGAATTCTGGTTACTTAGGTCTGGGCCCGACTTTTTTAAAGGTGACAGCCCTAGGCGTGACTGTAAACGACGCGGTCACATGATAAACGTGTAATACGTCCGAAAAAACACTTTAGTGTATTGCAATTTACAGGGCAAACTTTCATTGAAGTAAACAAACATAGATAAACGATGAATCCTGTTGATGTTGCTGAATATAAGTAAGTACAAGTATTTTAAATCACTCTTTCTAGGACCTTAGGGTTCTATCAGACAGAAAACGTTCAAGTTCCGCGTTCCTGAGTGCTTAGTGCGAGTTTTTTAACTACTCGATCGCGTTAACGTAAACTCATATTTCTATGGCATCGAGGAAGCGCCACCTAGCGTCAAGTATGGAAATAAAAATTGCTGAGTGCGAGTTGTAATTGTTTACATTGAGAAGTGAACACGTTTACCAGCCAAAACACGTATAAACGCGAGTGCAAGTTGTACTGTGACAGCGTTTTGCCAGTTCGAACGGTTAACTTACTCATACTCACTACTCAATGCTCGATTAACGCGGTAGTAAAGTTATTCGATAGGATCTGTCAAACTCGCACTAAGCACTCAGGTCCTCCTGTGTGAATATATATCTTATAAGTAACGTAATACCACAAAGACAGAGTAAAATTGACCGCTTGAACGTTTTAACGCCTATGGGTATGTATTTTTATTGTCTGAAATAATGTTTTTTTTATAAGCCTTTCTCCCTAATTAATGCAATCTCTCACAGTCCTTTATCATCCGCACCCATAGAGCATCGTCCAAACATCGGGCCATATGCATTGGTCCGCTCACTGTCCGTACTTAGCTGTTGCTAGAATGTATTTCTTGTATTGAAAAACATTACACCCAAACAGCTGAATGAAACGGAAAACACCTATGTATCTGGAATCTGTGGTTATACCCTTTTCAAAATGTTCTTCTTAAGAA
The DNA here is from genome assembly GCA_934045075.1 of Yponomeuta sedellus. Classification (NCBI taxonomy): domain Eukaryota; kingdom Metazoa; phylum Arthropoda; class Insecta; order Lepidoptera; family Yponomeutidae; genus Yponomeuta; species Yponomeuta sedellus. The sequence goes on along the minus strand of OW203726.1, from coordinate 5,267,085 downwards.
CATCGTCGTCGTCGTCGTCAGGCTATACTAGTCCACTGCTGGCCATCTAGCCCTCCCCTAATGAGCGCCATAGCGCAACGTTGGGACATCATTAGGGGGTAATGCCCACAGAACATAAAATTATGTTCTGTGGTAATGCCCATAATCCCCACGCTGGGCATGCGGGTTGGGGATCGCAGTTCGGTGGAATTGTACTGCAGGGGGCGCTGCTGTCCCCCCCCGGTTTGTGTCCTAACAACATCAACATACAGTCTATTTATTCTTACTTGTCCAATTTAGTAAACAAGATTCTACCCTTAAACTGTGACTTTTTAGTCCAAAACTGCCATATTTCCATAAATGAAGTAACCTGGAACACTCTTTTAGATAACACGCTGCCAATTTTATAAACATGATAGTTCACGAATTTGCGAGAAAATGAATGTCTAGTTTAGGCATCTAATCTCAATTTTAAGGTTAGAATCTTGTTTACTAAATTGGACAATAGACTGTAGATAAATTAGCTGGTATCGAGTTGCAACATACTCCTACCTACGATGTTATGACGTCAGTAATTTTGTGTAACAACTGTAATAAAAAATACATTATTCTTCCTTTGAGCTGCGCCGGAGTCGGTTAAAAATTGTCTGTTGGCTATTTTTAACACGACTGCTGGACATTAACTACCCGGGATCAAACATTGTTGAATGTGGGTCCTTAGCAGTAGGGTTGTTAGTAAATTGTCTTCCAGATTTCTTTAGTCTTTTTTTATTTTTGTTGTTGAACTCATTTAAAACCCTATTTAGAGGCTAAAAATTCCATCCATGCCGGGATTCGAACCCGCGACCTCTGGCTATCCGTGCCAGCGCTCTTTCCTTTGCGCGCTTTGTCGTTGCCTGTACGTAATACAGCGAATATTGTAAAGAGGTTCGAAATTTCACTGATGCCGGTGAGTTGCCCATTAGCTCAGTTGGAAGTTAATAATATAAAGATTAAAAAATCTTTATTGCGTAAAACAGTGCACTGGCGAGCTTAGTCTTACCTGGCATTATCTACCAGCGAACCTAAGCCATACACAATAGTCAACCATAATATTATCCTCTTGTAACCTGCGCCAGAGTCGGGCAAAAACAGCGTGTGAACAAAGAACAACCAAAAGATATTTCCGATTGTAGAAAACTGTATAACTTAAAAGTGTCTGATAAAGGACCGACTACTAATCTCATCTGTAAGAGTTGAGTGGTCGGCGAGTGATACTAATCTTTTGAAAAGCCATCAACAAATAAATAGGCGCTATTTGTAAGAGATTAAAACAGATATAAATCGATAATAAGCCCACACTGGTAACTGAGTGCGGGTTTATTATAATAATAAACAAACGTGCAATAATCATGATAAACAGTTGATATTATAATCGCTCGTAGCCCCGGCTGCCTGAGTGCCGTAAAGGTGCGATCACATAACATAACGAAGGTTAAGCAACATAAGGTGCATTCATTGCATGGATGGGTGACCATCTATGACTAACGCTAGTGGCATTTATCCGCGCGGTTCCGTGCTTTGCAACGTGCCTTGCACGGTGTTAAGCAGTTGGTGCCGGCTGCCGTCGATAGATGGCAGTCGTTAAGCAAAGTCAGCGGCCTTAGGACGGCCTGAAAACTTCAGATAGTAAGACCATGTAGTGGTTCTTGCAAGCCTCTACCAATCCGGACTTGGCCCCCATTGTGAAGTATGGCCATACCTTCCTCAGGGAAGATACCCATGCCCCTTGGTTGGGACATAATGGGTTGATGATGATTGTAAAGTTTTGGGGTTCCGTACCTCAATGAAATAAATGGAACCCATATTGACCACTTTGTTGTTCGTCCGTCTGTCCGTTGGTGTTTTTTCAGGACAAGATACAGCTATATAATTTGGTGATTTGCCAAAAACAAAAGACCCTCGAAGTTGTGAAAAATTCAACCTTCCACCACACACACCAACCACAGCACAAAGTTAATAAAATCTGAAAATCGTTTATGTTAGTAAATTTTTTAATGCTTACTGTTTTGTTCAGAACCCTTTGGGTCGCGAGTCCTATTCGCACTTGTTTAACTCTACTAAACTGCTTTAATGAAAAAATATTTACTTTTAAAATTGCTCAATTAAGAAATGAGAAGTTATTCAAGTCTTCCCAAGGCAGATATTCGAACGATTCACGATGCAGGTACCTACTGTAATTGATAGGCACACAGCCCCGAAACATTTCGAATCACTAACGACCTCTGTGGCGTAGCGGTAGCGCATTTACCTACCATGCAAGAGGTCCCGGGTTCGAATCCCGGCTGGGAACAAAAAAAAACCTCAGGTCTTGGATGTTTACATGTTTGTGATGTCGTTGTTTCTGGTTCCCACGACACAGGGTATCATAGTGTGGGGCCAGAAGCAATGTATGTAACTGTATGTAAATGTTACGTTAAATGTTACTAAACTACTAAATCTTTTGTAAGGAATATAAGGAAGGCACGGATAGCCAGAGGCTGCGAGTTCGAATCCCGGCCGGCATGGGTGAAATTTTGAGCCTCTAAATAGGTTTTTAAATTTGTATTTAGCACGGGTTAGTGCATTAAAAATAAAAATAGTATAAGGAATTACATATTCCATTCACTTGTCCATTCAATCCGTTGTTGTACTAGTTAATACGTACACAAACACTTGACAGTTCATATGACACATAAGTGGGTCTCTGATATTCAGGGTTAACAACACTAAAGTAGTCATGTTTGTTTGCGTTGATAACAAGTATAATTAATTTATTGTATTGTCCCACACAATCACATGTTTGGATCAGCGTGAGACGAAGGATCATTGGCATTCCAATCCAGCCCTTGCATTACGTAACTTTCCACTCTATCCTGTTAAGCATTTTCTAGAAGACTCCATAGCCTCAAAAGATGTAGGTATCTGACAGTTTTGAGTATGCTGAATCAGACAACTCCATACAGTGGAGGGATTACCTACGTAATCCAATCCTTGTCCATATTCATCCACCGCTGGATATAACACTAGATCACTCGACAAACGTCTTCCAGCCGCTTGTTTAGATTCGTTGTCTCCACTTTTTGTCAATTCCCGTCGTCGAAAATCTGTGCTTCCTCTAACCTTAAAATTTGCAACCTACATCTGCAGATTCGTAGTCTCCACTATTGCCAGTATTCATCCAGCTGTCATCCATTTATTGAAGCTACAAATCGCGCCGCGGATACGTCTGTAGTACGATGGCACGTGTGGTGCCATGGTGTCACGCGTTTTTGCAGAATTTGACAATTAATGTATTGGAAGTTGCGACTTGCTGAAGACAGGGCGCTACGGCGCACATTAGGGGAGGGCCATGTCCATCAGTGGACTACATAATGTAGCCTGAAGAAGAAGTTGCGACTTTTGTTATTTTAAAACGGGCCACATATCTGTGTAATTTCACAATAAAGTGTTCTCCATCTGTCTATCTATTCTCTCTGCTACTACCCAATCAGGGCCCTAATTCATACTTTGAACTAACTACAATTGATGGTTTACTATGACACTTCGACACACATTGCACAGTCGATTAATGTACAGATTGAAGTAGTAAGATACTACTACAGTCTATTTATTCTTACTTATCCAATTTAGTAAACAAGATTCTAGCATCTTACTTGTCCAATTTAGAAAGCAAGATTCTGGCACGGATAGCCAGAGGTTGCGGGTTCGAATCCCGGCATGGGTGAAAATTTTTAGCCTCTAAATAGGGTTTTAAAAAAAACAAGATCCTACCCTTAAACTGTGACTTTTTAGTCCAAAACTGCCATATTTCCATAAATGAAGTAACCTGAAACACTATTTTAGATAACACGCTGCCAATTTTATAAACATAGTTCATGATAGTTCATGAATTTGCGAGAATATGTCTAGTTTAGGCATCTAATCTCAATTTTAAGGTTAGAATCTTGTTTAATAAATTGGACAAGTAAGAATAAATAGACTGTAGATAGGAAGACTAATTATTGTACTAATCTGCTATGAATGTTAGTTTTATGAACAGTAGCCCAGCTGTCTGCTGTATCAGTTATTAGTCATCATCAGCCCACCTCTGTCCACTGCTGGGCCGTTTCCACATCACGCCATCCTTCGCGGTCCCTCGCCATTGTTCGTCTGATAATTATTTCACAGAACTACAATATCAATTTAAGTACCTACTTAATGTTATGAAGTTGATTTATTTAAATTCTACGCAACCGTTAAAGACATAACAACCTAACATAACCTCACGCCTGTATCCCAGAGGGGTAAGCAGAGACCAGGGACTGCCACTTGCCACGACCCTGACAGATCACCTTCGCTTCATCAACGTTCATAAGTCGTTGCATGCAGGCACGCCAGTTCCGGGTACTTTTTATCTTCCCCATCTACTTTTGGTCGAGGTATGCCCGTCTGGGACGTTTCCAAATTCGCAATATATATTTGTTTCGTCAATATATTTCTTCCTTCGTTAAAGACTTAAGACAATAATAAAGTGGGGAAGCCTGACTGAGTCTCACCTACCTACTTTCATGTTTGTGTTTTGGATACATCTGAGCTATTTTAAACAACATCTGTTTTGTTCCTTCGTTAAAGACTTAAGACAATAATAAAGTGGGGAAGCCTGACTGAGTCTCACCTACCTACTTTCATGTTTGTGTTTTGCGATACATCTGGGCTATTTTAAACAACATCTGTTTTGTGCGGTACAGAGTTTCCTTTATCACAATTTTATCTGGTCTGTTTGTATTGGATTAAATGGCATTGTTTGTAGGACGTTCCGGGCGATACTATTTGGCACAATGGCCAGAAACTGTGTAAATATGCAGTTGACATAACCAGTATCCCAGAGGGGTAGGCAGAGACCAGGGAATGCCACAATCATGAAAAATCACCTGATCACCTTTTCTTCATCATTGTGCAGTTACTATAAAATTTCAGCGTTTCTGTAGGCTGTACGGTAAACAAAGACATAAAATAGCGATTACTCGATTTGTGGTAAAAAACTATTGAATTGTTAAGTTACTCTTTGTAGTAATCTCTAGAACTGTAAAATTAAGTCTTAACCAGGCTTAAGTACCAACTTATTCAAGTGCCAAGCACTCGTAACGTAAGTGATTTGTAGGATTACTGATACTGGTAATAATACACAATTACCTAGATTGTTATAAAAGATATGATGTCATTGTGATGCCCTTTTTGAACAATTAATTTAAAAATTAACAAAACTAAACCAATTGGACTAGTAAGTTTCTTCTTAACAATTTTTTTGTAATCTCTAAGAAACATTAGGTAAACACAACGTTGTTATTTATAATATAAAAACTCTAAAACTAAAACCTCCTCAGAGACGTCTTTCCCTTTACCATAGACTTTGAAACCTGCCTCAAAGAAGAGACTTTGAAAACTGCCTCAAAGGAGTGTTTTAAGGAAATGTTTTTTATAACGAACACCTTTATGGCCAAACACAATACGACCTTAAAATACTGACTAAAGTAGTGGTAGAGATTTTACAAAAGACTTAAGAAATCACAGATTAAATAAACGTAGGTACTCTAGCGTTTTTATGAATAAGACCATAAGTTTTTTTTTATCGAGCATCTGCACCTAATTCAAGTGCCAAGCACTCATCACTTACGTGATTTGTAAGCAATATACCATTATTATCTACATGGTTATAAAAACAACGTTTAGTAAAACGATAACACAGTTGTTGTCACAGAGCGCGGCACGCTGCAGAGGCATGCTGAGAACCTGATTTACTTTTATGAAGTAGGTAAGTACATAACTCCAAGTGTCCAAACACGCTCTAGATTCTGCTTAATTCAGGCCTTGATTATTGATGCACGTCTCACACAAATAAAAAAAATCTACATGAATTAGGTATATATTTTTCCCCTATTTCACTCAAAAATCTCAATAATAGCTACTCTTCGGTACTAAACCTTTATGTATGTCGCCAGTCGCCATTGCTGGGGCACAGGCGCTCTTCCTGCAGCGCAGGGACGTTATATAGGCTATACTCCATCAAGGCCAAGTCCGGGTAGGTAGATAGGTAGATTGTAAGACAGTGGCGAGCCTTACTGTCAGAAGTTGTCAAGCGCCTATAATACCTCTGACGTGGCTTAGCGACTGTCATTGCATGACAACTGGCACCAACGCCTTACCGTGCTTTGGGTAGCACGGTACGGTAGTCACGGGACGGTCACCCATCCAGCACCTGACCGCACCTGTTGTTGCTTAACTCAAGTCATTGATTTCAATCACTCGGTTCGACTAGGCCACGAGCGAACACTCTTCAGAGGCAGTTGGAAATAACTGCCTCTCCCCTCCCCTAAACAGCGCCACGTTGTTCTATTATAGGGGGTAATGCCTATATCCCCACGCTGGACATGCGGGTTGGGGATCGCAGTTGGGTGGAATTGTACTACAGGGGGCGCTGCTGCCCACCCCCCGGTTTGTGTCCCTTAGTCGCCTTTTACGGCACCCGCGGGAAGAATTGTGTTGGTGCTATTCTCAAGGCCGACATCACACAGCAAATAGTTAAGTATTTTGTTTCAAAACAGCCGGTCTGCATGTTGCTGCAATGATGTATTTTAATAAAATACCAGGTATAAACAAACGGCAGAACATCGACCTCTGTCGACACTGTAAACATGACCTATTTTTATACGAGTCATGATACGAGCTTAGTACCTATAGGTAATATCACACACAACATAAATAGGTATAAAAGAAAGCCAACTCGGTTATCATATCAGAAAATAATTGTTCCGAATATCTTAAAAATAATATGTGTTGTAAATATCAGAGTTGTAAACGTCAGAGGCCTTATGAGCAGCTTGATCAATTCTGAGAGACAGTAAAGCCCGCCACTGTCTTACAATCGTCCACCAATTCGGCCTTGGTGCCCGTGGTGGAGTTTGGCCTTACCTTCCTGCGATGCAGGAAGAGACCCGTGCCCCAGCAGTGGGGACGTACAAGGGTTGATATTGAATGAAAAAGGCCTAAGTTAGTTACCGAGAGCGCTCGAAGTTTCCAGCGAACGCTGAAACTAAAGACCACTTTGTTACTGTAACGTTTTATGGGAAGAAATCGTAACCAAGCTATTTTTATCAAAGCCGATGAAATGGTTGGCGCAGATTCAAACTGGTCACCCGGAAATGAAGAAACTCTATCATTAACCCGAGTTATTTTCTCGTTAGGATTTCTGGCCTACGTTATGGGACAATTTTCGTGTGGAAAAGCTGCGTCAGATCGCACATATAGATGAAAATGGCGCTAACTCAATTTTTTTGGTTTTCAAACTACAAATAATGTGAAACAATTTAATTATAATTAAACAGCTGGTTGAATACGGTTATTTTTTATTACGACAATGGAGGCTACATACATATTTCCTAGCCTAACCTAAAAGTTCAGACACTTTCACAACCTTTGGATTGGGTTACCAAGTGTTAATGTTAATTACCTTTGAGAAGGTTGGAGTTTCCACAAACTGACGGAAATATTTTTACCGGAATGTTTACTTGTACATATTATTTCTTAGGTCACTTCGATATTGAACAAGGTAAGTAAGGTAAATTTGTATTTCCTCAAAGTTGGCCATAATTTCCTCGTGATGGTGACGTCACAGGTGACATTGGGTAGGGCCGGGATATAAACTACAGCTTTAGTATCTTTTTACTGTGTCAGGGTGAAAATGAATAAGAAAGCGGAGTTGAGAGCGGAAGAAGCGCATCGGTTGCACGTTGGCTACACTTGCGATAGGTCCCAGGTTCGATACAGTCGACAGAACGGATCTTTACATACATGCACTCCAAATTAGTTATGTAAAAGTGACAATGTAACAAAAATATTGTAACGTTTGAATCGCGCATTGATTATGTAAGTTTTCACGTATACATTTGTGTGCGAAAATGGAATGTTTAGGTCTGTCTGTTGTAGATATGAGCCGTAATATGTACCAAACATAGTGGATACTGCATTTTAGTGTATATCTGATACGTGACAGCGATATTGAGCCACATAATTGTACGACAGAGTCCAGTAGATATTTAGTTTTTCAGTAGATTTAAAAAGTTACATAATGAAGGCAGGTGTCTTCAGTAAGCACCAATGACTTTGATTTTAAGTTACTTAGGTACATTTGTGAATTCCTAAAGTACTCATAGTAGGTATTCGCCAAGGCTGAAAGAAGTCGTATGAGTGCTAGCCAAGTGTACTCTATTGAAACATCAAAGAACTGTGATGAGGCAAAACCAATGGTGTTTAACCAACGTTCTTAGGCAAAACTCAGCGCTTCTATGACTGACCGACTTCTAAAATAACGTGATTTCATAAAAGTTGGCAAAGCGTAAAGCCCGTTACACACGTAGCTTTAACATATACTAATATAAATCATATCAAGGCATATTACGATGTATTTTCAATACAAATATTTAAGTGACCGCACACGCAACTATATACTAGCTGACCCAGCGAACTTCGTACCTCCTAACAGTTGATTCTTTTAAGTTTTTTTTTTTATTTTTCTCTCCGTCCTCCTCGGAACCATCCTCGTACTTCAAGGAATATTCTAAAAAAAGAATTAGCGAAATCAGTTCAGCTGCTCTCGAGATTTGCGCTTACCAACACATTCAGCGATTCATTTTTATATTATAGTTTAGATTATATTTCTATGACGTCACCAATTTATGCCTTAATTTATATTGTCGCATAGTAATATATATTAGGTGTTGCATACTATGGTATCAATGAAATGAAGGGAAAGATACATACTATTTGTTATAGCACTGCGTTTATAATATATATTGTAGCCACGTGTGCAACGGGCTTTATATCGCTGCGGCGATTATGACAGAGAGAGGATGGCACGAGCTCATGTGTTCAGATATTGTGTGTGTCATTGTGCTACCTATAGTACAGAAATGATTTTTTAGTAGCCCATGGTGGGCACAGGCCTTCTCCGAGAGAGAAAGAGTATGGGCTTATTTCCACGCGTGCCCACCGCGGATTGGCAATTTCAAGCGCTGAGGTATTAGACTATTCAGAGCCTACTGCACATCTTTTTATACGTGCAGCCTGTGGGTGTGTTATACGCAAAAATCGTACAGCGCTCTCCGCGTTCAATACAATAACGCATTAAGGGCGCTGATGCGGCTGCCCCGATACTGTAGTGCGTCGGGGATGTTTGCTGAGGCACAAATAGACGGGTTTCACGCAATCATGCGCAAACGGGTCGCCTCCGCGACGCGTCGGGCGCGGGAGAGCCGCAACACCATAGTGCGGGCGGTGGCTGAGCGTATGGACGGTCCGTTTCTGAGACACTGGATGAACTTACACTCTCCAGTCTCTCAGAAACGAGACCGAGTCTATTCGTAAAGAGTTGTTTGTATCATTACATTGTTAAATTTATTGTATTTTCTTTTATTTACATCTTTTATAATGTGTTATTTTTAATATGGATTTTGATTTATATGAAATAAAATATTATTATTATTTATTATTAGAACACCTTAGAGTTACATCACGATGTTTTCCTTAACAATAAAAAAAATATCGGGCATAGTGATTTAAAACGTTTTAAACAGATGCTGCCCACGACTTTGTTCACGAATAAATTTTGTTATGTGTTTTTCCGGGACAAAATGTAGCCTACGTACTATGCCAGATTGTAATCTATATCCGTGCTGAATTCCATCTCAATCCGTTCAGTCGTTCTGCGTGATGGTGTAACAAACATCCATACGTACAATTTTCGCGACTTCGTCTGCGAAGGATCAGTAGAGTAGGTACTTCAAGTTCCTTGTTTCCTTTTCCGGAGTACATACACACCATATGTTTTTTTATATCTAAGTAGTTAAAACTAATATAGATTTCATTCGAATAGGGTAGTGAAAAATAAATTGATAGTTTTTGTTTGCCAGTTATTACTTCGTAATAAAATTACGTATTTTCGTTAAATTTGTAGACACTTAAGATCCGAACTATCCGAAATCCTTAAGAAATATATACGAAAATAATATATATTTTCGTCATCAATGTTAATACCTAATAACATTTTTACATTTATATACGGGCACGTTTATTGCTTCTGGCCCCACACAAGGATACCCTGTGTCGTTCGTGGGGACCATAAGCAGCGAAATCACAAACATGTAAACATCCAAGACCTAGGATTTTTTTCAACCTAGGTTCGAACCTTGGACCTCTCGCATGGCAGGCTGATGCACTACCGCTGCACCACAGAGGCCGTCAAAAAAGCCGAATAAAAGATTTTTTTTTTCAAGTAATGTAAATTGATACTAAGTATTTTTGATGATCCCACTAATATTATAAAGTATTCTTGCATGTTATGTTACATTTTTTTGCTTGATATTATAATAGTAAGAGTAAATAACTACGTTGAAGATAGTGTGAACCTTCACAAGTAAACAATCAAACGAAACTAATTTTTGATTATAATATTTGTATACCATATGATGGTGCTACACGCTTGTCCATAACAATGTATCTAAATAATGTAATTTTTAACTTCACGTTATAATATGAAGTATATTATAGGTACACTTTACACGTTATAATAAAAATAGTATGATCATGTGGGTACAGCGATATCATTCCGATGTAAAAACCTAACTGCAAAGTAGGTACTCGGGGCTCTAAGTGATGCAATTTACTTCAGCCAGATGTCGCTGCCTGTACGTAATACAGAGAATAGTGTAGAGGTTCGAAATTTCACTGATGCCGGTGAGTCGCCCATGAGCTCAGTTGGAAAGAGCGCTGGCACGGATAGCCAGAGGTCGCGGGTTCGAATCCCGGCATGGGTGGAATTTTTAACCTCTAAATAGGTTTTTAAAATATGAAGTAACCAACTAAAAACTGTGCCTTGTCAGACATCGAGAAATTTTACTTCTCGGTGTCTGACAAGGTACATTAGCTAGTTTTTAGGATTTTGTACTTGTTCCTTGTGCTAATAAGAAACATGGTGTTTAGCTCTTTATTTCCTATTCTCTAGTAATTCCGTGGAAATCTGTAATTGGCCTTACTATAAGTATTTTTGTATGTAATATTTTGTTTAGTTTCGCTGTTGATAAAATCATATAAAATATACATGTACCATGTTTGCTGACAAATAAAGACTTGAAACTTGAAAATCACATGTTCGAAGAAGGGTACTTCCCTAACCTACTTGGCAAAATATCTAAGGCCAAGTGCTGGCCGACATTGTGTCATATCCATTTTATTTAACACATGTTTTAAACATCCCCCAGCAGGGCATATTCGTTCTCAGAGAGAGAGAGAGAGAGAGCATGGGCTTAGTTACCACAAGTGCCCACCGCGGATTTTGGTACTGGCAATTTTAAGCGCGTAGGCATTTGGACACCTCACGTTTCCTCACGGCGTTTTTTTTTTCACCGTAAGCGGTATTGCTACTGTAACTTCACAAATGTTCGTAACTTGGCAAAAAATCGTACACGCCTGCACGGCTATTCGCAACTTGGATCTCTCGCTTCCGAGTCCACCCTTAAACTCACTAGGCTACCGCCACTCTAATACACATGGCTTAGGTCCCTCGCCCACGGCGAAATTTTGTAGTGATGCTGTCGCGCGTTTTGTAAACGCGCGACAGCATCGCTACGAACGCGTTTAAGTGGCATTTGAAACGCGCTACAGAAGCGATGCCAACGCGCTACTAACGAAAAAGCAGCACCAAAGACAACGTGACTAATGTTGCCTGAACGGAGTCCATCTTGCAATGGCGATCGTAGATAGGATCGTAGATCGGTTGTGCCGTTACAGAATAGCTTTTGCATCGCGCCAGAAGCGCGACGGTATAGCGTTTGCATCGCGACTGAATCGTGGTTACGTAGGCGAGGGCACACAGCTAGCGACCGCATCGCGACAATATCGATGCAAACGCGCGACAGCATCGCTACTGCATCGCTGCAAAAAGTTGCCGTGGGCGAGGGCCCTTAAGCATTAATTATCTAGCAAACAGCGGCGCCACTATGAAGCAGAAAAACTATTGAAAAATCGGCTAAATGCGTTTCGAACCATGTTCATTGTGGCGTTCCGTAGAACCGGAACATGATTATACACAGCTAACAACTTCGTCAAAGTAACTTTCAATGGATTGTTGTATATTAAACGGGTCTACGCGATTGTATAACTCTGCATGAGCATCGCGAGTCATTAAAAATACTAATGTTCAAAGGAATTTGTACGAAGTTTTACTTTTATAAGTTAGTTGACTTATAAAGCTATAATAGTTTTCCGTTTATCTTTATTACCTATATGTACTATTGCCCTTTTATAACGTTTCTACAATTAGCCGCTTAGGCATATGAGAACATTACATTTACTTATAGGCCTTATGGGCGGCATGAAAACTTCTGACAGTAACACCCGCCAATGTCTTACAACCCTCCACCAACCCGGACTTGGCCCCCGTGGTAGAGTATGGCCTAACCTTCCTGCGATGCAGGAATAGACCCGTGCCCCAGCAGTGGGGATAGGTATGCACGGGTTGACATCGATCGAAACATACATCGCTTTTGGCCCCACACTAGGATACCCTGTATCGTGGGAACTAGAAACAACGACTTACAAACATGTAAACATCCAATACCTGGAGTGTTTTTCTAACGGATCGGATATTTCGCTAACGGATCCCTAAATAAAGAAATGGTTAATAAATATACAATGTACAGTCTGTTAACTTTTAGAATATAGCGCGGCTACTATCGGATAGAATCGGATATATTCGAGTAATAGAAATATCGGATCTAATGTTACACTTAATTTCGAAATATTTTCAAAATAGTAAAGAAAAGTTTTATACAGAGCAGGAAGTAGTACCTACTACATTCGTGTGCTTTCCGCGAAAACCGAAGCCTACTCTGGAGTAGGCTTCGATTTTCGCGGGGATATATTCTAAAAAATAATAGTCTGTACTTGCAGCGTCCTTCTGCAAGTTAAGTACAGTCTATTACGTTCTAGAATAGCTTCTGCAGCACCTTCAGTTCAGCAGTTCCGAAATAAATAGGTAGGTATAGCGTGGAATAATATGTAAGTCACCTGTCTAAAGAAGGGTTACCTAGAGTAAATATGCATTTAAAAATTTGTATTGTAAAAATTATTGCCCGTCCCCAGAGCTGGCCGTTAAAAAACTTTTGTGAAAAAACTTGGCACAGAGCCTAAATCGAGACTGTGTAAAGTCGAGGAAGAAGTTTTTAAATGCACCTCGGATCACGCTCGAGGGTCTGAGGGCACCTCGGCTGCATAAAGATTTGCATCCAAAGAGGTCCTTTCGAAATTCGCGAAACCTTGATCGGTCGACGTGGAGGAACTACCAATACGTACCTAAAAATAACTATCATAATATATTCTTCTTCTTCGCCGTTTTCTCATGGATCGCGCCAGAAGACGGGCACCGACAAAATGAAATGAAATCGAAGTATTGAAAATGACACAAAAGTGTGACTTACTGGAAGTTAAACGAGGTGTCCATTTCAAAATCTAGATCACTTAGAAGAAAAAATAGGCAAAAACTCCAAACGTAGGCTTTTCAGAGTCTTTTTATACTTAATTAACACAGTTTACACAGGGTTTTCCAAATAGATAAAGCACGTCTAGGGGTACCGGAATCACCCCCACATATGTTCCGCGATTTTTTGTAGTTTTCGAGTTATAATTTTTTTTTGTATTACAAAAGTACGCAGAGTTTACATGTTTGTGTAATGTTTTACGCCTCCAGTTTGTGTAATGTTTTATTTTGCTGATTATTTAATAAATTAGTTCCCATACTTTTTTAGCCCAATAGAGAATTTGTTACCATGTCATTGCTGCGCTCTTGAATAAGCGTGAGGGGCAGATATATACAAATCTTACTCGCGCACTGAGGGTCCAATACTGACAGCCATACGGTAAATTGATGTTGTTTACAAGGAATGGTTGTATTTAATCAAGTTCCAGATTCTTATCGGAAGTGGAGCTCAAACACACTTGGTTGTTTTATTTACTTATATTGAGTTAGCAATGTACAGGATTACGTTTGTGCTTTACAATAAATTTTCTTCTATAAACTTTTTCTCAGATTTCGATTTTTGTGAAATAGCCGAGCTTACATTATTTAATTAAACTCACTGTACAATTTTATTTCTTTAACAGTACAAAAGCGCACGAAAAAATTATATAATATATCTATAAACAACAATTGAAATTACCATTAATCCGCGGTGGGCACATCTAGTAAATAAGCCTGTGCCTGTGGGACGCTTATAGGCTACATAAATAATTGAATATACAATAAATATTATTAAATATTTCCATCTTCGTATTTTTTTTTGTATTTAATGCAACGCCTGCCATAATGATACTCATTGCAAAAATGAACAGGCCATCTATTAGGGTTCAAGAAAGCTTGCATGTGAGAGGGACGGATGAACTGTTAGAGTAAACTTAGTAACAGGGTTCCATAGGCTTCGGGTACGGAACCCTAAAAAACTAACTTTGTTTAGCAACTAGATACTAGATCGTGATGCGTCTATTTCTCTCGGTATCACGCGCGTGTTTACTTACTCCGATGATGTATCAAGCATAGATAATAATTAGTCATAAAATAATAACAATAGGTAAGTACCTATCTACGGTAAGTCTATGAGGAAATGTCGGTTTTCCCAAACTCATTTTCTGTCTTTTTCTGTCAGCAACGTAGCTCATAGGATTAGCAAGTGGAAATGGCAGTGGGCTGGTTACGTTATGGCGAAGAATGAAGTACAGTGGACAGCTCATCAACCTTTATACGCATGACTCCGTTACATTACGGGCGAAACTGCAACAAAAATTTAAAGGTTGACCTGCAGTCTTCTGTAAAAAGGTTCTCAAGAGAAAACACTTTTTTTTAAACACAATGCAGTGGAGTGAAATGTCTTACAATTATAAAATTGTATGAGTTGAAATCTTCACAAATAGAGTTGCAATTTTACTGGTTCCCATAATCGACCATTGCTATTTAAATAGTAGTAATAAAAATAACTTTCGTTTTCTTTCGACTTGCATTTAATTGTGGCACAATTTGAAACACAATAACACCAAGAAAAGGGCAGGACATATTAAAGTTCAATCTAGCTACGTAGGAAAACGCGAGTTACACGTAAGAACATTGCGAACAAAGAACAAGAAAGAGTGTCGTTGACTGTACTGCCTGCAAACACTTATCGCATGCATGAATATTACTTCTGTATGCCTGTGTGCCAACGATTGCAATTTTTCATCCAACCATTGCGCAGAGCGTCGGCACGGCGGCGCACTCCATCAGCTTTTGGCGGGAAAAGTGACGTTTCGATGTCGTCATAAAAGAAAACAATATAAAATGTTTTTTTTTACAAGATACGCGAAGCACACCGCGTGTTCGGCCAGTGTGTGAAACAGCTTTGGTGGCGATGGACGCGCCCGCGATCGCTTAAAATGTCAGACGAAACAAAACACGCTTTTCCGTGCCTTGAAAAGAAATAAAAACTTTTTTAAGGTTATTTTATCAATGTGATACGTCTAGTTTATTTGTAATTTGGCCACAAGTTACCTTCCTAGAAACTCTGTGATATAAATTAGTGTAAACAAACAAACAGTTCTGTAAACGGTGTATTTAATTGGCATTTTATTAATAGTTCCGTGAGATAACTGACCATGGCGGATGGAAAGTGAGTATTTTAGGAGTTTATTTCAGTTTCTGAAACAAATCGAGGTCGGCTACCAAAACAGCATTTATTTTTAATTTTGATGAATTTTATTTGTAAATATCTCATCTGTGTTAAACACAATTTTTAAATGTATGGCACCACGTGGTTCTTAATATGGTCCAGGTAGCATGAAAGCTACTAAAATCAATACATACAGTGGTTTAACAGAAACACATTTTTCATAGAGACATGATTCTTCTGAACTTAAGTAATGTTTAATATCAATTAATGAATGTGTACTTATTTGATTGAGTGATGTCTTTTTTCTTCTGATAAGGTAAAAGAAATAAACTATTTTAATTAGATTTGTTTTTGAAACTACCACACAATAACTACCGTGACATCGTTCTGATAGGAGCGGTGGTAGCTGAGCAGTAGAACGGTTTCTCAATCGGGAGGTGGTGGGTTCAAACCGGCATGACTTTGTTTTCTAAGTTTGTCTGATAGGAGCGGTGGTAGCTAAGCAGTAGAACGGTTTCTCAATCGGGAGGTGGTGGGTTCAAACCGGCATGACTTTGTTTTCTAAGTTTGTCTGATAGGAGTGGTGGTAGCTAAGCAGTAGAACGGTTTCTCAATCGGGAGGAGGTGGGTTCGAACCGGCATGACTTTGTTTTCTAAGTTTGTCTGATAGGAGCGGTGGTAGCTAATCAGTAAAACGGTTTCTCAATCGGGAGGTGGTGGGTTCAAACCGGCATGACTTTCTTTTCTAAGTTTGTCTGATAGGAGCGGTGGTAGCTAAGCAGTAGAACGGTTTCTCAATCGGGAGGTAGTGGGTTCAAACCGGCATGACTTTGTTTTTTAAGTTTGTCTGATAGGAGCGGTGTTAGCTGAGCAGTAGAACGGTTTCTCAATCGGGAGGTGGTGGGTTCAAACCGGCATGACTTTGTTTTCTAAGTTTGTCTGATAGGAGCGGTGGTAGCTGAGCAGTAGAACGGTTTCTCAATCGGAAGGTGGTGGGTTCAAACCGGCATGACTTTGTTTTCTAAGTTACGTGCATTTGTGAAGTTGTAGTATCGGCAATACCTACTAACTAGCAATAGCTAGTATAGCTATTGCTAGTTAGTAGGTATTGCCGATAATTGAATCGTCGTCGTCGTCGTCAGGCTATTACTAGTCCACTGCTGGACATAGCCCTCCCCTAAAGAGCGCCACGTTGTGCTATCATAGGGGGTAATGCCCATAATCCCCACGCTGGGCGTGCGGGTTGGGAATCGCAGTTTGGTGAAATTGTACCGCAGGGGGCGCTGCTGCCCACCCACCGGTTTATGTCCCTTAGTCGCCTTTTACGACACCCGCGGGAAGAATTGGGTTGGTGCTATTCTCTAGGCCGACACCACACAGCACATTATTGAATGTGTTTACCTAATTATATTATACTTTTTACGTATGTTATACGTATATATGCTTTTTACGTAAGCGAGTCAACTCGCCAACTGTGAAGGAAAACATCGTGAGGACACCCTAGTGTACCAAACCTCAGCGCCTGCTACGTACAATGACCCAATTGTGAGGAGATCTCAGGTCTATATCTATTGTTTTGATGGGTACCAACATACGTAAGAAGTATATGTAATTAGGTAAATACATTCAATTATCGGCAATACCTACTAACGAAATACACACAACCGGTCGAACTTACTGAGACTCTACGCAGAACGTAATTGGTAGGAATGGTAGGATAAGCGGTATGCTTAACAGGCGACCAACTATTTAGACCAATCACATTTAAGTCGAATAGATTATAGGGCAGTAGACAAAATAATTTTCTGACGATTTGCTTCATAGACGAGTTACTTTTTAGTCTAGTTGCAATTTCGTCGAAATGATTTTAGGACAAGTTGATGCCGTGACCAGTTGCTTTTACGATCATCTGATACTAACCCAAAGGGGAGCGGTGTAGAACGCTGGCTTTTCATTCGGTCGTGAGTTCGAACCCTGGCATCTACCAATGGCTTTGTTTTATAAGTCAAGTACATTTGTAAAGTTATAGAAGCAACACCACTCGCTGACGTGAAGGAAAATATCGTAAGGAAACCTTAGTGTCTGAAGTTTTACCGTACCTCAGCGCTTGCTATGTACAATTGTACGTACCAAGCAATTGCCTAACTATGAGGCTTAGTGCGGAACTATGAGTTATAATTGGACTAATATTTTCTCAGTCCAGCGAAAATGAGGATTCTTTCACTTTTAATGTAAAGTAAAAAAATTGCGCAGAAGTTATGCGCGGTGCGAGTGAGCTCTTAAATAAACAAGTCCAGACAACGCAAACCTTTTTCAAGGTTGAAAATTTGAATACATTGTGTCACAGTTTTTTTTACCTTTATGCCTAAGCAGGACTACATTGTTTAACTTTAAACGATTCACTGATTCACGGCACTAAAACAGAATTCAGTTTAAAATTCGAACTTTTGAACAAGAATGTTCACAATAACTGTTGCGGTACATTTTTTTAGTTTTTTGAGCAAGTGGTCGTACTGACGATCAGAACACCCTAATTTTAGGGTTCCGAAGTCTACAAGGAATCCTGGAAGATCCGCCATATCCGTCCATCTGTTTGTCTATCCACTGCCTAGCTCAGAGACGATTAGAGTTCTACTACTACTAGTAAGCTGAATTTTTGCATAGACATACATATTAAATCAGGCCAACAAAATGATAGATCAAATCTTTAAAAAGAAATTACGTGCCTAAAAAAATTATTAGGAAGGATTTTTTTTCTCGCTTACACCATAGTGTTGGGATATCGTTGGACTGAATGTCAAAGCTAATTTAAACTATTACGCAAAAAGCATTTACCGAAAAATAAAGTTTTAAATTTTAGTCCGAGTAGCCAACCAACAAGGTCAAGGCTAAACGATTGATTAGAGAAACGTGAAAATTTTCAGAGTAATATTTTAGCACATATAATTAACTTATAAGGAAAACTATCACAGCTAAGTACGCTCTTCAAATTAACGTGTTATAGGCCAACAACATGACAAAAGAAAACTATGTAGAAATTCCATTTAATATTCTGTATAAAAAAAACAAATCAATTTTATTTATATTCATTATAACGGAACGTCAAAGTTATTCGTTTTACAATTAATAAATTATGTGGAGAAGAAGCTAACTAAGAAGTTTATTATTGTTTTCAAAACAAAACTTTACGTTAATTTACAGAATTTTCTACTTAAAAATTATTACTCCCGTGTGCGTTGCACACTAGACACAGTCGTCCTCTAAATACCTCTAGTATTAGTCTACTGTTTAATACCAGATATCTTTGGCTTCTAAATTATCTTTTATGTTATTGTAAGCTTTTCTGCATAGAGTGCGGTTAACACATTTTAAAAGCAGGCTTGGAGGTTCTAATTAAGAGTTCATTAGAGCGGACAATAAAATCCCACTTCTCCGGAACCCTACTTGACGCGTGGCCTGACTCACACTTGGTGTTTTAGACGTATAGGGTGATTTTTTTACACCCTGCACATCTGTATTTACTAGTGACGATTCACTATAACAACGAGGTTATCTCTCTACTTCCTGTGAGTATGCGAACCCCCCTGAAAAGCGATAAGGACACACAAGTTCAACACTCGCTCGAGCGAGGAGCACATTAGTGTCTTTGTCGTTAAGTAATTGTTTTGTCCGATGCAATGCACAACAAATTAATCATGCCTAAGTACTAGTTTCTTTCAGAACTAGATGTATTGTACATCTCTATCAGTGGGCATCAAATCTTGTGTTATTCCAATCGTTTAACTGTAAAATTCCATAGGTACTAATATGACAGGCAATTGTAACCGCTCAGGATTTGGTGCGCGTAATATACATAATATGGACAGATATGCTTGCACAAAAATGTTTTAGTATAATCGGAGAGGCTATGTTAAAAGATAAATAAACGTCCTTAGACTTTTTTAACATTTTTCATAGCGTAACATGTCAAAAAATCATTCTAGTCACGTGATACATAGGCGTGGCATACAAATTTGCCTCAAACTATGAGTTTTTATTAAAATAAAATTAAAAATTAAAAATAGCCTTTATTCCCTAGTTACATGTAACATAATTTTTAGGTTAGTTAATTAATTATTAAATTTAAATAAATTCATTTTAATTTTTTATTAACATATTTTAAATTTTAATTTGTAAAATTGTTTTAATTTATTTTATTTTCGGGGCACCCATTGCTGGGTGTAGGCCTCCTCTTTCTCCTTCCAATTTTCTCTGTCTTGGGCTTCCCGGGTCCATGTTCTACCAGCCACCGCCACGATGTCGTCTCTCCACCGTCGACGTGGACGGCCAGGTCCTCTGTTGCCATCTCGTGGATACCAGTGGAGGATCTTTTCACTCCATCTACCGTCTTTTTGTCTTGCAGTGTGCCCAGCCCATTTCCACTTTAGTTTGGCCATAGTGGTGAGCGCGTCTGTTATTTTGGTATGTGCCCGCACGTCGCTGCTGCGGATTTTGTCTTTTAATCTTAGCCCTAGTAGGCTTCTTTCAGTTGATCTTTGGAAGGTCCTGATCTTTTTCAGAATTTCTACCGTTGGGGCCCATGTTTGGCATCCGTAGGTGAGACTAGGTAGTACATGCGATTCCACTATTTTCTTTTTAAGATGTATAGGTAGTGACCCTTTGAATATCTCTTTCAGGGACCAATACGTTCGCCATGCGATGGCTATTCGTCTTTCTACTTCTTTTGAGGTTCGATCTTTAAAAAAAATTTTTTGGCCAAGATATATGTAGGTGTCCACGTATTCTATTAGCTTATTTCCAATACATAGCTCTTTATATTCCCCATTTGTCATCGCTTTTGTCTTTTCTGTGTTCATATGTAGACCACATTTTCTGCTCTCTTCATCTAGAGATTTTAACATTATTTGAAGTTCTGCGTGACTCTCTGATAATACAACTATATCATCGGCGAATCTCAGATGTGTAAGGTACTCTCCGTTTATATTTATACCAAAGTTTGTCCAGTCGAGATTGCCGAATATGTGTTCAAGTAGAGCTGTAAAAAGCTTTGGTGATATAGTGTCGCCCTGTCGAACGCCTTTCTCTACTTTAAAACATTGGCCAGTTTTTTCTAATTTTACTTTAGCTGTACAGTTTGTGTAGATTAGTTTTAATAGAGTTATGTATTTTGAGTTAATCCCTTGCTCTATGAGAGACCTCCACAGTTTATCATGTTTGATAGAGTCGAATGCTTTTGTGTAATCGATGAATGTTATGTAAATGGTCTTCCCGTACTCTTCATATTTTTCCATGACTTGCGCTAACGTGAAAATATGATCTATTGTAGAGAAACTCTTGCAGAACCCAGCTTGCTCTCTTGGCTGCTTTTCGTCAAGTTGTGTAGTTATTCTCTTTAGAATAATTGCAGTGAAGATTTTGTATATTGCAGGTAAAAGACTGATAGGTCTGTAGTTTCCAATAAAGGTGGGATCGCCTTTTTTGTAGACAAGAGTGATTAGAGAACTCTTCCATTCTTCAGGGATGCATTCTTGAGTTATTACTTTATTGAAAAGATTTACGAGAAAATGTGATAAATGTATCATCGAAGCTCTTTAAGACATCGTTTGTTATACCGTCTGCGCCTGGGCTTTTGTTGGTTTTTAATTTTGTAATAGCATGTTTAACCTCAGATTCAATAAGGAGTGGTATTTCATACTCGTCTGTGTTATAGTTGAGGCAATCGTATCCTGAGTTTTTATAGATATGATATTTAAGTTGTGTTTAAACGTAACACTTTACTAATTCAAGTTATGTCGTTAAATTATGTTTACACCCTTTTTAAAAGTAGATAATTAATTAATGCTTTAAGTGCTGTGCTACAAGTGAAAACCTTTTAATGACTCTCTGTTTCTATAATGTACAATGTACCTTGTAGTAAGTTACTTTTGTCGGTGGTTTTCCTAAAACTCAATAAATAATCGATTAATTAAAAATTCAATGATTCCATGATTTATAATTCAACGAAATATGATGCGTTTTTGTTATAATATCTTTGATAGATTTTGATTTTGGGACCCCGAAAAGCCCGAGAAATTTATTATGATTTCATTTAAATAAAAAAAACTTGAGTTTTTCTACCGGCTTGGTATAAAAGAAATGCCACTGTAATAAATGTTTGACGCAAGGCCCACTAATGTTTTCTGAAAACAATTTATTTTTACGACATGCTAACATTAAGAACCAATTCCTCTAGAAATTTATTTGTTTATATGATATATTTTATTTTATTTAGTATATATTCGCCTTTGCTCATAATGTTTGACAGACCTGTTTTATTAAGTGCTATATTTTGTATATCATCTATAATATAAAAATGAATCGCTGAATGTGTTGGTAAGCGCTAATCTCGAGAGCAGCTGAACCGATTTCGCTAATTTTTTTTATTAGAATATTCCTTGAAGTACGAGGATGGTTCTTTCGGAGGGGAAAATAAAAAAAAATAAAGAATCGACTGTTAGGCGATACGAAGTTCGCTGGGTCAGCTAGTAAATAATAAATATAATAATTTTTGAGTATCTAGTTTTTTTTTCTGGCATATCCCTCGTTTTGCTACTATAACTTCACAAAATGGTCTTTATTATGTTTTTAGTTGGTCAAAATAGTTGATCACAACGGAACAAGGGGCATTGTCGTAGTGCCAAAGAAGGTGCCAGATTTCTGACTTCGGTCTTTTGTTACACCACGATGATAATACTGGTGGCTCACTTACACAGTAGCGATATGTTCCGTTTTACAAAAACAACAAGGCCGCCATTTGTTTCTGCGGTGTGCACACACGGCGACATTTCGTTGGTGTTGGTTCATCATTAAGGCAACGTACTGCTGTCGATTGTTGTTATGTTTCGGGGTCGTAGTTATACACCCATGTTTTGTCACCGGTGGGAAATATGGTATTTCTTGCCTCCGTCGAATTTCTTTATCATAAATGTGGACCAATCTATCTATCCGCGGTTTTCTGCTCATCAAGCTTAATGATGATAACATGCAGTTTCGTGTGATAAAAATATAATTTTACCTAATAAATTATCGCGATTAGATCTGCCCTCCTATTACGTTGCACTCCACTCTATCGAGTGAAGCATTTAGACAACTCCTAAGTGTCAAAAAATGTATGCATTTGACAGCCGGAAAGGTTTTAAAAAACAAAAAATCAACATCACTCTACTCAGTGGATACTTACGTAATAATGCCCCTGTTCAATAATATAACTACTAGCCAACCCCGCAAACGTTCGGTTATATTATTAGTTTATGACCTATTCTCTGACTTACTGAATATACATACAGAAAAAAAAACCTAAAAATCGGTTCGATAACAACACTTTGTCACGAATATTTCATATGTACTGGTACAGTCGTCCGAAGTGACACTGGAAATGTTAGCATTTGACCCTTAATGTGTAGGTGCTCTACTATTGGAGGTTAAGCGTCAGCTCTCCATATTCCTCTCTTCTCTACACACACATAAGCCTTTTAGGCTTAAAATGTCAAGTTTCAAACTACAGAAACGAGCGGGCGTTTACTGTTACTGTGACTTTTATTTTTAGCACAGACACAAAGAAGATGTTTACAACACGTATTACTAAAGTCTCGAAAATAATGAAGTGACAATTAACACTCTGGCTCTACATTAAGTAGCACAATAGCACTTTACAGATGCGTGTCCACGGGCGCAACAAACATGGATTTACCTAAATGCTTACCTACATACGAAGCGATGATTGTGATCATCCAGCTCGTAAACACGAGTCAATATACTGTTGATGATCAATTTGTAGGTCTAGGGCTAGAATATAAAATAGTTTTGCTTGAGTCACCATTTATGTAAAATCACGTAGGTTAATTTATATTTAAACCGCTTTAAAACAGACTGGCATTGAATTTGCATTAGTTTTTGTCGTGACACCAATGCTACTGGCCAGTTTAAGTACAGTAAACAGTTGATAAAACTTTACGAGCTATCTTATTTCTTTTCAAAATATTGATCATGATTTGAAATACACTGACCTGCAAAACTAAGTACAACAGTTTCACAGACTTAAGGATGTTTCTTGCACAGACTACATAAAGATACAAAACAGTTGTTTTATCATAATCTACCTAAATGAAATTAAAAATAAGGTTTTCTACTATGGAGATTTAATAGACAAAATTAAATTATTTTTCGAGTCCTTTTTATTTCGAAAGTATATCTTGTGCACTTAAAAAAATATTGCAATTTTAAAAATGTAATACTTAGTTTTGTTGGCCGGTATAGTAGAAATGAATAAAAGGAGAGGCCTATACTTAGCAGTGGAACACAAGATAGGCAATAAGTAAGAAGCAATTTTTTCAGTCGTGAAATTTAATGAAAGAAGGATGATTTAATCACTATGTACCTAGAGGTTACGTACAGCTGATTCAGAAGATTGCAGACTTAAGAAAAGCATCTTCACTGCGTTTTATACGCTATCGTACCGCGATTTTATTTTGACAAACATACGTCTCTGTCTTCTCGCAGAAAGAGGTGTAGTATGAGCCACACAAGATCTCAATAAAAGCAAATGAAATTTTTATTGTTTGTTTTCACTATAAAGCGAGTGCTGAATTAATAGTTTAACTAGGTTGACACGCGCGTCTCTATCCTTGAGTGTTGACCTAATAAAATTTGCCCAGTAAATAGTAACAGATAACATTGTCAACTGGTAGTTAATGTTTGTGCAATGCGGAGGTTCCTAAACGTGTAACGAATCACTTTCATTTTGCGGAACCCCATAATCAGAATACATACATAAAATGATACATAAAATGCATAAAATGCAGTATTTTAGTATTTAATTATTGCAAATAATAACATAACGTAACATTTACACAGAGGCACATACATTGCTTCTGGCCCCACACTAAGATACCCTGTGTCGTGGGAACCAGAAACAACGACACCACAAACATGTAAACATCCAAGACCTGGAGTTTTTTTTTGTTTCCGGCCGGGATTCGAACCCGGGACCTCTTGTATGGTAGGTAAATGCACTATCGCTACGCCACAGAGGTCGTCGGCGCACGAAGGGTTCTGTATAATAATAATAATAATAATAATACAGAACCCTTCGTGCGCGAATCTAACTCGCACTTGACCGGTTTTTTTACATTTAATTTTTAATTACGCGAGAGTAAGTGAAATAAGGAGAGAGTATGGGCTTAATCACCACGCGTGCCCACCGCGGAAACCAGCGAATGTACCCAAAATTCTTTAACCATTGCAAAGCAGACTCGTCAACAATGCCATTCAGGCCAAAAATCGAGTCCAATGACACGATTTGTATGCAAAATTATGACTTGTACTCCCATAAGCGTGCGAGCGATTCGATCTTTGGGACCAACGCCAAAATACACTTTCGGTTGGATTATCGTGTCATTCCCGGACATTGGACTTTGTCCCCCATTCACTGTCGTTGAGATCGGCCGTGATACTGAACTTCAGCATGACTGTAGCTTGCTCTTGGTACTCTGGTCCGATGGAGTGATGTCATGACCATGGCATATCTAGGGTCTTTTTTCAGAGGAGGCCAGACTCCTGAAAAGAGGTGGACTATTACACCAAGTTCGAAAACGTGAAATCTAACATCCTGAGGTAGGCTTGGACTTACTGAATTATTGATAATAACATAACTTAACATTTACATACAGGCACATACATTGCTTCTGGCCCCACACTAGGATACCCTGTGTCGTGGGAACCAAAAACTACCACATCACAAACATGTAAACATCCAAGACCTGGGGTTTTTTCTGTCCCTAGCCGGGGTTCGAAACCGGGACCTCTGGCATGGTAGGCAGAGGCGCTACCGCTGCGCCACAGAGGTCGTCAAAATAATAGTATTAAAATAAATAATATTCTTTGATCTCTTTACTTCTCAGTGGAGTATGAGGCTGACAAAAGGGCTTATCAAGTATCTCTGTTCGTGGCTAGGGACGGTAGCACCCAAGTTACTCCCTTCTCCTTCGTCTCAGACAGAAAGGATCTCTTCCACGTCTGGGCCGGTCTTCCGGGGCGTTGCGGGCATCCGGTGTGTTTCCAGTAAAGCCACCTTTTGAATGTGGTCATCGATTCGTAGGGTATGTCCTAGCCAACACCATTTTGTTCCCTAATGTTTTGGGCTACGGGTTTTTGTTGTGTTTCTTAATACCTATAGTAATTTATTAAATATTTATTTATTTTATTAGGTCGTCGTCGTCAGGCTAGTTCACTGCTGGACATAGCCCATATTAGGTCTACCAACACTTTTTGCATCTTAACATGCGTAACAAGTAACTTAAGTCTAGTCTGAGTCTTGATACAAAACCAATTAAAGGTAAACAACACCACATGCGTTACTTTTTAAATCTTAAAATAGAGTGCATATAAATATAATCTAATAATAAAAAGGCACGTATTGTATAAGAAGATTAGGGATCTCCAATCAAATGGTCGCAGAATAAATTCTTTTTTAATTTTCAAATCTTGTCATTGAACAGATCAAAACTATATACGTTTAAAATTATGTGGGTTTGTTATGTAAATTATTTTTATTTTATTTTATTTATTTAGGAAACAAACTTACAGTAGCAAACCACTCTCCAACCGTGAAGGAAAAAAACAGAAAAACGCGAGCGAAACCTGAATGTCTGAGGTGTTAAACGCGTGTTTAATTGCAGCGCCTGAAATTGCTACTGCGGTGGGCACCAGTGGTAATTAGAGGAAACCTCTAATATAACCTCCTCTAAAAGTATTTAAATTTGAACATGTTTTATGTATACATAGTCCAGTAAAAATAGACGAAAAAAGGCTAAGTTTTCATTTATTCCGGACAAGTAGGATTTTTGTATAGGTCTAAATGCGTCATTACAAACGCTATGTTAATTCATTTTTATGTACAGCAAAGTGTTCTATACATATAGACATCTATGTCAAAAGTCAAATAAATGATTAATCAATCAATCAATCAATCAATCAATCAATCAAAAAGTCCCCATCCATATACTTTTGTACTTTACTAAAGTTATATATTAAACGGGTCAAATCGCGATTATATATTAGGTAAAACGTAATTACCTTATTTCCTGATGTTTCGTTTAATATATAACTATGTATGAGTGTTGCGAATCATTACGAAATACTTTTACTAAAGTTATTAGCAAGAGTCTAATCTGATGACATTTTTGATTACAAATTGCATAAGTACGGTTTTCAAACCACTTAGATGCGCGTATATTGTAGATACTAACTATCCGTAGAGCAGAATATACTAATGATATGACCATCATCCGCACAAAGCTAGTAATGTAATACATCCCTATTATAACAGTCATCACTCATGAGTCACTGAGCATCACGTGACTCAATTAGTTGATTAGGTTTCGCTCTTTATGCAAGGCTTAATTACTATGCCCTTAACTGGAATGCTTTTATCCTGACCTAGCTAAAAGTTCACACTCTTTTTATTGTCAAGTGCGGAAATATTCTTCACTGACCTAAACCGCGTAGTACTTTAAGTAGGTTTATTTATTAATTAGACAAACAAACAGACTGACGGACAAAGGGGCGGACGTACGGGCGGACTCATAGGTAGATAGATAGAGAATACTTTATTGCACAGCCAGAAAAAAAGAAGGAAATTAGACAATCCAAATAGACTTCGGAATCGCAAGGATTTGGTGCCTATAATTAGGCCTCTGATCTGTTTTCTAACAATAAGGTAGGAAAAACAAAGACTACACGGACAAAGGAGCGGGCGTACGGGTGGACATATAGATAGATAAGTAGAGAACACTTCATTGCACAGCCAGAAAAAAAGAAGACGATTAGACAATCAAAATAGACAGTTGCAATCGCAAGGATTTGGTGCCTATAATTAGGCCTCTGATCTGTTTTCTAACAATAAGGTAGGAAAAACAAAGACTACACGGACAAAGGAGCGGGCGTACGGGCGGACATATAGATAGATAAGTAAAGAACGCTTTATTGTACAGCCAGAAAAAGACGACAATTAGACAATGCAAATAGACAATTGGAATCGCAAGGATTTGGTGCCTATAATTAGGCCTCTGATCTGTTTTCACACAATAAGGTAGGAAAAACAAAGACTACAAAGGTAGAAATTCCTCAGTTGGTGCTTAAGAGTTCAGTGGTTCTTATTTTTTTTGTCATTTATCTTTAAATTATTTTATTTGCACCCATTTATTTGCTGCTGCTTCTTCTTCTTCTTTTCGTGTCGGCGATTCGACCAGTTCATATTTTTCCTGCCCAATAGTTGGCCACTGCAATTGCAGCAGCGTTGGCCTCGGTTAGGTCCTCCAGAGTGCAGGTGTGAGGGCACAATGGACATTGGAGCAGGTGCACCGTGGATTGCGATGAGGCTCCACAATCACATTGCTGCTTATTTGCTATTTGACGATGATGCCCAGAATTAAAGCCAGCCCAATGCTATATTTTAAAAGAATTATGTAAACTCTGTTAATTAAGGACTTTGAAAAGACTAAGTTTGCAGTTTTTTAGTCCATATTTTCTCCAAAATGATCTAGATTTTGAAATAGACACCTAGTTGGAATTGTAACGTTCATTGAGCCGCAGTTTTTGCGCTACTTTGAATAAAACCTTTCCATTTCATCTCATTTCACAGGGTGTAACGCAAAACCCCCATATATACATTCGAAAATGATGGGTTCTACTGGTCACTAGATACAAACCGAAAATTTATTGAATCTATTTCCGTGGAGAGACTTTATCTCGATGATCGGTTGATGATGCTGTTTTCTTACGTGTCTGGTTAGATATGGAGGTAAATAGGCGATTACAATATTCTCTCTAACAGATACTTGAAGGCGTTGTGAAAATAATTACGACTGTCAAACACAATAGAGGCGAATATTCATCTTCATCATCAGTAAACTTGCAAAACAGATTATTTGAACAAATGTAGGTATTGGAGGTATTCCAACCTACTTATTGCATGGAGTAATTCTTTTATCGTTACAACAGCAAAACCCACACTCGATTGGTTCTAGAATCACGCGAATAAATTAAGCGAAACCACAAAACGAAAACCTGAACCTGTTAAATGTTTCGTGTGCAATAAAGTATAATAATAATAATAATAAAACGAAAACTTAAAAACCACAAAGTTAAGCGAAACCACAAAGGTGTACAGTCTATTTATTCTTACTTGTCCAATTTAGTAAACAAGATTCTACCCGAAAACTGTAACTTTTTAGTCCAAAACTGCTATATTTCCATAAATGAAGTAACTTGGAACACTCTTTTAGATAACACGCTGCCAATTTTATAAACATAGTTCATGATAGTTCATGAATTTGCGAGAAAATGTCTAGTTTAGGCATAATCTCAATTTCATGGTTAGAATCTTGTTTACTTAATTGGACAAGTAAGAATAAATAGACTGTACTAACCGCCAGCTTCTGAAATCATTCCTATTTGACATTTGACTATAGTCGAAGAACATTGAATAGATCAATCAAATCAATTAATTTCAACGTAAAGAATTTACATTGTGTTTGCTGAATGTCAATGTACAATGTAAAAAGTACCTTCGGACCGTATTGAGTGGAGAAAAAGGCAGCGGAAAAAAAAACTCTACTCTGACCATCTTCTCTCAAGTCACCTTACACGAAATATAATGAGTTGCCACCTATACAAATAATAAGATTTCATGATTGCCATCAATAACTTTACATGCCACAGCATTAGTTAAATGTCTTACAAAAGTATTGAAAACATTAGTGTTGCGGCCAGACACACGAACAGCACTTGTTCGCTCGTTAAGAAATACTCGTAGTTCTTGATCTGTTTGAGCAATCTGATTTATTGATACCGGCAGAGAATCTATAATATAAAAATGAATCACTGAATATGTTGGTAAGCGCAAATCTCGAGAACAGCTGAACCGATTTTGCTAATAATTTTTTTGTAGCAAAATCGGTTCAGAATATCCCTTGAATATCCCTTGAAGTACGAGGATGGTTCTTGCGGAGAGAAAATTAAACAAAAAACTGTTAGGCGGTACGAAGTTCGCTGGGTCAGCTAGTCTTATATATTTATCGTCTCCCTAACTTTAATGAAAACTAAATGAGTACATTCGAGTTTCTTTCAGTTTCCTAGTGGAATTGGCCGAAATTTGTCATCACAAAATATCACAAAAAATCGCGGAAGCAAACTGGTGAATTTTTTGTGAGAGGAACTCCAAATCCAAACCTTATTGTTGGTTTTTATAGTTAACTGCTAAAACACTATTATGGATAGATAGAGAACACTTTATCTTTTCTATAATATAAAAATGAATCATTGGTAAGTGCAAATCTCGAGAGCAACTAAACCGATTATGCTAACTCTTTTTTTAGAATATTCCTTGAAGCACGAGGATAGTTCTTACGGAGAAAAAAATAAATAAAGAATCGACTGTTAGGCTGTACGAAGTTCGCTGGGTCAGTTGTAAATAAAAATGGAAATTACACATATATTTCTTAACCTAAGAGTACAGACGGCGGCCTTATCACTAAAAGTGATCTTTTCCAGACAACCTTTGGATGGACTGGACTAATACAAGTTATTTATAATACAAAAGATATCACATTCGGTTTATGCTCTAAACGCTCCTTTAAATATACTACATTACTTAACACACTTTTTACTTACAGCTAATTATACTCGTTAGTAATTATACGGTCTTCAGTCTTCAATTTGCTTTGTCTTTAGAGAATTAATTGAGCATACGACGCAATATCTACCCAAAATGAACAGGAATGATCTATTTTTGGGTTAATGGAATATATACAATATAAACCCGAAATAACAAGCGAATGTCGTTTTTGGCAAAGAGAGACATTAACACACATTCAACGGGCAAAGATTTTATTGCCGACTCTCACAACGAAAATATGTGTTTTTAGGGCAGAGCAGTCGTGTAGTCGTTTGGTATCTGTTATTCGGCAGTTTCCTATGAACAATCCGTCGATATGTTAGCCTACGGGTTATTAATATTCTCCCAAGGTGCAATAGGCATGACGAGAGAATTTATAATTCAGACGAATTTATTATTTACAAACAAACCTACATTCCAGTAATAACCTAAAGTTTAACGAAGGTTAAAGCCATTTTTCTAAAAATATTTTTAAATGGGAAAACAGCTCGCAGTGTCACGGCGTTGATGTGATCGCAGTGATGTGACGTCACGCCCAGGTAAACAATTATCGTAATCACTAGTAGTCAGAACAAAGCACGGTTGAAGTTTACCAATGTTAACATTAACGTTTTGTTGTGTTGTTAAACTGCAACGCTGCTGAAACGTCGGGAATTAAGGTAATTACGTTTTACCAAGTTTTATTATTCGTTCGTTATCAACCCTTATATGTCCCCACTGCTGGGGCACGGGTCTCTTCCTTCATCGCAGGAAGGTTAAGCCATACTCCACCACGGGGGCCAAGTCCGGGTTGGTGGAGGATTGTGAGACAGTGGCCGGGCCTCACTGTCAGAAGTTATCAAGCCGCCCATAAGGCCTCTGACATGGCTTAACGACTGCCATTATATGACAGCCGGCACCAACGGCTTAACGTGCCTTGCGAAGCACGGAAGCGCTCGGTAAAATGCCACAAGCGGTAGTCACGGGACGCTCACCCCTCCCGTACCTGACCGCGCCTGTTGTTGCTTAACCAAGTGATTGATTCCAATCACTCGGTTTGCCTAGGCCACGAGCGCTTCTATTATTAGTTTTATTATTATTAATAATTTATTGCACCATAAAATCGTACAATGCGGGGAACTTAATGCCATTAGCATTTTCTACCAGTCATCCGCAGGAGGTAACGAAAAAGTTGGCAGGCGTGCAAAAAAAAAGGAAAAGAAAAACAATATAGTAAAATGGTGTAGCTAAATAAACCTAATTAATAATAGCGATTTAATATATTATAAATAACTATTTATGAGCATCGCGAATCACTAAGAAAAGAAATACTATAGGAGTGAAAGTTACGTGATAGAAGGGCAGACACTATGACATCTAATGGTGCTCCCACACTGCCGTTACAAAATGTTACAAAACGTTAGTAAACATTTGTTAGCAAACATTTAATCACAAATGTTAAAAAATGTTTTCATGTTAGAAAATGTTTAGTAATGTTAAGTTAACAAATTATAACAAAATTAAACATGTGTTATCTTTTGTTTGTAAACCTTTTATAAAGGCTTAAAATGAAAGATATTATAATGAGCAAATCCTCTTCCATTTTCGTGTAGACGCCTCAGAATGCTATCAAAACTGCGAGCAAACACCAGATTTAAATGTTATAAAATGTTAGTGAACATTAGTGAACATTTTCTATCAGTGTAGGAGCACTTATAACATGTAACAGTTCCTAACAAAATGTAACAATTGACAACATTTGTTAGTAAATGTTTTTATGTTAGAAAATGTTTACAAACATTTTGTAACGGCAGTGTGGGAGCACCATAAGAGATGACGTTATTTGTCTAGTGTAGGTAGGCGTTGTCGTCACTAGACGTTTTACACGGCCCGCCATGGAAGCATACCTACCTACATATATATCAGAAGAAGTCATATCAATGCATACTCAATTGAATCTTTCTATCAGTCTGATAAAATCTATTAGCAACTAGACAGAGCCGCAATGCAATTACCGAAGATCACTTACGAGTACGTCGGAGACAATTTGGAATTAGTTTATATTGTTCGCGTGTCTTAGTTGCACTTGTTATTTCTAATGCATAATATAGCAGAAGTTCATGAAAAGATACTAATTGACGTGATATGTGTTTTTTAAATGAGATCGTTTAAAAACGTAGAAGTTTGACATTCTACGTTTTTTTCATACTCATGTTATTTCACATGAAGATGTAGATGTAGATTTATAAAACCAGATTCCATAAAACACTCGATAACCCCCGATTAAAATAGTCTGTGGTAAAATTTAGCTAAGGAAAGTACAATGTGTAAATGTAACGTGTAAATTTAATATTCATATTTGCACCAACTACCCCTCTCACTTTTCCTTTTTTGAAGTTGCTCGAAATTGCTGTAAGCAATAAGACGGATTGTATTGAAATATTTTTAAATATTTTCTGTGCTTTTTTCTGCTGTAGGTACAATAAAGAATATTCTTATCTTAGCAATATAATGAAAACTGCCTCTAAGAAAAGGAATCCTGTTTTTGTAAGGCCGTTAGTTTTTGGGGTGTTGTATCTCGGAAACGAAACCATTATAGAATCATTCTTTTGTCAAGGTACTAAGTTGAAATGAATATCAAAAACTCAAATTTTACATCACACAACAAAATCACAGATATCTCCGAGGGAACTTAAGGATTAGAAATATACGGTCACTTACTATAGCGATATTAATCCTTGTACATCCCCACTGCTAGAGTACGGGTCTCTTGCTGCATCGCAGAAATGTTACGCATTACTCCACCAAGGGAGCCAAGTCCGGTTTGGTGGGGATTGTAAGATATTGGCGGGTCTTACTGTCAGAAGTTATCTAATCGCCTGTAAGGCCTCTGACATAGCTTAACAATGACATTACAGCCGGCACCAACGGCTTAGCGGGCCTTGCAAAGCACGGAAGCGTTCGAAAAATTGGTAGTCACGGGACTGTCACCCACCCTGCACCAGACCGCGCCTGTTGTTGCTTAACTTAAGGGATTGATTCCAATCACTCGGTTCGACTAGGCCGTGAGCCCTTCTTACTATAGCGCTTAAAGCTATTTCGGGAACGCACAAGCCCTTCACGCTTTCAATATCACTCCACTTCAACTCTTATTATTTTCGGTCGTCGCTTGATCAAACACACAATCAATCAAACGAGTTGTCAATGGCTGGTTCTGAGAACCAGAATGTACCGGTAAAGGTATATTAACTATTTTTATCTCTAAATTAAATAGTTGTTGATATGGTGAAGAGTTTATCACACGTCTGTTAATAGAGCAATTGATAGAGAAATAGATAGGACTTTGATTTAATTTCTTACCATTCATTTGCTAATTGCAATTGTAGAGCCACCCTAGCATGCTATTTTAACGATCTAGGGCTGTAGTCACATCGCTCTCGTATAATTTATTGCCACTAAGTGTATGTATTTAAACATAGGTATTTATTTGTATTAGTTTATATTCATTTACTTTACTTTCATTTGAATTTTAACTTTAAATTGTATGTTCATTACCTTTATTTATTATATTGGTATAAAATAGAACTTCAAAAATGTTTTATTAAAAGTAGCACAAAAACTACGATTCGATGGACGTTAGAAGTTAAAACTAGATGTCCATTTCATAATCTAGATCATTTGAACAATACATTGAAAAAAACAACTCTAAACTTAGACTTTCAAATTCCTTTTATTAACAGAGTTATTACTCTAAAACCTAGAATTCACGAATTATACTGGATTTTATACCAAACATTTTTGTCATCTAAATAATCTTTTATGTCATAGTAGCCCTTTAGGCACCAAATGTCCTATTTTATTAAACTTGCGCCTGTACCCTACAGGGGTAGGCAAAGACTAGGGGATCTATTACGATAGAATACACTTGGTTGAGTGACGTCGATTTTTACTTTTTTTGATCTACTCCAGATGTCAAATGCACACAAATTGTATATTATATCAAAAAAAGTGTAACATACGCTTTATGCCAAAAGGGCTACTATAACTTAAAGGATTATTTTGATTTTGAGTTTTTATTTGTCCATATTTTCTTCAAAACTATCTAGATTTGGAATTGCACACCTAGTTCAACTTGTAACGTTCATTAAGCCACAGTTTCTGTGCTACTTTGAATAAAACATTTTCATTTAATTTCATTTATGTGAAAAAATTTTAATGCGCGTTTCATACACAGACTTATGCCAGTTACTATTACAGCGTAAAGTTATGTCTGTGTCCTGTAGGAGTAGGCCATGGGATCTACTCGTATCGTGTAAGTATCCACTCTGTTGAGTGATGTGCCTAGATATTTACTTTTTTTAAGCCACTCTAGCTGTTGCATACATATTTTGACACTTCAGAAACGTTAAGATTTACAATCAAACGTAGACCGTTACATAATAGGGAGGCTTGTCAATTGGCCACTATCCAAGTAAACCTCTTTCTCTTTATCGACACTCATAGACGAATACACGCGCGTCAGCTTCGGATACCTTTTCTCATCATGCCCTTGGTTACTTACAATAACACACAAAGAGTACCTCCCCAGACACGGTGATGATATAACAGTCGACGGAAATAGACTAAAGGTTGATTGATAGGTTTGTGGGTTTTCTCTTTTGCGTTGGTAGATAAGAGTATCTACCTACTGACGTAAAAAACATCAACAGCGAGTAGTAGTTCATTACTGTATTGCATAATGAACTAAACATACTTACAATTATATGAATAGAAAAAAAAATTGGTGGATTTGGATCTTCTATAATAGAGGTAGAGGTGCGGTGCGGTACGACGCCGTCTTGTCAATAGGGAGGTTGTAGGTTCCAAGCCCGGTAATGATGCATTTAATGACTTTGTTTTCTAAGTAAGTTACGTTTGTGAAGTTACAGTATCAATACATAACGTTAATGTATAGGAAAACATTATGAGGAAACCATAGTGCCTGAAGTGGAACCATACCTCAGCGATTGCTACGTACCCAGGTATGAGGCTAAGGGTCAGTTTCTGAATTGAGAATTATTAAGCGTGGAAATCTCAGGACTAACTAACAGTGGTTCCAACCATTACAATCTTGTTACTCCGTTGATCTATTTGGTAATCCGATTCCCAAACGTTATCAACTATCTAATCGTATTATCTGTAATATATTCCTGACCTAATTTAATGTATGCTATGATAAGGTAGATTTTTCACTTAGGCTAAATTAAGATAAAAAGATAAACACGTTTATTGCCATAATTAAAACGTTAATTGCTAGGAGGTTCTCTATAGATAAATTCTTATGTAATGTCTTGTTT
This sequence comes from Yponomeuta sedellus, assembly GCA_934045075.1. NCBI lineage: Eukaryota > Metazoa > Arthropoda > Insecta > Lepidoptera > Yponomeutidae > Yponomeuta > Yponomeuta sedellus. Next base: position 5,231,335 of record OW203726.1, on the reverse strand, counting down.
AATGTTTTGTGTGCTATAAAGTATAAACTGGGTTAACTGTACATAGAAAAGCAGTCTTCTTTCAGTCTAAGGACCGGTGCGAGTGCAGCAGTAGGGACATACCAAGGGTTGATATCAAACGTGAATAAAAAGTCGAGTTGAGAAACGAGGAATTGTTGTAATAGATTCGTGTCAAGTTTGTGTCGCGAAATTTTTGAAACGTGTATTTTTAAAACAGTTTACTGTTTAATCACAAATTATTTTCGGATCCTTTTTTTTTAAATTAAATCACGTTAATTTAACAACGATACAGTAACCGCCTATTATTCGCTTTTAAGGAAAAAAATCATTTAATGCATATAGCATAACAATCTATCGCTATCTATTGTCAGCCTTCATACTTTAGCACGAACCCGGTTACTCCCAAAGGAGTAATTAGCTTTATTACTTTAGCAGCAAGCTGTTTTACTCCAGAATGGGTTACCCACAAGTTTGAAACACTTTCTTTACATGAAAAATCAACTAGTCAATACGTAACTTTATTACGAGGACAACGTTGTGATCGTGACAAAAATATCAACTGTTCCCAAGGATGTTTGGGTAAAACGTTCTTGACTTAAAAACTTATTTAAAGGCTAAAAATTTCACCCATGACGTTCTTGATCTCTGCTTACACACACGCATTCACCATTCACCCACTCACACAAATATATATATATATATATATATATATATACATACATACATACACATATATATATATACACACACACACATGTTCAGTTCCAGTGTCATTTCGCACACACATTTTTGTTCTTATATAATTTTAAGTTAACTTGCTTTGATGGGCTCACGCACGTTTAATTAGATTCTACCAAGTCGACGGTCCACCTACTTAGTATTCAGTCATAAGCATAATTCCTTTGACCTAGGCCCAATGTTAGGTAGCTGCGTGTTAAGGATTTGCTAAGGAAACTTATTGCATTTGACGACAGTTTCAACGTAATAAGCATCCTTAACATATGGGTTTTCGTAAGACCTTCGGCATCGGCAAAACATTTATTTCAATGCTGCATAGTAGGTACATAAATAGTTATCATTTGCATCAGGGAATTTGTAGCGTCGACAGCACGTTAACCTTTATACATGTTTATATATTCTTTTTAATGCACTAACCTGTGCTAAGGACAACTTTAAAAACCTATTTAGAGGCTAAACATTCCACCCATCCTTTATACATGTGTCCAGTCACTACCACTAACATGTATGCGCTTCAGTAAGTCAAAATTCAAAATTCCAAAGTCAAAATAGACCATTTCTTATACATCAGGCTAGAAGAGGTTAATTTGACAAGGTTCTAAGGTGTTTACATGTTAGTGCACGCGACTGAACTATGCCTAGTTAGATTACGAGTTAATTTGAAACAAAAACGTACAATTGATAATTATACTGTCGACTGCACCTATGTACGAATTCACATACTTATAGGCAACTAATGGAAATATAACTTAAAATCATATTGTCAGACAGAATTAAAAGGCTACTATATGTATATAACGACATAGAAATTTAACAATGTGTATAAAATTGTAATGCGACTTTTAATTCTGTTTAAAACATATTGATTTAAGTTTTTCTATCAAACAGCACTAATCCAGAAAGAAAACCGTCCAAAAATATTTGTTATTAAAACATGATCGCTCGTAGCCCCGGCTGCTTGAGTGATCTTAAACGATCACAAAGGTTAAGCAACAAAGGGCGCCTTCAGTGCATGGATGGGTGACCGTCTGTGACTAACGCGATTGGCATTTCTCCGAGCGGTTCCGTGCCTCGCAAGGGAAGTTAAGCAGTTGGTGCCGGCTGCCGTTCCCCTCGATACAAGGCAGTCGTTAAGCCAAGTCACTTCTGACAGTAAGACCAGCCACTATCTTACAAGCCTCCACCAATCCGGACTTGGCCCCCATAGTGGAGTATGGCCTATACTTTCCTTAGGAAAGAGACCCGTGTCCCTCGGTGGGGACATGATGGGTTTATGTTAATGATTGAAACATGGAAATATTATCAATTAATAATAATCAATATTGTTGACTTTATATAAAATAATTGGTTTACCTATTTTGGAACGTAACTTCATAATTAACTTTTGTAATTTTTGCCGAGGGTAGTAAACTAACAGTTAATGCTTTCAAAAAGACGCCTGTCACCTCAGTCATCCGAGACCACGGCCACAGATTAGATAATAGTTACTACCACGGCACCCGCAAAGTGCCGAAACGTCGGAAAATTGTAAAAATATAATAAACGAGTGAAATCCGTATAAAAACAGTTTTAATTATGAAAATCTGATCGAATAAAATTCTAGACTCGTAAAACGTTGAAGTACAAATGATAACCGAATAGTGCATTTTAGAAATACCACCACAGGTACCATCTACATAAAATTTATTGCCTTGTTTTTCTACGGACAATTTATCGGCTGTTAGTTATTAATAGAACCCTGCTGGTTCCAATGGAACAAGTGGAACCAATATTCCATAGTCCAAGTCACGTTTTATGGGATGACGGAGAGATAACGTTCTTAACCCCGGTTTCACGTAAACTATCAAATACTCACTCACCAATTTGTTTATTTTTTATTTTATGTAGTCTATACGAGTATATGTCCCACTGCAGGGTAGGTGCCCATCGCGAATACATTTAATACACAGAACGTATTTTGTAAACATTTAAATAATGCGTTAATTTGGTAATGGGTTAGAACGTATACAATGATAGTTTTTTGTATAAACCTATCAGGATTAGTTCGTCGATACTAATATATTTATTATTAAACGTTCTCTATGAAAGTTATATATACACATATATATATAACTTGGTGACCCGGTGGACTTCTTACCGCCTAACAGTCGATTCTTTATATTTTTTTATATTTCTTTCCGTAAGAATTATTCTCGTACTTCAGGGATTATTCTAAAAAAAGAATTAGCGAAATCGGTTCAGCTGCTCTCGAGATTTGCACGTACCAACACATTCAGCGATTCATTTTTATATTATAGAAGATTATTGTAGTAATTACATATTAATTAATTTAAAAAGAATGTTTCGATATCAGGAAGGTTAGGCCGTAGGTACTCCACCACGGGGGCCAAGTCCGTGTTGGTGAAGGATTGTAAGACAGTACTGTAACGGGACTTACTGTTAGAAGTTATCAAGCAGCCCGTAAGGCTCCTGACTGGCTTAACGACTGCCATTACATGACAGCCGGCACCAACGGCTAAACGTGCCTTGCAAAGCACGGATGAACTCGGAAAAATGACACTAGTGGCAGTCACGGGACGATCACCCATCTCACACCTGACCGTGCCTGTTGTTGCTTAACTCAAGTGATTGATTCAAATCATTCGATTCGATTAAGCCACGAGCGCTTCTAAAAATAACGTGAAGTAAATAAGTAAAATAAAGTTTAATATAATATGATATCTTTTTATTTGGTTTTATTTTAGTTATTATTGTAATATTGGCATCAAACAAGATATTTTTTTTAATTAAAACTCGTTCGTTCGCGAATTTTATAATTATTCTGATAGTGTCCATTTGTATACAAAATGTGATGCTGTTGAATAAAATATAGTGTTGAGTAAGTAGTAATGTTAAGTAATAATATCTCATTTTGCATAAATTCATTTTGTTATCGCAAACTGAAGCACGTGATAACCTATGAATACCTAACTTATGTACGGACTCAAACGCATGGTTCTTAAACTGTGATTATTAGATAATCTCAATAGACATTTTTATTAGCTTGATGCATTGCCTTTGAATTCATGAATTTTAATTTGTGTTGTCATGTTGCCTCAACGATACAATACAGAGGGTTATTTTAAAATGCGCATTTCCAGGAACTTATCGTTATCGAGCAAAGTTTGTCATTTACAGCACCTTTGATCTACACATTTTTAATTAATTTCTATAAATATATAAATATGTAAATACCGTTATGTAATTGTTCTATAACAAACGCTCCAAAATACACGAATTTATTTCTATTAAACAATAAATTATTACGTTTTTATGTTGTGATCGCTATTTGTGACGTGGCGCTATTTGACAGATAATGCTTAAAATATAAATGTGTTAAAGCAGATGGACATTTTAAAGCTTTCAAAAAATCTTTGTTTTATATACATTTAGGAAAATGATTTACTGAAAGCTGCAAAATTTCGCGAGTATAATAAAAATATTTTTTTTAATTATAATTTATGAAATCAAGAAAACACTTACAGAACAAAAGTGGCTGCCAAGCACATACTCTAATTGGGTGTCTCAGGCATTGCGCACTGTAGGATTAACCCAGTACAAGTTGTGCAAATAATTCTATGATTAATCAGGAATTACAGAACCTGTCCAGCAAGGATCTGAATAAGTTGGCACATTATGAATGTCATTGTGTCTGAATTAGCATAAACGATAGGATATCACGTCTCCGCCTGAAATATGTCTGACATCGTGTAATTGAAATGAATCAATTTATAGTCGATTTAGAGCTGTTTTCTTAATTGAGAATTTCCCTAAGTAATTACTTAAGTAACGTCCCATCACTCTCTTTTCTGAGAAATTAACTAGCAAAGTTCTTAATTAAAAAAACGGCCATATGTGTCAATTATTACGGAAGTAGAAGGAAAACTTAAATATCGTGGGTTGCCTAAAATTTATGCTTGTTTTTGAGAACGATACTACATGATTGCATAAGCTTGCTATAACTTCGGAAATACAGAGTTACCAACAAGGGTTACGCGGTTTATCAAAAAGGATTACTCGTCCACCGGGGTTTTATTTCACGGGCCATTTTGAGCTCCTGTGGATCTATCCTCTACTATTTCTAATTCACTCCTCATTAAAAACTCACTTCCTATTAACATTCCAAAAACGCTCTCTTGAATAGTCTGCGTCGGACATTTTACAAGAAAAAAACGTAAACGAAGATTAAATAACTGAATGTAAGGAGTGCTTTAGGAATAGATATCATTATCTTAAATCCAAAATAAATAAAAAAATATTTAAAAATGAGCAGTTTAAATTTGGTATCTTAGTATACAAGTAATTACTTAGTAGACTTAGCTTGCACATATTGGTCACGCCAAAAATTAAACAAAATTTTTTTTTTTATTATAACCACTAGCGTAGGTACTTTTAGTACGAACCGGTATCTTTTGTTCCTTCCATATGAACTAATTTATTTTTACTTGCACATCATTGTGGGTTTTGAATATTTTGTTAGTCAGTAACTGTTGACCACAGTTTGAGTACCGCTAAGGTCATCAAGGAGGTTGTCACCAGACAGGCATCCGATAACCCTCACACGCGCTCAGTTCTTAGAGTACTACCTTATATAAAATGACCCCTGGTTGTACTACAAAATATAGGAAGAAAGAGGGGTCTTTAAACATTTGTTGGGGGAGCCACAATAATTTAATTGTTTAACTTTGCTAATGAAACCGTTGTTTATACTTTGCCTACAGATAGTCCAATACGGTTGATGTTCGCACGTAAATTCGAGCGGTTGTAGCCCGTATAGGTAAAACAATGAATTCGGAAGCGAGATCCCGGGTTCAATTTCCAGTACGGGCACGCAATGTTCGCTCGTGGCCTAGTGAAATTGGAATCAATCGCTAGGGTTAAGCAACAACAGGCGCGGTTACGTGCTGGATGCGTGACCATCCCGTGACTACCGTCAGTGACATTTTTTCCGTCGATTCCGTGCTTCGCAAGGCGCGTTAAGCCGTTGGTGCCGGCTGTCATGTAAGTAAGAATATTTATATAATGTTTGGGTCTAAGCTTGGCTGTGTTCGTTGTTCAGTTCGACAAATTCAGGCACAGTGAATGATCGATATTCTAATACAGGTGAATTCTTCAAGCTCAGGTCAATCATCATCTTATCTTCGAAAAATGTAAAAACACAAACAAAACATTCATTCCAAAGCCCGTTTCATACCATTAAAATTCATGGTTGACTACGATAATTTGATGTACATAGCTGATGAACACACAGATTCTACGAAGCTAATCGGAAGAGCAATGTGCTTTTGTATTTAAAGGAGTTTATTTGCAGTAAGTGAAGCACGCGAATTGATTTTATGTAAAACGGTTTGCACTCCACCAGAGAGCGGGCGTGGGTTTTTTCTCTCACTTCTGACACCAAATTCGTTAAGACGACGGTACGCGATCTCTTTTGTAAAAGAGATTTTATTTCTACCCAGTGCGACACAAACGAAGTTCTCTACGACTCTACATAAAAAAAATAATGCTGATAAAAATATTTATTCACTGCACGACACATGATCTACTTCTAAATTAACTTTTATGTCGGAGAGTCGTCATCAATCGAGGGCATCGAGGAAGCGCCACCTAGCGACAAGTATGTGCATTAAAATATTAAAATTGCTGAGTGCGAGTTGTAATGGTTTACGTTGAGAAGTGAACACGTTTACCAGCCAAAACACGAATAAACGCGAAAGTGAGAGTTGTACTGTAACAGCGTTTTGCCAGTTCGAACGGTTAACTTACTCATACTCAATGCTCGATTAACGCGGTAGTAAAGTTATTCGATTGGATCTGTCAAACTCGCACTAAGCACTCTGTATAAAAACAGTTTGCATGCCTCGGCATTTACTGCAAACACGGCTTGACTATTCAGTATGTCGAATTGTCAAAATAATGTCAGACTCGAATAGTAGTTTTGCCAAACGCGGCACAGTTATTTCGATATCAACCCTTGTATGTCCCCACTGTTGGGGCACGGGTCTCGACCTGCATCACAGAAAGGTTAAGTCTTGCTCCACAACGGGGGCCAAGTCCGGGTTGACGGAGGATTGTAAGGCAGTGGCGGGCCTTACTGTCAGAAGTTATCAAGCCGCCCATAAGGCCTCTGACATGGCTTAACGACTGCCATTACATGACATCCGGCACCAACGGCTTAGCGTGCCTTTCACCCATTACGTTCGTTCACCCATTCCGCACCTGACCGCTCCTGTTGTTGCTTAACTCAAGTGATTGGTTCTAATCACTTGGTTCGGCTAGGCCACGAGCGCTTCTTTATCAGTTATTTACAGCCCATTATAACTATTGTTGTAGGCAAACATTTATACAATGAGGTTTGTCAAAACAAATGGACTTGAATTGTAGTTTTGTGAAACGCGGCACAGTTATTTACTGCCCATTATAACTATTGTTGCAAGCAATCATTTATACAATGAGTTTCTTTTGCTTTTTAATGATCTTAAATTTGAACGTACATTCCGTAGGTATAACATGCTTAATGAACCATAATACTTGTGAATATTTCCACTGTTGGTTAATTTTACTTACATTCGTAATTTATTGGTCACAGCAGTACGTATTGTATTCTTAGTTAATATTATAACCATATTCCATTTATACAAAGTGAAAATCAATGACATAAGGATAAATTAGTTATCTTAAACATTTATTGGAATATAATTATGTATTTAGGTACTTTGCATAGGCACTTTAAGCTGTTGCTATGGGCTGTCATGTAATGGCAGTCGTTAAACCATGTCAGAAGTCTTATAGACGGCTTGATAACTACTGACATTGAGGCCCGCCACTGCCTTACAATAATCCGTCAACCCGGACTTGACCCTCGTTGTGGAGTATGGACTAACCTTTGCAATGCAGGAGGGGATCCGTGCCTAGCAGTGGGGACGTACAAAAGGTTGATATCAACTTTGCTTAGTGTGATTAATAGGTTAATAAATTATTTTTATTTTCTCTTCTTCATTACATGGTTTCTTGGTTACAGGACCTTCAGGCTTAAGGACACGACAAACTGTTCTCTAATACAATCCAAAAAACCTCACTCAAAAGTGTTTCCAATCAGAAAGTCTAACTGACGTGTGTTCAAATAACGAATTAATTTCAGAAGCAGCCCTTTATATGCTTTGATAGCCCTTATATGCTTTGATTGATGTCAAGAGAGTTAGACAGTCATTTGTCTTCTTGATGATTGATTTCCGCTATTGGCTGAGCACGGAGCAATTCGGGACGAGCTCATTGATTGGAAATTATTAAAATCGGGACACAATTGAACGAAGGGTGACGTAACATTACATTACATCACAAAAAAAAATGTTTTGTTTATTCGACGTCAACCTTCATATACGGACATTCTACTCAATAACGTTTCATAAGAATTTGAGCTGGTTTCTGAATTAAGTATTTCACTAAGGAATTACTTATGTATGATTTTGTGTTTTCAGACTTCTCAAAAAGAACGGGACCAACAATATGTATCTTATTTATTCAAGGGGTACCTATTAATCTTTATTAATCGTGATTCGTACCACCCACAAAACATAGTGGTGCCATCTCTCTAGTTGGACATTAGCCCTTCTATCACGTAATTGTATATTCTATTGGGTTAATCTATTTGACGGTACCAAAGTGTATAAGCTCAAAAAAATATGCAATGTAATCAACACAGAACATTATGTTCTGTGCAAAATTGGAAACAAAGCCCAGGATTCTTTCAGAAATTCGGAATCAAAGCGGAATTTGAACCCGAGTCTACCTTAACAAGGCGCGTTTAAAATCGCTCTTCAGCCAGAAATGTTTCTTTAAGGAACGGTGATTTTTTTCAATTGTATTGTATTCTCTAACATCTTAATTAAGACGATTAAATTGAAAACGGGTCCCCCACAGTATGCCAAAAACTATGAGTGGGTTAAAATGCTGGTGGTTCTGACTCTACCATTCGGTACAGACTAGCGAAAGGCTTTATATAGATACTAAACCAATCGAGTTGTTCTAATATTGTGTTTGTTTGATAACAATCAAACAGCAATTAACCAATCTAATAATCTATACCACGTGTAGTGAACCGGTCTCAGCTTCATTAGCTATTTTCCCTGCGTTCTGCATACGCGTTCTCACGCAAAGTAGGTACATTACGTCTGTGGTTGTAGATATATGTTCTAAGAAATTTAAGATGTCAAAATATGAAATTGAAAAATCCCATTTACATTCCAATAGCTTCGAGTGAGGTTAAATTTATAATTAACGTATTCATGGTTTTTTTGTCAACCCTTGTATGTACCCACTGCTGGGGCACGGGTCTCTTCCTGCATCGCAGGAAGGTTAGGCCATACTCCACCACGGGGGCCAAGTCCGGGTTGGTGAAGGATTGTAAGACAGTGGCGGGCCATACTGTCAGAAGTTATCAAGCCGCCCATGAGGCCTCAGACATGGCTTAACGACTGCCATTATATGACAGCCGGTACCAACGCCTTAACGTGCCTTGTGAAGCATGTATTACACATCCAAATACGCCGCATGATTTGAATGTATATCCGCTTTTTTAAGTCAATAATTACTTATACTATTTTTATTTTTAATGCACTAAACCGTGCTAAGGACAAATTTAAAAACCTAATTAGAGGCTAAAAATTTCACCCATGCCGGGATCCTCATGTCGGGATCGGGATCCATCCCGGCATGGGTGAAATTTTTAGCCTCTAAATAGGTCAATAATTACTTGCACAATATACTTATGGGTAATTTGCTATCGAATCTATGGTAGAAGGCCTTTGCTCTTCTGTGGAAACTTATGCTTCTTGTCTTATGATACAAAAACCAATAAACGTGTACTTATGCTCTCTTTCTAGTTACGATCATTTTCCTTTCATTTTAAGTAGCCAAATCAGCGGAGTTTTGTACATACCTAGTATCTCCTGTTTGGGGTTGAGGCTGGTTTATTCAACTCTATGTTCTTTAAATCCTTCTTTCTATTTCCTCCAGGACCGATTCAGCGCCCTTCATCAAGAATGGCGTTACCCCTACTATCACCAAAACGCCAGTGCCTACCAAGCCTGGGAAAACGGATCGAGGCAAGGCGTTCAGACAGGTTCTGGCCTCTTTCGTGGCGAACCTCGGCACCATGAACACGGGAATGGCATTCGGATTCTCCGCTGTGGCCCTACCGCAGATGAAGAAGGCGAATTCTATCATACACATCACCGAGGACCAGGCTAGTTGGATTGGTAAGTAATTTGAGAATTTAGCGTTATAATAAGTTATAGTTGACATGCTTATTTCAGACAAAGAGAGAGAGAGAGGTGTGGGCTCTGAGGCTAAATTGGTGATTTGAAGCGCTGAGGTGTGTGAAGTTAACATAAATAAATTAGATAAAAGCCAAGAATACTAACATAAATTAAATGTACCAAAATTCTAATTGTTAGAACACGTCCGTTCTCATTTCCTTTTATAGTTTAATACTTGTCTAATATAAACACCATCTTTTTTGTTAATCTGGTGCACTACGCAATGAGCTCTGCATATTTCTCTCCGTCTCTTACAAGTCTAAACAGTGACTCTAGTCCCTTATATACTTATAACTCCTCCGCGTTTAAGTCACTTTTTCTATCAATTAAGACCTTGAAATTTCCACAGCGAGTCTCAGCGCTGCCGGTACTCCAATTGGCTGTATCCTGAGCGGTTACCTCATGGACACGATCGGCAGAAGACTAACTCTCATACTGACCGAGATCCCTCTAATCGTCGGCTGGGCTCTTGTGGCTTTTGCCCAGAACGTCCCCATGTTATATATAGGTAAGCATACGTTTTCCGTCCTTCCGTGCTTCACAAGGCACGCTGAGCCGTTGGTGCCGGCTGTCATGTAATGGCAGTCGTCAATCCATGTCAGAGGCCTTATGATAATTTCTGACAGTAATGCAATCCACTACTATCTTACAATCCACCACCAACCCGGACCTGGACCCCGTAGTGGAGTGTGGCCTAACCTTCCTGCGATGCACGAAGAGACCCGAGCCCCAGCAGTGGGGTAATATAAAACGGTTGATAACATACGTTTTAGGGAATAAACTATTTTATAGTAGAAGAAATTATATGTTTGTCAACGAGGATTCAGATGTTTTCTTCGCGCTGGTCAGTAAACATGATGGTTGAATCAGTATACTCGTATGCAGGCTATATTTATATATCTCATGTACAGCGAGTTATGGAAAAATGGATAGAGAGAGTTTTAGGGCTTAATCAGCACAACGTCGATTCGCATATTCAATTAGTGTACCCTAGACACTGATCAAAATAATTTTAAATTTACGTTGCAACTTCGGTTGCTAATGGGAAAACTAATAGAGGGACAAATGTTATTTGCGGAACCTTAGTGACTTTTTTACGGAACTCTTTTAACCTCCTAAGCCCTGGTGATATATAGCTGATATATAGGACATCATGTAGTCAATAATATATAACTTTCGTGATTCATACCCAATAAAGTTCAAGTAAGAGATTGTAAAATTTTCCTTACTGTTCTAGGTTCAATGTCTACGAAGTTTTAGAAGATTAAGAGTATTTTACTTTAGGAGGTTAGGGGCCCCACTCAAAGGCTCTTTAAAAATAACGGAATTTACCATGAAAATAATGGCTCCAACACAAATAATGCTACTTCACACCGTGACAAAATTGTGACACTGCAATAAAATATTTAAACCATGTATCTTGGGAACTCTACCCATCGGCAGCGGTGTAAATTTTTTTATTTAAACTTTTTTTTTGTTGTAAATATGTAAATCTTTTTAAGTATTAATACTGTATATAGTTCTAGGAAAATTTATTATTTTATTTAGTTTTTACCAATGTAAAATAATTAATAAATAAAATTATACTTTATTTTAGATAAATTAATTACAATCAAATTACATTCAACTAAGAAAATTAAGAAATAATAATTATAACAACAAAAAAAAATCACTTAATTCACAAAAAGTTTCGTCAGAACTAAAAATAGAAAATTTAAACAAAACATTCAAAGAAAAACAAAAAAAACACTAAGAGAATAAACAAAAAAAACACTAAGAGAAAACACTAAGACACATCTGACCCAAAGGTGCCCACTACATGCCACTACGCTGGCGGCGTTACCTCGCTGCACTGCAAGGGAAATTCTTTGCATAAGATATGCCCCAGAGCGGCAGTCATAGCCACGGTCCCTCAAGCGACGTCCTATTTCCCTCAATATTAATAAATAAATAAATATGTAGGTATATACTATAATAATAAAGAATTCGCAGTAAGGAACTTTAAACCATATAATAATATCATAAAATTACTTCCGAGTAAAAAAAGAAATACGCCTACAAAATGTATAACTGCGCTTTTGCCTGTAGCTCTTTTTACTATGACAATATTAATCAAATCTCATCTAAGTGAATCCTTGTGGCTAGAACTTGATTTTCACCGTAACCTCTGTGTTTTCCAGGTAGGCTTTTAATCGGTCTCGGCTCTGGGATGGTGGGCGCCCCAGCACGTGTTTACACCTGCGAGGTGTCCCAGCCTCATCTAAGAGGCATGCTTGGAGCCTTGGCATCGGTCGGAGTGTCCTCTGGAGTACTGATACAAGTAAGTTTTGATTGCATTGTCACATTCCAATTTCGCTGGCGACCATAACTTAAATATGTTTGATTTGGCTGTTCCCGAAAACTTTGTTTTGCCATACGACTAGCCTACAAGGACAACTCTTAGACCTACCAAACATACACAAACATGTGATAAAAATCGATGAAGCAGTTTGACACGAGATTTTTATTGTTCCTTTTTCTCTGTGGTATTAGATTAAGTTTACTTATTTGCAATCACTACAAGAATTATTGATGGGCTAACTAGGGCTATCAAATTAAAATGAAAAAAAAAATCTAATCCGCTCTTTGCAAAAAATAACAAAACAGTAATCTCAATAAGAGCAGCAGGTAGTTTTAGAATCTACAGCGGCTGAAGAAATGTGATATTTATTTCAATGTCAAAATTTATATTCATTCTTTTGGCAAGCTGCCTTTGGGTCGGTTTGTAATGGAAGGAACGGTAAAGTCATAGATACAATTCACGAAATTCTAAAATTCGATTCTTGACTCAGAAATACATTCCAGACGTACCTATGAGGCCAGCCTAGTCTACACGTATGACGTTTTCGACGTCACCTCAACGTACCACGTCTTCTAAATATTGATCATACCTATGCTAATTGTTAGATCACATGTTGCTGGCGTAGTATTTTTAAGTAACAGACACTCCCCTGTGTCGTCAGCGGCACGATGTATTGTCTTATGTAATTTAAGACATACGTGCGTGTTTTGATAATTAGTGGTAGAAGAAGAAGAGATCGGAAGACCGAGGCGAGGATGATTGTAGTCCACAGGGCACTGTTTTAGGGCCAATTTCTGTATTAACTCCACCACGGGGGCCAAGGTGTAATATTTCATGATTGATTTATTGATGGCGTTGCGCGTGTGTACGGGGGCACCAAATCCTCAAGGATTCCTAACAATTTAACTGTGAATTCCTTGGTATTGAGGCGTCACCATTTTCCCCAGATTTAGTGCGAATAAGATAAAAGTCGGCATTCGTTAAGCCATGTTAGAGGTCTTATGGGCGGCTTGATAACTTCTGATAGTAAGGGCCGCCACTGTCTTACAATCCTCCACCAACCCGGACTTGGCCCTCGTGGTGGAATATGGCCTAACCTTCTTGCAATGCAGGAAGAGACCCGGCATACCAAGGGTTGTCACCATCATCATCAAGATAAAAGCTCATGTGAGTTAGAGTTCGTCCAAGTTGAGTCATAAAGTCTCGTCTCATAAACAATCTTTCTAACAGCAATTTAGAATTCCAACAGCATCAACATAATAATTTCATTAAAATACAGTAAAGATTGCAATTTAAACACACAACTTAAAGCTCTATTAGTCAAAAAGTCCTACTACTCCATAGATGAATATATGTGTGATAAAGATTGATAATTACCTGTATATACACAAATACTATGTTAATATTTTAAGTTAATTCTATCTTAGGGTATTTAAGTACATGCATGCTTTACAATTGTATACGCCATGTAACATGTAAATCTGCCATAACCCTAGTGACTTATAAAACATTTTCCCATTTTTTATTTCTATCCATACTCCAAATTCTAATATTTTACCGTACTTAGAGGTTTGACAAATGAGAAGTCTTAGATTAAAACAAAGGATAGTTTACATCGGAATCCTACGTAAACGAAATGACGCAACTGAAAAATTGGTAAAATGGAACCTAACCAATGATTTTCGACAATGCCGTACTAGTTTAGAGAATTAAATACACGTTGTCTGAATGAGGTTAGCATAATTAAAAAATTAACCTTGAGGATTCTTCAGTAAAGTCTTTGGAAAACAAATTGGTTCATTAACTTTTTTTAGAAGTTTAGTTAATAGCGTAAGCATCAAAGAGAACAGAATTTGTAAGTACCTACCATGACATGACGTAATAAGAGTCAGAAAGACAATGCTCACATAATAGGCGATTACATTTCTGTTGTGAATTTACCTGTCTGGATGGAAAACGTGGTTTTAGGGTTCCGTAATGGAAGAGTTCAAACGGGACCCTATTGTGATGCCTACAACGTGTATCCTTCGGCCTAAATGACCTCTAAGAGGCTTCTTCTGTTAAATCTTAATATGAGTTTATAGCATGTAATATATGCGAAACGCAATTTTGATATTCCTGTGCTTCCGTGTTTAGGGTATGGTGTCTTTGCCTGGCTACCATAGCACAGCTATCCTAGTTAGGGACCATTGTGTTGTGTTGGAAGGTACGTGTGTAATTTTGTATATATTTAAATTCTGCTGACGATTGAAAATAATATGACTTTTGTGAACGTTTTTCTATATTACGCGCAACAAATTCTGAAAGATTGCTATCATGTAACTGTCAATTTTGTTGGTGCAATTTTACAATTACGCCTCTTTATTTTATTTATTAGGCACACAAAACAGATATTAGCCGGTACATCATCAAGATAACATTAACTAACATGTAAGATCCAGACTAATCTCCAAAACATGTGTACACAGCATGGTTACAATAATATGAAACTTAGACGAGTTACTTAATTAAACTAACATAACATGCGTTTTATTTATTATTTTACATTAAATGAACGTAATCTGAGAACAAAGAAAAATTGTTACAAACAAATTTTAAGAATAAGAAGAAGGAGGCGACTATTTTTTCGGGCTGATTATACTTTCAGACCTCTGATTATTATTTAAAGAAAAACTAACATGCGTAGCCAAAGTAACCACGAGGTAAATCACGAAAAAGCAGCTACATCGATTGATGTCACTGCATTTGTCTTACAATTCACACGCTATGTTCTCTGAATCAATATGGCCAAAATTGCATCTCATTATATTTCATAAACTCATGCCTATATTCTGAAGGTGCAGCCAGAGGTTTATCACTTGCCACGAACATAACATACCGCGTGCGTTTCGAATTTTCAATTCAATCAAAAAGTGGTTCTTACCACTTTTCAAATGTTGATTCGTGGTAAACAGTTTGCGAAAAAAACTAGACTGCTCCACGACTTGTGTACATATTTTTCACGATGTGGCCTCTAACTTAATTGCATGTGACAATTTAAGTAAATCACGAGTTCGCACCTTGTTTGTGATCAGAGTCACGATCGCCAATTTTCAGCCTGTTTGCACCTCACATTATAATTGTATTTGCAACTCTATGATCTACTCTTTTTATAATATGGCGCTGTGGTGGTTTTTCAGGTTTCGTTATCTCAAACTGAACAAAGCACTTGGTGGTTCATCCCTCTGTCTGTCAAGAGTTCGAGCCATTTTTTCTTAAGAACTTTGAAATTTAAATCAAATACCAATCACGTTCACGTTCGCTTGAATGTGTAAAAGTAAAGGCGCATCGAGGAACAATTCCCACTCAAACGTACCTATTTTGGTTTTTATTTACAAACGACATGCCGCATCGAAATGAAATTTTGCCAACAGTCTTAGAAAACACAAATCGAGTGAAACTCTTAAATTAATACAATTAAAGCCTACAAACATTTTAGTGAACATGTTAAGCTAAGTAAGTAAAATAAATTCACATTTGTCGTCCACTCAAACATACCATGAAACCTATAGGGTAGGTACATTGACCTAGAATCATGCAAAGTAAGAAACATCAGTCAAGAAAATCTAACTTGCAGTGATATTATACTGATGATGTGGCATTAGGATCGCTGAGGAGAGAAAGAAGTGGCGTGGAGGTCGAATACGGGCTGATTGATTGTATCAAAGTAAATCTTAAAGGTGGTATCAAAAATCATAGCACAGGACAAGGGGATTATTACAGGTAGCTATGTATAGTAATAACCATACATACAGCTACCTGTAATAATTACGTTTTACTTCTCTAAAGTATTTAAGATGATCGTATTTTTTATCTAGCCTATATACGTACGTATATAACGTCCTACCGCAGGGCACAGGTTCTGTAAGAAACAGAGAGTATGGGATTAATTAGCACGTGTGCCCGTCCCGAGTTTAAACGAAATGTGGGATGATTAAGGAGGTACGAGTACATCCATTAGATTAAATAATGAATACTAATTAGATTTAAATACTATTTGGATCAGTGTGTTCTGTATTTTTTTCCTTTTCCTGTTAGATATGAAATCAGTTCTCGGTGTATAAAAAGATTGGTTGCCGGTATCTGTTTTGTGGACTGTATTCTCCACTGAGGGCATCTCCTCACATTTAGCTATGTCGGTACCTACAGTCTGGACTGTAGATGTTGTTTGCTAGGTCACTTTAGCCTTCTCTGGTAATCTTCTGATATCAGTTGTCGCGTCAGTATATTTGGATGCCATATCCTTGTACTTTTCTGCTGTAATACGGATGTCCTCTTTTACAGAGTTCATTCCAAGTCGTTCGTGTATTTATTTATTGGTTATGTGGTAATGTGCCATGGTACATTCGCAATACCTGGCAAGATTTTGTTTTGATCATTGATCGTCCTTTTTGCAACAAAAAGACAAACGTTTACACAATTATCAACTGTATTGTTTATGTCCCATCATGTCCCAACAAAACAATGTTTCCCTGCACCTATTATACTCTAGCAAACATCGTGATACAACCTATTTTGTTTGTTTAAGTGTTGATGTCCTGCTTGTCGCGTTAAGATGATAAAAGAGCTGTTTTTCAGTCAACATGTTGATTTTGCGTGTGTGAACGATCATCACATCGTTTATATTAAAATCACGTGAAATATGTACGCTTTGCCAGATACTTATAGGAGTTTTAGTTACCTTTATATAAGTAGTAAATTACGTTTGAATCTCGCCGTTAATATAAAATATATTGTGAAGGTGTTCTTATCTGGAAGAATTTTTTTATAGATTCACTAACTACGAGTAAGCTTCCTTGAAAGATTGATGGCTCAAACCTCTAGAGATGGGTCTTAGGCAGATTCTTAACAAAAGCAAACTTTACATGTAGCTCTAATTGAAGTCGCAATAATTACGATCTGGGATATATAATCTATTATCTCAATCGAATGTATCACGTCATGATTTTTATAAAAATATCGTCTGGTTTATATAAAACGGCTAAATAATTGTATATGCTTATTCTTGTTTTCCACATTTTTATTTAAGCTTTATATCTGGTTTTCATTTACTTATCTACATATGGTAGGTATGGTCTGCCTGGCAAATCAACGGCTTAGGAAATGTTGAGGTTCGAAGTTGCACATATTTTTCATAAATGCATCTTGTTTGTGTACCAATCCTTTCAAAGTACATTATAGAAATTTTCAAGCTTTCTTCTTTAGAAAACGAATATAAATCTTCAACGCGTCACGTAATTACGAGCAAAATATAGGGATCTTAAGCAAGCGTAGCGCAGGCTTAGAGCCACAGAAATGTAAAGAGAAGTGGGCTGGCCATCTCGACCAGCCAGCACCGATTCCTTGGTCGATGTGTCAGGCAGCACATCGACCAAGGAATCGGTAGCAGACTGGGTGGAGTGACCTGACAAACCCAGCGTAGGATGGTCACTGGCTGGCCTGACTACTATCAAGTAACTACCACCAATCTGGCTCAGACAGAGCCAGATTGGTGGTAGTTACTTGATTTTAATGGCCGATAATAGAAAGAAGTGCCGTATCTTAGGGAGGCTTAAATCCGGTTCAGTTGACGAATATGATGTTATTATTAAGGGTATAATTACCTTATCTCCAGTACGTGATCGGCAGCGCGACGTCCTGGAAAGTCTTGGCTGGCATCAGCGGCATCGTGCCGGTTCTCTCGTTACTGGGTATGCTTCTCCTGCCAGAGACGCCCAACTATCTGCTGTCACGAGACAAACAGGAGGGTGCGGAGAAGTCCCTGCACAAGCTGCGAGGTTCGACCTGCAATGTCGATGAAGAGATACAGAAGATGATCTCATTCAAGGAGAAGAACCATGTGGAAAAGTGAGTGTTTCGAAGTTTTCAATGGCCTGAATCGCCTGGTAGACGAAATGTTTCCAATGATTGCACCCACTAGAGCTAACCAACACTACAAATGAAAAAAAAAACATCTTAAAACTTAACACTATTGATATCTTCTATGAGGACCTACATTTATTTTCAGAGCCCAGAGCCTGGGGTCGAGAACCTAGGACTTCAAAAGATTTTTGTTAAAAATTCCCGATCTTAGGGGGAATCGACTAAAGGTTTACACGATTTACACAGTTCACTTTTACAAAAACGTGTTACGTGTATATAAGAAGTTACGCTGCATTGGCGGCGCTAGTTAGAAGAAGAAAAAGAAAGAAGAAAGAAATTTATTACTTATACAACCATCTTACATACTTCTTATAGTACAAACATTATTTTTACAGAACCAAAGAGCCCCTTAAATGTTCTCAAATTATCAAACGCGTCGAAAGGTTGCATTAATATATTTTTTGAAATATTTTCTGCGTTTAAGAGCATTTGCTAACGGTCACTGTGAAGGAAAACATCGTGAGGAAACCTGAGTATCTAAGGTGTTCAAATACGTCAGCGTTTGAAATTGCCAATTCGCAGCACGCGTGGTAATTAAGCCCATAATTTCCTTCTGAGAGAAGGCCTAGTGCCCTACAGTGGGACGTTTATAGGCTACGTAAAAAAAGCATTTGCGTCCTTATGCTCACACATTCTGAAACGTTTTATGACAGCAAAATGCTCGTCACACTATCATTAGGAATATTCATTGCAGGTTGACAACGCCAAGGGAGATAGTGAAGGCTATATTGTCGCCATCCACCCTAAAACCTTTCACGATCCTTGCGGTCTACTTCTTCATCTACCAGTGGTGCGGGGTCAACATCATTACTTTCTACGCCTTGGAGGTGTTTGAGGTAAGTGTTTCTGTCTTTCCTTCTTATTTCTTTCGAAAACGTAACTTTTTGTGGACACCCATATTCTATTTTTATTTTTATAGTCATCACGTTTACATGCTTTTGATGAACTTGTAAGAATTGATGTATTAAGCTTTAACTTAATAAGGATAAGGATGGGTGAGCTACTTGTGAAATGCTTGTTATACGCCGATGATCAAGTTGTGTTCGCATCGTCGGTCGAAGAACTGCAGACACAAGTCACGGTAATGGATGAGGCATTTAAAAGGAAAGGTATGAACAATAATGTGAGTAAGACGAAAGTACTGGTCTTTGAAAAAGATGATGAAATGACTGAGTGCAAGATAACGGTTAGAGGCGAAAGAGTGGAACATGTAAAAGAATTTGTCTATTTGGTGAGCCTGTTTACGAGGGATGGAAAATGTGAAGGTGATATAGAAAGAAGAGTAAAAGCGGGAAATTGTGTAAAGATGGCCTTACACTCCATTAAGTAGGTACAGCCAAAACGTCTCCAAAAGAGCTAGATTGGCTATTCATAATGGTGTGCTGGTCGCAACGCTTATGTATGGTAGCGAGACTTGGGTGTGGCAAAAGAAGCAAGAAAGTAGAATTAATGCAGTAGAAATGAGGTCCTCGAGAAGTATGTGTAGTGTTACTTTGAATGACAGGATACGCAATAGTCTGATTAGAGAACGTTGTGGACTGAAAAAGGATATAGTGACTAGAATTGAGAAGAAAGGAATGTTGCGTTGGTTTGGACATGTGGAGAGGATGAAGGAAGAAAGATTGACGAAACAAATATATGTTGCGAATGTGAGTGGAAGGGCTGTTAAGGGTCGTCCCAGGCGGACATGCATCGACCAAATAGGGGATGTATTAGCAAAAGGAAAGATGAAAAGTACCCGGAACCGGCGTGCATGCAACGACTTATGAACGTTGATGAAGCGAAGGTGATCTGTCAGGATCGTGGCAAGTGGCAGTCCCTGGTCTCTGCCTACCCCTCTGGGATAAAGGCGTGAGGTTATGTATGTATGTATGTATGTATGTATGTATGTATGTATGTATGTATGTATGTATGTATGTATGTATGTATGTATGTATGTATGTATGTATGTATGTATGTATGTATGTATGTATGTATGTATGTATGTATGTATGTATGTATGTATGTATGTATGTATGTATGTATGTATGTATGTATGTATGTATGTATGTAAGCTTTAACTTTATACACACAAGTGTGTTTAAAACTTACAAAGTGCTTGTACCATATGCAGAAGAAAACTCGTCCATCTGACACAAATAGAAAAGTGCTTTTGACAAAAGATACTCAACAGAAAACTGCTCTTTTTTTCTAGGCATCTGGATCGACGTTAAACAAGAATATGTCCATCATAATCTTGGGTATCATCCGATTGATCTTCACAGTCATTGGCTGCGTGTTATGCAGGAGGTGTGGAAGGAGGCCGCTCACTTTTATTTCTGGTAAGAAGTCACCTTTATTTACAAAATCAGTCCGCATCTAGCATAGCATCAGGCAACGGCTTTCAATGTCAACTGATCTTGTTACGAAATCTCAACTGAAGTTGGGTACAGACTAACCTATAATAGCGAATGAACGAAAGTTAACGAATCAGCGTAGACGTCACAGCGAAAGCCAACAATTGACCAAGTTCATTTACCATTCTTTAGGTCAGTGAAGCGAACCAAAACGCGGACTTTGGTTCGATTGTCGAGTGTGATGTGTATATTTAACATTAGTTAAGTTGGTCCATAGCAGGGCAGGATAAGATGCACATACACAAACCTAAGTTCACGAAAGAAGAGAGACCAGGGTTTACCACCAGCCATGATCCATGACTATAATACGTACAATGATAATATAGTTGTTTATTTGATTACATAATTATCACACGAAACTTTCCCTAAGGTTTAAAGCAGAATTAGAAATATGTTACTTATGACCCGTAATCTGAGTCTTCAGAATAAGTACCTGTACCTAGCAGTAAGTCGCAGTATGCTGCTTGTTTATCGTGTTTATTCATATTTATCAAATATTTCCACCTGGTAGCTTAAAGTATCTGAACTTGGTATACTTATATTACAGACCCTTTCTTGCACTATTGATTCTTAACACAGCTCAAGAGGATCTAATTATTTTGTTGTTACCAATTCTACTAATACCTGTTTTATAATTTCAGGCTTAGGCTGCGGGATCACTATGATAACGTTGAGCGTCTATATGTATTTCCTCCAACAATGGAAAGCGAACCACATAGAGCCTGTTCACACGTGGATCCCCGTCGCTTCCATCTTCCTCTTCATAATGGCTTGCACTATGGGCTACCTGATAGTGCCTTGGGTCATGATCGGCGAGGTTTATCCTACGCAGGTGTGTGGTTGAGAAATATCCATTCTGGCATTCATCAACTATGTTTATAGTCGTTGAACAAAACTTTCGTAACATTATTGGATTAATTCCGGATTCACTTACTTGATTTTTTGTTGGAAGAGTCCAATCAGATTGTATGTCGGAAGAGCTCCCAGCCGGGGTTCGATCCCGGAACCTCTCGCAGGGTAGGCAGATGCGCTACCGCTGCGCCACAGAGGTCATCAAAGTTAGAAGTAAAAAACCATAAATTTTAAAAAAGATATATTGCTGCAGTCAAATAAATATATGAAATCGTTCACATGTTTCACATAGGATTTACAGTAATTGTAACAGATGCTTAAGGACAATATGCCAGAGCCTACCTTTTAAGATGTAAACACTAACCTATTCTTTAGATCTTTCGTCTTCATATCTTCCCCCTAAGTCAACATAACCTACGCCTATGTCATTATATATTTCGCCGAAATCATCATATAATTCACCCATGTCATCATATATTTTTACTTAAGTCATCTTATCATTCACCTAAGTCATCGTACCTACGACTTACTTATGATACCCTTCGCTTAAGTCACCATATTTTTCGTCTAATCTATCGTAACCTTCGCCAGGTCCGAGGTATAGCTGGAGGCATGACAACGTGTGCGGCGCATTTGTCCGTCTTCTCCGTGGTCAAGTCGTTCCCCTCGGTCAGGCATTCGCTCAATGACTACGGAGCCTTTGCCCTGTACGGCAGCATGTCTTTAGTTGGTGAGTATAGAGTAACTTAGAGGCCTATTTGTCCGTACCGAATCCTATCCGAATCCTGACATTTGCGACTGCGAATTTAACACACGACTGAAATCGTGCAGGATTCTAAGCTGACTCTTATACACAGCCATACAGTTATTTGCATCCAAAATATTAAAGGTTTCTAAACATTTTATTGTCGATTCCTCACAAAAATTCAGATAAATCCATGCTAAAATAAAAAATGTTATGACTTCATCGGGGTTTGCTTAGTAGGTAATCAGGTACAGGGCGAACCGAATCCTTAGGGACGTTTAATATTTTCTATTTCATTTAGAGAGCAATTTACCTTTTTTTTCTGAGAAATTAACAGTATAGTAAGTAATGTGACAAGGTTATTATTTTGGGTGTGTAGATACTCAAAACGAAGTGAGGCCATAATAACATTACCTACCTATCTAATATGGAATACTAGTGGCTTTCTAAGGACTTTCATTTATTTTGGTTTAAGCTATTCTGTCCATGCTCAGATAGACACTACTTGAATCAAAACCTCATTTCTGTTTCCAGGTACGATATTATTCTACATATTCCTGCCTGAAACCAAAGGCAGGTCTCTACAGGAGATCGAAGACTACTTTTGTGGGAGAACCAAGTCTCTCAAAAAGAAAGACGTCCAGGCAGAGCTATCGTGAAGATGACCTGAAATATTATAAGAGTATATTGACGTTGATACATTTTAGACTCTGAAAGATTCTGATTCTGAGGTAAACTCAATGAGTTTTTAATAAGAGCATACACTTTTAAAAGGCCATTTATCTCTAGTGTCTGAAAGTATAATTAATCGTTGATAAAACTTTCAGAATGAATCTAATAGGTATATTTTAAAGGTTACCGGTACTTTCTACAGTACCAGCTCCAGTGTTCAAGAGATTTGTATGTGTAAATGAGTGCCTTTTCAAAATAGCCTTTATTAATATTAAAATACTTGTGAGTACTGGACCTCAATCATTATTGTCCATCAACTAGATATTTACGTTCTTAAAGAGTTTTTATTGATGAAGTCATGACAAAAAACAAAGGTGTGTTCCTTTTACTTCAAGCAAAAAGAAAACAGAACAGATAAAGTTATCGGTCATATTCAGTATTTCGGTGCTAAGGATACATAACAAAATACACAAATGTAACGTAGTGATTATGTACCTAGAGATACATTTATTTACAAGAGTATTAAAGTTGTTTATGAGTGTAGAAATTAGAGGAATGTAGAATGATTGTTTTGGTGATGTATGTAATTTAACGTAAACTAATAAACATATATATCTTCATTATGCTTACTTCACTAGGATTTGCTTATTTCCCGCCGCGATTCAAATGGAATACATTTTAGGTTGTATTAGACAGAGAACCCGGCAATGGATGTTTAATATTTGTGAAATAATCATACACAAGTGACCAAGTGAGGTTTTCCAATAATTAGGGCCACTTGTATCAATTTCTATTTTGTTGCGTAAGGTTATGGCTGGCATTTAATCAAAGATCTTCATACAAAATTCAATTTGATCATTAAAATGTGAAAATTACTAAGGTAAATTCCGCCAAAAATCCCACAAGCACCATGCGGTTAGTTAATGCACCGCCCTCCCTCCCACTTTTTCAAGCAGAAGCAAGACGCGAACACACATAATTATGGATTTCCGCAAAGTAGGTTACGCCTGATTCCATACAATATTTGAATAGCCATTTCAAATATTATATGGAACATTGCAAGTGACCTCCAGGATTTGGTGCAGGTCGGCCCTAGTTTATTGACACAGTGTGCGATTTACTGCACGAAAAACATTATTTGTTGCTTGAAGGAATCTTATAATATAGTCGCAGCTAAGAGTACCTACCGCAGCCTTTTTCTGAAACCGGTATCGTTTCCACCTGAGATTTTCGCACTTAGACGCATAGTTGGACCGTTGAGTAGCAATTGCTGAGCTGGCTATCAACACTTCAGACACTAGGGTTTCCTCACGATGTTTTCCTTCACTTAGCGAGTGTTATCGCTGCCATAACATGACTTCGAAAACAAAGTCATTTATACATGCCGGAGTTTGAACCTGGCATCCATAGTCTGATCGGCAGCTTTAGAATTAGTACTTCTCTTATCGACTTGAGATGCTCACGCGGTTTGTCTAATAAATAATCGCAAATAGACACGTTTAATCTTCTATATTATAAAAAGAATTGCTAAATGTGTTGGTAAGCTCAAATCTCGAGAGCAGCTGAACCGATTGAGCTAATTCTTTTTTTAGAACATTCTTTGAAGTACGAGGATGGTTGTTAAGGAGAGAAAAATAAAGAATCGACTGTTAGGCGGTACGAAGTTCACTGGGTCAGCTAGTCTATAATATAAAAATGAATCGCTGAATGTGTTGGTTAGCGCAAATCTCGAGAGCAGCCGAACCGATTTCGCTAATTCTATTTTTAGAATATTCCTTGAAGTACAAAGATAGTTTTTACGGAGAGAAAAATAAAAAAAAATTAAAGAATCTACTGTATAGGCTGTACGAAGTTCGCTGGGTCAGCTAGTATGTAATAAAACCTTTGGTTTTGAATTTCCCGCTACGTTACACGATCGCAAATGTCATTGACTTGAATCCAAACTATAATAGGATAAATGCCTTATAGATGTGTAATCAATTAGTGTGCCATTACAAGTGCCAGTCCATATATTATCATTAGAAATGTAAATCGTTATACTGTTCGTTATAAAGTGTTTAAGGGCTGATTTTTCATTAGTCAAATAACTTTTATCTGCGGAATAAAAATGGCGGTTTGAAATAATTTTCATACATAAGCTGTCAAACCGCCATTTTTATTCCTCAGATAAAAGTTAGATAACTAATGAAAAATCAGCCTAAGTCTTACCTATATACATAGTGATTATTTGAATAAGTATATTATAAAATAGGTTAATGATTTATAGGAAATCTACTCAATATATGAATAGATATACTCGCTAATACCAAAACCTATTGGTTTCGGAATCTACGAGAGCATTTTGTGATAGTTTCAGGAGTACATAATTTATGTTGAAGTCTATATTTTTGTTGAGATGTTTTACTGAAATATGAGTAAATAGTTTATAAAAATCGAGAATCGTTGTTTAATTTAAAAAAATATACTCATCATACTTATAAAAATAGCGTATTAGATTTTTATATTATTTGAGGATCTAAAGTGTGTAATCCAATTCTGAAATTTTATTGGGTTGAGTTTTTTTGTATCTGAAAATTCTCCGTCGGGCCGTAAATCGACAGAGAAGTCTTAAACACATTCTAAGTATCGGAATTTTCACTCTAAAACCGTTTTTCTGCCACCTTCACAGGTTTCATTACAATAGTGATGTTTTTCGTTTTTTTCGCGATTAGATCTTATCGTGTTACTAACAGTTTACTATGGTAAGTTTAATAGCGAATTGCTGTTTGAGACTTCAAACAACATGAGCTGCAAATTTACAGGACTTGTAATACTTTTTATTGGATTATTTTGGAGTTTAGAAAGTAGAAATAACGTTTACTTTGGGATCGAGAAAAATCACGGTAAGTTGAGGCACTACAGATTTAGATAAGTTATCAATCCTTCTGCTATCTCACCTATGGTCTCAGTAACAATAAACTGAAGGGAGGTATTTAATACAGGGTGTAAAAAAGTTTTTATATACATACGAAAATTCTAGTCGCCAATATAGATAAATTTCGCCATAGGGAAAACTCCAAAATCGCAAGGAATCAATTATTGCTGGCCTGTGTGCAGTAAAAATATGTACAGTATAATGTTTTATATTTTGTTGAAGATTTCCCCGTAGAAAAAGTTATCGTATTGACGTGTGGTAGAATGCCTAATTTGTGGCTGTGTTTTGAGGTGTACGAGGTACGAGGCCCTATATAAATTAAGAGATAATTCAAGCTAATTGATCGTAATATTAGCATAGTTTATTTAACTTCGAAGTTCTTTAGTCGTACATTTATTTGTGAATGTGTAGAAGTACTACCACTCGCTTTGTGAAGGAAAACATTGTAAAGAAACCTGTGTGACCTTAGCGCTTGAAATTGCTAGTCCGCGGTGGGCACGCCTGGTGAGAGAACGCATGTGTATATGCAGTTTATTGTTGAAACAATTAGTCATTCATGCATGATATGAAAAGAGTAAATCTAAATTAATCATTTTATATTTAAATTCGTAGTTCTTATAAAATATTAAATTTACGAGTACCACATCTTTGCATAGATAAGTAGAAATGAACTAGTAATTATTGATAAGCTGATGTTCACTTTGTCTGATCGCCCATCCTACACTTAGAGGTCATGTAGATGCCCACAATGAGTCCAAACAGGCCGATGGCAGATCCAAAGATCTCTATAATAAGAATCTTGACGAACAACACTGGATTGGCTGCGTCAGCCAACGCAGCACCAGACCCCACAACCCCAACACATATACCGCAAAACAGGTTCACCATTCCCACAGCCAATCCTGCACCGTACATAGTGTACCCAGCGAACCAGTTCATGTGGAGGATCGAGTACCACCTTATAGGCATAGTGAACTTCTCAATTATGCCAGCAAGAATTATGGCAGTGATCAGTCCGTAGACCGCGACGGCTTCGCAAAAGATCACGGAGATGAGGTTCTTCGTCTTGATCCTAGGAGCGTGGACCCCACCACCGACTATGGTCACCCCGACAGTGTAGATCCCCGTCGCTGCTCCTACCACAGAGAGTGTCACAGCCAAGGCGCATCCGTAGCAAGCCCACATGTAGGGGGAACTTAAGGCCAAGAACCAGCCTACACTTATGTTCTCACCCTTTCCCTTGAACATGTAAAAAAACACGAAGAGGGGACAGAACAGCAGCAGTACTCCCGTCACTGTGATGGTTGCGAGAGCAGTGAATGATACCATTTTCATCTTGGCGGCGGTGTTGTGGCGTTTCGCTTTATTGTCAGTTTCAAAGGTTTATTCCTCACTGTAAACAGTAAACATTTGAGATTTCAAACTGTTGACATAGAATTCTGAGCATTTGAACAAATTTCTATTGTGCATTTGTACTGTATGTTCTGTGGGCACACGCGCGGCACACAGATTAAAAACGACACAACTGCGTCTTCAATCTCAAAAGTTTTTGTCACTTTTTCACTTTTTATACCTCCTCTTTCGGAACTTTTGGAGTCTGACCAAGAACAAAGCATCGAAAGTAGCTTTTTACAGTATAGTTAGCGATTATAGATATTTGTAGCAGTCACCATGTCTTATTTATTAGATGTGTGGAGATTGCTGCATTATTTATCAGTTTCACAGAAAATTATAGACATGTTATGAGTATTTTCAATAACCTAACATACTTTCTGATACAAGCATACTCTCAGATATTTCGGCGTCATCAAAATTATCGCGGTACACGCTAAGTCAGTTCTATGGTAAAGATCAGGTGGTGGAGGTCTAGAATGAAATAGGAGATAAGAGAGCGTGACAGGAAATAGGTTTTAAAACATATATGATATAAATAATTAGGTGTAAAAATTAAACAGGTATTTTATTCAGGCCAGCACGTACGCTACAAGGACGGATTGGAATTCAGTTCGGTCTCCCGCTCGACTCTTTTGAAGATACTGGCTGTTTTTGAGGAGAATATCAACCTGCAGCTAAACGGGAAGAAACTCAAGCCAGTACTCACTGCCGTCTTTGCTAACAATAAATACACGAAGCCTTATATCTATCCAAAATTCATCAGGAAAGCAAATCCATAGTTCTGGTAAGTCTAAAGGATGGAAATATTTTTGAAGATTCGAAATCATTACCTACACATTTTTCTATAGGTGGCGCTAGTACCCTGAATAATCACAACTTCTTCGTATTGTACACGAAGAGAGAAAATATGCTTTTTGTCTATACTCCACTTTCACAGACGTATTCTGTCAAAACATGTATCAAAAGGTTTAGGATTGGTTATTAAAATTCCCAAGATCATCTTCGAACATTGTGTGAGAAATGCGGAAAGATTCTGCGGACAAATTGGCGGCGCCGACGCAATCATCCGAGGCTGTGCAGCCATCGGGATCAACAAGCATGCCACCCCCTTCTTCATCAAATCGTGCCAGTTCTTCTGGACAGCTGAGGAATCTTATCCTTGAACCTTTTCAAAACAATCCTGGCGACGATAATTTTTCACTCACTTATCCTGACCCGCCATTCCTTAGCAAAACATCGTTCTTACAACTCGGCTATGGCATATGGGTGAACTTGGGTCTTGTGATAGTGGGGATGGCATTTGGTTACTCATCCGTGGCCATACCAATGCTGCAAGTAGATCAAACGCTTAACATGACAGAAACTGAGATTTCTTGGTTTGGTTTGTAACCTTTTTTACATTCAAAAAACATCTTATCCTTCTCAGTCCTGTGCGCCTTGATTATGTAACTTTCACGTATACGAAATCGGAATGTTTAATTAAGTAATATGTAAAGTATCACACATAATGGATATCACATTTCAGTGGATCTGATTCATGATTGTGATATTGAGTCACATATTTGTACGACCAAGTCCAGTAGATATTTTGTTTTTTGCACACAGGTGCATACTTGAAAAGCAACATAATGAATGAAAGAAAACACATTTATTACAGCAACAGTTACACAAAACATTAGAAATAATGACTATTTAATACATGGAGACACCACAAAACAAAGTGCTTAACGAAACATTTACAAACAATGGTCACGCTGTGTCTCTGCTGCTGCGATAGGCAGATGACTCAGCAT
The DNA here is from genome assembly GCA_934045075.1 of Yponomeuta sedellus. NCBI lineage: Eukaryota > Metazoa > Arthropoda > Insecta > Lepidoptera > Yponomeutidae > Yponomeuta > Yponomeuta sedellus. The sequence continues at coordinate 5,202,172 of OW203726.1, read as the reverse complement.
ACTCCGAGGGTATTAATTCCTCGGCACTGATTTTCAGTCAGCGCCTGTCCCATGAGGGTTCCACGCGCGGCACGTCATTATATTACAATATTATTTCATACCTAAATATAAGTAAAAAAACGAACACATACATCGATAATAAATATATTTTAACACTACATAAAGAAAATCAGAGGAAACAAAAATTGTTGAGAAATTGGGAAGATCCAATACACGTTGCAATCTAGAACATGATCTAGTGTCATATTGATCGGGACACTGAGTTTGTGCCGAGTGGGTCTCTCCACCGTCGCTTTTTCTCGTCTTAACATAACGAAATGGTTACCTTGCCATTAGTTACCTTGGTGTATAACTATTGCTAGACATCACCTAGTTCAGTCGATCTCATAAATCGGTATCAAACATATTTAAATTTCCATTCCTTTTCCAACCTGGGAGGATTGGAAAGTGAATTGTCGTCTACTAAGATATTAAAGACTATCCACAATGCGAAGGGCTGGCAACCTGCGCAATAAACTAATATAAGTATCTTAATACTTTTAAGTTTGGAGACCACAATAGTAGCGCAATAAAGCCGCTATTTAAAGATTATTTTAGTTGAATAAAGTGCCGCCAGCACGTCACCTGTATATAGACTTTTTCTTTATTTCAGCCAGCATATTAACTCTATCATCGCCTGTAGGCTGCGTTCTATCGGGATACGTGTGTGATAAGCTTGGCAGACGCACGTCTTTGATAGTTGCCGAAGTGCCAATGGCGGCTGGGTGGCTCTTCACTGCCGTGTCCTGGACTCCAATTAATTTGATTATAGGTGAAACTGACTTTTTTCTACGTTGAGCTTGGTTCTTGCTAGGTTATTCATTAGCAACTTGGTCAATGCGCGGTTAACATTGTCTATTATCATATCAATCCGTCATCAACCGACCTCATAATTTTATTTCTTTCTGATCAGGTAAATGGTATAACGAATGTGCATTGAGATTGATAAATACTCATGGTTAGCTGTCGATTGGGTTGCAGGAATATGAATTATCTTACAATAAAGAATGTTCAGAAAGAATGTACGTTCTTGAAGTCATATTTGACCCGAACTATTTTTGTCTCCAATTTTCCTATACGTCGAACCGTTCTTACAAAAATATACTTTTATTCACTTGGCCGTTTTCAACCACAACGTTAGTTGGCCTGCCTTGTTGTATTTTGTAGGTCGTGCTCTAACTGGTGTGGGTCTCGGCATGACCATGCCGCCATCACGAGTTTACACCAGTGAAATATCTCTACCAAATATGCGCGGAGCGATCGGGACATTTCTCAATCTGGCCATGGCAATAGGAATTGTCGTTCAAGTAAGCTGCAACAGTAATAATTGTCAGGTATACGATAACCCTCTTAACGCTCTGAGTAGCTACGAGGAACGTTTCTGTATCGGACACAAGAAGGATTTTATTGTTTTCGTTAAAGTTATGTTGATGGTGACTAAGTTCAATTTGGTCTACCCACTTCCCGTTGTCCGGTTCTCGGCCGCAATTCTGTTACTAGTTCATTCCTCATCTTATCTTTATCTTTCCTACTGGTAACTATTGTCAACTTTGCTGTTATTTATTTATACATTCAAGTGCGTTTACTAGAGCTGTAAAAGCAAAGGGCTACATACAAGCCACATCATGTATACGAACATTTTTAAGATAGCAATATAAGATATTGCATCTAAAACCCAAAATCTATAAAACCTACAAAGTTTCTATTTCCTGTCTAACATTTTTAGTCTAATTCTATATTATCTATCCAACAGGCAGTTCTCGGCATGTACATGACATGGCGTGTCCTCTGCTACATAAGCTTTGGGGCCAGTACATCTATCTTCTTATCAAACTTTTTGCTTCCTGAGACCCCCTACTTTTTGCTCATGACTGACACAGAAGAGAAGGCGCGCAAACACCTGCAGAAATTTCGTTCAGCCAAACATAACATTGACGCTGAGATGAGGGACTTAATCAGTTTCAAGAGATCCAACAACATACGCAAGTATATACCTATAGATTCCTTTAGTAAACAGAAATTTGGGCTGGTTTAATCAGACACTAGAGTTAGATACGTTTTAAGTCCAGAATAGAGATTTCTGATACAGCCAAAGTGAATGTTCTGTCACGTTTTTAAGCTCAGTACCCTGTCAGGAACTAGAGATAAATCTGTTGCTAAGTTTAAATGCAGCTCTTAAGATTGATGGTGTGATTTACAAATACACAAATTCTCTAAAACACTCCTCAAAGGCGATTCAAATTATCGGTGCATTTGCCTTTCCTTTTACTACAGACTATTTGAACGGCATCTGAGAAGTGTTTCATGTTTTCATGAAACACTTCTGGTTTTTGAGTTTGTAAAAATATTACCGCTTGTTTATATTGCAAGCCAGCCTTATGCACTCATATCCCAGTATATTTTCCACTCATAGTAGTGTACTAAGTTCGTTGCTTTTCTAGGTTAACATTTAAAGAGAAGACGAAATTGTTGATGAAACCGGCGAGCTGCATTCCATTTTGGATTATGAATGGCTATGCTGCATTAGTGCAGTTGTCTGGTGTCACCGTGCTGGCGTTCTGGACGGTTGTCATACTAGATGTGAGTTAAACATAGTACATAACACACTTCTCTATCGTGCGTCTCCAGTTTAATTAGTAATATAATTCTCTTAAAAGTATCTTTTAAGGAACTTGTTTAATATGATAAATGGTGATAAAATATTATCACCATTTATGATATTAAACCGTATTCTTTGTAGTATAATATTACCTAGGCATTAAAGTTGCCTACAAATGCATAAATATTAAAAACTAGCTGACCCAGCGAACTTCGTACCGCCTAATAGTAGATTCTTTAATTTTTTCTCTCCGTAAGAACCATTCTCGTACTTCAAGGAATATTCTAAAAAAAGAATTTGCTAAATCGGTTCAGCTGCTTTCGAGATCTGCGCTTACCAAAAGCAGCGATTCATTTTTGTATTATAGACTAGCTGACCCAGCGAACTTCGTAGGTACCGCCTAACAGTCGATTCTTTTTTTTTCTCTCCGTAAGAGCTATCCTCGTACTTCAAGGAATATTCCAAAAAAAGAATTACCGGAATCGGTTCAGCTGCTCTCGAGATTTGCGCTTACCAACACATTCGGCGATTCATTTTTATATTATAGATAACGTGCTTTGTCGGTCATTGGTACTTATAGCGAAAGCTCCATCCCTAAATCAAATGACCCCTGGTCTTCCTCAAAACATACTACCTTTTATGATTCATGTTCAGAAATATCTTTGTTCTGTTTTTTCGAAAACATGTACTTAATTAATGCTATCTAATTCGTGTTACCACGTCGTTATGAAATATATATTTTGATCAATTTTTTGTGTTTACAACCCGTCTTTATATTTTTTAGCACGCCAAATCCAGTATAGACCCCAAGTTTGGAAACACCCTTGTGGCTATATTCAGGTTCTTTGGCTCCATGCTGAGCTGCATCGTGACATACTCCTGTCGACGGCGGACTCTCACTTTTGTGTCAGGTGGGTACTTACTGTATCATCATCCCCTACCCCTTTGCACAAATATTCGACGACGTTACTGACTAATCTGAATCGCTCAAAGCCCTGGCTGCCTGAGTCATCTTAAACGATCAGGAAGGGTTAGCAACATACGGCGCGTTCTGTGCATGGATGAGTGACCGTCTATGACTAACGCTAATGGCATATTTCCGAGCGGTTCCGTGCTTCGCAAAGTACGTTAAGCAGTTGGTGATGACTTAGGCCAAGTCAGAGGCCTTCACACTGGAGGTCTGCACGGCTTGGGCGCAGGAGAGAGCGACGCTGCAACAGGCGGTAGGCTGCAACATCTCGTTGCCAGCCCTAATAGGCGCAATGCTACAGGGAGAGTCCTCGTGGCAGGCAGTGGTGTCCTTCTGCGAAAACGTCATTTTGCGGAAGGAGGCGGCGGAGAGGCTGAGAGAAGACGACCCTTCGTCTCAGCCGATCCGTCGCAGGAGGACGGGACGGAGAAGGAGAGCGTATGCTCACCTCCTTCCGGCCCCGTGAGGAAATAGCGGATTGGGTTATCCGGCCTCACGAAGCGGAGCGGAGTGCTACGTGTTTCTAGCATTCCGCTCATACCTGGAGGATAATGGGCAATGGAGGGTTCCACCAGGACTGACGCTGATGGAGTTGCGGAAGATTGCGAGGGCGTTCCCGCGACTCCATCGTACGGCGTGAGAATGAACACCATGGGGTTTTAGCCGGTAAGAGTCCGGCATAACCCTGTCGCCATCCCCAGCGACAGGGTATCCATGAGGATTTCCCCGTGAAAAAAAAAAAAAGTCAGAGGCCTTAGGGCGCGCGGCTTGAAAACTTCTAACAGTAAGACCAGCCACTAGTTTTGCAAGCCTCCACCAATCCGGACTTGGCCCCCGTGGTGGAGTACGGCCTTACCTTTCTCATGGAAGAGACCCGTGCCCCTCGGTGGGGGCATAATGGGTTGATTATGACTGACCTTAATTTATTGGAGCTTAAAACAATCTGAGCAAATTATTTTTATAACAATATAAACACAATAGATATGGTCTCATGATCACATCGTTTAAGACAATGTTAACAAACCAATGTGACGACGATACTCTAAAATGATAGCATCACATTTTTATCCACAATTAAGTAATTTTCTTTGGAAAAATATTCAAATTAATTTCAGAACAGTAGACGCACACGGACTGTATACTCGTGGGCAGATATACTTTCTTTTGCATATTTGTTTATCATGAATTACATTACAGGTATCGGAGTGAGTATTACATTCCTGGTCATGGCCATCAACTCCATGGTAACGGACAAGCCGTCGCTTCTGCCACAGATCTGCGTGATGGCCTGTGTTGTGTTCGCTTGCGTAGGATATTACTCTATGCCTCTCCTGATGATGTCTGAACTCTACCCGTTACAGGTACGTTGGTCCTTAAGCGTACCTTAAGATACATTATAAGGCTAATCTGAGTAGAACTGCGTCACTTGGGTCTCACCGTTCTAATCGTATTATAAAAAAATACAAATTAACAATAGATTACATAATAATACGAGGATGAGAGATAAGACGATATCGAATTAAACATTTTCCTTAAGGATCGGTTTCATAATTATGTTCGCCTAGATGAGAAAACATATTTTGGTAGAACACTTGATACAGCAGCGCTTTTAGTCAAGCCGATGTGATAAATTACTTCGGTCCCTCCAATTAAAGTGAGCTCGTTGACTTTCTTCAATCTTCGTCTTGCAGAAGAGAGCGATCAGATTCATTTATAAGATATGCAGTAGAGATTCATTAACAGATTTCTTTAAAGAAACCAACTAACATCCTGTCAGTTGCCAGTCGGTAAGTATATCTATGAAAACATTATATACGGGTTAGTGCATTAATAAAAAATAATATAACATTATATACGTCAGGAAAAATATCAGTAACTTTAAGGTATTACGGTTAAAGGTAACTTTAGGATTATTTACATTGTGTTGGCTACCTAAAGTCGTAGCAAAATAAATAATTGAAGAAAACATAAACATTCGTTCCCAAAATTTAGGCTGGCAAAGGTTAAAAACATCCTTCATGAGGCATTGCATAAGATTCTATAATAAAATCCCTGAAGATATATTAAGCTTGTCTGAAACGCGGTTCAAAAAATGTGTTAAGTATACTTTGTTCCCAAAGGGCTACTAAATTATTGTCATTTAAATAATCCTTTATGTTAATAAAGGATTATTTAAATGACAATGATCCCTGGAATTAAAGCCAGTACAATGTATGAGTTGAGTTCTACGTTCTATAATAAATATGAAAACTCTGTTAATTAAGGACTTTGAAATTTATTGAATTTGAATTTAGGAGTTTTTTTGTCCATTTTTCTCCAAAATTATCAAGATTTTGAAATGAACTCCTAGTTTGAGTTGTAACGTTCATTAAGCCGCAGTTTCTGCGCTATTTTGAATAAACCTTTTCATTTCATTTCATTTCGGAGCGCAGTGCCCATACGGGAAGATGTATATCAGATCAGGCAAAAGTGGACGCAATGCTACTTATGTATGTCGACCTATTATATCCACCAGTCTCAAGGAGTTTCATCACTGAGAGACTAATACTGATTTCAGTTATTGCATTCTGATAATGTTCGTCCTTGTTTGTTACCAGGTTCGCGGCATCCTCGGTGGCCTGTCTGTTTCTTTCATGAACCTGGCCATATTTGGAGCCAACATGGCCTTCTCGCCGATGTTGGTGAACTGGGGGTTTGAGTGGACTATGATTCAGTACGCTGTCTGGTCTTTGATAGGTGATTCATTGATTCATAACCGGAGTACTGGGAAACCATGGAAGTTGAGAGTGGGATAAATGGCAGTAAAATCGACCCTCAATCAGCCCGGCCTTGGCCCCCGTGGTGGAGTATGGCCTAACCTTGCAGCGATGCAGGAAGAGACTCATGCCCCAGCAGTGGGGACATACAAGGGTTGATATCGAAGTCAATTGGTCAAATAATTTTTTTGCAATTGTAGTTCGACTAACTGCTCAGTTTGGGGAGTCGCCAATAGTTAAAAGACCATCACGCATTCGATAGGTACTCGTTTAGCTCCCCGTTTGCATAGTTATCTTGTTGAGTATGTAAAGCGCATTACTGTTAGGTACTTACATTTTCACAATTTTGTTTTTAAAAAACCTCTATTTAGAGGCTAAAAATTCCACCCATTGCAGGGTGAATTTTCCGGAACTAAAAATTGCGTGGCACCAATGAAATTGGTAATAAAAAAGAAAGTGTTAATGTTCTCACATTTTTTTAAGGTTAGATGATATGGTAATCTATGTGTAGCACTAAACATTTTGTTAATAAGAATAATGTATACTCCAAAAAAATTTATTAAATCCCGAAATCTTTCATTGCCATGTTTGTCCGCACGTCACCTTGTTGTGTATTATTCTTCATTGATAAACATCTATTAGTTCTTTGTACTAAAAACTAATTTTATTTGATACATTAATAGTCAAAGTATTGTTACGAAATACATTTATTGAAATTTTTACACAGTACAACGAATGGTTAATAAAAATGTATCTGTCCCAGAACTACCGTTAATCGCCGTGTCCTAATCATGTTTAAGTATATTGTTTTACCTAACGACTTGTTTCCCATCCCTGGTGCGCGAAACGTTTGTGTTTAATGCCGCCTAAGTGCTCGTCACAGAAGGACGTACGCACGTGCCTGCGTTTTCGCGATATTCGTTAAGACAATATTTTTTTTTGTTGCTGGACATTTTTTCTTTCATTGCCGTGGATAGGTATAACTTCTATTTAAATTAAGATTGTCATCTTAAGTAAACATTCGATAGAACGCTATTTCTCTTATGATTATTTGTCAAGTGTTTACTTTGTCGAATGGTTAATAGATTTTTTGTTATTTCTATTTATTGCCTCGATTTTCATCACCGTGTTTTCATTGCTGTGGTTTCCGTGGGCAAAATTTGCTATGGCAATGAAAAAAAAAGACACATCAATGAAAGAAAATTAATTGCCATGCTTTATAAAACAAATTTTTTTCATTGCCGTGGCCAAGTATTTCATTTCCGTGACTTTTGTTTTCATCGCCATGTTATGATTAGGTAAATAAAATGTATTTTATCATTTTTTGGTAACATTTAGTACTTTATCAATCGTATAATACACCCTCAAAAACGAACGCACCAGCACATACTGCAGTCTGATTTTAATAATGGATTATTTATTTTTAAGATGCCAAGATGCCCAAACCATAATTATCTGAGAAGGAGAGAAAGGAGAGAAAAAGATTGGCTGAAAAAAAGACGTCAAAAATTAAAAAACGACCCATATCTGGGTTTGCGTTTCCCTCTCGGAGAAATAAAATATATTTTCATTTCCGTGGGTTGATTCTGTCATTCCTATGGCACAGTTATTTCATTGCCGTGGACGCTTGTTTCATTGCCGTGCACTCATGTTTCATCGCCGTGGCACGAAATTTTTAGACCAGTTTATCTTGCTAGTTTTTTAAGTTATCATATTGATACTAAGCAAGAGTACATACATTATCAAAAACAACAATAAAAGAGTTTTGTTTTGTAAAAAAACCTTAAGATAAAAAAGTACATGGAAATGAAGATTTTATAAGACCTGTTGAAATTCACTCTGCAGTTAGGTTTTCACATCGGAATGATATAATGATATCGCTGTACCCACATGATTATACTCTTTTTAATGCACTAACCCGTGCTAAGGACATTGAGTGGAATTTTTAGCGTCTAAATAGGTTTTTTTAAATTGTCCTTAGAACGGGTTAGTACATTAAAAAGAGTACCTATAATGATTTTTTTATTTTATTTTTTGCAAAATAATCATTGATGTACCAATGCTGGACTTAATTTAAAGCATTAAGTCCAGCATTGGTACATCAATATGATTATTTTACCTCTACTTTCACGTGTATTCTTTTCTGATCTCTAGAACTAATTATTACTGTTTCCCTTTGATCAGGAGTTATAATACTGTACTTCATACTGCCAGAAACTAAAGATCTGACTCTCCAAGAGATCGAAGAATACTACAACAAGAAGAGGACTTCACTAATGTCGCAGAGACTTGTTGACTCCCAAATTAGGCTATCGCGTAACGCCATGAATAAGGCTGCAGACAAAAAAAACCAGCTAGCTGCACAAAAATCTGGCTTGGATGTAATGAGAAGCACCACGATTATGAAAGTTATTGTCACCCGAAATGAAGTAGCCCGGCTGAAGTCTAGTTAGCGCATCAACGAAACAATATTGTTTTTAAATATTTTTTGTTCATAAGTTTATAAGTTTGTAGAGCAGAATTTTATGGTACAGTATTTATGATATTTTCTAAGTATTTATTTAATTAAACCTGCACAGTTTCGATTGGCACTTTTGTCTTTGCATTACAATCGATAACCTAATTAATTGATCACCAATGTCAATAAACATTTTTCTTGCATAGTCACCCGTAACGTGACTAAGCAGAACGTTATAAACCAACTATTTCTTCAGGTTCTTTGGTCATAGAATACGTTTTAAGTATCTTAAGTCTCGTCAATTATCTGCAAGAGGGTATGGGCTTAATAACTACACGTGGCCACCGCAAATCGGCCAGTTCCATAAGTCCACCGTTGTCTTACAATCCTCCAACCCGGACTTGGCCCCTCGTTGTGGAGTATGGCCATATCCTTCCTGTGATGCAGGAAGAGACCCGTGCCCCATCCATGGGGACTTAAAAATATATTTAATTTATATAACAGCACAGCTTTACTTATTTCTTTATATTCGAGTACTCATCATTTCGTACACAATAAAGGAAAACAAAAAATTGAAATTTGGTATAAAGCACAGAACATAAAAAAGTGGTACTTTATGTTTAAGGCGAACAATAATCAACGAATAGACTTATTTTGTAGAGTACGAGCATTGAATTTTACTTCAAATTCAATGGTACGAGTAAGGGTCGATTCATTCACTTACGGCCGGTCTCAATATCCTATAGATCTTTAACTAAAGGTTAAAATAGCTACCTTTAGTAACTATAGGTGACATTTTGCGTTTCAATAAACAAAGATAGATAGCAATAACACACCGTGACTTTGATCCATCTTTCGGAGTGCCCACCGCTTACCATAGGTAAGTGACTGCATAGAAAAAAACGCTTGAGCGTTTCAATATCACTTTCGAGCTTACTGTCGATGCGTCAGATAACTAGCTGTCAGAGTTTTGCGCCATCGCCCGATTTTGAAGGATAAGTGGGATATTTAAAGGATTTACAGTACATATTTTTACATAAGTGTATTTTAAAAATAAAAATGGATAATATGTTCAGTGATGAAAGTGACAATGAAATTTTAGAGCACGGTGTATTTTATTCAATCTACGATGTAGCAGAATTCGAGGATCACCGGGTCAGCGCTTAAATAAACTATGAAAGTGAACTTTCTGACTCAAAATTTGTTTACATATTTCGATTAAATGAAACATCGGTAAATGACTCTTTTAAATATGTTAGTTTATTATTAGTAGCATTTGTAGCCCTCGATGTTATTACTTTTTTCTTACAAATCTGGTCCAGCAAGAAACTGACCTCATCTTTTCCAATAGGTCTGGTCTTTATCTGAAAAATAAAATCATAAAATGTATGCATAATGTCTTTTAAACAGGCTACATTTTACAAATAACTTCATCAGTAAACAAATACTTACGGTCAGTTGCTGTGCCATAATTGAAATTTCAGTTGGTTTTGTTTGTTCCTTCTTTCGCGCGCATCTTCTTGGAGAACATGATATTTACCACAGATCATTGTCATGATACCCGTCACTGCTCAGCGTCAAAGCGTTTCGTTGCGTCCTAAGAGTTGTGATTTGAAATTATTTAATCGTCGCAAACCAAAAATCACTGCCGTATTTTTTAACGTTTAGTCGTTTTAATATGAAAATACTTGTACACAACTAATTTAGACCTTGAATTTAATGTTTATGGTTATTTCAAAACGTAACGCGATGAAATTCTATTCGAAAAATAAAACGTTTAGGGAGGGTCGTACTTACTAAAGTTAGAGGTGCTATCTATCTTTGATCCAGACGATGGTGGCATGATTTTTAATATTGAAACAGCAGTTAGAGATAGATTAAGGTTGACTGTTTATCAAGGGTAGCGATCCATTGTTAACTAGAGGTGGTTTATTGAGACCGGCCGTTAGTGCTTACACAAAAGGTTTATTTCATAGGCACGGATGTAAATAGGTTAGGTACTATTTTTTTACTCGTTCGGTACATAAGCTTTAGCTTAGGCAGGTACTCCATTGTTTGTAGGTAGGAATTGTTTAAAGTCCAAGCTTTAGCTTGAACTTTAAGTAATTCAATGCAAGTAAACGGGTAAACGGCGTGATCAGAGGATGGTATCCTGCGTAGTGGTTATATACTCTTTGGTATCTGTGGTGGTGGTATCTTTAGGTAGGTACTAGTCGGGTCGGTGACAAGATGTAATGAAAGCTTACTACAGATTAGGATTTGGAAAACATTAGGTGAAATGGTGAAAGTGGTCTCGTGGTCTCTGATTCTCTATCTCTGTCTTTTTAATCTGTGACGAATTCTGTTGGCAAAAATCGAAACTTGTTCAGGAAAATTCTAACATCTACAAGAAATAATTATAATCTTCTTCTTGGTGTTTATTTATTTTGATGCAAAATATGTGCTCTTCAGCACAAAAACTTATGAAACCATCTTCATAAAATGTGAACGATGGCGAATCAGTCTACTAATACACCGCATTTCTCAAAAGAGATCTCTCTGTCTCAAAACACTTCTTTAGAGGACTCCGTTTTTCAAGAAGATCCACAAATACTGTATCCAGACCCTCCCTTTTTCAGTAAAACCTCGTTCATTCAGCTGGGCTACGGAACGTGTGTTAGTCTCAATCCATCTCTCGTTGGGATGGCAACCGGATATTCTTCGGTCTCTGTGCCGATGCTTTTGCTGGAAAAAGACCTAAATATGACAGAGGATGAGATTTCTTGGTTTGGTTTGTTGTAAATATAGAGTATTTCATAAACATGCTGAAGTTTTCTGAGTAACTCACATACTATTAAGATAAAGAACATCTAAATCAACTGAAACTGAAATAATTTTAAGAAATAATAATTCTATTAATTACCTTACCCATACGACCGCTTTTCACTACTGCATGGTAATTAGAGTGTGTGGTATGAGTATTTTAGGTATTTTTCTTACTTCCAAGGTCTAGCGAATCAAATACCATCCTTCGGCTTCCAAATCTGGATCACTGCAGAGTCCAGCTCATATTTATCATCATCTTATACCTTACGCTTCCCTTTGCTGAGTTTTATTATCTTTTATAATGTAACTACCTGGGAGTTAATTGCAACGTTGTTTAAAATTTTAGCCAGCATACTGACGCTTTCATCGCCTATAGGCTGCGTTATCTCTGGCTATATTTGTGACAAGCTCGGCAGGCGGATGGCCTTGATCACTTCCGAAGTGCCGATGGCAATAGGGTGGCTGTGCATTGCCCTAGCGACGACTCCAACAAATTTAATTATTGGTAAGTGCAGATTGTTTCTGTTTCACAAATAACTACAAATTTGGGTTCCCGCTGAAGGACACTAGCACAGATGAGCACTAAAATGTAAAATAGTGCTGGTCATGATCAGCGAATCGTACCAGGAACCTGTGAAGCTTTCGTGAGAAAAATTCGAACCAAAACACCCAAAAGAGAAAAAGTGTTATCCGCTTAGTATTTCTTAATGATTCGCGATACTCATTCTTAATTACGTTTTACCTAATAAATGATCGTGATTAGACCCGTTTAATATATAACTGTTTTATCCGCTTACCCTCAACGCAGTATGGAAGGTATGGTTAACATAATATTTAAAACTAAGTGTTCTATAATAGCAAGTGAATTAATTTTCAGAAAAGACGTTAGTACCAAGAGAATCTATAATATTTTCAGAGAAAGACGTTTTTAATTGCACATTTCATCAATTTTTTTTCATAGTCAAAAATGTTATTTCATTTTACGAGATCCCGGAGCTTAAATTGTAATTTTTAGGTCGCGCTGTCACAGGCGTGGGTGTCGGGATGATAATGCCTCCAAGCCGAGTTTATAACAGCGAAATATCTGTACCAAACATGCGTGGATTGCTCGGGACTACTGTTAATCTGGCTATAGGAGTAGGAATAACCGTGCAAGTAAGTAATTTTTTTACCTTGGAGGGATAGGGATAGGCACATACTATTTCTTTACTGGTAAAGCTCCCCTCTGGAGAATTATTCTACTACAGGGGGGAAGAAAACTCTGCTTACGGAGGCGTCGGCTTCTTGATTAACAAAAGGTTATCTCAAGCGGTGCAAAATGTTAACAGTGTATCTACACGAGTGTGTTACGTTAACATTAAGCTCAATGCCTTAAAATTAATTCAAGTATATGCACCTACCTCGGGACCGAATCACACTGATGATGAAGTAGATATTTTCTACGAAGAGATAGAGAAAGCGTGGCAAGACAACCCATGTCACTATACAGTGATTATGGGTGACTTCAATGCTAAAGTCGGACCCCAACTATCCAATGAAGAATCTGTGGGACCATTCGGGATCGGTAGTCGAAATCCTCGCGGGCAAAATCTAGTAAACTTCCTCGAAAAACACCACCTCTACGCAATGAATACCTTCTTTCAAAAGCGACCTTCGAGGAAGTGGACTTGGGCGAGTGCCGACAGCAAGACGAAAAATGAAATCGATTACATACTGAGCCCCGATAAACGCAACATCACTGACGTGACCGTCTTAAATCACTTCAGGACTGGCAGCGACCATCGCTTAGTAAGAGCCACATTCAGGTGCAACCTTCCCAAAGAGAGGTGGAAGTTGATGCAAACCAGCAGGAAGTATGAACATGAGGACTATATGTTCTTACAGAAAGAATTCCAACTGGAGCTGAAAAACCAGTTTGATGGGCTTAAGGAACAAAATCTGGATGTGGACTTTCTGAGCGATGCTCTTTGTCAAATCCTGGTTGATACAACCAAAAAGCACATCGGTGGAATGAGACCTCACGAGCAAAAATTAACACCTGCCACGCTCTCTTTAATGACACAAAGAAGGGCCATGGAAAATCATTCAGCCACAGACTTGAAAGAACTGCAACAGATCAATAAACTCATTTATAAATCTATCAGACGAGACACCAGGGCATACAATACCCAAATAATAAAAAAGACCATATCAGACAACAGAGGGCCCAAAGTCTTCCAAAGAAAATTGAACAAGGGTAGATCTGAAATCAACAAATTAACGACTAACACTGGTCTTATTACCTCAGATCGTGACCGCATTCTCAAAACAGTAGAAGAGTTTTACGCAGAGCTTTACGCATCAAAAACTGCCGAACCAAACTCGCCAGATGCTGCGGACATCCGAGCAGAGCCCATAGAGCACCTAGAAGACGAACCTCTACCGCCCGTCATAGAGGACGAAGTTGCCTTTGCTCTTAGTAAGATGAAACGTGGTAAGGCATCTGGCGAAGATGGTGTGTACGTAGAGATGATGCAGAGAGGTGGTCTCGCCGTACTGGAGGTGCTGACAGAGCTCTTCAACAAAGTTTTGAACGGATGCATAACACCCAAGGCATGGAACAATGCTATCGTCACGATCCTGCATAAGAAAGGAGACAGAACGAAGCTGTCTAACTACCGTCCTATCAGTCTTCTCTCCCAGGTCTATAAGCTGTTCGCAAAGACCCTATGCAACAGACTGACCAAACTGTTCGACGAATACCAGCCGGTCGAGCAAGCAGGGTTTCGGAGTGGGTTTTCTACCATGGACCATATCCATAGTGTCAAACAGTTGATGGAGAAGTGCAAAGAATACAACCAGCCCTTATGTTTCGCTTTCGTTGACTACGAAAAGGCTTTCGACAGTGTCGAACACTGGGCTGTGTTCCACTCTCTCCATCGCTGTGGCATTGACAAACGGTATGTGGACCTACTCCGGGAACTGTATAGAGCCGCCACAATGCAGGTGCGCATGCACTCGCTCACCGACCCCGTGCCTTTGCAGCGAGGCGTCCGACAAGGTGACACTCTTTCACCCAAGCTCTTTACCAATGTCCTTGAAGACGTCGTAAAGACGATCGACTGGGGTGAAAGAGGCATCAACATCAACGGGGCTCGCTTGTCGCACCTGCGTTTTGCTGACGACCTAATCATCTTAGCTGAGGACGCTAATGACCTCCAGACCATGCTCGCAGAATTGCACGAAGCATCCCTGAGGGTTGGCTTGAGGATGAATATGGCTAAGACGCAAATCATGGCAAATCATCCCACTGAAGTACAGGCTCCGGTCATAAAAATCGGTAATTCTGTGTTAGAAGTAGTCGATGAGTACGTCTATCTTGGCCATACTTTGTCATTCAGCCAATGCTCTCAGGAGAAAGAGATCGCTAGACGAATCCAGTTGGGATGGGCTGCCTTTAAGAAGCTGGACGACATCTTTAAAGCGAAAATCCCACAATGCCTAAAGACCAAGGCATTTAACCAATGCATTCTACCCATCCTCACGTACGGTGCCGAAACGTGGACGCTCACAAAGGCTAACATGGAAAAAATCCAAGTCGCACAGAGAGCCATGGAGCGAGCCATGTTAGGCATTTCACTTCTTGATCGAGTGCGCAACGTTGCAATCCGACAAAAGACCAGAGTCGAAGATGTGGGCACACGGATCACAAAGTTGAAGTGGAGATGGGCGGGACACCTGATGAGACGGGATGACGGAAGGTGGACAAGGGCAGTCACGGAGTGGTGGCCAAGAACCGGTCGTCGTTCGGTGGGTAGACCACTTGCCCGTTGGAGGGATGACATTAAAAAAGCGGCCGGGGGTAAGTGGTCGAGATTGGCTAGGGACCGGGAGAGTTGGCGTGAAATGGAAGAGGCCTATACCCAGCAGTGGGCTTCATTCATGGGCTGGATAGATAGATAGATAGATAGATTTCTTTACTATTTGCCAAAATCTTGATTCATTCTTTTGGCATCATCCTACAATATCCTACACCCATTAGGTGATATGAGTTGACTCACTGAATTTGTACAATGTCGTCCTCTTTAGTTCTAATTACAAGCAGCAGCATTCCAGTGTTTTCTATCCCAGAAAGATCATCTCTCTGGGATGGAAAATATTGGAATCATTTATGTCAATGAACGATGCCCTCTTTTCTATATAAAGGGATCATTAATAAATTTTAGTTAAAAAAGTACGTAAAATACAAAAAAAAATAATATGTTAACAACATTAAGATAATTTTGTTATGTAAATTCTAATGTTATTCTGATTGTCAGCGAAAACCTGTTATTGGCTTTAAATCTAATTCATCTTATTCTTTGTAAAAATGCCTCGTGTATAAGCTGTTGGTTTTCCAATAAACAATAAAACAAAACAAACAAATCATCTCGCATTTTACTTAAATATCATTATTTTATTTACATTATCTTAATGCATTATTTTCGAGCCTTGGATGGTTTCTAACTCAAACTTTGAGAGAGATTTCAGGACAATTTATAATTATTCGGACATGTTAACCTAAATCGGTTATTTTCATTGACTATTATCATTAGGTTTCTTTTGAATAATTTAATAAAATGATTTATTAAATTTTCAGTAGTTACATCTGTTTTAAAGTCAATTTCTGTTATCTACGAGCTTATGATTTAGACACGACTCTCCACCATGAACGGACTTAGCTTCTTTGGATACGCACGACGCACGTCGTCCGTCGAGTAGCCTTAAAATAAGGCAGCTAGGAAATAAATGGCGAAAGCCATGAAGAGGAAATCTCTTTTTCTTAACACTATGCGACAATTTCGACGTGCTGTCAAACCACTGTTTATCCGACTGCATCAGAACCCAAAAATAGAGCACTTATTTATTCAAAGTGTGTGGCTTGTTTAGTGTAAGAATGTCCCATTTTTGTTCCATCAAAACTCCTTAACCAATGGTCTGACTTCGTCAAATATGGTTACAATGAATTCACAAGTGTCAAGCGCAAGTGTTATGGAATATGAAAGTCAACAAAAAACAATAACAAAAATAAAACATTAAAATCTTAAAAGAATAAAAACTGAAATAAAGAACCAAAGATTGCGGAACATTAACTATTAAGAAAGTGGGACCTAAATTCAACAATTTATTGCCAGATACCCAGAATAATTGTTCGGCCTGCTTATTAGTAATGCTCAGCTTTTTTAGGTCCTTTTTGGGCTGTTGGGTTATTTTTTCTTCAGTTTTTATATCCTCACTACATTTTTCCTCTGTGTCACTATTCATAATCTGATTTGGTTTGTCCACACTTTCAGGCCGTTATGGGTATGTTCGTGACTTGGCGTACCCTCGGCTATATCAACTTTATCATCAGTGTGTCTCTCATCTTGGTGAACATGTTACTTCCTGAAACTCCTTACTACATGCTCATGACTGACACAGAAGAAAATGCAATGAAGACTCTGAAGAAATTCAGATCATCAAAACATCCTATTGATGTTGAATTCAAAGAGCTACTGAATTTCAAGCACATAAATGACATTCGCAAGTATGTACGAACATTAAATCAAACCAACGTGCTTGAGAACTAACTCTGGGTGCATGAAGCACAAACTTTTCTCAACCGAGAAAAGTTTTTAATCCATCTAAATCCAAATCCACTACTGGAAACAGGCGTTTGTGGGACACCTGCAGCCTACATTGTATCCGCACTATTGTTATATAGCGACTGCCGTCAGGCTTCGGATCGTTGGTTCCACGAGCTTATGGGAGCCCTACGCTGAGTTTGCTAGTTCGTGGTCACCACTCAAGAATCGTTACATCCCACTGGATATCAGTTTTTTGGCAGACGACCAGCCCACAACTAGCAACTTGTACTTAATTTTATGTTTAATACTGCAGACTATTTACGTCCCACTGTAGGGGCTTTGTCGCAGAGAGAGAGAGAATATGAGCTTAATCACCACACGTGCCCACCGCGGATTGGTAATTTTAAGAAGAGGTATGTGAACACGTTCTTAGACACTCAGGTTTCCTCGCGATGTTTTCTTTCACAATTAACGATTGGTAGTACTACATAACTTCACAAATGTATTTAACTTATAAAACAAAGCCATTGGTACATTTCGAAATTCGAACTCATGACCTCACTAATGAGAAAGTGACATTCTACTGCTCCGCTACCACCGTTGCAAATTTTATGAAGTCTGTTAATCATCTTCTTTTGTGAATTGTACAAAGTCAACAAACAGTACATCCCAGAGTCTTAATTTCAGATTAACTTTTAAAGAAAAGATAAAGGTGCTGATGACGCCTGCCAGCTGCAAACCGTTCTGGATAATAAACACATTTTCCGTACTCGTGCAGTTATCCGGGGTCACCGTGCTAGCTTTTTGGACCATTATCATACTTGAAGTGAGTTTGTTTTTTACCACTTAATAGTAATTCTAAAAATAATTGAAAGATCCGCTAAGACTCAGTAGGTACTAGGTTTCAGTAAAATTGAAAATACTTCTTTACTTATTCATTCAGTGAATCTTATTGATGCTATTTTGGAAGAGAATTATATAAATCTAAGAAATCACTCAATTTACTGACGTCACAACAGCCTAGCGAAAAACACTCCTAACCAAACTGATGGCGGAATGAATTCGTTCAAACCCCAAAGATATTTTTGATTAAAACCCTGCTAGCCCAACAAGGCAATCTTGTGACTCCTTGGACTTGCTAGCATCTAGTGATAACACGTTTAATTGGCATAACAGAGATAGGGATTTAAATTCCATAGGAGTTAGCTATTTGTACAAAAGTGTCTCAGACTGGGTGTTTTCCGTATTTGTCAAATTGTTCTCTAGTTACAATAGCACAATGTAAGTTTGGAGTTTGGACAAGTGATTGTGTTGTGTAGGTTTAATTGTTTGCAGGTCTCCTCCTCAAAGGTGAGATAGTAGAAAGTAAAGTAATTTTTGCTTTGCATGTGTACAAGAGCTCCAGATCTAGCGTGGAACCCAAGCTCGGTAACAGCCTGGTGGCTGGTGGAAGACTCTTCGGCTCGATACTTGGCTCCATCTTAATTTACTCTTGTAAACGGCGAACTCTCATTTTTGTCTCAGGTTAGTACACCTTATTATCATGACCCACATTCGTAAAGACTCAGAAATACCGTACGAATTAAGAGCCGAACTCATATTTGAATGGTTATGGATTAAAATTGAAAGCTCCTATCCGCGTTGGGCAGTCATTGTGATTAAAGGCGTGATCGTTGCAAAGACGAACCGTTTTATAAAACCGTTTTGTGTTCCGCGGCGATAGGACCGTTTTACGTTTCATTCTAAAGCAGTGCCAGCGACTCTAAAGCAGTGCCAGCGTTTGTTCGTCGCGAGACCTGTCCTTAGATTGTTTGACGCGGATATGTCCTTTAGTGCTGTATTAATAGAGCCTAGAACGTAATGGGATCATTGCGTCGGCTCCTTGCTCGTTCCGTTCGTTTTGGTCTGTGATACAATAAAGTAATCTTTATGTCTATGAGTATACAGTCGAATATCGTGTAAAACAACTATTTTTTTCCGATGTTTCGTGATTTCGTCTCGTTCGCACTCGTTTGACCGTCCTCTGCGCCTTGCTCGTTCGCATACAATGAAACCAGTTGCGAACGAGGACCGTTTCGAGGACCTGTTTTCGTTCCAGAAAAAACGGTTGCGTTTCGTCGTCGAAAAATCGGACAACGACCCACTCCTAGATTAAACCCACACTCTCTCATTCTTTCGTCCCCTGTTCTAATTATTTGATCCATTTCTCTAATTTATTGTGTGATGAAGTTTCCTCCTTATATTTAGCTATGTTTCTCTGAAATGAAAGCCTGTATCCTACAAATTATTTCGGATGCTGGTTGGAGCGAAATATCAAGTTTGATTATTTTTACATTCAGATGAGGTATAAGCGTAAAATAAATGTGTTTTGCGATGATATTATTACTTCCAGGATCTCGTTTCTTCATCCATTATAAGTAAGAAGACATACACAACACATGCTTAGTAATGTTATTTTTGCTCGTGACCTAGTCTAACCGAGTGATTGGAATCAATCACCAGCCATGTCAGAGGCCTCATAATAACTTCTTACAGTATGGCGCGCCGAGTATGTATGCCTTAACCTTCCTGCGCTGCAGGAAGAGACCTGTGCCCCAGCAGTGGGGACATACAAGGGTTGATAACGGATGTTGTTTTCATGTCAGGAATCGGAGTGGCCATCGCTTTTCTCTATATGGCGGCTAACTACCAAATGTCAGAGAAGCCTTCTTCATTGCCTCAGATGTGCGTCATATTGTGTGTGATCTTCGCGTGTTTGGGATATTACAGTTTGCCAATGTTGATCATGTCGGAGATATATCCTGTCCAGGTAAGAGCGGAAAGAAATAGTATGTAATATTATAATAGTTTGACGAAGATAAATCTAAAATACAGTAGAGCATAATATTGTGTATTGTATATGAGACATAAAATAGATGACGTAATGACAAATGTCAATAACGGTGACGATTGCTATGTTTAAAATCTACTATTTTAATTATTTTTAAAACATAGTCTAAAATATACAACGTTAGTTCGAACATAGTTAAAAGTAGTGGGGATCGATTTAACTCCTTGGTTCTTGGCCTTATGTTCTAGTCTGTAGGTTAGTATTGAGATTTATTCTTTATCTGAGAATTTTTTTTTGAAAATTTAGCGACGTTGAGAAAAAAACGTCGCTAACATAAAAAACATTTACAGTCATATGCTCGCCCAACGCGTTTAGAGTGAGCGAGATATATTTTGATGTTATCGTCACTAGGTGCTCATTCAATGTTATGAAGTTATAATCTGGTGTACAAATGGTAATGGTAATGTTCATCATAATTATTTTAACAAAAACGTTTTATAGGTATTACTCGTTAGTATTTCTTTTACTAGTTCTCCAATCAGGTTGGTGTAGTGCGAAGAAAATCAGTAAGCTACTTCGTGTATTTAGTGGCAATTTCAAACCTGCCAAGTTCATTCTATTCATGTCACTAGTACATAAGCTTTTTTGTAAATAAATTATTTATAAATAAACGTCTGTATAATATTAAACGGGCCTAATCACGATTATTTATTAGGTCAAACGTGACACTTAAAATTACGTTACTTTTTAAAATAGTTAAGAAAAGTTTTATACAGAGCAGGAAGTTATTACACTCTTGTGCTTTCGGCGAAAACCGAAGCCTACTCTAGAGCCCGAGGTATATTCTAAAAGCTAACAGACTGTATTTCTGTTCACAGGTCCGCGGAACTCTTGGTGGGCTCTCGATGTCGTGGTTAAATCTTTTCATTTTCGGCGCAAACATGCTGTTCACACCGATGATGGCCAACTGGGGTTTCTTTTGGACAATGCTGCAGTACGGCATCTGGGCCATACTTGGTACGACCTTAAGTAAAAAAATAACGAAGTCTCCGTACGAGAAACGTCACCTAGTATCGTTTCTGCTCTATTGTAAGAATGGTACAGTATACTTACACAAGTATCAACCTAGGCGAGTTGGTTTAGTACAGATCCTGAAGTATACTATAAACTAGCGATGCCCCCCGGTGTTACCCGCGGTTTATCGATTTTCCCATGGGAATAAGATATTGTTACGGGCTAGGGTTCTGGATTTGGATGTAAAACGCCAATGACAGCTTCTTAGGATTTATTCACGCAGGGTCTGGTCTGCAGGTCTTCACGACACAAAGTCCACACGTAGATTCCAATCGCAGGTTCAATCGAAGTCCAATAGTATCGCTGAGGTCGTAGGTTATCGCTCGTATCGCAGGTATGTTCGCTCGAAGTTTACTCTTCGCTTCAGAACAAGTGATTGTAATTATGTTATGTTGTTGTTTTTACGATCATGTTTCGTGTAAGACGGTACAGGTAGTTAGTACGTTTATTCCTGTTAAATAACTTACCAACTATACTTTTTTTTTAAGTAGCGCTGCTGGGCAAAGGCATCCCCTTTATATTTCCATTCATCCCTGTCTTTAGTGAACTCTTACTACCTAGATAAGTATTTGGTCAGGTCGTCACACCATCTGCGCCTCTATCACATTACCGGCAACCATCGCATGGCATCCCAGTCGAACCGAGTGATTGGAATCAATCACTTGCGTTGAGCAAGAATAGGCGCGATCAGGTGCAGGATGTATTATTTTTAATGGACTAACCCGAGCTAAGGACAATTTTAAAAACCTATTTAGAGGCTAAAAATTCCACCCATGCCGGGATTCAAACCCGCGACCTCTGGCTATCCGTGCAAACGCTCTTACCAACTGAGCTAATGGGTGACTCACCGGCATCAGTGATACCGGTGAGTAGCCTCTAAATAGGTTTTTAAAGATGCAGGATGGGTGGATGGGTGACCGTCCAGTGACTACCGCTGGTGGCATCTGATCGCTTCCGTACTTCCCAAGGCACATTAAGCCATTGGTGCCGGCTGTCTTATAGCCCTCCCTAAGCCATTTCAGAGGCTTTCTGGGCGGATGATAACTTCTGAAAGTAAGGCCCGCCACTGTCTTACAATCTTCCATCAACCCGGACGTGGTTCCCGTGCTAAATTATGGCCTAACTTTCCTGCGATGCAGGAAGAGACCCGTGCCCCAGCAGTGGGGACTTACAACGGTCACCTAATCGATCGATATTTTCTAGGTGTCATAATACTGTACTTCATTTTACCGGAAACAAAGGACCTCACACTCCAAGAGATTGAAGAACATTACAACAAGAAGAGACCCTGTCTAATTTCCGAAAGAAAAATACAATCTGAACTGTTGTTAGCTCGCCAATCTGGTCAACTTGTTGAACGAAAAAGGCAGCTAGTTCAAAACGATCTAATATAGATGTCATACGAAGCACCATTATTATGGATTCAACAGTTCAGTGAAAATCATAAGGTACATACCCGCAGAAAGCAGTGAGGTGCCGAGTTTGTGTAGAGTATTACTATCTATAACTAAGTTTATTGTATGGGGTGATTTACTTAGAATACCTTCAGCTTCGTAAGATTTTCGTACATATAATTTCGTTAAGAGAGTCGGACATTGTGGAAAAGAATTATGAATGAACATAAATGTGAATAAAATATACAAATTTTTAGTAAGTTTTTTTACTAAAGTAGGTATACCTACTAGGTACTATATTTTATAGAAACGTAACTAATTAACAGATCTCAAAAATGTTGATTAAAATATAATGTGGTGAAGACTTTACACGGAAAAAATATAACCACACATGAAATAAAAGAACTCGAAGAAATGCTTTAGAGGAATTGTGTTTTTAAAAACACCGTTGTGAATAATGCAAAGAGTACCTATATAACCAGATGGATAGCCTGAACACTACATACTGCTATGGAGGTCAGTAGCACGGATGTCAAAAAAATGACCTCCGTGGTCAGTAGGTGGTCAGTGGTGGTGAGTGGTCGTCCCTATTATTCTAGGTTAAGTTCCAAAAACGCTCACTGACCACGGATGTCAACATCCGTGTGTCACTGACATACTCTTAGCCTGAGATGGAGATTTTATACGAGACGTAGGCAACCACAGATACCTAATTTTCTGTTAAGGTCACATATTGTCTTTTTAATCTGTGTTCGATATTTTGAGCTCTCCTTTATTTTGTTCAAATTCATTATTTTATTATCCTCCTCGATACACGGTGAAGGAGGTTATTCAAATATTATCATTATAAAATGTATACTGATCAGATAACAAGTACCTGGTAGTATTCATTAAGCAAAATCAAGCTACATGCTCTTCATAAAGTTGATCATCGGTAGAATTAAAGTGAAATGAATGAACAGTCTGACAGGTTCTACCCAAAGATACTGAGCAAGACATCTCTGAAACAGTTGATCTACGGTTCATGGATTAATATGACGATAGTCTCGATAGGGCTGTCCTACGAAATCGCTTCAGCTGCTGTGACGAACACAAAGCCTATTTCAAATGCTAGTGAACCGGCAGAGACGTATTATGGTTTGTCTGTTTTTTTCTTAAATGGAAACCTTGTGATTCCTTGCTGTGCTGGATGGGTGACCATCCCGTCACTACCGCTAGTGGCATTTTTTCCAAGCGCTTTCGTGCTAGTATGCCCTAACCTTTCTGCGATGCAGGAAGATACCCGTGTCCCAGTAGTGGGGATATACCAAGGCTTGATATCGATCGATTCTGCTGGATGGGTGACCATCCCGTCACTACCGCTAGTGGCATTTTTTCCAAGCGCTTTCGTGCTAGTATGCCCTAACCTTTCTGCGATGCAGGAAGATACCCGTGTCCCAGTAGTGGGGATATACCAAGGCTTGATATCGATCGATTCTGCTGGATGGGTGACCATCCCGTAACTATCGCTAGTGGCATTTTTCCGAGCGCTTCCGTGCCAGTATAGCCTAACCTTCCTGCGATGCAAGAAGAGACCCGTGTCCTAGTAGTGGGGACATATCAAGGGTTGATATCGATCGATCGAAGTGATTCCTTGAAATTTACGGACTTATAATCCCGCTTAGTGGATATAGTTATAAACCATTATTTTTTTGTGGCGTCACGTCCCACTGCTACGCACAGATCTCCTCTCAGAAAGAGAGCATGGTCTTAATTCCCACGTGTGCCTACATGTGAACACCTCATATCTCAGGTTTCTCACGATATTTTCTTCGCAGTCAGCGAGTGATATTGCTAATATAATTTCAAAACAAAAATGTAGGTACTTCATTTTGAAAATAAAGTACATGCCGAGATCAGGTCCCAAGACCTTATCTAGTTCTACCGATCGGTTACCAACGCTTTAGACCATTGCAAATCATTATTTTAATCAAATCACAACAAATTGCCACCCCAAACTTAGCACCTATACTTCCAACACAAATTTAACCATTTAGCATTTTTAGAAAATATCATAGTACTACTAAGAGCTTACAGATCCTGAAAGATTCTATTTCAAGTAAATTATATCCGACTCTCAGGTAACGTCATAACATTATCCGCGCCTGTCGGCTGCATCGTATCTGGCATCGTCATGGACTGGTTTGGTCGGAAGCCAGCTATGTTAATCTGCGAAGTACCTTTAGCCATTGGATGGACTTACATTGCTTTGGCCACGACGCAGGGGAATATGTTATTTAGTAAGTTATATTCTTCTTAAGAAAGGTTTCATTCTTCGTTCACTAATGCTACGAGTAATATTGCATCCTATGTTATTATTTTATCAAAAACTTTGGAAGTTGATTTCGAATTGTCAACCGTAATACGTTATAATTATATCTAGCAATACCAGGACCTGAACCGCCAATCAATAGAGAACGTTGAAATTTATGCATTGTTGAAAACTAAATGGTTGTTTTATCAATAGAGCTCTTCATACCACATAGGTCTTCCTTTTATCTTGCCTTCTTTTGTAAAGTCATGTTTGTTTAAAAGCACAACCTAATTAGTAATTTAAATTATGTGTAACATAATTTATATTTTCTTCAAAGGTCGTTGCATTACCGGCATAGGGATCGGCATGGCAATACCGCCTCCTCGCGTCTACGCCAGCGAGATGACGCTCCCCAATACGCGTGACATCGTTGGGGGGTTTCCGAACATTGCTTTATTGATTGGAGTCGCTTTGCAGGTACCTTCCGATATATTTTACATCTAATTTTATCGTCAAAACTGCTTAAACTTCTACAAATTTCTAAGGATGTTTAAATTATATTCCCGATAAGTCCGTAAACAATAATACGGAATCTCTAGGGTGTCAAATTCACAAATTAATGTTTCAATCAAAGTACCACAGAGACTGGGACTTAATAAACGTTACAATTAATGTTTTGATATTATTAACATAGTAAAAGGCGTAGTAGTGCTCAATTCGAGCTCGGTATATTGTTATTACATACATGTTATCGATAAACAATAATTACTGACTTACTGGTGGTCTTAGATCTAGTTATATGGATACTACATATACTTAATCGTTATTCACTGTCATATCTTTATTTCTTTAAAGGCTTTCCTCGGCGTTATGATCAACTGGCGGATACGGTGTTACCTCTGCGCTTGTTATGCGCTTATCGTATTTGTGTTGAACTTCTTTCTACCCGAGACGCCCTTCTACCTCATAATGATGGACAGAGATGATGATGCAAGGACATCCTTGGCAAGGTTTCGTGATAAGTCATACGATGTGAACCGGGAGTTGGACGAGATGTTAGACTTCAAAGCGGACAACAACATTCGTAGGTTATAACTTTCTTGTTGGTAGCACTTTAAAATTATCATCACCTAAATAATATTTCCTAGTTTCTGTGAAAAGAACCCCTCATGAAAATACCATAATAGTTTGTGTTAAAAAATAAGAAAAGAATTAAATGAACCCAGGTATTAAGCAAGTTATTTAGATTTCTGATTCATCTTAAAACACACTGTAGACTAGATCTCTAGCCATCTTCTGCCTAAGTATCTTCTTTCCTGTTTTTTTTTTATATTTGTGTATTAATTTACTTAAATATTATGTTCTTCCAGGTTAAGTTTGAGGGAGCATTTTGTGATGGTTTTTACCCATTCAAGCTGCAAGCCGTTCAGCATCATAGTCATATACATCCTCATAACTAAAATATCAGGATTGTATATTGTGTCTTATTGGGCTAAGGACATTATGATTGTAAGTAGGTACCATGACACTACCTCCTTATATCCGTTAGTGGAAATCACATTCCAGCAAAGCAATTTATTTTTACTTTATTTTATTTTGTTAAGCCCGTCCACGGTGGCCACGCGTGGTAACTAAGCCTGTATTCTCTCTTTCTTTCTCTTTCTCTCTCTCGGAGAAGGTCTGTGCAAAAAAAACAGCTGCCGTGCAAAACGGATCATAACCATTAGACACCATTTTGACAGCCTGCACTCTTTCTCTGAGAGGCCTGTGTCCGGATTTGGGACTCCCTGCATGTTATCTACCGTTCTCTTGGTCCTTATTAGCCATGACGAATTTTTTCGATGCAAGAATTACTAGCTGAATTCCTGAATGAATAGGTATACAGAGTTCACTAATAACATGTGGCGTGCGCGGCGGCGTAGTTTGCTTCACATTTACTTATCTCTGCACTGATTGACAGTGCTGAGAGAATTTATTATTAATATTTATTTATATTTATTGTATTGAAGCACTCGTGACCTCAAGTGATTGGAATCAATCACTGGAGTTAAGCAACAACAGGCGCGGTCAGGTGGAGGATGGGTGACCGTCTCTTGACTGCCGCAACGGCAGTCGTTAAGCCATGTCAGAGGCCTAATGGGCGGCTTGATAACTTCTGACAGTAAGGCCCGCCACTGTCCTCCACCAACCCGGACTTGGCCCCCGTGGTGGAGTATGGCCTAACTTTCCTGCGATGCAGGAAGAGACCCGTGCCCCAGCAGTGGGTATAGATCACATACAAAGGTCGGTATCGACACTTTTATTGCACTTAAGCAAGTGTAAACAACGGCAAACTTAATGCCCTAATAATTTTCTACCAGTCAACCGCAGGAACAGGAAGAAAAATTGGTAGGCGTGCAAAGAAACAAAAAGAACAGGAAGAAAAGGGGGAAATTCAAACAAAAATACATAGGGTATGATTTAACTATCATCAATTTATCATGTTTTAAATAATAAGGTTTGTTCGTAAAATAATTGATTTGTCATCAAAGTGTAGTTGCCAAAAAATATAAAAACAATTTCATAATAAATCACATATAATCATCGGGATATATTATCAAGTATAAAATAAATAGGTTTATACTTATTTTAATAGGTTTTTCCTGATAACTGTATAATCAAATTAAGGAAAAACGGTCATTAACAAAATGAAATATGTAACTTAAAAAATCATAAAGATCCAGAAAAGAATGTTTTTGTACCTATGAATTTAATTACTATCTTACATTAGGTACTTGTGAACCATTGTTGTTTCTAGGTATATCTACACCTGGGGTAGTTTTATTTACACCCTGTAAATATTTATTATATTTGAATTATTCTTTATATATAAGTAAGTAGTATAAATGTATTATAATCGGAAATGGAACACAGAATTACTTTTGACTTTTACGAAGCCAATTTGGATTAAATTTTTTTTCATAAAATTAATGAACTGAACTATTAAATTGGTAAGGAATAGTATTATTTTGAGAATTGATCGAAATAATTTGTATCTACTATACCTACTGATGACAAAATAACAAATAAAAACAAATCTCAATCTACGGACGATAATCGATTTATTTGATGACAGATCTACTATTCCGAGTACGGAGCTGTTATTTTTGGAATAAACCTATTGTTTTGAGAACGAATTCTTTATTCAGTGGATAAACTACGATTTTATAGATAATCCATCTCTTTTTCTACGTAGGTACATATTGACATTAATTTGGTAATTTGTACCTGGCGACACTTTCTATTTTTCTGAGAATGAAAATATTTCGAGGCGATAGATCTATTAATTAGATGATACAAGTTGGTGAAAAATATAAACTTTGATGACACAAAATATAGTTCCCAAATACATGTAAGGTATAATTGAATTAACCTTCGTATTAATAAAAACGTGCAGGCCCTGAACAAGCACACACTTTAGAACTTCCTAGCCGCTGCTCTTTGATAACATTCTTGGCCACGTGAAGTAAGGCAGGGATTCAAATAAAACTCTCATTTTACAAGAAGAAGAAGAAAGTAAGATATTTACTGGACCAATTAACGCGGAAAGAAATGGCATACCACTTCATAGTTACATACAAGGAAAACAAAAACAATTCACGTAAATATAAGATAGGACAGGGCCAAGTCGGAGCGTACATCCTGTGGTGTGTCAATGTTTTACTTACCTTGTTTGTCGTAATGTTGCAGAAATCAAATTCTAATGTGAACCCAGACGTAGAATTCATATATTTGACTGCTACTCGATTGTTTGGTAGCATAATGTGCCCGCTACTTTTCCTAGTCGCTGACAAGAGAACTTTGTCTGTGGTATCCGGTAAGCAAATCCCCATACTTGTGCACTACGAGTCATCATCAATACCACTTCAATGTTATTAGTTTTAATCTTACGCAAAAATTTAATGGTACCTACGATCGCCTGCAAAATATTAATCTGTTTCCACAAGCAATTTAATAAGTCTAAATATTATGAATAATATTTGAGCAATGTGTTTAAGCCCGGTTAAAAAGAGTCGTTCAGTCGACAGCACATCAACCTTTACATTTTAGTCGCTAAGTCGCCCGTAATGTAGCAGAGTAGAGTATATAGTCTGTTAGCTTTTAGAATATGGGTACCTCTGCTACTATCGGATAGAATCGGATATATTCGAAATTGAAATGAAATGAAATTAATTTATTTGTCACGCATACATACACTTTACATTTAAACGGCAGCCTCTGCCTCCCAAACTAGGTAGTATGTATGTCGTTAAGCAGCAGACTTTGAGTATACAAATCAATGTACGGACTAATATTAAGAAAATAAAAGAAATAGAAGTAAGAATTGGAATAAAACATGCGTGCGCAAGTTCTATTGAAGAAATAGAAAGAAATAGAGAAGTTCTAACATGGCGATTCCTTTCGCTTATGTTTTTCCAGGGAATCGATCGATCAAGTACGTAATTTTTATTTTGCTTTTCCAAGTTGGCAACCCTGTTCGCTTATAATTTACGGGGAATCCCTCGATAGCATTGTACGTCATTTTTATCTATACTTCGTTTTTTTTAGCATTAGAAATTTCGTAAACAAAGAAGCAAGGGCTACTGCTTATTATTACGTAGATATAACATCTGAAACGTAGATAGAAAGCTGTATTTACTTAACTCAACAGTGAACTAAGTAGATATGTATATTTAAAAAATATATATAAATTAGGCAGACGATTTTTACGTTGACTAGCCCTGCTTCTTTGTTTACGAAATTTCTAATGATAAAAAAAGCGAAGTATAGTGTACATGACGTTTAGTGAGGGTAAGTGGGGTACAGAAAAAGTTCACAGCGCCTGAAGGGGACGGATAGTCAAACATTTTTAAATATAATATTGTGTTCCATAATACTTGAACGCGAGCTAAGCCACCTTTTGGAATTGCTCAGAATATTACGTTTGGTATCCTCTTAATATCGATCGTTTCTTTCGTTTTTTATTTAATATCGTTTATCATATTATGTGTAACAATCAATCGTATGGTCGACAGTACTAAACTATATTAAATCCTTGATTTACCCAAGAACAAGAATTATTAAAGAAATGAATTAATTAGTTTAGACAGTACATTTATCTATTTATTAATTCAATGTTTTATTTCGTCAGGAGTGGGAGTTGGCATAGCGTTCTTGGCACTAGGCTCTTACGTGGCAAAGTATGAGAAAGGCAGCGTGTATCCTTTGGTAATCCTGTGTGCTTACGTTTTCTTCGCCTCCATCGGATACTACACCATACCCCTGCTGATGATGTCCGAGGTGTTTCCTTTACAAGTAGGTAATAAAAAGTGAAGACGAGAACAAAGAAGAGAAGCGCTCTTGGCCTCGTAGAACCGAGTGATTGGAATCAATCACTTGGGTTAAGCAACAACGCACGGTCAGGTGCTGGTGGATGACCCGTGACTACCGCTAGCGGCATTTTTTCCGAGCGCTTCCGTGCTTCGCAACTCACGCTAAGCCGTTGGGACCGGCTGTCATGTAATGGCAGTCGTCGAGCTATGTCAGAGGCCTTATGGGCGACTTGATAACTTCTGACAGTAAGACCCGCCACTGTCTTACAATCCTCCACCAACACGGACTTGTCCCCGATGGATTATGTCCTAACCTTCCTGCGATGCAGGACCCGACCCGTTCCCTAGCAGTGGGGACATACCAAGGGTTGATATCAATAAAAAAGTGGTAAAAAATAGCAATCACCTGTCGGAAACAGCAGAGACAGTGAAAGAGATGTCACAACCGTTGTTTGTATCGGCGATATATGTTTTACATCTAAATTAACGTGCTAATAATGTGGGTACTTAAAGATAACAGTGATTTTCTACAGTTATATATTTTCGGTGTCAGGAGGAGGTTAAAAAAATGCCATCTTGAATACTAACCCCATAGTTTCTCTCTGAGAGAAGACTTGTGCCCTGCAGTGTGACGTATTTAGGCTACTTAAAACAGCACTTTATTATAGTGCGCCTTTTGCGTATTTCTGGGGCGAAGTCGGAACGTCAGCGATGATTATTCGCTTGGTTGCACTCTTTTCCCGTGGTACGGTTAAGTTGTCTGGTCAACCGGACTACGAAAAAAAAAAATCTTCCGTAGTCCGGCCAACTGTACTATGGAAAATATTTTTTTCTGTGGTCCGGTTGACCCGGTTGTCCGGTTAACATGTTAAAAGAGAACATGTTATAGTAAGGCCCCACAATACCAATTACTTGGTTTGAGTGTGGAATATGGTATTTATGGAATTCTCAAAGTATTATTCGGAAGGCGCTTTGGTAGATATTCTTAGTTTAATGCAGCTTTACATTTTTTTTACTAATGCGTCTGAATTAAAGTATAGTTTGTCCATAAATGCAAGAAATCGGAAGTGAAACTTTATTTCTGGTATTATCAAAAATTAAGACCATTTACTACCTTTGATTAAGCACAATACATCTTTTTAATGCAATAACTGGAGTTTTTATTTTAATAAGCAAGAATTAACTAACACAGACAAAAAAAACTGAGCAAAACCTTTCTCTTTAATTTCTACGCTTTTTGGACAAAGTATACATCTGTTAGTAAATGATGAGTAGAAAGCTTTTTCAAATGCTAAAGCTTTGTGGGTGAAACTATTCTGAAATGTACTCGTTACTAAATTATCTGCAATAATCATGTAATAGATTCTTCTCCTTCCAGGTACGAGGTATAATGTGTGGCATCACAGTGGCGTTGATATATCTGGTTATGTTTTGCTCAGTGAACGTGTACCCTTTCCTCCACTGTATTGCGAAATTCAACTATGTCATCACTTTCATGGGTATCTGCTCGATATTAGGTTAAGAAATCACTTTGTTTTACTACGATAAGAACATATGTTTTACTAGATAAATTAGATATATTTACCAGATGGTAAAGGTATTGAAACTTTTAATAGAGTTTGAAAATAACTACAAAATAATTGAAACAGTACAACTTTTGTTAAAGTATTTAACCAGATGTGATAATATCAAAGGGGGTGAGACTAAATTTGATAAATTTAGTCTCACCCCCACTCTCACTCTCAAATTTAGTCAGTTAGCGCTACGAGCCGGTTTCGACCGGTTGCCTTTGCACTAATCGTAACGTACGTGCTGACAACAACTTCTACGCCAGCCAATTAGAACCGTACCTCTGCTACATTACGGTTGCTTTTCCATCGTAGTGCGTGCCATATAACAAAAAATAATAATGAAATGCTTCGTGTGTAAAGAGGAAGTAATCGACGTTATAAAGTGCAAAAGCTGTTCCAAATACTTGTGCTACTCATGTTCTGGAGTGCCAGAAAAATACTTTCGCCGCTGGCCTGAGGAGCAACGAGCGCACTGGAGATGCGGTACTTGCATGAATTCTCAGGATACCCCTGGTTCGGTCGCTTCGGTTTCTTCTAAAGTCCCTAGAAAGGTCTGCGGCAATGATGGTGAGCAAGTGACACTTATGAACATAATGACGGAATTAAGAGCATTCCGAGAAGAGTTTAATCAGCTAAAGGATAGCACGATTCCCGCTCTTTCCACTGGTATAATCGACCTGAGTAAAAATGTTACGGCCATTAACGCCAAACTGGAGAGCTTTGACGTGCGTCTCACAGCCCTGGAATCGAAAATTCAAAAAACAGACGGGCTTGCAGAGAATCTTAAGATCTGTGACTCTCATGTACAGAGTTTAATCGATGAAAACGAAAGGATCAACCAGTTTGGACGATTTAACAATGTGGAGATTTCAGGCATACCCTTCAAGAAGGGTGAAAACCTATACAGCGTCATAAGGGATTTATTTATCAAGGTTGGTCTCCCTTACTCAGACGACATCATCGATAGTGTCCACCGTGTACGTCGTTACCCTGATCCGGTTCGCGGCAAGCCGAAACCAATCGGTGATGTTGACGAGAATGGCTCAACGGGAGGAGAAAAGCCTGACCTGCGTCGTGACCCGTCCATTATCGTGCGATTAACTCGACGGCGCTGCAAGGACGAGCTGATTGCAGCTGTGCGCTCGCGTCGTGGTATAATGACCTCTGACATTGGCATGGACGGTCCGCCAAGGCCTATTTTCGTTAACGAACACCTGACGCCTAAAAACAAGCTGTTGCTGAGACGCGCCCGTGAGCTGAAGGTCGAGAAGGGTTATATGTACCTATGGGTTCGTAATTGTGTGATACATATGCGCAAGAAAGATAATTTTCCTGTTATCAAGATCATTAGAGAAGAAGATTTCAATAGGATTAAGTGACTAACCAGACATAATTTAAAATCAATTAATATTCAAAAAGTATACATAATATGTCCAACTTCCTTGTCAGTGTTGTACACTACTTCTATTCCATGCAAGTGCCTGACTTACAAATATTACGAGTTATTTTGCCATGTAAAATCACAACAGAAACATACAACAAAGATTTGTCAAACGATTCTGACCATAAAACTCTCACATCGACATACCATTAAGATATGTTTTTCACTGAACTTCTCTTGCGTTGATGCCTTTATCTATTATAATGACCCTCTAATTTCATTTATGCTTTGTTTGATAATATGTCTATGAATAGTTTAAACGTTTACTATCAGAATGTGAGGGGTCTCCGTACCAAGTCCCTTGATTTTCTACCACGAGTTCTGGCTGCGGACTATGACTTAATCTGCCTTACGGAAACCTGGTTAACTGAGGATTTTTATGACCGTGAATATTTCGATTCTAGGTACCTAGTTCATAGATGTGACAGGTCTGAAGCCGAGACGGGTGCGGCGCGCGGCGGCGGGGTGCTGATTGCCTTGCGGCGCGAGCTCGCGGGCGAGCGCCGCGACTGGCCGTGTCCGCCGCGAGCCGCCGCCGAGTGCCTGTGGGTGTCCGTGCCGCTGGCGGCGGGACCGCGCGCGGGCGCCGGCCCGCGCGCGGTCTCTGCGGACAGCGACGGCGGCGGCCAAAGATATTTAAATATAGCTTGTCTTTACCTACCTCACGGTCGCAGCCAACACGACGCACTAACTTATTTCCTGGATAGTACCGCAGAAATTATGACTGGTAGGCCCCAGGATAAGTTCCTTTTGTTGGGTGATTTCAATATTAGTATGGCAGTTTGGTCGGGTTCCTTGAGCGATGATGGTGGCAAACCAATGTCGCTCATTCAAGTCGACGACCAGTTAACTAAATCACTAAGTGACTTCTTATCTTTGACTGGAAGTAATCAGTACAATAGCGTGCTAAATATTAACAATAGGATACTGGATCTAATTATATGCAATTATTCCTGCCATGTTGTTGCGTCTTCTAACCCACTTATTTCTGAAGATCGGCACCATAAAGCTTTACATATTGTTTTATCTGACCCGAGTTTGCCCCCACCGCTAAAGAGTAAAAGAAAGAAATTATTTTATTTTAGACAAGCAAACTATGAAGAAATTTCAAAAGAATTAAATCAAATAAATTGGAAAGAATGTTTTTCCTCTTCTACGGTGGAGGAAAGTATTACAAACTTTTATAATTTTCTTAACGCTTTAATAAATAAATATGTACCTCACCGTTATGTAATGGATACCACGTCCCATCCGGCCTGGTATACCAGACCATTAATTAAGCTTTTAAAAGAAAAACGGAAAGCTCATAAAGCTTGGAAAACGTATGGTAATCCATTGGATTATGATACTTTCTCATTACTTAGAAAGAGAGCAGAGAAGATGGAAAAGCAATGTTACAATAATTACATTAATTATTCGGAATCAAAAATTAACTCCAATCCGAAATTCTTTTGGTCTTATATAAAAAACATCTTTTCCAACAATGAGTTCCCTCAGAATATGAATTACAAGGGTACATCTTCATCGGACGGTGAGCAAATTTGTAATATGTTCAATTTGCATTTTCAATCCGTGTTTGAAACTTGTGATTCGGAACTTATTTCAACGGATGACTTGGAACCTGCTTTGGAAGCCGTCATAGATGCTAATTCTATAGAATTAAATGAAAAGATAGTATATAAATATTTAAAATGTATCAATGTCAATAAGGGAGCAGGTCCCGACAGCATCCACCCCTTATTTATATCTCGATGTTCATCATCATTGACTCCTCCTGTTACAATTATCTTTAAAAAATCGATTCAAGAGGGGATTTTTCCTAGTTTGTGGAAACAAGCTTGGGTTACCCCTATACCAAAGGGCAGGGTTACTCAGAATATAGAAAAATATAGGCCTATATCCAAATTATGTCAATTTAGTAAAATCCTGGAAAAGATTGTTACAGACCAGCTTTCTCTAGTAGTCAGTCGACACATCATACCAAATCAACACGGATTCTTCAGGGGTCGAAGTGTGGACACAAATCTTATAGAATTTACGGATATTGTACTTACCGCAATGGATGACGGGTACCAAGTTGATGCAATCTATACCGATTTCGCCAAGGCTTTTGATAAGATCAATCACAACACTCTCTTGCGGAAGCTTTGGCATCTTGGTATTCATGGTGACCTATTCCGTTGGATTAAATCGTACGTAACCAATAGGACACAAGCAGTAGTTTTGAGGGGATTTACGTCTCAATTTAAACCTATCAGCTCGGGTGTGCCGCAAGGGTCGCATTTAGGCCCATTATTATTCATTTTGTATTTAAATGATATTATAAAAAGTGTAAACAATTCCGACATATTACTGTATGCAGATGACACAAAAATTTTTAGAATTATTCGTAACACGGATGATTGTAATCTATTACAGAGGGACCTTGCTAACTTTGAACAAATTTGTAAAACTAATAGCTTGTTTTTGAATCCAGATAAATGTTATACTATAAGTTTTACTCGCAAACTCAATCCTACTTATTACGAATATAAATTATGTAATAAAACTCTTGAAAGAGTTCAACAAATCCGTGACTTAGGCGTTATACTTGATTCTAAACTTAGTTTTACGTCCCATATAGATAGCATAATAAATAAATCTTACAGACAACTCGGTATTATTTTGAGACTGGGGAAGCCCTTCAAACTGGCTTCAACTTATAAAACCCTATTTAATAGTTACGTCCGCAGTCGCCTGGAATTTGCATCCACTGTTTGGCGACCGTTCTACAATGTGCATATAGATAGGATCGAAGCAATACAAAATAAGTTTTTGAAAAATCTAGATTACCGCACCAATAATTACTTTTCTAACTACGCTGCTGCAGCTGAGCGTCACAAAATTACGTCACTTCAACACCGACGAATTGTTGCTGATCTTGTTATACTTTTTAAAATCCTTAATAATATTATTGACTCCTCATCCCTGTTACATAAAATAAGTTTCAAAGTTCCCCGTAGAGGGTCACGCAAGAGAGACCTGTTTTCACTATCTTGTGATGGCACACGTTGTGGACAGAATCGTTTTATCCGACGAACATGTAAACTTTATAATGATAAGTTGAGTGAAATTGATATTTTCGGCAGCACACTAAACTCATTCAAAAATTCAGTTATTAGGCTGAAAGTTGGCTAAAGAATTTGTTACCTGTAATTTTATTGATGCTTTGTTTTGTTTAGGAATTTATAAATATAGTTATTTTTTGTTTTCAAAAATTGTAAATTCGGAAAACTATAGGTCTATTTCTTTTTAAGACAATTGTTAATGTTTTTATAAGACTGTTTGTTTTCGTATAAATAAATAAAAAAAAAAAAAAAAAATAAATTAGTAAATACGAATATTTTTTTTTATTTATCAAATCTTCTTCTATATTTTTTATCCTAGCCTCTCCTGACTGTGATATGACTATGGGTCAGTTTTATCTGTTAAGGGTTTCACTAAATCGGACTTTCCAAAATACAAACGCCCAACTAATTCACTCTCTTGAAAACTAAATAAATTATTTAGCATCAATTTGTACTTGCTACACGACTAAGTATTCATAAATAGACGTTCTGTTTCATCATTATTCCAGGCTGTTTCTACTTCTTCTTCTGCATGCCTGAGACAAACGATAAAAGCCTTCAGGACATCGAGGAATACTTCAACCAGAAACGGGCGTCGCTGGTCTCGGAGAAGCGCGTGCGCTCTATCCAGCTTATGGAGGCCGAGCGGAGTCGGCAAAGCCAGACGCTCGTGAACAAGCAGGACTGGCACCGCTCCAGCCCCTCTATTGTGAACAAGCCTCTAGTGCTGCGCGATCAATCACATAACAATATATCACCTGATACCTAGCTTGATATGTTTTATTACATGCATCTATTTTCTGATATCTTTTGGAGAGTAGTAGAGCTAAACAAGTGAAATGAAGAGAAAGAGATAAATAAAAAAAAGAATGTGAAAGAGAAGTGAGAGAGTTCCAGCTGATGACGGAGCGTTGTCGGCAAAGCCAGACGCTCGTAAAAAGGCATGACCGTCGCCGCTCTAGCCTCGCCATTGTGAACAAGCCGCTATTAGTGCGCGATTAGTCACATAACAATATAACACATGAAACTTAGCTTGAAATGTTTTTTTTTATATTTTTCTATCATATTATGGAGAGTGGTAGAGAGAAAGAAAAACATTAAAAAAGAAAGAGAGAGTAAGAGATATAAAGGGAATGTAAGGGAGATCCAGGTGATAAGGTGGAGCGGAGTCGGCAAAGCCAGACGCTCGTGAAGAAGCAGGACCGGCACCGCTCCAGCTCCTCTATTGTGAACAAGTCTCTAGTGCTGCGCGATCAATCACGTAACAATATATCACCTGATACCTAGCTTGAAATGTTTTATTACGTTCATCTATTTTCTAACATCTTTTGGAAAGTTGTAGACCTAAACAAGTGAAATAAAGAGAAAGGGGTACATATAAAAAAGAATGAGAAAGAAAAGGTGAAAGAGATCTAGCTGATGAATGCAGAGCGGTGTCGGCAAAGTCAGACGCTCGTGAATAGGCAGAACCGTCGCCGCTCCAGCCTCACCATTGAGAACAAGCCGCTATTACTGTGCGATTATAAATGATGTCACAAAGCATTACAACACCTGAAAACCAGCTTGAAATGTATTTTTATATCCTTTATTTTCTAACATCCTTTGGAGAGCGGTATACGTAAACAAGTGAAATCAACAGAAAGAGATACATAAAAATGAATGACCTATTACTGCGCAATTGATGATGATGTCCTCCTCATCGAGTCCGATAACGGCGACCTCAAGGATTGGTAGGACTTCTGCGGCGGTGCGCTCGGATGTGACTCGCGAAGCCCAGCTTGTTTTTAAAAGTCCGGTTACATTGGCCGCAGTGAAGCTCACCACGGTCATTGTACGCTGTCTGTTGGAGTCGAGAGTCTCGAGCAGAGTATCCTCAAAAACTCCCATCCTGTTGAGAATGGTGGAGCGCCATACGCTGCGTCTATAAGCAACTTTTTCCCAGCTATCAGGAGAAATGCCGGTAGCGGTTAAATACCTTTTAAGGACGTCTTTATAGCGCAGGTGCTGTCCGCCTACCTTTCGTGCACCGTTTGACAACTGGGAACGTTGTGCGCATGGAAGACCACCGTCTGCCCAAGGCCGTTTTCCATTCCCAGTTTTCAAACTGCGCAATTAATCACGTAACAATATAACACCTGAAACCAAGCTTTATTTTTACATCCGTTAGGGGCGTTTTCGTTTGATCCCATTATTTGGGAGTGGTCGTGCTAAAAAAATGAAATAAAGAGAGAGAGAAAGAGAGATTCAGCTTATGATTTCTAAGCTAAAGTTAGCGTAAAAGCGGGTTTTTAAAGGTACTTGCACAGTACGTCACAAACTTAAAGTTTATGATAAGGTTAGATTACATCTGAAGGGTACAAGGGAAGAACATGCAATGTCGCATTTTTACTTTTTTTAAACTGATATCTGTTATCAACTAATTAAACCGTATGAAGGTCAATCTTCTCCAAACTAAGAATAAAAAATGCCGCTGTCTCTAAAACCGTTTATAACACTCAGAGATTAGCAACGACTTGCAGAACCTTTTCTATAACACAAATTCCTTGCTCCAGAACATCCGCGTGCAACCATTCGTCGTGTGCGTGGAGCAATATCTCTGTGTGTGTTAGCGGGGAGAAGCCCAGAGCTGGGATGTTCTTAGAGCGGATGTAGCGCGCGTCCGTCGCACCTGGACATACTAGAAACTTCATTTTCATGCCCCTAGAAAAAAAAGTCTACGTTAAATAATGAAATGACCCACCGTCTTAACTTCATACATGCTCAGTTGCTAACCAAATTTCTGTTGGCGGATTTTTCACGGCTGTTTTCAGCCGTATAAAAAGCCTTATATAGGTATCGTTTAGTGGCTGGAGTTTTACGGTTCGGTACCCGAACGGTTGGTAATTAGTATTAGCAAACTGAAAATAAACATTCGCCAGCATGGCCGAGAGCTTACATTTCATCAACAGCACTCTTCACAGCCGTAACAAAAGGATTATCCTTGCTGGTGTTCTTGATGTAGCGATTCCACTGAACGAACTTATATGTGACCCCTTCTCCAGCTTCTTTGCACCAACCCTCGACCTGTGAAAATCATCAATAGTTATAACATCAAGATCTTTTCGTTTCCACATTGTTGTTACTCTCTTTTTCTTTTTCCATCCTTATTTGTTTACTCATAGATCAATTATACGAAATACAAGTATCCTGTCTAGCTAAGCCTGTAAATTACGATTTTTTTAAGTTTTATGAGAAACCGCCCAACTGCATCACTGCCGGATTCGCGACTTAAGAAACCGGTGGTAAGTCTGCTTGGACATCGATATCAACCCTTGTATGTCACCACTGCTGGGGCACGGGTCTCTTTCTGCATCGCAGTAAGGTTAGGCCATACTCCACCACGGGGGCCAAGTTCGGGTTGGTGGAGGATTGTAAGGCAATGGCGGGCCTCACTGTCAGAAATTATCAAGCCGCCCAAAAGGCCTCTGAGATGGCTTTACGACGGCCATTACATGACAGGCGGCACCATTGGCTTAGCGTGCCTGCAAAGCACGGAATCGCTCCGAGAAAATGTCACTAGCGGTAGTCACGGATCGGGGGCACCCATCCTGCACCTTCCGCACCTGTTGTTGCTTAACCATAGTGATTGATTCCAATCACTCGTTTCAATTAGGCCACGAGCACTGCTCGGATATAAAGGCTAAGTAATAAGTCTGTGCACAAAATAGTTACGCGAATAATATAATATGAAGTTTGTCCGGGAGATCCGTTCATCGATACGTGCAGACACTTTCGAACCCCCCTCTGGTTTTCATTTCCTTTTTAAAACTAGCCTTCAATAATTTCTATTTAATGCTTGTCAACTTAAGTTTACTCTATAAATAATAACATGGTGACTGATGCATGTAAAATTAGTAATGCCATAGGAAATCATATACATAAACTGGTGTTGTGAGTTTTGTAAATAAATAATAACTCCATACCAAATTTTATTAAAATCACTCTAGCCGATTAGACATGAAGAAGTAACAAAAATACATACTCAACAGTCACAAACTTTCTCTTTTATAATATTATAGTGTGATTGATGTAATAGTGTGGTTACTGACCATTGTAATAAAGGGTCTAATATAAGTGTCTAAGAACTATTCTTGCCACCCTACCACATCCAGGAATGTCGGCAGCTTGTTTGCGTCTCTGCAGGCCTCCCACAGTCTCCCCGGGCTTCCGAGGGGAGCCGTCCGTTGTCTGGCCACCCCCGCCATTCACTAGCACTAGAACGGCTGTTTATTAATAACTTACCATGTTTGTAAATGGTTCCACATCGACATCCGATGCTAGCCTGCAGTCGAATACCGCTGATAAGTGTTCTGGCAACACGTTTGGCTGCACGCCACCCTGTGCGAACAAAAGAATGTGTTTTATAGGCGTAGCGGTAGCGCATTTGCCTACCTTACGAGAGGTCCCGAGTTCGAACCCCGGCTGAGGACGAAAAAAAAACCCCAGGTCTTAGGTGTTTACATGTTTGTGATGTGGCTGTTTCTGGTTCCCACGACACTGGGTATCCTAGTGTCGGGCCAGAAACAATGTATGTGCCAGTGTGTAAATGTTATGTTATGTTAAATAAATCATCA
The DNA here is from genome assembly GCA_934045075.1 of Yponomeuta sedellus. Classification (NCBI taxonomy): domain Eukaryota; kingdom Metazoa; phylum Arthropoda; class Insecta; order Lepidoptera; family Yponomeutidae; genus Yponomeuta; species Yponomeuta sedellus. The sequence continues at coordinate 5,161,286 of OW203726.1, read as the reverse complement.
TCATATTGATAGACAGCCGGTGTCAGTGCAATGCTGAACATATCCCAGAAAACACTTCTTGCCGAAGCGTGTAGTTATTATCTGACAATGTTTGACAGATGACTGTCTGATATTTTTTGTTGACTATTATTAATTGCCGAATTAATTAATGTTCAATGTTTAAATGCGATTATTATTTCTTCTTCTTCTTCTTCAGGCTATATTATGTAGTCCACTGCTGGACATAGCCCTCCCCTAATGAGCGCCATAGCGCCCTGTCTTCAGCTTGCCGCATCCAGCATCTGCCGGCAGTTTTTCGCAGATCGTCATCGCACCTGGTCGAAGGGCGTCCTACACTACGTTTGCCGAGTCGCGGTCTCCATTCAAGAACACGTTTACTCCAACAGTTGTCGGTTCTTCGCGAGATATGGCCAGCCCACTGCCACTTCAGCCAGCTTGCTGATTCTCTGAGCTACGTCGATAACTCGATTATTATTTATTACCTGGAATAATTATCTAATTTATTGAATTGACGTGTAACTTATAACTATGAATAAATATGTCTATGCCTATGTTTAGTGAATATGTGGAGTATACTAGAGAACTACCAGAGATTAATCAGTGCTCCTTCAGCGAACTAGTTTAAAAACAGGCTAGATAAACATTTACCAAGTGCACGGAAGTGATTTACACGCATCGTCTAAAAGCTGCTTGTGGATTAACTAATAAGAATAATACGCCTCTCCCAAGACACACCAGTGAGCCTGAGTGCTTAGTGCGAGTTTTTTAACTACTCGATCGCGTTAACGTAACCTCATATTTCTATGGCATCGAGGAAGCGCCACCTAGCGACAAGTATGGAAACTAAAATTGCTGAGTGCGAGTTGTAATGGTTTACGTTGAGAAGTGAACACGTTTACCAGCCAAAACACGAATAAACGCGAGTGCGAGTTGTAGGTACTGTGACAGCGTTTTGCCAGTTCGAACGGTTAACTTACTCATACTCACTACTCAATGCTCGATTAATGCGGTAGTAAAGTTATTCGATTGGATCTGTCAAACTCGCACTAAGCACTCTGATCCGCGCCTCTTCTCTTTCAGTTATTGCCCACCGCTTTGCGAATGTCGTCGCTCCACCTGGTCACAGGACATCATACGCTACGTTGGCCGATTCGCGGTCTCCACTCTAGAACCATTCTAACCCAATACCAACAACACCAAAAACAGTCGTTTCAGACATAACTTGGTATCTAGCCTCAGGTTTTTGATCCTTTATTCTCGGTTGTTGGTTCTTGACATATTAGTTGGACACATAGTGCAAAAATGATCTGTAATGTAGCGCTTCAAGGCATTAGATTAAAATCTTACCAACCGCAACCCGACGGACCGTTGTTAGGAGGATAAAAATTTACGCTGACAATTATACGTTTAATGATATTATTTTATATAATATTATTTTTAATGCACTAACCCGTGCTAAGGACAATTTTAAAAACCTATTTAGAGGCTAAAAATTCCACCCATGCCGGGTTCGAACCCGCGACCTCTGGCTATCCGTGCCAGCGCTCTTTCCAACTAAGTCGCCCATTAGCTCAGTTGGTAAGAGCGCTGGCACGGATAGCCAGAGGTCGCGGGTTCGAATCCCGGCATGGGTGGAATTTTTAGCCTCTAAATAGGTTTTTAAGATTCAATTGCAATTAAATCGACAATTACGCTGAACAACTCTACTCACTTCAAGCTGTGTTAGATTGATACTGGTGACGTCACCGATCCATGCGCCTGAGTCGACTTTGCTCTTTTCCACGGCACGCAGTTTCATGAACTTATCAGTCACGTAGTGGAGCTGAAAAATGAAAATAACAACGTAAATAATAAAATAACTACAAACTGCCAAACGCAGCGTAGGATGCCCTCCTACTCGCTGGAGCGACAATCTAAGGCACATTGCTGGCAGCAGCTGGATGCGGATGGCCGAAGGTAGAGAGAAGTGGCGTTCCTTGGGGGAAGCCTATGTCCACAGTGGATGAGTACAGGCTAAGGGCAGCTGCCATCATAGACGTTCTGAAGGTCACAGAATGGTGATCAGAAGAACCGGATTGGAAAACTAGTAGGTTTACGTGAAAGAGAAAAGCCTATATCTGGACTGTATAAATAAATGCACACACTCAAACTGAGACTTGGAACCACGGTGACTAGTATCAATTGCCACACCTGTCGGAAATGGAAGATTAGAAGGAGAAAATCTTGAATGGGGAATGTTACGCCACCTCCTGAAAGTAGGAGGGGACAATGCAGAAAGGTCCATATGGAAATAAAGGGGATAGATCTCAGAACACAAAAATAAGGTATAGATAGATTACCTTTTTGTTAGCTGACCAGCCTTGACCTGTGACCATTCGATTGTTGTTTTTTTTTTCACCAGCTGAGTGAGAGGACAGACTCGAACTATCACTGTGCTTCATCATTTGTGTTAAACGGTAAACTTGATTCATACTCTTTGATATTAATGAGAGAGGGTTGATCCATGACCGTAATATTACATATTTCACCGCCAGTGAGAAGACCGACTTGATCTATAACCGTACTATTACCTTTTCACCAGCTGTGTCTGCGGGCAGACTTGATCCGTGACCAGGTAGACTACTGGCCGCTATCATGAACTCTAGAACAAGAGCGTTATTGTCAGATCAATTATGAAGGATTAAAAAACAATGGCACTGCAGCGTCCGAGCGGTCTCTTCCCTTAGTTGCGCTGTCAAATAAAAAATAATTTAAGATGCTGACGCATGTGAATACCTCAGATACAAAGGTTTCTTACTGTTTGAATCGCAATCAAACATAAGTTTATTAATATAAATGGACTGTATCTTCTATAATATAAAAATGAATCGCTGAATGTGTTGGTAAGCGCAAATCTCGAGAGCAGCTGAACCGATTTCGGTAATTCTTTTATTAGAATATTCCTTGAAGAACGAGGATGGTTCTTCGGAGAGAAAAATAAAAAAAAAATTAAGAAACGACAGTTAGGCGGTACGAAGTTCGCTGGGTTAGCTAGTTAATAATAAAAATAGAACGTTGACTAATACATTATAGTTCAAGGTGAAGATGCATAGTGAAAAATAACATAAGACAACTACTTGAAATAAAAAGAAAATTAACCTTTTTAGTATGTGCCATGCACCTTCTTGTTGTACTGTTTCGTACAGCTACTTTACCGTTCGCGAGTGGTATTGATACTACAAAGTACCTAACTTTCGAACCCAAGATCTCTAAAAAGTGGAGTCAGAGTTCTACCGCTTTAAAGAAATATAACACTAAAAAGATTACCGCTTAGTGGAACGCCACTGCTAATTACGTATATTAAAATAAGAAAGGCAAAGTAGGTACAATTTATTATCTAGCCCCAGTTATTTTTCCTGCCAGAACGCCTGTTAGATGCACATCTAAATTGTTGTATTTCATAAAATGCAAGGAAACTATTGCCATGTTTAGAACGGATGTTTCTTAACTACGATACCTAATCGTTGTAATTGGGCACTTAATGTCTAGATAACAGATTGTAAAATGCGACAAGTAGCAACCTGAGTAGATTCCAAATAAAAAAAATATAGCATGCCTGTAATGAAATAACATAATATATAGTTTTATAGTGATTATACCTTATTGTACACAAAGGAAGAAGTGTATCTATCAATCAATTTCAACGTTAAGAATTTACGTTCCGTTTGTTGAATGTCAATATACAATGTAAAATATAAGCCGCTGTCTTCTGGCCGTATTGCACCATGTTTGCTCAAGTTATCATAAACCAAATACTTACATCAGTTGCCACATATACCTATCATAAGATTATATAAGATATCTATCATAAGATATGATTGTCATCAATAACTTTAAATGCCAAAGCATTAGCTAACTGTCTTACAAAAGTAGGAAAAACAAATATTTTACACAAAATATAAGCGTAATAAATGAGTACATAGACGAGCTTATTTCTACAGAAAATATGCTATAATATGTACTCTCACCGGTTTTGGGTCCTTTTCATCTTGCCCTTCGAAACATCCCTTATTTGTATAGTATGAATGCCTGGGAAGTCTCTTATTGATCCTTACACTGTACTTTTTTCGATACATCTAGCTTTTTACAAAGGTCTTCATTATTATTTCTTAATGATTCGCGATACTCATACATAGTTATATATTGAACGGGTCTAATCGCGATTATTATCTAATCGCGAAGGTAATCACGTTTTACCTAATAACTAATCGCGATTAGACCCGTTTAATATAGAACTAAGCTCTTATACATACGTAAAGTGGTCCTTTCTCCGTGGTGAGCCACAATAGAGTCTCCATCGCCAGGCACCGACTCATCCAAGGCAAAGCCAACGTTCATGGAATGGAATTCTTCCGTTTCCACGAAGGTTTTCATACCGTCGTACCCGCCTGTCTCTTCGTCTAAAGGAATAGGAAAAGAATAGGGATAGAGCAAATGCGTTGTTGATTTCAGTATGTTGCAGGTCCCCTTCTTTGTTCAAGAGTCGTATTGACTCAGAGGAGGTTGTGGAGTCGAAGAATCTTTATTTTTTTCAATTACATTCTTACATATACGTGTTGTTCTTTTGGCAGATGAACCATCTATAGACCTTTTTAGGTAGTGCGTTTTAGGACAACGTTCGGTACGTTTTGATATTCACGTGTTATTCTGTGTCGTAAACTAGCTTTGTGAATTAAAGAGAGGCGTCTCTACTACATATAAGATAAAGATTAAGATATTTATTTGCTAAGATGTTGCAAGTTTACAACACTTGCGGTATCTGCACTAGACTTTAAATCTGTATCGCAGAGACATGAATAAACTTTCTAAAGTAATTGTCGACAGGTTCGGTTATAATAACTAAACGCTATGAAAAAAGTTATACAATCTATATGAGTTCTTAGAGAAATCAAAAACACCTCTTAGACTGGGTTTGAAGATACATTCTAAGAAAATATATAATTAAGTGTAAAATGTCACTCAGTTGCAGTGCTACACAAGAAATAAGTCTCGCGGATGTACCTGCGCAGATGACTAAATTTTGGATGTGCGGCAAGTTGATCGACCAATCAGATAGTTTCATTTTATGGCAGGCCGCGCGCCTTTGTTGCTATTGGTTGATTCAACGTCATCGATGCAGGTGACTACTAGTTTGGCAATATTAGCGTAAGCGAAACAGGTAGCGCTACTGCGGCATTCAATTCTGCACCTTAACCGTATCGGTTAAAGATCATGTCGAATGTACTTATAGCTTCGGGTACTTTCGTTACACTTCTTCCTAGTCTGCGCGAGTCGGTAGATTCCCGAAAGGACTTTTATGATGTGTAGTACTGTACTACTTCTTCCGTTTTCATGAAGATTTCGAATGCCTCATTTTACAGCAGACAATGGCATAGGAATGGTAGTAGTCTTTACTTCTCCTCGTCTTCAAGTTTGATGATTTAGATGTTCTTACCCTTAAATAGTACCTACTCGAGTTATGCAGGGTTTCCTCAGAAATGCGCATTTTTGTTATACGAGGCTTTCTTTTTTAATGTAGCCTATAAACTGTAGGGTACAGACCTTCTCTCAGAGAGAATTGGGCTTCAGTTATTAATTTTTTTAAGTAATTTAACGGGTTTTGACTTCAATATTGGACACGTCGACCAAATTATTTTCCAGTCTTCTGTTATATGTTTTTCCTGAAGTTGATGTTGAACCTTTGTTGATAATCTGTTCATAGAATATCAGAAACATCTCAGCTTACTTGGGACTTATTATATAACCTGTGCCATTAAAGACACAATCTGAAACTAGCCGCCAAAAACCGTGTACTCTCGCTCTGATCAAACAGCAAAAAGCCAGACTACGCGTAGGTTTAAATTCTCTTGCTTACCTGGTACGAAGGTAATATTCACAGTTCGCTTCAGGCGCACCCCTGCCTCCTTGAGCCTCCTCACAGCTTCTAAATGCTGGATGCCCACGCACTTCATGTCCTGGGCGCCTCGTCCATAGATGCGTCCGTCCTCTGTGAGATGGCCGCTGAACGGTGGGTAGGTCCAGAATTCCTGGGGAAAAAAGGGGTTCTCTAGTAACTATAGATTCTTTTTTTCATGTGTAGAATAAAACTCAAGACAAAACCTTATAAGAAGGTAGAACTTGTTCGCACTATCAAACACCAAAAGGTAGCCCAATTAGGTCACGTGCTAGGAAACAAAGGATAAGCAAACAATAAGTAAATAATGATAAACAAAGACTGAGCAAGAGACTCTTGTTAGATAGGCTATGGGTCAGTTTATGAATTGAGAATTTCGCTACGTACCTATATTTTTAACTGTAGTGCTGTCTCTTCGATATTTCCAGAAAAAAGCGTGACAGAATGTAATTTAAGTGTTACTTAAGAACCTTACTTAAGTATTTATTTATTGAAATTCTCAATCCAGACACCGGCCCTGTAAATGTTAGCTAGTTGAAATTGTTTCACAGAAAAAGAACTCTTTTCTGAGAAATTCGAAGAGTCAGCACTACAGTTAACTTGTTAGGTACTTAGCGAATATCAGTAAGTAAATACTTAAGTAACGTTCTGTCATGCTTTGTTCTAAAAAATTCGACGAGACAGCACTACAGTCAACTTGTCACTTAGCGAAATTCTCAATTCAGAAATTGGCCCTTAGTCTTTGCCGGTATACAATGCTCACCTCCCAAACGGCCACGACATCCATATGCGAATTGAGCACTATTGATGCCTCTTTCGGCTCCAGCCCTTCCCACGTGATGACCACAATAGGTTTCTTTGGTACAATCTCGTACACTCTCACGGGAAGGTCGAGTTCTAAAGCTTGTCTCGTCAAGAATTCCACGCAACCGCCTGTTGGAAAGGAATAGCAATGTGTTACATTAGTAAACCTTGGCTCCTAGGAGTATATTAGGTACACGTAACAAATCCTGACGGAATCTTGACGTTGAACATTGGATAGGTATCAATATCAATTAGTATGAAAATTTACTGCTAGACGTTAAAAACTCTTTGGAATTTTGTGCTCATAAATGTAGAGGTTAGTTAGTTACACCTGACATTTCCGCACTTAACCTCATGGGCCATTGTACGTAGCAAGCGCTGAGGTACGTTAACACTTCAGACACTAGGGTTTCCTTACCATGTTTTCCTTCACCGTCGGCGAGTGGTATTGCTACTATAATTTCACAAATGTACATAACTTAGAAAACAAAGTCATTGGTACATGCCGGGGTTTGAACCCACAACCTCCCGATTGAGAGGCCGGCGTTCTACACGGCTCCGCTACCACCGCCCGTAAAAAAAAGAGAGGTCCGTCTCTACATGAGAAACTGGTCTGCGGCACAGCCAGCCTAATTGAGCCGTATCCTTCAGATGACTGTCCTAACAGGCAGTGTGTGTAAACTCACTATTGATACAATGGAAATGTAGAAATGTAAATATTAGCAATAGGATTAACGGTCACTGAAAATATTGATTTTTGTTTCATTTTTCTATGTACGGTATAAAATTAATGCCACTTCAAAGTTTGACGCAATTTGTCCATAGTGATTTGCAATTAATGTTCTCTTAGCACTCGTAAAAATGTTTCCGTTTTGACCTTTTTAAGAAAAGCAATTTACTTCAATTCATGTTAATTTAGTGTTGGTATTTAAATTGGTAAGGATTTACCGAACTCTGAAATTGCAAACTCTGAATTTACCGAACTTTACAATTACTTAACACTGCTATTTTGCAATAAAATTATCTTTAAAAAGGCTCTCAGATCAAAACGTGAACATAGGTTATGTAGGTACAAATAGACTATGTTATGCTATTATTGCGATGCTGTCTTTATTGCTATTATTGCTATGCTTTAAGGTGCTATGCTGCGCTTTGCAACGCTACGCTTTTTTATGTCATATCTTTGCAATGTTTTAGTGTTCTGTAAAGTGTGTGCCGTAGCGCACTGGTGTACCGCAGACATCAGAAGGTGTGCCCCGAAAAAAATACAGTCTGGGAAATGCAATCTAATACCATGTTTTTAGCCGTAGTTCGGTATTAGATAAGAATAAAAATATTATTTACATATCTCTTGCTCTGTAAGTAGTCACTTACTTCCCTGAATGCCGGGGTGTATGGATATCATTACAGCATAGGTTTCAAAACATACCATGTAATGTTAACATTACAGCATAGGTTTTGGAATTTGAAAAAAGAACTGTCATAGGCCGATATTAGACTATCATATATTCATCATAGAAATATGATGTTATATCTGTCAAATTCTAGGATCATATTTTTCTATGAATCTGGTCTTGCATAAGGTCATATCAACGTCATAGGTAATGAAGATACCTATCCCAATGTAGCCACGTTTTCCATTGACATGAGCGCTATTATAGTAATTGCTCCAAGGTTGAGAAAAAGTTCAATTATAAAAAAGGAACAATCGACGTATTTGGGTTAGACCGTGGATTGCGAGGCAATCAGAGAGAGGAGTCAATAACATATTACTAGAAAAACTTAGCCTGAAAGACATAAAGTCTTACAGTATGTACCCCCGAATGGACGGAGACGTCATCAATTTCTAAACAAAAACTCATTTAAAATGTCCAATCAATGCAAAAGTTCATCTATAGTAACTCTGAAGTTAGAATTAAAATTATTCCAGTTCATACTAAAGTAAAATATTTAATAGCAATACAGTCATATTATACAGAAAATCATAAATTCCCAATAATGCACAGTCACTTTACAAGAACAATTAGGAAACATAAGTTAATACAACCGCCTGCAAATAATTACTATGGAGAACGAACAAGAGTTTATTTGACACCTAGAATTTGTAATAGCTATCCTCTTTTGCTTGATGTAACCAAAGTATGTAAAGCCACGCTTAAATATAAACTTAAAGAACTAGTGATAAAATAAAACTACACCTATGTAAGTTAAGATAAGAATATTCTTTATTGTGCCAGGAAAACACATACAAAACATAATAATGTACTTGAAACGAATCATTAATATGTATTATGTTGTTTATGTATACAAATAATATACGTATTAAATAAATTAGCTATATACAGAGATAGAGCGCTTCGCCAACAAACTGCTTTGCAGTTTGGCGTAATTTATTGTGTAATTGAATTAACGTTTTTTGTTTTTGTAAAATAAATAAATAAAAAAAAAATATGATCATAATTGTACGCTTGCTGTCAAATAGGATCAAACTTCTATGATCATAGACAGTATGAATCATATGTTGACATTACACTGTCATAGATTTTTCATATAAATATGAATCCTACATCTGGGATCATATTTCTATGATAGTGTAATATTGGCCTTACTCATACTGCAAGAAGAATATTTTTTAAAAGTTAATATTTTTTTCTCGGTATCGATTATTTACTCGAATCGGAATCGAGACAATTTATATTAGAGTTTATGAAGATTTTATTTTAAATATCGAACTATTTGTTTCGCAGTCACATCGTATGTTAATTGAAATCGATTTAAAAATCAAACTGGCCAGCACGATTTGACGCGCTTGCGTGCCATAAAATCGTGAAGAGTAAAAAAGTCAGTCGACTAGCTAGGCGCGAAAGTAATTTTTTTTCGTGTTTTGGAGTTCTTTCTCAAAAGTTTTGAAAAATGTTAAGTGACGAAGACATGGATCCAACCCTGCTTTCTTGTTTTTTTACTTACCCCACAATCGATATGTAAAGCAGAGTGTTTACCTCGGGTGTAAGCATCACTTGCATACTCGGGCTAATTAGCGCCCCCGCTGCGCTCGGGCGCCAAAAACCTCATATGCAATTGATGTCATACAGCCCTTGGTTAACAATCTACTATTATTGTATACCAATCTACTATTATAAAACATTTATTTATTTAACATAATAACTTATTATTATTACATGTAATGATACAAAGTACAATTGGCGGCCTTATTGGTATTAGAGAGAGATAGAGATAGAGAACACTTTATTGCACAACCAGAAAAATATTACATATTATTAGGTGAAATCTTTTGCAAAAAAGTATTATAAAGAGGTTTTAATTTTTCTGAGAGTAAAAAAATGGTGTACTCCTGAAATTTCCAAATTTCGTAGGTGTAAGGAACACCTACGAAATTAGGAAACTAGCACAATAATTTTGCGAAACACTGTGGTATATATTATTATGTTATAATAATATTACGTCTAAATATTGTCACACTACATAGCAATATCATTATCAGAAAATAAACTACTCACTGTAGTCTACATCAGGATGAACACTAGGAATCCTCAAATACTCCCTAAATCTCTGGACACTTAGGTTATTTTCCCATTTTGAACACATTTTATGATTCTACGCTCTGGCTTTACACACAGCTAGCGATTTGAAATGTATTATGTAACCAAATTTTACAGCTACACTAAGCATTTGAAAAGATATGAAGATAAACTGCTGCTTATATAGGTATGATGACAAAGATGTAAACATTGACAATGATAAGTAATCATAAACATAAATTCCAACTACCAACAACTAGATAAATGCTTCTATAAAGCTTTACAGGGAATCGTGTTCTTATAAATAATTACTTTAACACTACACAACCACTTGTCCTGGTCCCAAACTAGGATATCTTGTGCTATGGTAACCACAGTTGGTTACCATAGCACAGTTTGTCTGTGCTATGGACACCACAGACAAACATGGATAGGTACATAATTGTAGAGATTTCTTCACTTAGCCTCATAATTGGGCCATTTTACGTAGCAAGCGCTGAGGTATGGTAACACTACAGACACTGAGGTGTCCTCTCCATGTTTTCCTTCAAAATTAGCGAGAGGCTTACGCTACTATAACTTCACTAATGTATATAACTTATACAACAAATTACATACAACATACATGCCGGAATTTGAAACCATGACCTCCCGATGAGAAGCCGCCGCTGCGCTTCCACCGCTCTATGGAAATGATAACATACGGGGCAAACTCATAATCAAAGAACTCTCAGACAGATTGTCTTGGTTGACAAGCGACTACAAGACAGTCTGCGTTCAAAGGAACGCAACACCAGTTAAGGAAATCGGCGCGAAACCTTCGCAAACCCCCACGCGGGCCTTTCAAAATTCGAACGCGTTCGCAAGTTGCACTCCATACTGCCGCGGCCGCACACCTTTCGCTGGCTGGCAAAAAAATAAACAAATTAAAAAAAGAAAAAAGTGCCGCGAATTTTTATTGTTCTTAAAAAGTTGTGCATAAGAAAAAAATGGCCGGTCAAATCAGTGCGTTGGTTTTCTGCGTGTGCATGTTTAGTATTTCCACGTGTCACAGCGCGATTCCGTCTGAAAGTGTAAGTTTTTATTGAAATTTCACCTTTTCTTAGATTATGGTCACTTATTCTCTACAACCATTAACGTTCAGTATAGATTTGTCCATTTTTTCTCCTAAATGATCTAGATTTTGAAATGGACACCTAGTTTGAATTGTAACGTTCATTAAGCCGCAGTTTCTGTGCTACTTTGAATAAAACCTTTTCATTTCATTTCATTTCGATTGTACACAGATTGAAAAAAATTCAAACAAAATTTCACTTTATTCAAGACATTTTTTATACAAAACTAGCTGACTAATAGTAATTAGACTACGACCTATTCTCAGACCTACGAAATATACATACCTACACAGAAACATTCATAAAAATCGCTGAATCCGTTTCGGAGTTCGATAACAAACACTGTGACAAGTACTTATAATTAGATTTATTATTCACTGATATTATATATGAGTGTAATTAAATTAATCAAAACGTTTATTACCTTCATGTATGTACAGCTCTTATCTTATTGTTTACTTTTACAGCAAACAAAAAGTTTTACTCAACGAAGCTCCAAATAAAAATAAATTCCTTTCAGTTATATTTCTGACGATGAATAGTTACCTAGCGTCCTTTACTTGATTCTTATAACATTCAAATAAAAATCGGTACAAATTTATCGAAATTACGTTGATATCATAACAGACATTGAAGGTGTTCATATTGAATTGTTAATGAAATAGGTGTCTAAAGTTAACTCTAGGTATAGTATTTATCTGTTGATACATCTAATAAGAGAGATCACAAGAGTGTACTTCACAGCACATCGATAGTCTTATATATCAGCTTGTAATTATTAGTTACTAGCTGACCCAGCGAACTTCGTACCGCCTAACAGTCGATTCTTATGTTTTTTTTATTTTCCCCTCCGTAAGAACCATCCTCGTACTTCAAGGAAAATTCTAAAAATATAATTAGCGAAATCGGGAGATTTGCGCTTACCAACACATTCGGCGATTCATCTTTATATTATAGACTAGTCTCTAGTCGTACATGACTCACCCTAATCGGTGACATTTATTGAACATAGCTGTCTAGGTACTTGTCAATAAAACTATGCTCCATTTACTAACCTTGAACGTGCCAACTAGTCCACTTTATGAATACCAACCAACAGTAATAGACTTTTGCTAACCCAAGAACGTAGAGTAAACAATGTGTTGTGTACCTTTAAACTACAATTTAAATTGTGTCAAGTACGGTTTGTCGCCTGATAAGTTTTTACAATGTTTAAATCCAAAACATACTAATTAGTTAACATTTCATCAAACCAGCCTGGGCAGTACGACGACTCTAGTCGCGCCTTTATACGTCAAAAGACGCAACTTGCCAGTACAAATGTCAAATTCTGACATTTCTCACCACAAAATTTTTATATTTAGCGGAATTTTATGACTTTTTGTTAAGATTGTCTGCTGTGCTATTTTTTACACAGTAATTATATCCATAGATCTTCAGGGTATAACAAAATCCTCATTTATGCAAAAAAATTAAATAATGCGAACAAATTTACTAAGGTACATTTATTCATTTATTTAGTACATTTATTCGTAGTGTCAGTTAAAACTCTCCGACAATTAATGTTCGAAATTGTAGAAATATTACCAGCTAAAATGATCAACAAAATTATCCGCTTGTGTCATACAAAAGTATCAACGGCAGTAAATGAAACAAATAAAACTTTTCTCCTTTTCAAGAGTTAATTTTGGATGTTTGGATGTTTATCATGCGATAATGGCTTTGGATGAAATTTTGCACATTGGCATACCAAGTTTTCGTTCATAACCTAAGACCCTTTTTACAAGAATCCGACATTAAAATCACACAGCTTTTGTATGTAGGAAGTAGTCAGTCATGTGGTTAAAATATCAAACAGGACATGCATCGCAAAATGTTACATGCTACAAATAGACTAGATGTGCCCGGAAATTGGATCACATGAGATTCCGATATATATAAATTCTATCGGATATAAGTGATATTGTATAAGCGTTACTTATATACTGGCCTTTTGCATCTACTTAATGAGATGATTTTACACAGCGTCCAGCTTCACTCACACTAGATGGGTGAAGGGACCACTCCGACGCTGTAGTGCCTGGGACATGGTTTTATAGATGGTGTTGGCTTGCCAGCACCTATACCATCCTGACAGCTTAGTTGGCCTAGCACACAGGAAAGACTAGTCAAGAGAAGACTTGACTAGTAAGCGATACTTAGTCCTTCCGAAACCCACGTATTTTCTGCATCATCACGAACATTCCTTCCTCGGGACTTCATAGAAAATTTTAAGCTTTATTTTAGTGAAACAAAATGTAATATAAATGCACCTTTAAGCACAATTAAGGGCGAACCAAAATGGTATGTCCTATTAACATGCCATAGGTCGTGGGTTCGATTTCCAACGACGGCCGCCGTATGTTTGTACTGTAAATATTCCTCAAGCAGTTGCCGTTGGAGGGCGGTAGCCTAGTGGATCGCATAATGGACTCAGAAGCCGGGTAACCAAGTTCAATTCCCAGCGCGAGCATGTACCAATGACTTTCTCTTCTAGCAATACCACCCGCTAACGGTGACGAAAAACATCGTGAGGAAACCTGACTGTTTGAGGTGTTCAAATACCTCAGCGCTTGAAATCGCCAATCCGCGGTGGGCACCCGTGGTAATATAGTTTTCCCATTAGCTTAGTTGGAAAGAGCGCTGGCATGGATAGCCAGAGGTCGCGAGTTCGAATCCCGGCATGGGTGGAATTTTTGCCTCTAAATAGGTTTTTTAAAATAGCTTAAGAATTTGTTTCTCAAAAAAAGTTGTTCTTTTATAAAGAAACACACAATAAAGTTTGAGTGAAATGTTTATGAGCGATAAAAATCGTAACATCATACAAACGGACACAGCTAATTCATAATATTAGTGAGCCTTTATTGTTACAGGGACAAAACGAGCTTACATTGTGCATATGCCATACATATCCGTACAGACACATAGACAGGTGTCGTCAACAATTGGCTCGAACAAAAACAAGAGAAAGTGACCGCTGGTAGAGCTCTCGTTGCGCCGAGCCATTTAGCGAGTGGCACACGCGTTGCCATGGTGGATGTGGTACGCTAATTGAGGCTCTTTTAGCCTTTGTTTTGGGTAAAATAAGTCTAGTACAGTCGACTTTATTTTGTACTTTGGGTCGTTCTTATACCTACCATTGTTGGCAGTCAAAGCGCTGTCGACTGTGCAATCAATACATAATCAAATTCTTCTACCCTGGTGCTAACTAAAATTATAATTTATAACTAAAAAAATTATAACTTTATTTTTGATAAAGTTGATGATGTTTTTTTTCAAAAAGTGAACATCCTAAATCTTAACAACTGTGATAACTATTTTTGAAACCTACAGCCTAGAACCTAGGTTCATCAACGTAGGACTTTAATCGATCTCCGCTTAAAACGGCCGTAAAAAGTCAGAGATTTGACGGCCTCGGTGGCGCAGCGGCTTAGCACGCTGACTGTAAAACCGAAGGTCTCGGGTTCGATCCCCGGCCGGGTCAAACTAGAAAAAGAACTTCTCTAGTTTGTCTCGGGTCTTGGATGTTGCTTATGTATTTATTGTATTAAATCTATCGTCGTGTTAGCACCTATAACACAAGTCATTTAGTAGTATAGGGCTAACGAGATCTGTGTAATATGTCCATGAATATTTATTTATTTATTCTTTGGCTCTAGTTCTTTCTGGTCGTTTTCTTTGGTTTTGGTTCTGAACCTAGGTTCTTCTTACTAGGTAAAGAGCTACTATGTTTGCTAATATTTGCAGATATTTACAGAGATATTTACAGATAATTGCAGATGAAATATTTACACAGCTACTATATTTGACGACCTCCGTGTCGCAGCGGTAGCGCATCTGCCTACCATGCGAGAGGTCCCGGATTCCAACCCCGGCTGGTGACAATAAAACCGCAGGTCATGCATGTTTACATGTTTGTGGTGTCGCTGTTTCTGGTTCCCACGACACAGGGTATCCTGGTGTGGGGCCAGAAGCAATGTAGGTATGTAAATGTTGTGTTGTGCATTATTAGAAGTCCTTTGAGGACATAGGTTCTTGTTAGTGGGGTCTAAAAAGAGCTATACTATGATTGTTAAGATTGTTGATGTTGACATTTTCAAAATACGCGTTATAAAACACGATATGTTTTATTTTCATTGATGGCACCTGTTAGTCCAAACCGGGTAACGCCTTAAATAGATTAGTTAAAATGAGCTGTTACTGGAAATATTACATGCATGGCTCTTTGAACGAATTGTGGTTTAATGATTCTACAATTAATATGTTGACTTAATTAGGGCATCTAAAGACAACTGATGACCGAACAAGTTTTGCACTCGCAAGGAAACTACACGAACGTACGGTTGATTAAGCAATTAAAGGCACTTCACGTTCCAATAAATCCCAATTGCACTTAGGAAGATATGGACTTAAAATTATTAATGCGTCAGGCTTACCACAACACAAGCGAAAATAGAAATCTCACTTGGGGACTCTAAGCTGGAGTCGACTAAAACCATATAGAAAGACATTATTCAGATAAATATTACAAAATTGCAGGCAGATAGGAAGACGCTGGATGCAAGCAGCTTCCAACCGGTCTCTTTGGAAGTCCATGGAGGACGCCTATGTCCAGCAGTGGACTTCAGTGGCTGAATGATGACGATGATAACAATATTTTTGTATACTACTATGCAAACTTCACGTACACTTTGGGTAATACTATCGACATGTGCACATCGCTGGACTGAGCTACTGTTTATTCCTAGTCCACAAGCATGTGCTATTACACAAATTCGCGGTTGAACGCGGCCTCTGATTACACACTGGATTACGGCTGCAATGCGGGCAGTCAACTAATTAGGTGCAAAATGCAACTGCAGAATTGATATGTTAACCCCCTCGTGGGGAATGGCTGGATGGAATTGCTATCCTTCCCTGATTTTAAGAAAGTGGAGTAGCGTCTGTTTTTACAGATAAAAAACTTTGCTCGCAAATTCTATTTTAAGGGCTCTATGAAACACACAGCGCTGCCAGTCGGTTAGTTGTAGTAATTTACAGAACCAACCACTTAGGACTTAGAACCAAGATAGTAGGAATTTAATTATGATGTCCGCCGAAATGGCAGCTATGCTCGTAAATGACGTAAAAACGTATGTGAAACCTAAATAAATGTCGAGTAACCCTTAAAACGGGTTAAATAGGCCTTAAAACGAATAATCAAGACCATAAAATGAATAATCTATGGTAATACTATAAATGATAAAAAATATAAGTTTGTATGTTGGTAAGAAGAAATCTCCGAAAATTGGATTGGTTGGTTGGTTACTTGAAACCGTTTTGGAATTTTTTTTCACCTTTATTTAGAATAGAGTTTGAAATTAATTAAGTTGCTGATTTTTATGCGATCTAAGACGCGGGCACAGCTATACCTTGTAATTTAACATAGCTACTGTTTCCGTAAGGGATGTGTAGAGACACAAGGCTAAAAGACACAAGCTTTTTGATCCCTTACAGTAATATATACTAGTCCACATTGTAACATCACTATGCAGTTTAGTATCTATTCATGTCATTTCGTTATCAAAGTTAACATTAAATAGTTTACTATTTGTAAGCGCAGTAAATTTTTATAGTTTTTACAATGTTCAAAGTTACTACTTTAATAGGTGGATAAGCTGGTATGTACAACCTTTAAAACGCATCCCACGCAATCGAGACAAGAGAAGAATATAGTGCGTCCAAGGCTGGCTCCGTCTGCCTACTCGTGGTGACTCAATTAGTACTGATTAACCAACTGAGCGCGTCTTGTGTAAAATCACTGGATATGTAAATAAACTTTGGTCTTTCGATATCAACCCTTGTATGTCCCTACTGCTGAGGCACGCGTCTCTACCTGCGTCGCAGGAACGTTAGGCCATACTCCACCACGGGGGCCAAATCCGGGTTGGTGGACGATTGTAAGACAGTTAACCTTACTGTCAGAATTTCAAGCCGTCCATAAGTCCACTGATATGGGTTAACGACTGTCATTACATGACAGCCGGCACCAACGTCTGAACGTGCCTTGCGAAGTACGGAAGTGCTCGGAAAAAATGCCACTAGCGGTAGTCACGGGACGGTCACCCATGCCATTCCTGACCGCGCCTGTTGTTGCTTAACCAAGTGATTGATTCCAATTACTCGGTTCACCTAGGCCATGAGCGCTTCATGCGCTTCATTTATTATATATATTTTTTTGTAATATTTGGTGTAAGTTTTTAGGAAAAATAAAGGCTTTGTATTCATTTAGAATAACTCTGCACCTGACCGAGCTTATTGTTGTTGCTTAACTCAAGTGATTGACTCCTATCACTCAGCTTGGTCCAATTCTTCCCGCGGGTGTCGTAAAAGGCGACTAAGGGACACAAACCGGGGGGTGGGCAGCAGCGCTTCGTGCAGTACAATTCCACCGAACTGCAATTCCCAACCCGCATGCCCAGCGTGGGGATTATGGGCATTACCCCCTATGATAGCACAACGTGGCGCTCATTAGGGGAGCACTAGTTAACCGGCTTAGCCACAAGAAAGCCCAAGCCGCCGGTTTCGTCACGATGTTTTCCTTTACCGTTAGCGCGTGGTATTGCTACTACAAATTCGCAGGTGTGCGTAAATTTGAAAATAAACAAAAACATACTGATATATACATATCCGCAATGGGAATCAAACTTGTATCGAAAAGTAAGTAATCAAATACTTAAAAAACCTGACAATCAAATACTTAATATTTGATTGTCAGGTTTACCAATCGTACGTCGTCGTCAGGCTAATACTAGTCCACTGCTGGACATAGCCCTCCCCTAAAGGGGACACCAATCGTACAATTTATATATTATCCTCCTACCTCCTGGAGGTAAAAATTACTCCGGATATTTTGAAATTTCATAAATATTTTCTTTAAAGAAATAATGAAAAAAATATGGCTATTGGAGCAGGTTTTCCTGATTTTTAATATTAAGAACATTTGGTGTGGATTAAGAAATTTATCGATAGTAGTCGCTTGTTACCGCTAGACCAACGAAACAGTCAAATTAATCCGCCATTCACCCCCAGTTTCTCGTACGCTGTTAATCTTTATTGGCCGACTGATAGCTCTAGTAGATTCACAGATTCTTAGCGTACGAGCAACCAGCTGTAGATATTTAAGAAGTAAATATTTAAGAAGTATTAATCTGTTCTATTTCAATGGAACATCTCGATATCATCTGTGGGAAAGGAGCCACTATAATTTGGTCATTTAGCTTCATCTCTTCATATAATATCTTTCCTTCGTCTGTACAAGCGATAATGTTATATTTTATCTTCAAGGATCGTTAAATGCGAGTGAATAAAATTAACAATTACTACACTTGGCCAAACATGCCCTTTTACAAAAATACGCTCTAATTTTACGAGCCATAACTGGCCATGCCATTTGCTCTAGCATCTCGCCGCAATTGCTTTCGAAAGCTCCCGTGGGCCACCCTGCACAATGAGGGCTTTACGGCCTGCCCGTAAACTTCTCAATAAACCTCCAGGGATAAGCGCACAGTTATTAGTATTTTGTACCGCGTAAATATATCATTTGCACGAAAGGGCTGGTCCACCAGTTCAAAGTCGCTCAGCGAGCTACGGAGAGAGCTATGCTCGGAGTTTCTCTGTTTCTCGTAACGAATGCATCCGACAGAGAACCAAAGTTATTGACATAGCTCAGAGAATTAGCGAGCTGAAGTGGCAGTGGGCTGGGCATATCTCGCGAAGAACTGACAACCGTTGGAGTAAACGCATTCTTGAGTGGAGACGGCGCCGACTCGGCAAACGTAGTGTAGGACGCCCTCCGACCAAGTGGGGATCTGCCAAAAACTGCCGGCAGAGGCACTATGGTGCTCGTTAGCTGAGGGCTGTATCCGGCAGTAGACTACATAATATAGCCTGAAGAAGAAGATATAGCATTTTAATTCCCGGCATGTTTGGCGAGTCTTTTCCTATTTAGCCTTTAATCGTGTCACTGCAGGTCACAGGCATTATCTCAAAGAAAGAGAGAGGGAGAAAGATTATAGGCTTAATTACCATGCGCACCCACCGCGGATTGGGAATTTCAAGCGCTGAGGTATTTTCACACCTCGAACACAGAAAGATTGTACAAAAAAGGAACAAACCACTGCCGTAAGTTGTGTAGTAAAGGTTTATTTGATCTTCCAGGCCCCCTTCTTCCTTTAATCTATCCTTGTAAAGTAATACAAATCCTATACCTTATCGAGGATTATGTAAGGAACCCACGGTGCGTGTACTCGACTCGCACTTGGCTAGCTTTTTACTTTCTATCAACAATGCCGGTGTTAATCTCGTAGTCAGAAATAAACCTCTTCGCTCGTTGCCATTCCCTTCGTTTGTTTGTTTGAAAGGTATTCCCAGCAATAAATTAAATCATCGTTCGGGCTGTATATTTATGCCATTTGGTAAAGTAAGTATTGTTCTGCGAATCGCCTCAGTATTTTTATAGTTACCACGTAGCCGTAACAGAGCGGAGAGCCCTATAAGCCCACGCCCTTCAGGGACAGACAGGATGAATTGGTTTAATTGGAGTAGTGTCATGGCCAGCTTGTAACTTGGTCCTAAAATTCCTTAGAGTTAAATTTGTTTTATTATATATATTTTTTTGTAGTATTTGGTGTAAGTTTTTAGGAAAAATAAAGGCTCTGTATTCATTTACAATAACTTATGATTTATTTGTATTTTCGTATTATATAACTAAAGCCTGCTGTTTAATACATTTATTTCGTTATGAACTGAACGTTAATTTGACACCGTGATTGGGATTTTTTTATTAAGTGTATTAAGTTCAGACGCTAGGAGGAAAACAACTTAAGAGACTTAACAACATTTAACCTTAAAAACCTATTTCGGGGCTGCAAGTGATGCAAATTACTTCATTACATAATGGAATCTTACCTATCATTCTTATAGGTAGCAACTGATGTACCTATTAGGTTTAAGATGATTTGAGAAAAGATGGTCAGAGTGGAGCTTTTTCCCGCCGCTGCCTTTTGCTTTCCAGTACACTACGGCTCGAAGCGGCTTACATTTTAAACTCTTATTCTTCTTCTTCAGCCTATATTAGTCCACTGCTGGATATACCCCTCCCCTAACGAGCGCCATTTTACATGTTACATTGACATTTAGCAAACAGAATATCAACGTGGTCTACCCGAGACCACGGCAACTGTAACGCTGCCGAAACGTCGGGAGATAAGGTAATTACGTTTTACCTAATAAATAATCGCGATTTGACCCGTTTAATATATAACTAAAAAAAGAATATAAATTGAATATATAATATAACTGCAAAGTCTCTCGGGGCTGCAAGTAATGCAAATTACTTCAGCCAGATGTCGCTGCCTGTACGTAATACAGAGAATAGTGTAAAGAGGTTCGAAATTTCACTGATGCCGGTGAGACGCCCATTGGCTCAGTTGGAAAGAGCGCTGGCAGGGATAGCCAGAGGTCGCGGGTTCGAATTTCGGCATGGGTGGATTTTTTAGCCTCTAAATAGGTTTTTAAAATTGTCCTTAGCACGGGTTAGTGGATTAAAAATAAATAGTATGAGAATATAAATTATTTACGTTGAATTTTGATTTAATCATAACGAAACAATACAAATGTGTATCCCATACACGTCCCACTGCAGGGCACCCTCTCTCTCAAAGAGAGAAAAAGTATGGGCTTTATTACCATGCGTGCTCACCGTGGATTGCTAATTTCAAGCTCTGAGGTATTACAACGCCTTAGACACTCAGGGCTCCTCACTATATTTTCCTTCACAATTAGCGAGTGGCATTACTACAACTTTACGATATCAACCCTTTATATGTCCCCACTGTTGGGGCAAGGGTCTCTTCCTGTATCGCAGGAAGGCTAGGCCATACTCCACCACGGGGGCCAAGTCCGGGTTGGTTGAGGATTGTAAGACAGTGGCGGTAAGGCCCGCCACTGTCTTACAATCCTAGCCGCCCATACGGCCTCTGACATAGTTTAACGACTGCCATTACATGACAGCCGGCACCAACGGCTTAATGTGCCTTGCGGAGCATGGGAGCGCTCGAAAAAAATGCCACTAACGGTAGTCACGAGATGCTCACCAATCCAGTACCTGACCGCGCCTCTTCTTGCTTAACCCAAGTGATTGATTCCAATCACTCGGTTCCGCTAGGCCACGAGCGCTTCAACTTTACAAATGTACGTAACTTACAAAGTATTTGGCACAGGCCGGGATTCGAACCCACGACCGCGGAATGTGAGACCGGCGTTCTCTCGCACTACTGCCACGTTACAACGATTACACTTTTATTTTTAACACTACTTAACCGAATGGTCGGTGACCTTCAGCAACATAATACACTCTCTTACATAAGGTACCTGTTATAATAATTTTACGCTCATTTCGTCCGGAGTGTAGTTTCTTAAGATATTCTTTGTCAATGGAGACTTTTACGTAACGCTGTAATTATTGGCTAATTGACATTAAAGATGCAACCAAATTATTTATAAAAATACGCGCTGACACAGAAAATATGCGCTAGTCCCACTGTTGTACGTTTAAGAAGCGATTGAGCTATACATTTAGGTTTATATCTATGTATACTTTTATTTTCTTTTTTTATTTATTTTCTTCCATAATTAGGTAGCACTATTTTTATTTTTAATGCACTGTAACCCGTGCTAAGGAACAAATTAAATAAACCTATTTAGAAGCTAAAAATTTTTGCTTTTTTAAAAATTTGCTTAAGTCAGATGTCGCTGCCTGTACGTAATACAGAGAATATTGTAAAGAGGTTCGAAATTTCACTGATGCCGTGAGTCGCCCATTGGCTCAATTGGTAGAGCGCTGGTACGGATAGCAAGAGGTTGCGGGTTCCCGGGAATCCCGGCATGGGTGAAATTTTTAGCCTCTAAATAGGTTTTTTAAATAATTAGGTAGGTTATTTAATATTTATGTAACCTATTATGTACACGTATTATAGACCCGCTTTTACTGCCTCTCCGACTCTCTAAGGTTTGCTGGAAAAAATCTCTATCAGAGATAAGCTCGCCTTTGTACATGTTATTTCTTATGTTATGTCCTGCCAAATGTATCGTGTTCAATAAAATATGGGAATGGGGAACTTGCACTAAAAAGTGTTTTAATATAATACGAGAGGTTATTGAAAATGAAATGAAAATTAACAATAGTACCTATCTTTCTTCCGGTCGTTAGCGATAAAATTCAACAGGTCTAATAATAAATAAAGGTGTTATATTTTATCTCTACGGCTAATTCGTTTCATAATATAACTTATCGAAAAGTCAGTAGTCATTAAGTTAGTTACGTGGTAGAAAAATGCGACATACCAATCGGACTTAAGCTATGACGTCACTAATTGCATTTAACGGGTTGTATTGTATGAAGCGTTTATCAACATCACTAGTTATATCTAGTAAAATAAACTTTTTAGGCACCTACTTCCTTATTAGCATAGGTTTAGAATTTAATGAAAAAACTTTATGTAATAAGTTAGTTCTTCATCGAAACGTTTTTTAATGGTTTTGAATTTTTCGATTCACTTAACATGAAATAAATAAATAAATATTTTTTATAGTATTCCAATGCAGTCTAAGATAGACGCATATTCCCTATTAAGTAGTTTTAACTCAATAAAAATTCTTCCATTAATTCACTACTCTGTAATAGAAGCAAGTTTTAATTTGGTAATCTTGAAAAAGAATCAAAGAATCAGCTATTTCGTGTATACGTTTCTGATTTTCTGGGAGAGAGCGCTCTAATGGATAGGACCGCCAGCTGTTTTCACTTAGACAGAAGAAATCACAGAAAATTCTTTTTTCTGATTTTACAATAAAGTAATCTCTATCTAGTCCGGGTTGGTAGAGGACTTGGCCCCCGTGGTGGAGCATACTCCACCACGGGGGCCAAGTCCTCTCCTCCAAGAGTCTCTTCTTGCATCGCAGGAAGATTAGGCCATAGCCTAATCTTCCTGCGATGCAAGAAAAGACTCTTGCCCCAGTCGTGGGGATATACAAAGGGTTGAGATCATTCTATATAGGTACATACAACAAAAATATTAACAAAAATGAGCCTAAAACCTAATTAAGATGGGCAGCAAACCATATTCTTTCGAAGCTGTTCATGTGTGAAACTTCAAACCAGTTCGTCCTCATTGCAAAATGATCTCAATTTTAACCTACATTTAAATTAAGCGTGAAACAAGGCGTTCATTTGGCGTGATGATGTATGTAAGTTGCCAAATTGCGAAGAATTTTGTAAGTCGGTCAGCAAGCTCAACCAGTAAATTGTCTCAGCTTAAAGTCAACATTATGGGGCAATCCTTGTACTTACTTATTTACTTATACTTATTTTTAAAATGTACCACGACAGCTTAAGTCTACCAGCAGACTGTAAAAAAATAAACAGTCGAACTCTTGACCTAGAGTTTGACAAATTTAGTGTTACCATCTCATTGGATAAGTTGACATTGCACTTACTGATGTGTATTGAACTGTTAAAATAAAGCCTCGTACCTAGTGGAGATAGACCTTCACTTTTGAAGAGAGAAAGAAAACTTAACAAACATATGTTATTGTCCCAGACGGACATACATCGACCAAATAGGGGATGTATTAGCAAAGGGAAAGATAAAAAGTACCCGGAACCGGCGTGCGTGCATGCAACGACTTATGAACGTTGATGAAGCGAAGGTGATCTGTCAGGATCGTGGCAAGTGGCAGTCCCTGGTCTCTGCCTACCCCTCTGGGGATACAGGCGTGAGGTTATGTATGTATGTATGTATGTATGTATGTATGTATGTATGTATGTATGTATGTATGTATGTATGTATGTATGTATGTAGGATGTATGTATTTATGTTATTTTAAAAACCTATTTTAGAGGCTAAAAATTCCACCCATGCCGGGATTCGAAACCGCGACCTCTGATTCATTCCGATGTAAAACCTAACTGCAAATTAGGTACTCGGGGCTGCAAGTGATGCAAATTACTTCAGCCAGATGTCGCTGCCTGTACGTAATACAGAGAATAATGTAGAGAGGTTCGAAATTTCACTGATGCCGGTGAGTCGCCCATTAGATCAGTTGGAAAGAGCGTTTTATGATGCCTTTTCTTGTTACGAGTAGTTACATTTTCCTTCAACTCAACACAACAACTTACACTATGTTAGCTTTTAGAATATACCTCGGCTACTATCGGATAGAATCGGATATATTCGTGGAACAGAAATATCGGACTTATATAACACATAACTTTACATAACTTTTCAAAATAGTTAAGTAAAGTTTAATACAGAGCAGGAAGTAGTATTACAATCGTGTGCTTTCGGCGAAAACCGAAGCATACTCTAGAGCCCGTATATTCTAAAAGCTAAAAGACTGTGACATGTTCTCTATGCATTTATGATACGGGAGAAATTGAAACAAAACATTAATCATAATATAAGCTCACGCTTGTATCCCGGATAGGTAGACAGAGACCAGGGACTGCTACTTTCCACAAAACTTATCATTATGCATGCATCCACGCCAAAATCGGGTACTTCTTGCACTTAGCTAATACTTTCCCTATTTGGTCCAAGTATATCCGCCTGGGCCACATTCGCTCGATATAACCACTAAAATGTAAGTAGGTATTAGTTAACAGTATTACACTGAGCTAATGAATTAAGAAATAAAAATTATAACAATAAAAAAAAATCACAAATTTCAACATATTAAAATAAGATTAATTCACAAAAAGTTTCGTCAGAACTAAACATAGAAAATTTCAACAAAACATTCAAAGAAAAACCAAAAACACTAAGAGAATAAGCCGCCCCGGGACACATCTGACCCAAAGGTGCCCACTACATGCCACTACGCTGGCAGCGTTACCTCGCTGCACTGCAAGGGAAATTCTTTGCATAAGATATGCCCCAGAGCGGCAGTCAAGCGACGTCCTATTTCCCTGCAAACGCCTTCCCCTGCACTCCCCAGACTCCATTGGATTGACCTACATATTAGCATTGAATCGGAAAAAAAGGTATGGTAAAAATTGGTATTATAAAATAAGATAAAGTTTATTCGTCCAAAGCACAAGTATAAATTACTTACATTGTATGCTACATTGATATATTCATACGTGAAGTAATAGTTGCTTGGTATTCATAGTAGGCTACAAACCTGTGTTATGAAATACCAGCTCCTTCTTTTAACAGTATTTTAAAAATATATGTGGGTAGGTGGTCGCACTTACAAACGATAAACTTGAGGCAAGAATCTATTAGCCAAGTCCATCTTGACTTGAAGACATTAAAATAACTTAACTACTTAAACTAAGAACCCAAGTAAACATTTTTGAGAGCAATGAGTTTTTTTTTTTTACATTATGCCTTTTATTATGTGGATTGGCTTATATTGTAGGTAAATGATACTATAAACACATACGTTACTTTGTGTATCATTACATTTAAATAAGGTTGACACTCTTTTCGGAATTAGGAATAGAAGAGCACCTAGAGGTCTTTAGTACGTTTATAGGTACGAGTGTGTGTGTGTGTGTGCGTGTGTGTGATTGAGTGTAGTATTGCGAAGCGAAGCTAATTATGAAAATACCAACTATAACAATCATCTACGACTACCAATATTTAACAAAAATGATGACAACTTCAAATGGTGGTGGTTTTTTAACCAGTATGCATGCACCTTTACTGAACCAGTGTTAGATTTACGTTAAACATGACTGAGTTACGTTAAATGCATAATAAAACAGAGCATGGCCTTACGCCTAGACCGGCGTTTGAAGGCTGCGTGTGCGCATAACGCAACATTTGTCAGAATTACACTCTATTGTGTTGACAAATGGTCTATTTTTAAATGCAGTTGAGTCATGCATTAGTGTCATAAATGTTGGTCGAAATATTTTGGCGTATATTGTATGTATACCTACTAGAATACTACAATAACACGATTTCTACCTGTTTTAACTTATCTTACCTAATATTTTGTTTATGAAGCATTGAAAAAAATCTCTCCTTAATTAAGGAGTTTTTTTTTATATTATGCAATATTTGGTTATGAACTTAACATTTTAAAATTCATCATCATAATTTTTTTTACATATAAAAGCGGATTCCAATAGCCGTTAACATCATTTATTATGGAGTGCAATAGCGATCACTGGAAGTATTTATCAGACTGTATCATAGATATATTAGGTATATGTTTCATTTTGCGTTTTAAGTTTTTCCGCGAATGAATTTTATTTTAATGCGTTGAAATTTAATTTTATTTTTTTGTCTCGCGAAGCTTTACGCTAATTAATGTAAATAATTCTAAACTTTGTAAGTGATTTTTGTTAATATTTAATTTCATTCATATTTTTTCTAGATGTAAACAAACCGTTGATAGAATTCGTTCAAATACAAAAGAAATAAAGAAGTTGTAAAGTTAGTTATTCATTCATCACATTGATTCAAGAAGTATTACCCCTCTTATCAACCTCTCCATTTTAACAGTATTTACAAAATTGTTTATACCCAAATAAAATCCACTGAAATTAAATGTAAGCATGACACTGTTTCAAATCCAAATCGGATTGGATATAACTAAAAGACCATGAATATTCCATCTATACAGCTGACTTGATGACCTTACAAACATGATCGACTGACTAACGACGTTTTTACTTTATGTTACGGCTACGGAATTTATTCGATAAATTCTACTTTAACCTCGTACCTTTACAATATTGGTGTAAGTAAGTTTTTCAGCAAGACCCATTCAATAAAATGTAGCCCATCCCGTTACTTAAATTGACAATGCCTTAGAAGTTGTAGGTAATTAGCACAGCTATTGTTTACAAATATTGCCAAAACGCCTACGGTACAGTCGATAGCGGTTCGCACTTTTCAATTTTCTTGCAAAGTCACCCTTAACGCAGTTGAGCAGAGGCCACTTGGGTTAAAGTGGACGTGCTGCCAACTGTACTAGAGACAGGATGCTAATTTTATTACAATAGGCAAAAGTTCAATGTAATAGTCACATTGTCTCCACCCGCTTAGCTTCCCATGACACTGGCAACGTACGAAAGTCATGCATTATTCGGTCATGCATTTTACGCTGTTTACGATAAAATAATAAACATATCTACTGTCTATGACGCTTTGGTAATGCCCGTCGCAATAGTCCAGTCATTCGTGAGTTTTCATTAAAATCTCCCGGAAGACTTTCTAGGTTTCACATCTGTGAGAGGCCCAAATGATTACACTCATAGTTATAAAAATAAAAAATTCGATTTCTTAATACACTCCTTAAATGCAGTTTGCAAAGTCTGCGGTAAAGAGGAAGTATTTTCTATAGACTGTTTTAACTCAAATGAAATCTTTTTATTTCAACGTAAACAATTTACACTTTGTCTGCTTATTATTAATGTTCCTACTGTTGGAAATGCAAGCTGCTGCCTTCCAGCCATAGTGTGTGGTGGAGAAAAAGGCAACTGAAAAACAAACTGCACTCTGACCATCTTTTACAAAGTCGTCTTAAACATACTCGTAATACACAGTTGCTACCTATACGTATGAGAAGATTCCATGATTGCCATCAATAACTCTAAATGCCAAAGCATTAGTTTTTTATTAATTAGTTAATTGTCTTACAGAAGTAGGGAAAACATTAGTGCTGCGACCAGGTACACAAACTGCACTCGTTCACGAGGATAACGCAGGGGTCAGCCAACACCAGTCTCAACCATTTTGGAGGGAGATAGATGACCGGGCCACCACGCCACCATTCGAATGACCTTTAGGAAACCAGTAGATTAAGTTTTTGTCAGTATTTTTCATAACTTTTGTGTTTGTTTTTGTTTTTGTCAGTATGCTTGTCGACTGTATTTGAGGTCTGTTTTCTGTCTCATGCTGAACAGCATTGAACGAGGACGGGCTGATTGATACAATTTTAGTGTTACACTACATTTGAGTGTCTTACGATGAAGACTGGATAGTTCTAGTATATTTTACTTTACAGTTTATTCGTCATTCAGCATCATTCAGATGCAAGCAGTCCACTGCTGGACATAGGCCCTCTCCATGGATTTCCAGATAGACCGGTTGGAAGCGGTTTGCATCCAGCGTTAACTGCCACTTGGATTAGGTCTTCTGTCCATCTTATGACTGGTCGTCCTACGCTGCGCTTGCCGATATATGGTCTCCATACTTAATTGCACAAATTTACAAAATAATTAAGTGTAGACAGCGAGCTTATTTCATTAGAAATGTCTTTCAGCGAACCCTTGCTGTTTGATATTGAAAAAAAAAAAACTGCTGTAAAGATTTTGAAAGCAAAAAGACGTGACCACAGATTAAATAAAACGTGCTTTAGTGAAATCGTGTTTTTATAAATAAGGCTGTAAGTGTGTTTCCCAGCTGTACATTTTCAGCTAAGGCAGTTTCATAAGCTCGACTAGTTTTAAGACGTTATAAACAACATACTTATGATGTCTAGTTTTCTTTTGGTTCCTTATTGCTAAGCCACAAAAGTGATTGCTTCCCCGTAGGTAATTATATACGTTTCACACTGGTTGCGTCTTTCCTACGGCTTGACCTGAAAAAATTAAATACATTCCTGCCATACTATACATAAGCGTGGCGTAACCATCTTGTAGATCATAAGCATAGGTCGGAGTAGGTATATTGATTTTAGATACTTGCGTCATGATATCATAACATGGACATGCATTTCTTCCGGAATGTACCGGAGTTTCCAAAGATTTGGTAAACCGGACTCTCATGCGCTGTGATGATTGCTATAAAGAGATTTTTTTAACTGTTTCCAAGTTCTAAAACCTTCTTAAATAGTGAAAATAATTAAAACTTACCCGTACAAAAACAACTTCAAATGGGCCCAATCCAAGAGTAATCAATCGATGTCCGTAGTTATAAGCCAAATTCTTCGTTTTAAGTAGATTTCAGAAGACAGTAAACAAGCCAGGGTCAAGTCAAGATATTCACAACACATAAAATAAGCGCACTCCACGAACCGAAATAAGTGAGTGAGCCACTTGGTCTGGATGTCGGTGCGAGCGCATTGTTTTCGAACAAACAGTCAATGAGTCATCCTGGATACTTGATTCTAATTGGTCAGATGCGTTGAGCATAGAGATAAGAGAACAAAAGACCCTGTTTGCCGGATGTCGTGTGTTGAAATGAATATTATTATTATATCATTTTATATATGCTTAGGCTTTTACTACAACAAGGTTTTTACACACCAGTCATTTTTTACTATTAAATTCTGGTCATCTACGCCACTAGCAGCATAGCGTTGAGAGTATTGATACATTTTTAACTAGTTTCATGTAATAATTTCGATGTTTCGGTATTTTTATCATAATAATCCGGAAACTCGGAGGCGTATCCATATTAACATATACGTTTGATGTCAGTGACCTTAATTCAATATACCTACTCCGACCACTGATCATAAGCATGTGGTATTGCTAGTATAAATTCACAAATGTACGTAAAGTACAAAAACAAAGTCATGGGTACTTGCCGGGATCCGAAACCACGACCTACCGACTGTGAGGCCGTTCTACCGCTCCGCTACCACCGCTGATCAATCAAACAAGACATTATTTTTTACTCGTAATAGATTTGATGGTATAGATGACCCACCTAGTCTTCTATAATATAAAAATGAATCGCCGAATGTGTTGGTAAGCGCAAATCTCGAGAGCAGCTGAACCGATTTCGCTAATTCTCTTTTTAGAATATTCCTTGAAGTACGCGGATGGTTCTTACGAAGAGAAAAATAAAAAAAAATAAAGAATCGACTGTTAGGCGGTACGAAGATCGCTGGGTCAGCTATCATAAATAGAAAATAAAGTTGTGTGTGTCTTCACTGAACTCAAAGATTCTTCATCAGTAAAAGCGCAACATTCAGTCAAGTAGTAGAGCTCCCAACGACCGGGGCCTAGATTTTACTAATGCTTTGTAGTACAATGACAATTGCATGAACATAGCGATTTAGTTTCGTTGCTTCTTCAAGTCTATGCGCGCACACATATCGAAACTTCTAGGCGTCAATGGTATGAAAAAACACCCCACGTGGCCCGACCATGTATGTGTCATGGTACATGATGGTACTATAACGTACTAGGCTCGAGAATCTGTATTCTAAAACAAAAGCCAAACTAAACAAACCAACCACATCTAGTCCATATCAAAAGTCCCTTGCCCTTACAGCATTGCAGAGCCAGAGAGAGTGGACTTCAAACCTATTTTTGTGATCATAGAGGCTGATTTTAATTAATAAAACATTAGTTATTCTAAGAAAATGTATTGTATTATATTTATTAAAAAATATCGTTTACCTTCCTACTGAGATTAATGGTGTAATCCGAATGGAAAAAATATAGTCCATTCGGACCACATGATCAGAATGGAATATTTTTCTTGGTTTGATGTGATCCGTTGCGACTGTGATCCGAGTGGACGAACCTCTTCTATAACAACTCACTATGTTTTACAGAACCTTAGATGAAAAATATAGCAAGATTTTCATGTCATTTCTCGTTTGTTTCCCAGGATACGCGATGCAAGAACCCGCCTACAGCTCCTCAGAAAATCGAACGAGTGATAACGCTCTGCCAAGATGAGATTAAGCTCTCTATACTACGAGGTAAGGCTTAGTTTGTACGATCAGCCCCAATATTATGCGCACCAACTCTTGACCTGCATCATCCTATAACATGTATCCTTTGTATTATTCTTTTCGTGTCAGCGATTTGACCAATTATGTTCTTCCTGTCCAACAGTTCGCCACTGCAATTGCAGCAGCGTGGGCCTCTGTTATGTGATCCAGAGTGAGGGTGTGAGGATGAAATTTATCCTGTATATCTTGTGTGGAAATTAACATCTAGACGACTTTAATGGGTCAGAATTTTGTGCGCATAATAGGGCCCATAACGCGGTGGGCATTTATTTATAAAGCTTTCAATTCTCCTCGAATATTACTCGAAGATTTTAGAGCTAATTTCATCATTGAATCTATACGCGGCGTTTTCTCACAAGCCTGAGCTCATAGGCCTATCAAGCTTTAAATATTCTAAGCTTTCGTACATACCGTACGTACATACTAAGCTTCCTAAGGACATCGTGAGGACCTGTGGTTATGAGATGTGTTCACATACCTCAGCGCTTGAAATTTCCATACCGCGGTGGGCACGCGTGGAAATTAAGCCCATTCTCTGTCTCTCTCTCTGAGAGAACGCCTGTGCCCTGCAGTGGGACGTTTGTAGTTTGTATGCTAAATAAAAAAAAAACTGACCTGGCCCCTGTGCCCTTTAAACGAAGGTAGTAAAGGAAGTGGTAACTACATGTACCTATATTTTTATTAAAGAGAGCGAATGCCAGCATGCTCGTCGCTACAATGAAAAAGCATTAGTTATATTTGGTAGTACAGTTAAAATTTAAGAATAGAACAGAATTTTTATTACTCTATGAGAATTATATTCATTTTATAACAATACGAGTTAAACAATAAGAGGTATCTCTCAGCATTTTAAATTATGTATAGTTACACTTTTATTTCTTTTTATTTTTTTTATACTATATTAGTTTGCACATGATTTGTATGCCTATTTAGATAGAGCACACAGTAACTTAACTATTTTAAATTAATATCATTTTTATGTATGTACTTGTGACTCACAGATCAATAAATGAATTATGAATTAATATACGAATGGATTGAAGAATTAACGAAGGTACGTACGAACGAATGAATGAATGAATGCAATAATTAATTAATAAAGGAAAACCAAATTATCCAGAGAAGTTACCCCGTGTCTAAACAAATATATCAGAGCATTGAAACATATTATGTAGGTCCCTACTTTTATTACTCCATAAATGCTATTCAAGTCTCATTAGCCAATAACCGACTAAATATAGACTTATCGTCACTGACCGTACCATAAGAGTACACAAACACACACACTTGATACACCACGTAACCGTACTTAAGTAACAGTCAAGTCAAGGTCGGCTAGCGCGAGCGAGTCAGTGAAAGTGTTGGCTAACTGTGAAGGTTCTTGGTTTGATTCCCGACGCGATAAGCGTAGAAAACAACTGTACAGTTGTACGGTTCACGAGCTGGAAAGGAAAGTAACGTGTGGGGTATTAAGTGGCTCCGTGATTTTCTCTAGGGCTACCGATGAAAAGCAATTATGTCTTCTTATTTTTGAAAAGGTTTATTTCAAAAATCTCACTTTTAGGGTAGACAATAAGAAGTGAGAAGGAAGCGCTTGTGGCCGAGCCGAACCGAGTGATTGGAAATGACTTGAGTTACGCAACAACAGGAGCGGTCAGGTGCAGAGCAGGTGGGTGACCGTCCCGATACTACCACTAGTGGCATTTTTCCGAGAGCTTCCGTGGTTCACCTTGGTGCCGGCTGTCATGTAATGGCGGACGTTAAGAAATATCAGAGGCCTTATGGGCGGCTTGATAACTTCTGTCACTGTTTTACAATCCTCCACCAATCCGGACTTGGCCCCCGTGGTGGAGTATGGCCTAACCTTCCTGTGATGCAGGAAGAGACCCGTGCCCCAGCAGTGGGGACATACAAGGGTGGATACCAAGGAACCCACATAGTTTCACCATATCCGTCCATAAGTTTCTCGTATTCTCGTATATCTGTCCGCGACTTAGCTCAATTACTATTAGTACTATACTATTTTTATTTTTAATGCACTAACCCGTGCTAAGGACAAATTTAAAAACCTATTTAGAGGCTAAACATTTCACCCATGCCGGGATTCGAACCCGCAACCTCTGGCTATCCGTGCCAGCGCTCTACCAATTGAGCCAATGGGCGACTCACCGGCATCAGTGAAATTTCGAACCTCTTTACACTATTCTCTGTATTATGTACAGGCAGCGACATCTGGCTTAAGCAAATTGCATCACTTACAGCCCCGAGTACCTACTTTGCAGTTAGGTTTTACATCGGAATGATATCACTGTACCCACATGATTATACTATTTTTATTTTTAATGCACTAACCCGTGCTAAAGACAAATTTAAAAACCTATTTAGAGGCTAAATAGGATAGCCAGAGGTTGCGGGTTCGAATCCCGGCATGGGTGAAATTTTTAGCCTCTAAATAGGTTACTATTAGTACTAAATAGCAGAAATTTGACATAGATTCAGAAGGAAGTAGCGTACTTGGGAGTAGCGGCCTTTCTCCAGCAGTGGAGAGTATAGGTGGGTGGATTGAGTTTTGCAATATTGTGATTTCAAGTTGTAGTTTTCTGGTAATGACCGTACAATCTACCAGTTACTGATTTCAATTAATTTATATGTAATCTGCACGGTTCTTTGCTGAACGGGAGAGCTATAGAGGTTTATAGATAGACCTATGTGACCTATGATTGCCTAGAAGAAATTGCTCTTAGTAATAAGGCCGCCATTTGTACTATATTTCTTATATAATTTCTGTTACTGTTTCTTTTTCTGGGTACAATAAAGAATACCTATTCTATCTATATATGTGAACATCTCCTAGTGATTACGCACATTTCTTGAGTGCCACGTTAGTCTGGCGATATCACGTCTGATTAAGGGTTCGGTCCGGACGTCACGGATTCGATTTCCACTCCCGATTCCCGTACATTTGTAGAAATGGCCACATTCTAGGTGTATTTCCATGTTTGTGAGGGTATCCTAGTTTTGGACCAAGACAAGTGATTGTGATGTGTGGAAGTTATTTATTACTTCTATTATTATTATTATTATGATTCAATAGGCACCGCATTCTACAAAGACGCGACGACATAATGTGCCACAAACTTTACCACAAACTTCCTATGCGGTAATAGATCTCCCAGTAGTGCTATATTAAGTATTGTTATGTCAAAGTTCAAGCAGCGTAATGTGATGGTAAAAAAGCATGTTAAAGTGCCTGCGGTTCTGTTTTGTGTGAAAATCAGAGAGCGTGAAGTATTTCAAGCAATATAACAATACGCGGGTGCTTTACCTTTAATTTTTTTTTGATAAAATGCATAACATATAAGTAGTATAGGTACCTAATCTAAGATGTATTGCATATTATTCTCGCCATTAAATAAGAGGAGCTTTCATCATATTATATATTGTCACTAAGACGAAGATTGCACGTTCAGCCGTCAGTTCAGTCTGTGACCTTGATCAAGCTCGGATTGATGTCAGACTAACAGACTATCCGTCAGTCTGGTCCATCAGTCCACTGGATAGACAATCAGTCTGCCGTCAGTCCAACCAGATTGATGGAATTAACTGACGCCAGACTGAACGTGTAAACTCCGTCTAACCTAATTTATTCTTCTGTTGTTAATTTTAACTGCATCACATTTTACGTGATAAGAACTGTAATTGATCTTGCTCTTTACGCATGGATTAGAGCAATCGAGATAGAGAACACTTTATTAAACATAAAAAAACGAAACAACACGGACATTAGACATTGTAACGCAGCACACAGAACTGCACAGATCAAAAGTTAAAGTAAAAAAATACACAACGTGTAAACGTCCAACTTAATATTCTTCTTCTTCAGGCTATAATATGTAGTCCACTGCTGGACATATCTCTCCCCTCATGAGCGCCATAGCGCCCTGTCTTTAACTTGCCGCATCCAGCATCTGCCGGCATATGACAACATTGAAATGTTTACACTATTTTTATTTTTAATGCACTAACCCGTGCTAAGGAACAAATTTAAAAAACCTATTTAGAGGCTAAAAATTTCACCCATGCCGGGATTCGAACCCGCAACCTCTGGCTATCCGTACCAGCGCTCTACCAATTGAGCCAATGGGCTAATGAGCCAACCTCTTTACAATATTCTCTGTATTACGTACAGGCAGCGACATCTGACTTAAGCAAATTGCATTACTTACAGCCCCGACTACCCACTTTGCAGTTAGGTTTAACATCGGAACGATATCACTGTACCCACATGATTACACTATACGTAATACAGAGAATATTGTAAAGAGGTTCGAAATTTCACTGATGCCGTGAGTCGCCCATTGGCTCAATTGGTAGAGCGCTGGTACGGATAGCCAGAGGTTGCGGGTTCGAATCCCGGCATGGGTGAAATTTTTAGCCTCTAAATAGGTTTTTAAATTGAAATGTTTACTACCGTTCTCTGAAATAACTCTTAGTACGTGTAATAATGCCGTCTTTTGTACAGTACTTTATTTTTTTTTAAGTTTTTAACTGACTTGTGGCGCATAATAAAGAAAATTCTGCCTTTTTATAAACAGCCAATAAACATCCACTGCAAGGGACATGCCTTCTCTCAGAAAGGAGAGAATTATCGGCCTAAATCACCACCAGTGTATATGCAATGTACATCCAATCAGGAGGCTGCGTTTAAATGTAGAACAGCGCGACATTCGATAAAAAAAATTTAGTGATTGTAACGGATAAATATGAAAAATAATGGAAAACGGGTAAAACGATTTTTAATAGCAAAATATCAGAGCAAATGGACAATGAGATAGTGACAACAAGTATGGATATTGCAGAATGAGTGACTTTAGAGAGAAAAGTGATTAAAACAAAAAATATACAAAATCAAGAAATTATACAAAATCAAGTCTTCAACAGTGACCTCAAAATAAAATCATAAAAAAAATCGTCACTAAAATGCCAACCTGATTCCGCCTCTGCTACTTTTCCTTTTAACTTTTTCTTTCGTTGTAAATGACAATTGAAATAGCATGAATAGGATCACGAATCTAATTTCGATTAGAATAAGCTTTGGTATTTTATTTTGTGGAGTGCAAATTCTTGTTCAGTCACAAAAATTTCGTTGTTTGATATAGAGTAACCTAGTAAATATAAATCAAATCT
Organism: Yponomeuta sedellus; assembly: GCA_934045075.1. Taxonomy (NCBI): domain Eukaryota; kingdom Metazoa; phylum Arthropoda; class Insecta; order Lepidoptera; family Yponomeutidae; genus Yponomeuta; species Yponomeuta sedellus. Next base: position 5,124,921 of record OW203726.1, on the reverse strand, counting down.
TTTCCTAACTATAAACTTTCGTACTACCTAAAAACTTTCGTACATCAGAAAATTATGTATGTATAGAGGTATGTATATGTATTTTATGTACTATTTAAGTAGTTATAATATTTAATTACTATGTGTGTATATTATATTATATCTATTGATAGCTATAATAACAATTAATAGGCATTAACTTGAAATAAGAAATAATAATCGCTCTTAGCGATAAGACCGCCAATTGTATACCATGACTTAGATTTAAGAATCATGGTTGTAATATTTTTCTGGTTGTGTAATAAAGTGTTCTCTATCTAGGTATCTATCTATCTGTCTAGGTATCTATCTATCTATAAGTGATTTTAAATTTTATTTTTCTTGCTATATTTGCCATCTCCCGCTCTCTGTTTTATTGTTCAGAATCTTTCTTAGGCTGGCTGGAAGAAATTTCTTTTGAAATAAGTCCGCCTTTGTACAACAACATTTGCCTGTTATTTTAGTTATTTTCTGTTTTTTAAATTTTGTGCAATAAAGCGTAACAAAAAAAACAAAATTTTTGGGTTATTTAAATTTGCCTACAAACGTCCTACTGCAGGGCTAGGCCGTCTCTCAGAGAAAGATTACGGGCTTAATTACCACGCGTTCCCACCGCGGATTGGAAATTTCAGGCGCTGGGGTATTTGAAAACCTCAGACGGTCAGGTTTCACAAATATACATAACTTCAGAAAGCAAAACCACTGGTACATGCCCGCACTGGGAATCAAACCTGGGTTTCTCGCTTCCGAGCCCATTATTCTACCCACCGGGCTTCCACCGCTTATGCCAAATATTTTTTATTTTTCCATTTACGTTTAATATTTCTTAGTAATTTTATACTAAGTACGAATACATGTTGGGAGACAGTTTAAAAATCGATTATCAAAAGGATCTTCATTATTATACCAAGAATTTCTAGGTAAGCACTTGAAATCTGTTATGCGTTAAACCTCTCGCGGTAAACCAGTAATTTGCTCTGCAGTTAAGCTACTATAAAAGGACCCTTGAAAATTGTGCTCGTTAAAATGTACTTTGAATCAAAATTCCGACGTGCTTTTTACTTTTCTTTGCGGAGTTTTTTTCTTCTCTCCTTCATACCTAAGAACGCCGGAAGGATTATGGAAAATGTTTAAGTTTAGCGTGTGCACATAACATACTCGTATAAATGTTATAATAACTGTGAAGGATTACATCGCGAGGAGACCTGAGTATCTGTGGAGATCAAATACCCCAGCGCTTGATATCGCCAATCTCTTCGTCATACTAAGAACGGCGTATGAATTATGAAAAATGTTTATAGTCGGATAAATGTTATAATAACTGTGAAGGGTTACATCGTGAGGAGACCTGAGTATCTGTGGTGACCAAATACCCCAGCGCTTGAAATCGCCAATCTCTCCTTCATATCTAAGAACGGCGGATGAATTATGAAAAATGTTTAAGTTTAGCGCGTGGACAAAACATACTCGTATAAATGTTATAATAACTGTGAAGGATTACATCGTGAGGAGACCTGAGTATCTGTGGTGATCAAATATCCCAGGGCTTGAAATCGCCAATCTCTTCTTCATACTAAGAACGGCGTATGAATTATGAAAAATGTTTATAGTCGGATAAATGTTATAATAACTGTGAAGGGTTACATCGTGAGGAAATCTGAGTATCTGTGGTGATCAAATACCTCAGCGCTTGAAATCGCCAATCCATGGTGGGCACGCATGGTAAGCCCATGCATGCATACGTACATGTACATGCATACACTCTCTCTCTGAGAGACAGCCTGTGCCCAGCAGTGGGACGTTTATAGGCTACACAAAAATAGCCAAATTAAAATATGTTTTTTTCTTAACACACAAATCAAGCAGCATATATTTACCAATGGTAGATGAGATAGTACAATTTCTGAAAAAAACTGGAGCGTAAACAAAAAAATACAACCCTTCATGTCTCCACCGAGGGGCACGGGTCTCTTCACTGAGGAAGGTATATGCCATACTCCACCACGGAGGCCAAGTCCGGATCGGTAGAGTCTTACAAGAATAATGTGGCTGGTCTTACTGTCAGAAGTTTTTAAAGCCGCCCTAAGGCCTCTGACTTGGCTTTGGCTTAACGACTACCATCTATTGACTGCACCCGGCACCAACATGCCTTGCAAAGCACGGAACCGCTCGGAAAAATGCCACTAGCGTTAGTCATGCGTCTATGACAAAAAAAATACACGATTCCGTTGAAATACTCATCACAGATCCTTCCGTAGTTCCCTATCAAATCAAAGGCTATTTAACCCTTGACACCTAACCATCGTCGTTCGAGAAATATACAGTAAGATTGTTGTATCTTATTTGTGCGTGCGCCGATGCCCGTGGTAAACTCGGTGTTCGTCACGGCTTGGCGAGAGATATTGAATTCCGGCAACGAAATTTTTTTCGAAATTTTACCAGACTATAAAATGGATTTTTGTACTGAATGGGCGTGAAAGAGTTAGGTTGTTTTTGTAATGTCTACAGTTCGAGTTTGCCCCAAAAATGTAAAACTACTTTATAAAATTTTGCTTCGATACACCTCAGATACGGCCGTGGGTCTCAAAAATAAAATAAAAATGTTTTATTTCGTTATCAACTTAACATTAATTGTGCACTGTGGTGGGGACTTCCTATTAAGTGTATAGACACCTGTGCCAGGAAGCCCCGCTCTTCCTCAAGATGAATACAGTTAAGTTCGGTACAAACATGCCTATACTATATATAATTTGTTTTTTAACTTTGAGTTAAATACATGCAATTAATATAATTTGAAAGTATTAAGTAATGAAGAGTTCCAAGACACAATCATCCACTTTCCAATTCATAACATTTTAGTAATTTCAGAAATAAAACCGACGAAACCGAAAAATCACTATTGTCACTAAAAATCACTACATCTTCAGACATGACATGACATGATTTTACAGACACTTTTTGCCAACTCGATCTGTAAATAATGGTATAATTTTTTTCAAACAGATTCTTTGTTTGTTTTGGGGCTCCAGTGTTACTCACCGGAGCCCCATTAATGAGGGAAATAATCTCTTACCAAACCCGCCAAGTACTTGTACAACGACATTCGAATACTGTTCAATAAATTTCTTGTTCACAACACAACAAACCTTTCCTAACTTTAGTTAGGAAATAATGATTCCACGCTAGGAGAGTGGTATCCGTGATGAAACATCAAACATTTATTGCCAGTTAGGAAACGAGGATTTCATACATTAGTAGAGAACAGCTGCCCCATAACTTAAAATAGTGTTGAAATCACTATAACTAAGTGGGTATTGCTTCAGTTATAATCATTGGGTACAATCGACAGCACAACAACGTTTACACCCGTCTTTACACCCTGACTGCACATGTCCATAACATTGGCCGTCGTCGTCGTCGTCAGGCTAATACTAGTCCACTGCTGGACATAGCCCTCCCCTAACGAGCGCCACGTTGTGCTATCACAGGGGGTAATGCCCATAATCCCCACGCTGGGCATGCAGGTTGGGGATCGCAGTTCGGAGGAATTGTACTGCAGGCGGCGCTGCTGCCCACCCCCCGGTTTGTGTCCCTTAGTCGCCTTTTACGACACCCGCGGGAAGAATTGGGTTGGTGCTATTCTCTAGGCCGACACCACACAGCTCATAACATTGGTAGTGAGTTCGATTTCCACTGGAGGCGCTGTACATTTACCCTCAGTCTGGGTGTATTTTCATGTCTGTGACGTCCTTGCCCGGTTACCATAGCACAGGGTATCCTAGTTTGGGACCAGGACAAGTGATTGTGTTGTGTTAATTAGTTAACATATTTAAAAACCTATTTAGAGGCTAAAAATTTCACCCATGCCGGGATTCGAATTTTTAGCCTCTAAATAGGTTTTTAAATTTGTTCCTTAGCACGGGTTAGTGCATTAAAAATAAAAACAGTGTAGTTAACACATAATTACCACTAGATTCCACGCGCTTGAAACTTCTCCTTTGTTGAAATTCTTGTGTTTTTTTTAATTCTCGTACGATCTTTCGATAGTAATGCCGATCGGTTGAGAGAACTTTCGGTTGATGTATCTCGATCAATGTTCAGCTATCGCGAACTTATTTACCGGTCTATTTTGACAGAAGCGATGTCTACAAGATTAACTGTAGTTGTGAAATCTCCTGCATTGGCCAAACGAAGCGATCTTTTGTGCAACGGTTAATAGTGCACATTGCTGCTGTGAAAATTTGCCACAATCTGATCCTTTTTCGCTTCTCTAACATCAGGTAATTAATAGTGGCATGCACGCACGCCGGCGGATATATTTCGTCCGAATAGGGAATGTATTAGAAAAACAAGATTAAAAGTATCCGATCTCTGTGGCGTAGTGGTAGTGCATCTACCTGCCATGCAAGCGGTCCCGGGTTCGAATCCCGGCTGGGAACAAAAAAAAAACCCAGGTCTTGGATGTATACAAGTTTGTGATGTCGTTGTTTCTGGTTCCCACGACACAGGATATCCTAGTGTGGGGCCAGAAGCAATGTATGTGCCTGTATGTAAATGTTATGTTATGTTATGTTATATAAACCAGCTCTAAATAATACCTACCTAAAAGCACCACGTAAACATCAAAATAATTGTATTTTTTAAGTTTAAAGGATAGAAATGCTGAATAAAATGTAGATACTTGTTTCGACCAAGTGCAACGAAACAAGTACCTACCACATCAACAACAAACCGTGACAAGAATAGCAATAACAACCGATTACACGATTACATGTTCTAACATGTTATCGGTTGTTTGTTATTGCTATTCTTCGAGAAAGTGTTTGTTATTTTAGGTTTTGCGATAGCACGAATGATCTATGTCTGACGCTTTCATTACTTTTTGCATAACTTCACAGTCGATAATCCCTAACGATCACGACAAACGGTGCTAGGTTTTCTTTCACTCTTGCGTCACGCAATGCACTGCTGACACACATCAGGGAGTGATCGTCGCTAGTGGGATTGAGGCAACCGCAGCGGGTAATAGCTGATCAGTCTTTCCGCATAGCAACCAGGTGGAAACTCAAGGCTTTATAGCCGATTTCACCTTTCCTTTTGTACGTGTTTTTTTATAGGGTTATGAAGATTTCAATATTATTCTAAGCGCTCGTGATCCAGTGGAACCGAGTGGAATCAATCACTTGGGTTAAGCAACAACTGGCGCGGTCAGGTACTGTATGGGTGACCATCCCGTGACTAGCGCTAGTGGTATTTTTTCCGAGCGCTTCCATGCTTCGCAAGGCACGTTAAGCCGTTGGTGCCGGCTGTCTTGTAATGGCAGACGTTAAGCCATTTCAGAAGCGTTATAGGCGGCTGATAACTTCTGTCAGTAAGGCCCTCTACTGTCTTACATTCTTCCGCCATCCCGGACTTGGCCCCCGTGGTGGAGTATGGCTTAAACTTCATGCGGTGCATGAAGAGACCCGTGCTCCAGCAGTGGGAAAATACAAAGGGTTGATGTCATCATCATTACTCTAAGATTTTAGAGTTAATTTTATCATTCTATCTGCACGCGGTTTGTCACAAATCTGAGCTCAAAGCTCATAAGCTTATGAAGCATTCAATATTACTCGAAGTTTTTGAGCTAATGTCGCCATTCTATCTGCACGCGGTTTGACACAAGCCTGAGCTCTAAGCTTCATTGGCTTATGGAGCTTTCAATATTCCTCGAATATTAGGTAGAAGATTTTAGAGCTAATTTCACCATACAATCTTTACGCGGTTTTTTACAAGCCTGAGCTCAAAGCTTCATAGTATTATGAAGCTTTAAATATTCCAATATTATACCTAGACTTTTAGTCCGGATTTACTTACGGGTGTTGTTATATCGGAAAAGTCCGACCAGGTTTCGCTCCGATTCGCAGAGCTTAATCATGATGAGCAGAGACGGAGCTCGCGTCGTCGGTTGCTCGTCTCACAATATTATTCCAATATTAAGTTATATGGAACCATATGTTACCATATGTTTTATTAATAGCAAAAGTGAAGCTCAGGACATAGTGAGAAATTCTGAGTGTCTAATGTGTTCAAATACCTAAGAGCTTTAAAATTGCCAATCCGCGGTGGGCACGCGTGATAAGTAAGCCCATACTCTCTCTCTCTCTCAGAGAGAAGGCCTGTGCCCTGCAGTGAGACGTTTATAGACCAACTAAAAAAAAATTGCAGAAATAGCCGAAATGTCGTCGCCTCATGTATTGCGCAAGGAAAATGTCGCACTACGTTCAGTCGGCTGACGGGGTAAGGCATTGTCTGCCAATCAACCTTTGAACCAAAACGGGATGTTTAGATTACGTGGACTGCTAGATGCCATGAAATACACGAAATGTATAGAAAGAACCAATTTATGTTAAGAATCCATTAATCCATTATCTACATTTTGAAATGGACACCTAGTTTAACTTGTAACGTTCATTAAGTTGTAGTGTCTGTGCTACGTTGAATAAAACCTTTTCAATTTTGATTGTGACTCCTAGTTATTCTCGGAAGTCAATTAGGAACAAGTCAATAAGAAAACAAGCATTATGTCATCTGCGGAAACTTCTACTGTTCACCTGTGATTGCTCTATGATTGATCCAGCCTACTCTTGAAGCCCAATACTGAGCTATGTACTAAATCAAAGCTTAAAAATATTTTTAATAACTTCCAGCCAGACTGAGGCCATTTGTACAAATGAGGTTCGGTGATGTCCAGTAGGCATCAAACCTATGCCCTCAGTTTTAATAGTTAAACATGCTAGCCGCTAAAATTGCCATTCTGACGTCAAATCTGAAGAAGCACTGCTAAACACGCTATTAATTAACCCAATCCACAGATAAACCTTGTCGGTTTCGGCGGATGGGAGGTATTATGTTAGATGTATTTTGCGTTGGTCTGGACATGTGGAGAGGATGAAGGAAGAAAAATTGACGAAACAAATATATAAATATTGCGAATGTGAGTGGAAGGGCTGGTAAGGGACGTCCCAGGTGGACATACATCGACCAAATAGGGGATGTATTAGCAAAAGGAAAGGTAAAAAGCACCCGGAACCGGCGTGCGTGCCTGCAACGACTTACGAGTATGAACGTTGATGAAGTGAAGGTGATCTGTCAGGATCGTGGCAAGTGGCAGGGCCTGGTCTCTGCCTACCCCTCTGGGATACAGGCGTGAGGTTATGTATGTATGTATGTATGTATGTATGTATGTATGTATGTATGTATGTAAGGGTGTATGTATGTATGTATGTATGTATGTATGTATGTATGTATGTATGTATGTATGTATGTATGTATGTATGTATGTATGTATGTATGTATGTATGTATGTATGTATGTATGTATGTATGTATGTATGTATGTATGTAAGGGTGTATGTATGTATGTAAAAAATCAAAAAACATCTAAATTCGGCGCTTCGTCCAGCGGATGCGGGTGCGCAGAAATCGTCGCGGCCGCGTCGGCGATGTGCTTATAAGGAAGCTTGCCTGTAACAGTATAACGTGAGATCACGCTTGCTTGACTCATAGTAGTTTGGCAGTTTTGGGGAAACTCAGTTTGATATCTGAAATGGACACTTGATTTAAAGGACAATACGATCAATGCAAAATTGAAAATGCTAGTTGAAAGTTCTATCCTAAGACGTCTCGGTAGACGTTATAAAGCACTTATAGTCTTTACCTTAGGATTTACGGCAGCTGTCATAGTTCTTTTTTCATCCTATTTTTGTAATGATATATTTAATCATTCTCTTTGGACTGAGATATTAACCTTAGGATCAGTTCATCAGTTAACCTGTCAGGATTTTTGAAAGCCTTAATCAAATAAGTGGCGCCCTCTCTGTTCATAAGGGGTGAAGCTGGTGCTGCTGCGGGTCTCACTCGTTTCTCTCGTCCGGAAACGGCGTGCTTTCATCATAAAATGCAGTATTTCAGTAAAACAGTGCTGGGACTACTTACAATTTTTATAATACCTAACTTCACACCGATAAGTGCGCCTTCAAAATCCAAAATCCATGTAGAGTTGTATAATCAAGAAAAGTATAATAAATAATTTCTCAAATAATCGTAACTACAGCCTATAAAACGGTAGCTAGTTATAATGGTTGACCAAGTACCGAATAGAAAACAATTTCGCTAGTATATTCATGCCGCCGTCTGTACTCTTAGGTTAAGAAATATCCGTGTAATTTTCATTTTTATGTACAATAAAGTGTTCTCTATCTATCTATCTATATTTAATATACATATAATATACATATAAGACATCGTGAGGAAACCTGAGTGACAAGGGTGTTCATATACCTCAGCGCTTGAAATTGCCAATGCGCATTGGGCACGCATGGTAATTAAACCAAAACTCTCTATCTGAGATAAAGCCTGTGCCCTGCAGTGGGACGGTTATAGGGTATATAAAAAAACACCTTTAAATGATTCTCCCATAAGAAGCCTTGCAGGTCAAGTGAGGCAGAGGTCATCTTACGCACTACATCACATATGTGGGCATATCGTGAACACAATAATGCAGTACCTACTGGCGAGCCCATTTCTTGCGCCGTTACCTGGTGGTCATATTAATTTGTCATTATCAGTATGACCACGATGATATATAATGTCGTCCTAGTTTTTTTCACTTTTCTGAACTTGCTGTGGGAAAAACAAATATCGGTTCATATTAAAATAAAAATGATGAGGTTAAACTTGGGTTAAACTACCTAGACTGGACTTAGTAAAATCCTATATTAAAATTACCTACAATACAGGCAGTGTTCTAAAAAAATATGACAGTTGGCGTTATTTGGTGACACCAAGTTTGAATACTTGTGATGCGACCACCTGTAAACGACTGAACGGATTGGTATTAAATTTGTCACGCAGACCATGACCCGTATTGTTAATTAGAACTGATATTTTCGCACTAAGCCTCATATATGGCCCATTACGTGTACGTGGCAAGCGAGTTATGCTTACACTTCAGACACTAAGGTTTTCTCACGACGTTTTCCTTCACGTTATCGTTTGTTAGTGCTACTATAACTTGACAAAAGTACGTAAAAAAATAATTCATTGGTCCATGCCGGGATTTGAACCCACGACATCCCGATTAAGAAGCCGACGTTCTACCACTCTGCTACCACCGCTCTAGTGTATACGTTTTAAACTAATCTTACGCTAACGAAGTCTCATACCAACTTTTTACTTTTTCGTATCATTTCCGAAAAGTCTAGTTCGCAGTAGACCCATTGATTGATTGATTTTCAGATTTCTTTATTCATAAGTTTACAATTGTAGTACACGCTTGATACAGTAAACAAGTGCACATTAGTAGCTTAAATGTATAACATTTTTACCAGGCTGTCTTACCTATAAAAAAACATAATACTTACTTAAAAGTTAGGGCTATTTAGATGCTAGGATATTAATGAGAATTAATAACAAGTGTATTTATGTGCTTCTTGTTCGAGGTACATTTTTGTCTTAGACATATTTAACCTAGGGACAGACAGAACATACTCAAAAGTATTTATTGTAATAGTCTATTAACTTTGTATACACTATAAAACTTGTTTTAGGGTAGTGTGAAAAATATTAAGCAGATATCAATCGGGCGCATCGCCGTGAGAGTACATTAGATCGGTGGTAGGGTAACGCGCACGCGAAAAGGACCCGTATGCGACTCGACTGTAGTCTGGGGGCCCTATCACGAGTCTGACCACACGGCGTGCGGTACAAGATCGATAAATCGTACAGAAATCATCACAGGCAATGTTAATTATTTAAATTAACACAATCCACATCAGTGACTCATCGCGAACACTCAATCCAACCACGGCTCGCCCTATAACGGGACTCCACCTACCTTGCACCTCTCATGAACAGATCGCCGATCATGGATAGGGATGGAGGATCGCAGAGCTAAATAAATCGTAGGCGGAGTCCATTACCGAACCGAGACTGGACCGAGCGGCGCAATCAAGATTTAAACGGCTACACCGTGAATAACCATAACGACAGATTGTCGATAGGCCATCTATTAATGTTACTCACCCAACACTAAGTGATGGGGTAAGCGGTACGATAAGTATTTATCGATGTAACTAATATTTTTAAGTCGTGTTTGTCCGATGGATGAAATAAGAATGTTAGGATTGCGAGGATTACTAACTAAATAAAATTTGCGGGTGGCCTTAAGTATAAATTCATCGAGTAGAGGAAATGAGATTTTTTTGTGGAGTTTATATAGGTTAGTCCGAAAGGGGGTATTGTAGGCAATCTTAATGGCTTTATTTTGTACAACTTGTAATTTGTTGTAGTTAGTGGCACAGGTACTACTCCAAACAGGGGCTGCATATGAGATACAAGGGCGAACGAGTGTACTGTAAATTCTAAGTTTGGTATTGGGACTTAAATTGCTTTTTCTGCTTAAGATAGGACTTAAAGCATTTAGAGCTTTTATGCCTTTGGAGCGAGTTGCCATAACGTGGTGTGACCAATTAAGCTTTTTGTCTAAGTGGACACCTAAATATTTTACCGACTGGTTCCATGGGATTTTATAACCATAGAAATTAAGTTTTTTGTCTAATATTTTTCGTTTTCTTGTAAATATGATGGCCTCAGTTTTCTCGCCATTAAGTTTGAGTTTCCACGACGAAAAGTAATTATGTAAGAGTTCAAGTGATAACTGCAGACGATCTATCACGAGGTCAGTGTCACGATCCGACGTGAAGGACGCGGTATCATCTGCAAAGCAGGCTAGTTTGGTTCGTGGTTGGATAGGGATGTCATTAAGGTACAGTAAGAAGAGATAGGGCCCCAAGATTGACCCTTGCGGCACTCCAGCGGGAACTGTTCGGGAAGAGGACCGGACGTCATTTGAATGTACACAGAACGTTCTGTCATTTAGGTAGGATTGAACCAATTTTATTAAGTTCATGGGAACCTCATTGCATACAAGTTTGTGCAAAAGGCCATCGTGCCAAACTGTATCAAAGGCCTTCTCTATATCGAGTAGAAACATGCCTGTAGACTGATGTGAGTTAAGGTGATGGGCAATGTGTTCCGCAACTCTGGCCAATTGTTGGGTGGTGGAGTGGCTTTTGCGGAACCCAAACTGTTCGTTTTTCAATAAGTGTTGAGTAGTTGACATTAAACGCACACAAATTAAGGACTCGAACAGTTTGCTAAGAGTAGAGAGCAAGCTAATAGGGCGGTAACTTACTGGAATACTTGAATCTTTGCCAGGTTTTAGTATGGCAATAACTTTTGCACATTTCCAGGTATGGGGAAAGTAACATAATCGAAAGCAAGCGTTAAATATTTTAGTAAGGAGTATTATAGCTTTTTGGGATATATTTTTTATAAGTGCGTTATGTAGACTATCGCCGCCTGGGGACTTACGTCGCTTCAGTTTTTTGATCTTGTTCCAAATCTCTTTTGGCCTAGTAGGCTTAAAAATGCCTTGTGGGGTAAATAGGTTGATTGTGTCCATTGATGCGTGAACATCAGCAGTGTGGTAGCTTTCCCAGTCTAGCGTAAGGCGCATGTTATCATGGAAGGCATTTGCAAGGGCCTCGCATTTATCCACAACGTCGCAAGCAAGGTTACCTTCACTCAGCTTGAGGGTTGGTATCACTGCTGGTTTACAGCGGAGAGACTTTGCTAGGCGCCATAAATCTGATGATGGGTGGTCTACTTTTGATAGTTTGTCATTCCACACCTTATTATTATGCTCAGTGATTTGTGAATTAACAATGTACTGGAGTTGGTTGAAAGTGGCGCGGAGACTAGCTCGAATTTGAGGATTGGTTTGTTTTTGGCTGAGTCTCCGAAAATAATTCTTGATTTTTATACTGTCTTTGATACTTGATGGAAGGGGCGTAGGGCGATTGCACCGGCTGCTAGAAGGAACGAACTTTTCACGAGCTTCTAATAAAGTGTCTACAAATGATGCAATAGCTGTGTCAATTTCATGTACGGATGTTAAGCATTTTGAAGATAAGAATATGTGTTCATCGAGGAAGGAGCGAAAGCCAATCCAGTCAGCTTTATTATAAAGGTAGCATGTATGTTTTTTATGGACTGTTTTACCACTCAGTGTGCAGACTAGTGGTAAGTGATTAGATGAGAATGCATCAATAGTGCGAGGATCACTTATGTCGTGGATATTTTGTGATAAAATAAGATCGGGTGTAGACGGTTTAAGTACGTCACGATAGTGGATAAGAGTAGGAGTTGAGGGGAAATGGATGATGTAATCATTGTCAAGCATGTGATTAAATAGCGTATTTCCCCTAGAATTTTTATCAGAGCAGTTCCAGTGGGGGTGCTTAGAATTAAAATCACCCATCACCAGTAAGCTGCTGCCAATGCTAAATATTGTGTCCAAGTCGCTGGGATCAAGAGGAAGATTCGGGGACTGGTAAATTGAAAGTATGTGATGTTTCTTACCTGACACTTCGAGTTCAATGCCAACCACTTCCATGTGTCGAGTAGTTGGCATTTTAATTGCCTTGTGAACAATATTTTCATTGACTAGGATAGCCACGCCTTGGCCATGGCCGTTAGGATGTCGATCCAGTCTATGACATTCATAGCCCGGTGTACATATAAAGGTGTTGGTAGAAAGTCTCGTTTCACAAAGTGCTATAATATCAATGCGAAGATCTCTAGCCAAGTCTAGCAGTTCATGAAGTTTAGTGCGGATGCCATCAGCATTCCAAGAAATAATGTTAAGATCACTAGGTTCAGACATAGCGACCAAGATGTGTCAGAACGAGTGTAACTTTATCGAGCATTGAGGTGCAGGACAAGTATTGGTCTTTAATTGTTTTTAAGATATTCAGAATCTGGAGCATCTCGGACACTGATAAGTCGTAAGGTTCGTTTTCCGCCGGGCAGTTGAGTAGAGTTTGAGCGTAGCTGTGTACCTTCGATCCAGCAATGGACTTTGTTACTTGGGACCAAAGGCGTCCGTCGGTGGAAGTTGTAAGCTGGCTGCGCGGGACTTGGAAGGATTTGACTGACTTCTGGTTGAGGTTATCCCGAGGACGTTGGATGCGTTTTAGGTAGTCTTGACGAGCCACACACTGTCGGTAGCTAGCCGCGTGTGATTCTTTGCAGTTACAGCATTGTACATCCATTGTTCCACCCAGTCTGGGGCAATCTGCTGTGAGATGGGTACCAACGCACTTGACACAACGAGGAGGTAGGTTACAGTTTCTGGATGTATGACCAAATTCTTGACACCGGAAGCACTGAGTTCCAAAACTATATTTTGGTTTGAACTTTTCGATTTCAACTACGCATCGGCAGATGTATCTCAGTCCTTTGAATTTTAGTATGTCGGAGCCGGGTGGTAGTTGAACCAGAAATAATGCGTTCGAAGTCTCGGCCAACGTAGAAGATGATTTGAGCTTTGTTATTTTACATTCGGGAAAGCCAAGGCTTGCCAGTTCGTCAGGTAAATCGTCTTCCACGCTACTAGGTAAGCCTCTGATGACAAGCTTAAACGTTTTTTCGTCCTTGCGAGTAAAGGTATGAAATTTTACTTTATCAGCGCTCAGTCCATCCTTGATAATTTGATGACTCGCTGCAGAGTAAGAGTGAACGGCGACTTTGTGGTTCGCTCTATATTTGAGGTGGAAGTTCTTATCGTATTTGGAGATGAGATCTTTAATGGTGGTGTGGGTCCAGTTACTCTCAATGTTGATAAGGATTGGAGGTATACGATGGGGTTTCGTCTTGGTACTCACATGGGGTTGTTGCTCGTGAGAACAATCATCAAGCGGTTGGTCCGATGATAGTTTGCCAAATCGATTCGATGTCCGAGGTCGTTGATCCAATGTCTTAGGTGATGCAGCGGTTGCTGTGCGCTTCGGACTTTGCCATTTCTCAGGTTCACCATCAGCTGCTCTTTTATTTGATAACGAGCCAGTCGATGACGTTCTGGTGAGAAACTTGTCCATTCCGCTAAGGTTGGTATCGATATTGCAAATTATCGATGTCGGTATCCATCACTAGTGGATGTCAGAAAACGTATAGGCGTGCGGTAGGAGTTAAGAAATACGTGTGTCTTCTGTGAGCGACAAGCGACGAGTGAGAACCAGTAGACCCATTGGTAGGTCGTTCATGACCAAATCGGTAGGTCCGAAAGGTCGTTTTTACATTGAACTGTAACCGTAACGACTAGACTTCAAACCAAAAGACTTAAGGCACGTAACCTCAAGGGCGCGACTGATCTCGTAGAGAAAATCTTCGATTAGAATTAGATGTAAGGAAGGCGCAGACACTACAGATTCCACTGGGTCGAATATAAATGTGAAAGTTTGTGAATATGTCAATCACGCAATATCGGCTGAACGGATTTACATGAAACTTGGCGTAGGTACAGATACACAATATCTGTATTGACACATAGGATAACATTTGCGGGGTAATGTAGTCATTAAATAATACAGTAATAATAATACTATAGTACAGTAACAGTACAATAATACACCCAGAACCGGTGTGCGTGCTTGCAACGACTTATGAACGTTGATGGTGATCTGTTAGAATCATGGCAAGTGGCAGTCCCTGGTCTCTGCCTACCTCTCTGGGATACAGGTAAAGTGAAAAGTAAAAAAGATGTTTACTGGTGTGAGGTTATGTTATGTAAATAATACAATTTTTCACAATGAAAACACATTCTGTCAATCAAAATATAGCTAACGATTCATAACAAGATGGTTAGACTACCGGGTCGAACCATGTAATGCAGTAACTGTTTGTCGTTGAATGTGAAACCGCCCAATGTCAGAACCACTACGAGTAGGTTGCAGTCACGTTACTCGATGCCAGAATGATTACGGCATGGCAGTGAAGCGCCAAGGATATCAGTTATGAAATATTTTGGTAATCATGCGTGTGTTCGGGATTAATAAAAATGATTATCACATAGTGACGGTTCTATTTCGTCACGCGTGTGGGAGGAGTTTAGGAGCAGTCGGCATTGCCATCCCGCTAGCATACAGCGCGTTAAGACGCTTTGGGTTGCTAACTAGCACCAGCAATGGAAAAAAATCATGACTTATCTTATTAAATACGTTTTTATCTATAAGTGAACATGTGAAATCTTAACAATAATTTTTAAAACCTACAGTCTAGAACTTAGAATCCTTCCGTAATAGAAAACTCCCGTTTTTGGCGGAAACTGATTAAAGTACTTGGTTGTTGATTCTAGGTTCTAGACTGTTGGCTCTAACCATAGTTGTCTGGTCGGACTCTTCCGATATAACAACACCCGTAAGTAGATCCGGACTAAAAGTCTACATAGTTGTCATTGTTGTTATTCTAGTCACTACATTCTCTTTCAGTCCACAACGTTCTCTCATCAGACTTTTGCGTATCCTGTCATTCAAAGTAAAACCACAAATACTTCTTAAGGACCTCATTTTTACCATGTGAATCCTACTTTCTTGATTCCTATGCCGTATCCAAGTCTCTGAAGCATACTGAAACAACGGTTATTTAGCATGCGATCAACTTCCCAACGAAAATGGTCTGAACCTTTCCACCATCACAAACGTTTTAGTTTTACACGTACAACGGTTACGAGTACCTTCTGACGTCATTGTGTTAGGCCGATTTCTATGGCAAATTTTAGTACCAAGGGACCGGTACAACTTTTCGACAATTTTCGGACAGAAATATGAAGAAAATCATCTCGTAGAGAATAATTTACCATGGCCTCTACAATGAGTTCAAAACATTGTTCGTGAAAGTTCTCCATTCAATTCTGCATTGTATATGCACGTTCTGTATTCTTTTTTTTTTTAGTACATAGGCAAGTAAAACTAGTTACAAAATTGTTATTAATCTTAGTATAATAAAATTGTCGTATAGTTCAATTTCTAGTTTTAAGCTAGATTGACACCAAAGTATACGATCGATCGATTTCAACCCTTGTATGTCCCCACTGCTGGGGCATGGGTCTCATCCTGCATCGCAGGATGGTTAGGCCGTACTCCCACCACGGGGGCCAAGTCCGGTTTGGTGGAGGATTGTAAGACAGTGGCAGGTCTTACTGTCAGAAGTTATCAAGCCGCCCCTAAGGCATGGCTTAACGACTGCCATTACATGAGAGCCAGCACCAACAGTTTAACGTACCTTGCGAAGCACGGAAGCGCTCAGCCACTAAAAAAAAAGCCACTAACGGTGGTCACGAGACGGCTACCCATCCTGCACCTGCCCGCGCCTGTTGTTGCTTAACTCAAGTGATTGTTTCCAATCACAGCGCTAAAAAGTATACATGCACGGTAAAATACGTTTAAGAGGACGTTCCCCCAACTTTGAACTACAAAAGAGTTCTTCAAATATTTATTACATTTTTTAACTAGGGCTTTCGAAAGAACTAGGTTTACATTAATAGCATAATTCCCGACTTTAGAAAAGTCTACTAAGGCGAATCTGAAATAACGTCAATAATTTATTAAGTTTGTATGAAATTAAATGAAATAGGTTTTATTGAAAATAGCACAGGAACGCGGATAAACGAACGAAGTCATACTAGGTTTCCATTTCAAAATCTAGATCATTTTGGAGAAAATTGACAAAAAAACTTCAAACTTAGTCCTTTCAAAGTCGTTAATTAACTGAGTTTACATAATTATTATAAAACAGAACTCATGCATTATACTGCATTTCATTCCCGACGTCATTGTCACACCTAAATGATCCTTTATGTTATAGTAGTTCTTTTGTAGGTAAAGTTTAAGAGATCAGTAATTGCAGGCATCATAACATTTGTCCAATAAAAACGCAATTCGCCGGAATAGATCGGCTTATCACCGCCGATCGCTCGCTCAACTGCACTGTGCAGGTTTCCACTAGTGACCCATATAAGTCACTTGCGCAATCGTTTGCATAAGTGGCGGCAAGCAATGCAACCGGTTGCTGCAGGGTTGCTTGCATGCGATGTGCGGTGGCCCGTGGCCGTTAGGAAAGCTGGTGTGGGCTGGTAATGCCCAGGATTTGAAGGTAGATAAGATACTGTAGGATTTTATTCGTCAAAATCAGTGGTACACAATTAAGGTACCATAGAATATTATATGTAAACCACATTTTTGACGTAGATTTTAGTATCGAGAGATGTGTCTCTCGATACTAAAATACACACAGGATATACATTTTAAATTACTAACGAATGCCTGATGTCTAAACTAGGCAATCCATGTTGTATAGAGCATCAGTTTTGTTGGAAGTAATGTAACATTGTAAAATCTTCTCTCTTCTTCTTCTATATTTTTATAAAAATTAATTGCTGTCCATTAGTCTCCCTAAAACTCGAGAACGGCTTAACGGATTTATCTTATCTAGATCTTGAAAATTTTGTGGAGGTCTACAGAAAATTTAAAAGGTAAGAAAAATGTTAAAACAGCTAATTTTTTTCGATACAAACGTTTTTTTCTTAATAAAATGTAGAGTCAACTTGTAGTGTAATGTATCTGGTATCTATTCAATAAAGTTCATATTAAATTATAATCACTCACTGTTGTTTAAGCAATGTAGGTGTGTTCCTAACGTCAAATAGTCAATTTGCTGGGTCGGGATTGGAAATAATTCTAAGCACTTTTAAAAATTATTTTATACAAAATCTTTTATTTTCCGACTGAGCCAGTGCGGGGCCAGCTAGTTTAACAATAATTATAACTTCCATTCAACACAGACACTTGTTCGGGTCGCAAAGTAGATCGTTATGCTAAGGTCACCTGGCAATAGAGCAAGGAAAAGGTGCTAAGGTTTTCTTTTTTCCTGGTGCCATTTCTTAGGTGAGGTCAGGATAATGTTTGTACTTGATTAATGTTTTTGTTTTAATATTGAAAACGAATAATTTTGTCTTAGTGGTTCATAAGAATTCGTGGAGAAACAGGCTTTAGTAATGTTTATTTTTAATTTATTAACTGACTTAAAAAAAAGGAGACGCTTCAATTCATCCGTACATTTTTTATGTATGTTTCGTTCATTGATCATTCTTTAGGTACAAATTCAATGGTACCACGTTGTACATTAATCACTTTTTGTTAGAAAGGGGTAACCTTTCTTACAGGGTAGACCAATATAAATTTGGTCAAGATCCGTTGATGTGATCAATGAGAAGTTCTACACCAATTTACCAGTTTTTTTATTAAGTTAGAAAAATGTTTATTGGACGGAGTTTACACGTTCAGTTTGGCGAAAGTCAATTCCATCAGACTGATGATGACTGGACTGATGATGGACCAGACTGACGGATATTCGAATATTTTGATGCCTCATCACTCTGGCGTCAATCCGAGCTTGATCAAGGTCACGGACTGAACTGACACCAGACTGAACGCGTAAACTCCGTCTTACAGCTGTGTATTTGCAACACCGGTAACAAGCGAATGTCTCGTGGTAATCATGTTTGGTTCACTTAAAAGCTTATAAGGAATCGAAAGTGAGCGTAGGTACTAAAACGCGACCAAAACGGCTTGCACGCTTGTGACCTACATATTATAAGGCTGTCCTCCGTACGGAATAGCTCGTCAGTATTGTAATCGTAGGTCTGTACGCATAACCCGAAAATATTTTAAAGTCACTATCAATCAAGATGGAATACTTAGAATTCCATTACTTCTGAAGGCCTGCGCAGACGAGTTACTTTTTTCCCCAGGGGACAAAAGTCTCTGAATCGTAAAAAATGTCCTCCGAGTACTTTTTGCGGACTCAATGCCTACGGTGTGCGTTCATTTCTTCCCCGGAAATTGAGTGAAGCGTACGCTACGAAAGCAAATATTCTGAGATTACGTGGTGTTGTAATTGAAATGAAGTTGAAAAAAGAAAAGGTGTTTTAAAAGAAAACACCGAACTTTTGTCCAGTCCGGTCTCTTGATGTCCTCGGTTACTTGAGGGACTTTCTGTACAGGGTACTTTTATTTCTTCGTGTGCGTTATTCGTAAGAATTTATAAGAGATCTATATCGACGGACAAAAAAATACCCGGGCGATAGTCCCTCGCCTGCGCAGGCCTTAACCCTACCTTTTGACCCGCGGTGATAAGGTGCGAGACAAAATCTATGGTAGTGCGGTTAGAAATCACGGCTTCAAAGCACGTAACAATGACTTTGTGTGCTATGTTATATGCATTTGTGAATATGTAAATAAACACCACTACAATACCACTCGCTAAATGTGAAGAAAAGCATCGTAAAGCAACCCGAGACTCTACTGGGTGGCGCAAAAGTACTGGCACTAAAGAAAATACTTTTATTTTTTTTATATGACATTATCTGTCATTCTGTTGTTGAAAATTGTGTAGTGAACAAATGTAAAATACACTGAAAATAAACATGGATCGTTTTACTCCCCAAGAACGTGGAATAATTGTGTCAATGTTCTTACGGAATAATTCATCAGTGATAAGAACACAACGTGAATTTCGTCGACGATTTCCCCACCGTCCGGCACCGATTGGTCGCAAAATTCGACG
This sequence comes from Yponomeuta sedellus, assembly GCA_934045075.1. Lineage (NCBI taxonomy): Eukaryota > Metazoa > Arthropoda > Insecta > Lepidoptera > Yponomeutidae > Yponomeuta > Yponomeuta sedellus. The sequence continues at coordinate 5,105,398 of OW203726.1, read as the reverse complement.
CTTTGCCACACGCCTTGAAGCAACTGGCTCAACATTGGATAGACCTAAGTCTGGGAGACCAAGAACAGGCCGTTCAGCTGAAAATATCGATGCTGTGCGCGAAGATGTGGAAGAGTGTCCAGAAACATCAACGAGACGACGTGCCACGCAATTGGGCATTTCCAGACGGACCCTGCAGCGTATTTTGGTGAAAGACTTAAAGATGTTCCCGTATAAAACTCAAATGACTCATCAGCTGCTGCCTGCTGACCACCGAGCTCGTCTAGATTACTGCCAGCGCGTCATAAACCTCAACCTTGAAGAGGATGATTTTCCTTCAAAATTGGTTATGAGTGACGAAGCGCATTTCCATCTCTCAGGGCATGTCAATAAGCAGAATACTCGGTTCTGGGGCACTGATAATCCGCGCATTATTCAAGAAACACCTCTACACCCACTAAAAGTTACTGTATGGTGTGGCATCTGTGTTGACAGAGTGATCGGACCCTATTTTTTCGAAGACGCTGGAGGCAATGCGATAACTGTCACTGGAGAACGCTACAGAACCATGTTACGTGAGTTTTTGATACCCAGTTTGGACGAATTGGGGCTGGAGCACATCTGGTTTCAACAAGACGGCGCTACGGCACACACAGCGCGCGACACTATGGACTTAGTGAGGGACGCTTTTCCAGGCCGAGTTATCTCTCGTTTTGGCGATTTGCCTTGGCCTGCAAGATCACCCGATCTGACCAGTCCAGACTTCTTTCTTTGGGGTTTCTTGAAATCTCGGGTGTATGTGAACAAGCCACAGACTCTCGCAGCTCTAAAAGAAAACATTCGTCAAGAAATAACGAACATATCGCAGGAAGTGTTACGGCAAGTTATGCAAAATGTCATAAATAGGGCTCAAATGTGTATCAACTGTGGAGGTCACCATTTAAAAGACATCATCTTTAAATCCTAATGGTACGAAATTTAATGGCACAAATATACATTTAAAAAAACCTAAATCTAGTTTTCTAATTTTGAAAAAATGTTATAGCTGAACCAAATAGGGTCTTTACTTTTGCGCCACCCAGTATAATGAGACTCTCTAAGCTTGATATCTTTAATCCACCGTAAGCACGTGTGGTGATTAAGCCTCTCTGAGAGAAGGCATGTGCCCTGCAGCAGGGCGTATAGCCTCCTTATGCTACCCCATTAATGGAGTACCCCAATCCAAATATAAGGGAAGTGAAGGGCAAGATAAAAAGCTTCCGAAACTGGCTTGCGTGTATGGAGCGACTTATGAATGTTGATGAAGCGAAAACGGTTTGTCAGGATCGTAGCTTGTGGCAAACTGTAGTTTTTGCCCACTCCATTGGGTTACATACGTGAGTTAATGTACTTATTCAATTTCCAGAGGCTCTGGACGTCATCAAAGAGGAGCACACGATGCCTACGCAGCGCAGGAGGAACAAACGAGAAGTGCCCTTCACTCACGATGAGAAGAGAATCGCTGGGGTAAGTTTGGCACCACGGTGATCGATATAGCGTCGAATGTTAGGATGGTAATGATAATGATGATTGTTTCCAACCGAGCTCGGTCACGGGGACTTTTATGGCTGGTATGAGGAGAGCGTTGGTCGTGTGCTTACATATGACTGACCACGTAACCTCCTTCCTCGCCTTAAAGGTGCAGTTGCACTGACTAATGTACGTTTTCCGTATTAAGCCAGCTGGTGATCTACATCGGATTTTATCAGGTCTACATGAATATTAGCATGCTTAAGTCCTAGTACGCGTCTGCCGAAGAACCAACAAATGAGGATTTTCGAGTAAAGACTACAAATCGCCAGACTGGGATATATGATAGGAGCTTTCCCGAACGACTTACTCACCGAGACAACAATCAACGAGTCCCTAACGCTGATTGTCAAATCGTTTCACCACGATGGCTTGCTATCGACAGGCTCAGAAGAAGAAAATTTGGTCTTTAAATTAGAAGGCTAAGTTAGACTGGAGTAAAATGCTTCAACAAGTACAAACAAGTACGCCTGTGGTCGAAAATTCTTCACGTAGATCCAACCAAGAAAGAAAGAAATTTATTACAACAACCAGACACATCGCAGAAACAAAATAAAGAGATAATTTACATAATATGAACAACATCAGAAAGAAAACGTAATACACAATAGACTATATAAAAAGAACAGATTTTGGTGAGTTTAAATGGCCCCAAAACCTAGCTGACTCAGCGTCGTACCAGACATATTTTCCATCATGAATCAGCTGTGATCTCAACCTCATTGAAGTCACACCAAATTATTATGTCTTGTACCATAACATAATGTCCTCACATCAATGAAGTTTTTCTTCACGTAACTCACCATCATTTCACAGTACCGTGCCTTTTGACTTTCCACCTGTTCTTGCCATAACACTTAGCAATAAAATACGCTTTCTACACTGTTTCAACGAAAGAGCTCTCAAGCGAGCTACATCTAGATTTGTAGGCCAATATCTCCATTATCTCGTTAGCGCGTGATAAAAAGCTGCCTTTATTTCTGTTCCAGTGTTTGCTGCAATGCGTGTACCGAAAAGTGAAAGCTGTAAGTACTTATTAGCAACCTTAGCAATTAGAGTCAGGGTAAACTGGATTTCGATCTACGAAAAACAGCAGATGCTGGATGCGGCAAGCTGAAGACAGGGCGCTATGGCGCTCATTAGTGGAGAGCTATGTCCAGCAGTGGACTTCATAATATATAGCCTGAAGAAGAAAAAACTGGATCGTATGCGATCTGGATATCGTAGGTACTTTGACAGTGAAATCTTTAAAACTGACCCAAACCCATTGGTTAAATTAACAATTGGTCATTAATTAGCTTCGACGATGGTCGTCGTGGTAGCGGTTAACCCGCTTGAGTACCGAAACAGAGGTCTTGGGTTCTATTCTCACTAAAGGCCGCCGTATTAGATAAGTACAAATGGCCTCGGTCTGAGTTTATTTCCATGTTTGTGATGACCTTGCCTGGTTACCATAGCACAGAGATCCTAGTTTGAGACCTGGCCCTTGAGTCTAACACTTACATAGTTGTTCAATGGAATGATATAAGCAAAGCACGGCAGTGGTGGTTATTTACCTCAATTTGGTAGTCTACAAAGCAAAAGCAGTACAATGTCATTCTAGGGGTATTACCCGCTCAAATTAAATAGACATCTCTCGCGAAGAACATCGGTTATAGCATTGCAATGCGATTTATTACCAGACTACGGATAGTGTTAATAAAACGACCATTACCTGACTAATGTGACTCTATCGAACAACTATGCATTTTAGGGACTCGCCCCCAAGAACAAGTGATTTTGTTGTTATTTCAGACAATAAAAGATCCAAGACTGTATGTAATCCTTATAATATCTATAACATACATACATAACCTCACGCCTGTATCTCAGAGGGGTAGGCAGAGACCAGGGACTGCTACTTGCCACGATCCTGACAGATCACCTTCGCTTCATCAACATTCATAAGTCGTTATCTATAACGTATATTATTATAACCTGTAAGTTTGCTAACCCATTAAGTAAGTTCTGATTCTAATGGATATTTCGTTATTGTCCAAAGATTAACGTTTATACTTTTAGATACTAGGACTCACCGCTAGTCCTAGTAGCCTATACAACTATAACGTGTAAACTTCTAATTAAAATCTTAAGTGATTCCTCGCAGTTAGCTCTCCCTTTGCGTCACAGGTGCCCATAAGCTCATATTTTAAGCCCTGCTAAGAATAGAGATTCAATTATTTTTACTCATTCACGTCCCTAGATTAACTGCCAATCAGTTGAGGCTTTGCAAAATAAAACCCTTTTGAATTTATTACCAATATTACAGGCATTGTGTTAACCAAGGCTATCCTGGTTGTTCGATGGCATTATAGGGAAAAAATCGTAAAGAGTTTTAAGGTTCCACAATGCACCTAAAAAGGCTTCGTAAATTTGAAATTGTGAAAATATTTTCTACCTCTGCGTGATTGCTCTTGATGAAACAGTTCTTAACTCTTGAAGAAAACTATACCTAATACCAAAAGTTATTTATTTTTAGTTATATATTAAACGGATCTAATCGCAATTATTTATTAGTAAAACGTAATTACTTTAATTCCCGACGTTTCTGGGGAGTTGTAGTTGCAAAAATAATTAAACGCGATTAGATCCGTTTAAGATATAATTATGTATGTGCATCGCGAATCATTAAGAAATACTTTACTTATTTTTCTCTAATAGTACACACTACGGTGCTAAATTATCAGACCCTAATCGATGTCATTAGTAGGGCACGTCGTCGTCGTCGTCGTCGTCGTCGTCGTCAGGCTATACTAGTCCACTGCTGGACATAGCCCTCCCCTAAAGAGCGCCACGTTGTGCTATCATAGGGGGTAATGCCCATAATCCCCACGCTGGGCATGCGGGTTGGGGATCGCAGTTCGGTGGAATCGTACTTCAGGGGGCGCTGCTGCCCACCCCGCGGTTTGTGTCCCTTAGTCGCCTTTTACGACACTCGCGGGAAGAATTGGGTTAGAGCTATTCTCTAGGCCGACACCACACAGCACAAGAGGGTATTAGGGCACAGGAATTCAAAATTGGTTTACTTTGATAGATAATTTGGAGTTATAATTGACAGTGTCACAGCAGTACAGCAGTAACTAACTCTGTAATCTGTTTAGATTACAGAGTCAGTTACTACTGTACTGCTGAGTGAAGAGATTTTTTAAAGAACTTGACTTGCCGCTAAACGTACATCATTACATAAAAGAATTGGAAATCTCCACCTTTTTTAAGATCCCCATGACGGCAGAGATAAGCTTCGCGCTTGACCACCTTTTATTTAATGCTTTATGGCGTTGTCGCGGACTGATTGCCTCAATTTGTTAACTATAAACATGTCTGTAGTATAGTACCTTAAAATAACTCAAAAGAGTAATCACTTATAATACATGAAAAGGTTTAAAACTAAAATCAGAGCTTCATCTTATATCACTTCGCCCCTGACATAACTTTGGTGTGACAATGTTGAAAAACGAATGTCGTACATTGGATGTGTGCCACACGGATTTTGTTGTATATTTTAAAATTAACTTAACATTCCCATACATTGCTTCTGGCCCCACATAAGGAATAAATAGTCTTATCCTTATTCTACTGAAGCCTACATTCCTACAGACAACGACCGACTTGTTTGCTTTCGATAATACATAATTAAGGATGATGTTATTATTGTGAAAACGCATATTTTTTTTTTATACGAGAAGTTTTTGTGTAGAACCAAAGTTACATAATAGTAAATTGTTAACCAAGGGCTGTATGACATCAATCGCATATGAGGTTTTTGGCGCCTGAGCGCAGCGAGGGCGCTAATTAGCCCGAGTATGCAATTGATGGTTACACCCGAGGTAAACACTCTGCTTTACAAATATCGATTGTGAGGTAAGTAAAAAAACAAGAAAGCAGGTTGACTTTTTTTTTGACCTGACATTTTTCAAAACTTTTGAGAAAGAACTCCAAAACACGAAAAAAAATTACTTTCACGCCTAGCTAGTCGACTGACTTTTTTACTCTTCACGATTTTATGGCACGCAAGCGCGTGAAATCGTGCTGGCCAGTTTGATTTTTAAATCGATTTCAATTAACATACGATGTGACTGCGAAACAAATAGTTCGTTATTTAAATCAAAATCTTCATAAATTCTACTATAAATTGTCTCGATTCCGATTCGAGTAAATAATCGGTACCGAGAAAAAAATATTAACTTTTAGAAAATATTCTTCTTGCAGTATGAGTATGACAGTTCTTTTTTCAAATTCCAAAACCTATGCTGTAATGTTAACATTACATGGTATGTTTTGAAACCTATGCTGTAATGATATCCATACACCCCTGCATTCAGGGAAGTAAGTGACTACTTATAGAGCAAGAGATATGTAAAAGTACATACCCACATAAAGTCGAACCTGTATCTTGGACGGATAGGAAGAGACCAGGGTTTTCCACTTGCCAAGAACCATTCTAAGAATGTTTCAAATTAAAATAGTAAAATGACTTGCACCCGTACTCTGCCGTTAATTAAATCAACAAAAGATTGAGTTTTTTTATGTAGTTTATATACGACCCACTAAAAGGCACATGTTTTCTTTCGGAGATGCTTTATGGGCTTAATTGCCACGGGTGCCCACCGCGGATTAACAATTTTAAGTGCCGCGGTATGCTTGCTATACTTGTCCACTGCTGGACATAGCCCTCCCCTAAAGAGCGCCACGTTGTGCTATCATAGGGGGTAATGCCCATAATCCCCACGCTGGGCATGCGGGTTGGGGATCGCAGTTCGGTGGAATTGTACTGCAGGGGGCGCTGCTGCCCACCGCCCGGTTTGTGTCCCTTAGTCGCCTTTCACGACACCCGCGGGAAAAATTGGGTTGGTGCTATTCTCTAGGCAGACACCACACAGCAATGTTCACTCATATTCTCATGTTCACTTTTAGATAGAAACGTATTATATTATTATTAATAATACGTTTATTGCACATAAGTAAAAAATGGCAATGTGGCGGACTTAATGCTATAAGTTATAAAACAAGTTATGATTTTTATTCCATTGTTGACGCTAGTTAGCGCCCCTAAGCGTCTTAAGGCAGCCTTGACACAAGCCTATACGAGTATAATTATTTTATAAAAAGCAGCGCATTACGTGTAGGGTGTAGTTTGGTTTAATAGCCCATTAATTTTGAAGCGTCATTTCTCGGAGATCGTTTTGTTGAGGTCTCCGAACAAACTGGTTGATATGAAGGAGCTTTAAAGCCAATACTTCACGTCTCACTTAAATCTCTTAAGTGGTAAAGCCAATGAATTTTGAGAGAAGGGGCTTAATCGCTAAATTAGCAATTTGAGAATGATATCAGTAACTTTGACAATGTAGGTAGCCAACTGTAATGATCTAGGTACTTATTAAAATGCTTATTTAGCTGTACTATCTATAATCTTTTTATTTTCACCTTTTCATCCAAAACCCTAGCCTAGCTACGGGTCACGATACGACTGACACTTAAACAAAACGTACCGATTTCATTTAAAGTAATTCAAACTTGTCGCGCGTAGCCCCAGCTGCCTGAGTGATCTTAAACGATCACGAAGGTTAAGCAACATAGAGCGCGTTCAGTGCATGGATGGCTGACTAACGCCAGTGGCATTTTTCCGAGCGGTTCCGTACTTCGCAAGGCACGTTTAGCGGTTGGTGCTGGCTGCCGTCGATATATGACAGTCGTTACGCCAAGTCGCAGGCCTAAGGGCGGCTTGAAAACTTCTGACAGTGAGACCAGCCACTAGTCTTGCAAGCCTCCGTCAATCCGGACTGGGCCTCCGTGGTGGAGTATGGCCTATACCTGATCAGGGAGGAGACCCGTGCCCGTCGGTGGACATAATGGATTGATTATGAATCAAACATGACTGGACGGTTGCGACGGCCAGCTTTTATAAAGAAGTATCGTTACAGTACCTACCCAATGTAAATACTGGAACTAAACTTAACTTACAAAACACGACTACTTTAAACATCCTCCGAGACAGTTTAAATAGTTTGTGGTCAAGGGAAAGATGTAAGCATATATTCTTTAAAATGCCTGTGAGGATTATTTTAGAGGTATCGTGTTCTTATAAATAAGACCAATAAACTTTCATTACCAAGATGTAAGCTAGCGAGGTTAAAACATCCTTTACAGGTCATTACGAGTATATGCAGCTCAATCCTTGTACGGTTTGGCAATAACATCCCTTAAGATATTATATTGTTATTCAAGGAACTGGATAAGATTGTATTTTTTTTTTAGTTTTGTGACTACGGTTTTTTATGACTAGAATTTTTTTAAGTTTGGCCCACGTTTTTTTATTTTTATCGACTACCAAATTACGTCCGGGCCGATTCGTTATCAACCCTTGTATGTCCCCCACTGCTGGGGCATGTTTCTCTTCCTGCATCGCAGGAAGGTTAGGCCATACTCTACCACGGGGGCCAAGTCCGGTTTGGTGGAGGATTGTAAGACAGTGGCGGGCCTTACTGTCAGAAGTTATCAAGCCGCCCATAAGGCCTCTGACAAGGCTTAACGTCTGCCATTACATGACAGCCGGCACCAACGGCTTAACATGCCTTGCGAAGCACGGAAGCGCTCGAAAAAATGCCACTAGCGGTAGTCACGGGAAGGCCACCCATCCTGCACCTGACCGCGCCTGTTGTTGCTTAACTCAAGTGATTGATTCCAATCACTCAGTTCGCCTAGGCCTCGAGCGCTTCGAGCGGCCGAAGGACAATACTCTCAGAGTCATCATGAATCGAGAAAGTTTCTTTTAGAACACGGATATGACGGACACGGTCACGAAACAGGAATACATTTTTTCTTAATATTTATAACTTGTAATTTTCGAGAAAAAAAAATTCGTGCATTATTTTTGCTCACTGCAACAGGTCATTGAGCAATCACAGAATCAAAATCATTATTTGTATCTGTGATGGCAGATGAAGAAATATCATTCATTCGAATGTGTCACTCAGAATCGTAGAGGGAGTAGTTCTACTCTATCTACGCTCAGAATGGTCCAAACGTAGACCAAAACAAAGCAGAAATCACTCACTCACCACTGACAGAGCAGTGACAGTTTTTTATAGCCTTCAATGTGGGCTTGGATATGCGACTACGATTCCGTTCCGGTTTGCTTAAACGCCCTTTTAGAATAAGAAAGTTTTCAAATTGAAAATTGTGAATGAAAATCTCAACTGAGGTAAAAAGTAAGAACGTAGGTTTATCCAGTTTAGCTTCCTTTTCAAACAGAGCAAAGGCAAAAAAACACGAATTGTTGTCCATTCCCCACCACCTTTCGCCGGAACGGTTAATAAAGAAAATTTTTTTTCGCGTTTAACACTGAGCTCCGTACTCCGTACTCACCGTACTCCGTGGACACTGAGTCCTTACCACGCTCACTGCATCATTTCCAGGTGGACGGCTACGGGTTCCCGACCTTGGAAGGCTTGGTGGGGCTGTACTCGGACGGGGTCAACGAACGGGGCTACTTCATGGCTGTGCTGGAGGCTTCGAGGGAATGCCTCATGCGGAACCACGACCTCTTCTCCAGAACCGTGCCCATGGGTAAGCCTAAAATCATAAAATCCCGCGTAGTGGATTGAAAGCTATTGCCGAATCCAACCAACTGTTTCAAGCGGGGCTGCCTGCTTAGTAGAAAATGCTTAGCAGTCGGGTTTTTGGTTATATGTTATGCCAGTTTTCTTCTGTTAATTTTATTAAAATGATTGGGCAAGGAAATCACTGAACTCGCTGTTTGTAGTTGTGCGCAGCAACAATAGTTAGGTTTTGTTATGTAGCTTAAAAACGTCCCACTCGGTGTTTTCTCCTGGTCCCATTATTTTGTCCCATTAACGGGACCACGAAGGATAGTTATTCCTATCTCTATCTATCCAATGTACAGAGAGGGTCATCTTCTTTAATGGGAATACGAGAAATAGTTTATCCTTCGTGGACCAGTTAACGGGACAAAAAGTGGGACCATGAGAAAATACCCCTCCCACTGTAGTGCACAGGTACTCTCTCTCTCTCTCACTCAGAGAGAGAGAGAGTACGAGCTTAATTACCACGGGTGCCCATCTTGGATTGGCAATTTCAAGCGGTGAGGTATTTGAACACCTGGCAGACACGCAGATTTCCTTACGATGTTGTATTTCACTTGTTATTGAGTGATATTGCAACTATAACTTCACAAATATCTATAACTCCGAAATCAAAGTCATTGTAAAAACCTATTTAGAGGCTAAAAATTCCACCCATTGCCGGGATTCGAACCCGCGACCTCTGGCTATCCGTGCCAGCCAGAGGTCGCGGGTTCGAATCCCGGCATGCGTGGAATTTTTTAGCCTCTAAGTAGGTTTTTTAAAATTGTCCTCAGCACGGGTTAGTGCATTAAAAATAAAAATAGTATAATCAAAGTCATTGGTCACATGCCCGTACTTGGAATCGAACCTTGTACAGAGGCGGTAACCCAGTGGATAGTTAGGTTGCCTCAATTTTATTTTCTCATTTTACAGATAACGGACGAAACTGTGACGTGTCTTTCGACATCTTCGAGTGCATCTCGGACCGCATCGGGGAGTACTGCGGGAACTCCGGACTCTAGACCCTTTAATAAATAGGTCCATATTTTATGGTTTGCACTAAACGCGTTAGTGACTACAGCAGCGATTTTACGATCTTAGCAGACTCATCTCATTGCAGAGTGAAGCCGGGTTTTACGGTCTTAGTACGCTCGGACCGAGTGCGCCATCCGAGTAAACTAATGCATCTGATTGGACGGTTTTTCGTGACAACACCAAAATGGCCAATCAGAAGCATTAGTTTACTCGGATGGCGCACTCGGACCGAGCGCACTAAGACCGGGACAACCTGGCTTTAGTCATCTTCTTCTTTGGTCCCTTTACTCCTCCGTGGAGTTTGGGGCTGACACAAGGCATTTCCATTTATGTCTGTTTATAGATGGTAGCACTAGCCAAGTTACACCCTTCTCATTATTACAATATTTTCGGGGCTTAATCGCGTAGTAATTATTGCTATTTTACCTCGACGTTTCGACGACGTTACAGTCATCGTGGTCACGAGAAGACTGATGGCTGGTGCGCGTTCGCATCTTCGGCTGATAAGGATTCAGACTACCCTCAATCAGCCATCACAAATCACTATTATGGTTGCGACACACTACACTGACAATGTCGGACGCGATTAAGACCCAAAAATATTCTAATAATGAGTTCAAGTCGCCAAAGTTTAAAATGTGTTACTCCCTTCTTCTTCGTCTCAGAGAGAACAGACCTCTTCCACGCCTGGGACGGTCTTCTGTGTCGTCGTGAGCCTCCGTCGTGACTCATCTTAGTTATTAAGAACTGTAGACTATTGATGGTGGTATAGGTACGCATCTCAGTGAATTCAGATTTTTACTTCAGTCTAAAAGCGTATTGTTACAAACGATCATCATTCCAAAAATTACAAATAATTACAGCTTTTTAGCCGTGACCAAACTATAAAAATAATAGTTTGGTCACGGCAATGGAAACCATACATTTCCACAGCTTCATAAAATCCTAGAAACATCAATATTTCACTGCCTTTACACTTTTTATTTACGAAACGCCGGAGTTCTTATTATTGGCGCCATTTTGTTTCTGACTTTCATTCATCTTAGCAGAGCGCGGTCCGAGTGAAATAAACATGGCCGTTTTCACAAGAGCAATATTTTTTAACTAAGATGGCGGTGTACAGTCACGAGTACTAATATGTGTGCACCTCAGTACCTTGTAAAAGTCAAAATAGTCAATTTCTCATACATCAGGCTAGAAGAGGTTAATGTGAGAAGGTTCTTACAAAAATATTGTGGAAACTGATGAACTAATTAATTATAGAGCTATACCTACTTAGATTTTTTATCCCGTAGAATTGTGACAGCTATCATTTCTTGAATCTTGTTGGTAAAACATAAATAAATAATATCTTAGCATTTTATTTCGTATTGCTCTCAAATGGGTCAAATCTTTCCCTTTTTCGGTGGAGAGCTTTTTTAATAATAATGACTTCCACACAGGTTCACGCAACACAATCACTTATACAACACTTATGAAAACTACGAACTCAGAATTCTACGGAATAAAAATGAGACTTCACTTGCTTTTTCTATGACCGTTACCTACAATCTATATGCAGATAAGCCCTCCCATATTTTTTTTTAAACTTTCAGGAGAGTGAGCCATTTTCGGCTCAAATTCACAAAGCAATTCATAGATGGCGCTTATATGCGTGCACATACAGGAAAAGAGACACGTCTTTATATTCTTTTTAATGCACTAACCTAAGCTAAGGACAATTAAAAAAAAACCTATGTAGAGGCTAAAAATTCCACCCATGCCGGGATTCGAACCCGCGACCTCTGGCTGGCACGGATAGCCAGTGGTCGCGGGTTCGAATCCCGGCATGGGTGGAATTTTCAGCCTCTAAATAAGTTTTTAAAAAGCGAGACGTCTGTCAAGTTTTGGTTAGCACAGATGTATTTTGAGAACCGTATTCCGGTTCTTCTCGAGCGCTTCTAGCTCATGGCCTAGGCAAGTAATTGGAATTAGTTACTTACTTGAGTTCAGCAACAACAGGTGCGGTCAGGTGCAGGATGGGTGACCGTCCAGTGACTACCACTAGTGGCATTTTACCGAGCGCTTCCGTGCTTCGCAAGGCACGTTAAGCCGTTGCTGCTGGCTTTCATGTAATCGCAGTCGTTAAGCCATGTCAAAGACCTTATGGGCGGCTTGATAACTTCTGACAGTAAGGCCCGCCACTGTCTTCCACCAACCCGGAGTTGGCCCCAGTGGTGGAGTATGGCCTAATCTTCCTGCGATGCAGGAAGAGACCCGTGCCCCAGCACTGGGGACATGCAAGGGTTGATAAGGATTCCGGTTCTTTTACATATATGGCCATGCCTGTAAGCGCCATCTTTGAATTGCTTTGTGAATTTGTGCTGAACACGGCTCATTAACAACGCTTATTTATCGCTGGATCATCTTAACTTACTATTTAGTGACAATCTGCGTCTAGTGTGAATATTAAAATCGGCAGTTAGTTTTAGAAATCTACAAATTACACAGTTCACAGCTCTCTATGTAGTTAGTAATTACCTATGTATTTAATGTTATTCAGCTTTGGTCTCCACGTTAACAAACTTTGATAGAACGTTGATAAAACCTTTAAAATATAGGCAGAATTAAGATCCATCAAATTGTTTGCTAGTCATTGATTCGTTTTATTATTACAAAAAATATTTTCCTGATATCAATTTGATAATTTTTAAATTTCTTGGAACAAAGACCAAAGTCAAATGAAACGAAATATTTGTTCATAAATTGCACGTTTCATGCAGCCTTTTATCAAACTATTAATTGTAGTGATCATTTCAAATTGGCAATAACTATTTTATCCTACTATATCTATTTTAGACCCTACAGCCTATCACATAGCTGCATGTCTAATACTGTGACCAAAAACTCACACTTTAAATCATTTTGGCCAAAAAAGGTCTTTAGCCGAAATCGATTAGAGCCGTAGTTTATTAACCCCGGGTTGAGCTGTCGGTTCTAACTTTAAAATTGAGATTAGATGCCTAAACTAGACATTTTCTCGCAAATTCATGAACTATCATGTCATGATTCATGAGCTATGTTTATAAAATTGGCAGCGTGTTATCTAAAAGAGTGTTCCAGGTTACTTCTTTTATTGAAATATGGCAGTTTTGGACTAAAAAGTCCCTTCCTTCCTCGTGGTCTAACTCAGTAGTCAAACTCACAGTTTAAGGGTAGAATCTTGTTTACTAAATTGGACAAGTAAGAATAAATAGGCTGTAGCTATTTTTGCAAAATGTGTTTTTCAGAGGTGTTTAAAGGATATTTTCGGGAATTTATGGTGCTTATGGTGCTATATTTCGAAGCGCTCGTGGCCTAGTCGAACCGAGTGATTGGAATCAATCGCACGAGTTAAGCAACAACAGGCGCGGTCAGGTGCAGGAAGGTGACCGTCCCGTTACTACCGCTAGTGGCGTTTAACGTTGGCACGTTAAGCCGTTAGTGCCGGCTGTCATGTAATGGCAGTTGTTAAGCCATGCAAAGGGCTTATGAGCGACTTGATAACTACTGACAGTAAGGCCCGCCACTGTCTTACAATCCTCCACCAACCCGGACTTGGCCCCCGTGGTGGAGTAAACTTCCTGCGATGCAGGAAGAGACCTGTGCCCCAGCAGTGGGGACAAACAGGGTTGAAATCGATCGATGGTGCTATATTTAATTTCCCACGTACTTCTTTCTACGTTTACTTAGGATGACCCAGTAACATTTTAAAGTAGTTTTGTAAGCGGGCTCTAGATATTTCTCATAATAGTGGTTGTGTCCAAATAAATGAGCTGATGACGATAGTTTCAGTATAGATCGTAGTTACCAGAAGAGTTACTTTAGTTAAGGGGAATTGTACATAATTTTAGTTTCATATACCAACCGCGGTTAGACTTATTCCGAAATACGAAATATGCGATGTCAAAGTAATTTGATCAAAGCTATGTTATTTTCTCTTCTTTGTAATGTGTACCTATGTTTTATTTTCTCTTAGGTCATCTCAAACCAGCTTAAGATTAACTTAAGTACCACTCACTCTCAAATTCTCAAATCGGAAACCGAAAGTTTCATAACAGTTTTTTTGCTTGATTACTTATTTACCTGTTCTGTTCGGACATAAAATATGAATTGTATAAAAGCACTTTTACGAATAGTGAACATTCGTTACCTTATTCGAATGTGTATTGAACAAAAGTTGATGTAAATAATGATGATTAGTATTGACAAAATAACAAATAACTTCCAAGGTGTGTGTGAAAGGTATTAACTAGGATAATCTGTAATTTTTCTGAAAGATAAAATTATACCAGCCGTGTTTCAAGTTTTCTCTGATTTAAGTCAGCCTTGTATAACATATTTTGTACTTGTAAAAGTGTTTCTAATCAATTCTTCGCTTGAACCAGTGGCTTGAGCCAAAACTGAGTCTAACCGTAGTTGTTTTGTAACGTAGGTATAAATAATAATCGTTTAAGTAATTTTACTAAAATGTGATGCTCAATAACCTTAGCTTAAGAATATTGTGAAAGTGATGACTCACAAAAAGATAATGGTGACGATGGTCACGGAAAATGCAATAAAAGTAATTATAGCAATAGTATTTCTTAATGACTCGCAATGCTTATACTTAATTATATATTAGACGGGTCTAATAGCGATTATTTATTAGCTAAAAAGGAATTAACTAAAACTAATAATACCTAATGACTTGAGAATAGACCATCTACCCTCACTACATTAATGGACTCCTTTCCGCCACTTTGGAAACCAAAGTTCCGAAACCAGTTTCAAAAACAGAATGATTTTTCTTTTTAAGTAACCTGGTTTCGAATAAAGAAAAATCATTCTGTTTTCGAAACTGGTTTCGAAAAGGTCTACCCGTTACCACGGCAACTGCAACGTTGCCAAAACGTTGGGAATTACGTTTTACCTAATAAATAATCATAATTAGAGCTGTTCAACACATAATTAAAGAAAATTGTCAAATACAAGGCTCACTAAATAGCACCGTTATAATTATTTTATTAAATAGACGTAAAAATTATAATTCAAATTAATGTAAGTATTAATTGTAAAGTTCTCATTTCAACATTTCATTTAAATTCCAACACAAACTAGCTAACGCTAACTTCACACGAAAATTGTAAACACTCCATCATTATCTTGCAAATTAGTCTCTTGTCTATTTCATAAGGCTTTTAACGAACTGATAGATTAATTTTAGCTGTAAAGTGTATGTAAAATATATCTTTTATAAACATATGATTGTTTTTAATCCAAAGAAAACGCCCCTGCCTGTATTTTCAGTACCCACCTCAACCCAGTTTTCTTTACTATATAAACTTGATTAAGAAGCTAAATTGCTTGTACAAGCTGCTGATATTATTAATAATAACTTCCACTCTTGTAACACGTAACTTTCCGCTATCGGACCCTAGAGTCTAATACCTACTTACATTGAAATGAAAAGGCTTTATTCAAAGTAGCGCAGAAAATGCGGCTTATGAACATTACAATTCAACTAGGTGTCCATTTCAAAATCTCGATCATTTTGGAGAAATGATCTAGATTTTGAAATGGACTTTGAAATGGAAATGGATCGAATTATATAAGCACGACACTGGTTGTCTACAAAGCAATAGCAGTACGATGTCATTCCAGGGGTATAACCCGCGCAAATTAAATAGGCATCCCACGCGAAGAAGTTAGAATCGTGTGAGGCGCCAAGTTAAGTAACACGGGACTCGTACCATTGCATTGCGATTGGTTACCAGACTACCGATGGAGTATAGCCTAACCTTCCCGCGACGCAGGAAGAGAGCAGTGCCCCAGCAGTGGGGACATACAAAGGTAAGATATCAAACTGTCAAATACATAATATGTATAAAATATTATTTTGACTCTTTGAGTCGTCTAAATATTCAACCATGGGGGTGAGTCTAATGCACAGTGGTTCATTAGGGTAATATTAGTCAGGTAATGGTCGTTCAGGGATGTTATACGTGTCATAATTATGGTACATGTACCATAATTCAGTTGTTCATACCATGTACCATGATACATCCATTATGGTACGCAAAAGTACCATAATTTTGCCATGTTTTCATCACAAGCACTTTCGCATCACATATTTTCATCTTTCGCGTTTGCTGTTGACGAGAAAAAAGCGAGTAGAGTGTTCGTAAGAAGAATTTATGGAAATTCGAAGAAATTTTAATACTTTAATTAATAGTACCTACCTAATTCATTAAATCCGTAAGAGTTTTCCCACCCGTACCTTATTTTTTTCAAAAATACCATAATTTTGAGCGTCTGGTGCCATAATTCAAGAGTTGGCATCTAACATCCCTGTGGTCGTTTCATTGATAATAAATTTTAATGGTAAAAAATATGACTCTATGCATTTTAGAGGCTTGCCCCTTGCATGTTGAGTTCAGGTACCTTTTTATTACCATACCACATTATACACAGTTTATATCAATTGTAGATTGTAGTGTACTTTAACCAAGGATGTTTTAAACGTTCTTGACTAACCCACTACCTCACACGGAAATTAAATTTTATTATATTATTTATTAGTTAATAAATAATGTAATAAAATTGATATAATAAAATTATAATAAATATAATAGATATAATAAAATTATAATGATAAAATCATTACATTTTCATGTGAATATTCTTATTAGCATGCTATACCTGTTAATTGTAAATTGTTATCATTATGTGTTGTGTGTTCTCATTTAGTTGTAGACTTTTAGTCCGGATCTACTACCGGGTGTTGTTGTTCTCATCTATCTTACAATAAGAGGTTATATCTGTTTATTTATCGGAATGAAGTGATATCATTCCGATGTAAAATCTAACTGCAAGGTAGGTACTCGGGGCTGCAAGTGACGCAAATTACTTCAGCCAGATGTCGCTGCCTGTAAGTAATACCTGTAAGTCGCGGGTTCGAGTCCCGGCGTCGCTAGAATTTTTAGCCCCTAAATAGGTTTTAAAATTTGCCCTTAGCACGTTTTAGTGCAATCAAAAGAATATAATAAGAGTCGCCCATTAGCTCAGTTAGATAGAGCGCTGGCACGGATAGCCAGAGGTCGCGGGTTCGAATCCCGGCATGGGTGGAATTTTTAGCCTCTAAATAGGTTTTTAAAATTGTCCTTAGCACGGGTTAGTGCATTAAAAATAAAAATAGTATAATCATGTGGGTACAGCGATATCATTCCGATGTAGAAACCTAACTGCAAAGTAGGTAGTCGGGGCTCTTAAGTAATGCAATCTTCTTCAGCCAGATGTCGCTGCCTGTACGTAATACAGAGAATAGTGTAAAGAGGTTCGAAATTTCACTGATGCCGGTGAGTCGCCCATTAGCTCAGTTCGATAGAGCGCTGGCACGGATAGCCAGAGGTCGCGGGTTCGAATCCCGGCACGGGTGGAATTTTTAGCCTCTAAATAGGTTTTTAAAATATAATAAGAGGTTATTCACGCGTTAGTCAATTTTTATTACTATTTGTTCCTTTGACTAAACCAACTAGCGTATTTCGGGTCTCATTAGACGCGATGCGATGCGTCCATGCGATGTCGAAGATACTTATTTGCTCATGTGATTTTTCGGCATAGTTGAAAAAAATACCATCACTATGTTGCCAATTAATTACATGACTTAATTTGCCACTTATTTGTTCAATATTTTCTAAGGTTAACACGAGCACTAGACATAATAAAAACTGAATTTACACGGATTTTACTCGTTTAATTTTAATTTATTTACAATTTTCCGACGTTTCGGCACTTTAAAAAGTACCGTGGTGTCGGAAGACCGTGTCTCGTCGTTCAAGTTATTTTTTAACAAAACTGAAATAAAATACATAATCATGTCGCCAATTAATTACATGACTTAATTTAATTACATTGCGTTCAGTCATGTAACGAATTGACAATTTGACACTATTAACACTCGATTTTTGACCTTATTATTTTATTGACTGCCTTGTTAGTGTAGCGGGCAAATCAAGGAGGTCGTGGGTTTGATTCCCACTGGAGGCTGCCATACTTGACTTGTGCAAATGGCCTCAGTCTGTGTGTTTTCCCGTGATCGCGATGTCTTTGCCTGGTTACAGAGCACTGTAGTGATTTTGTTAAATTATATAAACAGCCGTTAACAAATATTGTACCAAACACTAAACATGATTACAAATCACTTTTAATTTAAGAAAGGAGGAAGAAATCGCTAAATTCCTCTCGCTCTCGGCAATATTGTACAAGGCGATAGGCAAATAGTTGTCCATAGTGTTATAAATAAGCCAGCGGCCATACAGAAGGGACGCGCGGACGTAGGGTTGCTGAAAAGTCGCGACACATTGTATAAAATTCGCGCCCTCTCGCCCCGTCTCGTCTCTTTGTATCAAAGTCCTTTCCGCGTCTTTTCTGTGCCCCTTTTGTGTGGCCGCCGCCGTTAAAAACTATATTATCAGTATCACTGCCACAGTCACTACACACCAACCACGTTGTATGTAAGGACATAACTCAAAAAGTTCTGTCTACTTCTAACAGATGGCGCTCAGAATAAACTACATCGCGCAAGCAAGATTTCTTCTGCGCCTATACATAACCGGCGAGTGATTATTTCAAGGTATCGCTTCTCGGCCTTTTGGCTAAGATCAAAGTGTAGTATCTGTTCTTTTCAGCTTAATATCTGAAAGTTCCCTCACTGAGGGACCAGTATATTAAACTGATTTTTGTAAAACGACGAGATGTTCGGGGCTCGCTCCACTCTCGTCACGGGTCGGCCCGGCATTGCAGTGCCGCCGGGATCGGCCCAATATAAGACTAAAGTTGGTAAAAATTAGTTCTCTACAATCGAGAGAACTTTCTATGCAATAACTATGTGGTATTGTGTCAATCCCTGACATATTTATTGATACTTTTATTGCATTTATCCGATTTAGTATCCCACTCCTAAGCAAAGATCTCGCCTTTATCTCACTTCTCCCTATCACTAGCTATCCCCTGCCACTCCGGCAGAAAGTTCGAGAAATCGTCCCGCAGTTTAATTTCATTATTAATTTTAGAAATAATATAAGTTATTTTAAATTAAGAGTAGGAATTATAATAACCTGTTTATAGTAGTAGTAAGTATCCGTAAAATTATAGGGCAAACTATTTATTACAATGATACGAGTACACAGTTACTTTGAGCTAAGCTACAGGGTCAATTTCTCAATTTAAAATTTCGCAAAGTAGGTTGTTAACAGAACGTTACCTATTTAATTAGTAAAATTCTCAATTCAGAAACCGACCCTAAATATGCCGTCGTTGCAATAACACCACACTAAATATTATAATAAAGGCGAAAGTTTGTGAGCGTGTATGTTTGTTACCTCTTCACGTCAAAACGGCTGGAGCGATTTTAATAAAATTTGGTATGGTGTTAACTGACACCCTGGATTAACACATAGGCTACGTTTTACTGCGAGAACCTATCTTATTCCCATGGGAAAATCGATAAACCGCGGGTACCACCGCGGGGCACAGCTAGTCGGGTCATAAGTAAGGCAAGCGAGACCGGTCACAAACAATGAGCTAATCTAGGTAATACCCAAGTAAAACCCTGTAACCCAAACATAGTTTCATAGAAAACCAAGTTCCCACGTAGACTTTTTGCGCTTCCTGATTTAAATTGCCTTTTATCTGATCGCATGCAGCATTATTCATTTGCTGCAGTTTCTGTGGAATTGTTTGTCATGTAAGTAATGCGAAATAGTTAATGCACTTGATAGGGTGGACTACAAAGAATTAATCAAGTGCGTAAGTACCTACAAGAGTAACATTAGTTCATACAGTAATGGAATTTCGTCTCTCTAATTAGGTAATTTCGCTGTAAGTCTTCATTCACTTCTTTTTATATATATATATATATATATATATATATATATATATATATATATATATATATGGAGGTATATCACCTTTTGTTTGCCCCGATAACACACTTGCTGTAAGTCACTATTTATATAAGTATGTGTAGATATTTATTTATAGTATTCAAGTATGATTTATGTGAGATTATTATTACGTAACCGTCATCATCATCAGTGGCCTTTAACATCTACGAAAGATGATTTAAACAGCAACCGTGTCAGTTAGGTACTTGCTTTTGGCACTTGCGCTGATGGCTAACAAGGCCTATACGAGAGCGACAACGCCGGTCGCAACGTCCGCAAACAAATTGTGTTCCCGGTGACGTTAGAGGTTGTGCCATTCGTTGGTGACGTAGATGACGCTTTTGGGAGAGCAGATCGAACCAGGCATTGTCATGCGCGACCACCCCATCAGATAATCTTTTCCTCCAACTATCACGGTCACCAGAAACTTTTTCCCAGGTGTTCGGGGTAATGTTAAAAGACACCATATCGCGTTTAGCGCTATCTTTAAACCGCAGTAGTGGCCGCCCAACCTGGACGTAACCGTATGTCTTTTATTAATATTGGTATTTGCTTTGCACCGAATACCCGTATCTATTTCTCCTTCGGCAAATTGTTCAGCTTGAGGGTGCCTAGAAATAATTGCTATTAGTATTTCTTAATGATTCGCGATACTCATACGTAGTTCTATATTAGGTTAACGGGTCTAATCGCGATTATTCACGTTTTACCCCATAAATAATCGCGATTAGACCCGTTTAATATATATAACCAGAAATTGCTATTACCTATAAGGCCGCCAATCAAATCTAATCTTCTGTATGTTGTTCCTGTAACTATTTTTCCGGTATATAATAAAGAATATTCTTATCATATCTTACAGTACTAGGACCGCAACGTAAATAATCGTATCTACAAAAACGTCATTTTCGTTTTATTGCACTTATGGCTAATCGCATAATCAATGTTTAAGTGGAAATAAGTTTTTTGTTAATACTAACTAGGTATATTTTTCAATGTTGCCGGAGAAATGACATCGTATGCAGTTTCGTGAACCGAGAAAGTTGAACACACTGTAGATACGAAAGTATCACTTGACGACACAATTCATGGCATGTTTTGAAGTAACAGATGATGATGATAATCGACCCTTCGTCCCTTGGCCCCACTGCTGGGGCACACAGCGCGTCTCTTCCTGCATGGCAGGAAGGTTAGAGTTGGTTCGCACTATGTCCGATACGAATCCGATCCGAGTCCGTGAAAATAAGGTCAGAAGTAGTCGCAGAACTATTTCTATGGTATTTTACGCATTAGATCCGGCTTCTGACAACCGATGTCCCTCCGTCACCCGACAATCTCCAATTCGGATAAGATTATTTATTGACGGAATTTATCCGAACTGCGTACGAGAGCGGGGCGTTGGCTGGGGCGAGAGGCATCCAGTTTAGTTCTGTTCTGGGTGGCAGTGCGCTGCTTGCATCATCTTACCCCACGAGTAGAAAATAATCATGTGTAAGGGAAAGCTTGGATTTACCCCCTGAACTGCTTGGATTTAAAAACCTATTTAGAGTCTAAAAATTTCACCCATACCGGGATCCGGGACCCGCGACCTCTGGCTATCCGTGCCAGCGCTCTTTCCAACTGAGCTAATGGGCGACTCACCGGCATCAGTGAAATTTCGAACCTCTTTACAATATTCTCTGTATTACGTACAAGCAGGATTGCTTGGATTTAGATCAGAGATCGGATTAGTGCGTGAGCCGAATTCGAATTGGGATTTCGATTGGATTGGGTCCCCTATTCAATTCCGAATTAGGTCCCCTACGTAGTTTCGATAGCCGTTGTTGCGACAAACGTTGTTACAATTTTTTCTCCACTGCATCATAAGTTCGAAAGCTTATGGACTCGAATGATGTAGTCGCGAAAGACACTGTTTCGAAAAACATTTTCGAATTCTTGTCATTTCGAATCATTCAATCGTAATATTTCCAACAAAAAAAATCAAATAGCACTTATTAAATTATTATTACTACCAGCAATTCATAATCTAAACGCCTATAAAATCTCCGATCTAATTAAAACGTTGTTTGTTAAAAGAAAAAAAATCGCAACAACGTTTGTCGCAACAACGGCTATCGAAACTATGAGGGGACCCGTCCGAATTAGGTCCGAGATTTCTAGACCCGTATTTGCACGGATTCGGATCGGATGTAGTGCGAATCCTAGGCCATACTCCACCTTACTCCGTTTGGTTTGCAGTCGACTATCTCTGGCTGCAAGTGTGCTGTCGATTGTCTCTGGCTGCACACATTGGACAAAGACTAACTACTTAACTCAAGTTTAACTCCCATCTCAATTACACAATAACAATTGAATGTTCATAGCGTAGATGAATGCATACAACGGATGAGGAGTTAGCGTGAGATACTAGTCGCGATAAGTATCACTGTATCTGTTGTGGCTTGTTATGTTATGTTGTGTTATTGCTTGTTCTACGAGGCGGACAGCTGTTAACCAAACAAATGTGGACCCTTGACTTCAGAAGGGTAACCTTACAGCAAAGCGCTCGTGGCCTAGCCGAACCGAGTAGTTGGAATAAATCACTTGATTGTTGACTTTATATAAAATAATTGATTTACCTATTTTGGAACGTAACTTCATAATTAACTTTTGTAATTTTTGTCGAGGTTAGTAAACTAACAGTTAATGCTTTCAAAAAGACGCCTGTCGCCTCAGTCATCCGATACCCACGGCACCTGTAAAAGTGCCGAAACGTAGGAATTTTTTTAAAATATAGTAAACAAGTGAAATCCGTATTAAAACAGTTTTCATCACTTTATATAGTCTTAGGAAAGAGTACCTATTACAATCTTTGAAGAACAATGTAATTACAATGCGACAAATGTTGTTAGGTTTAACAAAATTAATTTATTGAAAGAGGGACAACATTGGGTACACGTTAACTTGGTTATTTATACAATTAGTAGGTAATAACAATAGAGAGTTAAAAACCTATTTAGAGGCTAAAAATTTCACCCATGCCGGGATTCGAACCCGCAACCTTTGGCTATCCGTACCAGCGCTCTACCAATTGAGCCAATGGGCGACTCACGACATCAGTGAAATTTCGAACCTCTTTACAATATTCTCTGTATAAGTCAGATGTCGCTGCCTGTACGTAATACAGAGAATATTGTAAAGAGGTTCGAAATTTCACTGATGTCGTGAGTCGCCCATTGGCTCAATTGGTAGAGCGCTGGTACGGATAGCCAGAGGTTGCGGGTTCGAATCCCGGCATGGGTGAAATTTTTAGCCTCTAAATAGGTTTTTAAATTTGTTCCTTAGCACGGGTTAGTGCATTAAAAAAAAAAAATGTGTAATAAAGAGTTAGTCACGATAATTAATTAAGAAGTTAAATACAATATATTTACCACATTTGTTGTCCTTTTAGGGTGACCACTTTTTTATTTGAAGTTCATGGATGAAGAGCTTTTTATTACTTGATTTATTGTTGCTTATAAGCAACAACAGGTGCAGTCAGGCGTAGGATCGGTGACCGTCCCGTAACTGCCACTAGCGACATTTTTCCGAGCGCTTCCACGCTTCGCAAGAAACGTTAAGCCGTTGTTGCCGGCCGTCATGTAATGGTAGTCGTTAAGACATGTCATATGCCTTATGGGCGGCTTGATAGGTAACTTCTATAGTAAAGGCTCGCCACTGTCTTACAATCCTTCACCATCCCAGATTGGTGGTCCCGGCCCCCGTGGTGGAGTATGACCTAACCTTCCCGCGACGCAGGAAGAGACCTGCGCCCCAGCAGTGGGGACGTACAAGGGTTGATATCGAAGGTTACCCATCGTGGACCAATTCCCATACAAACGTAATTTGGTTTGTATTTAGAAACAACACACTGGATTACAAAGAAACTTTACCAATACGTTTAGACGATACAAATATAAATTTGATATTGGCTTTCAACTGATTCTCTAAGGAAATTTCGTAAAATCTTTTTTTTAATCGTTTATTTTATTTTTCCCGCCCGGTTGATTCCTTCGCGGATACGTAAATCCGCACCCATTAACTACCTACGTAATATACGTAGCTGCGGCGCCTACCCCAAGTTACTACACTGCTAAAACTGTAATGGTTCTAGGTGTTTTACGTTAAGAAAGTACTTATTTCAAACAGTCTCAAAACGACTGGTTTAAATTAAAGTTTTAAAAACCTTTTTAGAGGCTAAAAATTCCACCCATGCCGGGATTCGAACCCGCGACCTCTGGCTATCCGTGCCAGCGCTCTTCCAACTGAGCTAATGGGCGACTCACCGGCATCAGTGAAATTTCGAACCTCTTTACAATATTCTCTGTATTACGTATACAGGCAGCGACATATGGCTGAAGTAATTTGCATCACTTGCAGCCCCGAGTACCTACTTTGCAGTTAGTATTTCATCGGAATTATATTACTGTACCTGTGCTTTTTAATGCACTTATAGTGCTTTTTAATGCACTAACCCGTGCTAAGAAAAATTTTGAAAACCTATTTAGAGGCTAAAAATTCCACCCATGCTTGAATGACTGGTTTAAATTTGAGTGCCATTCGCACCCACTAATCATCAGCAAATTAAAAAGCGAAAAGCTTGTGTATGTTGTGTGTACGGTCAGCAGCCACAGACTTGTAGGACGGGCCCCTCGCAAGCGCAGGCGCACGCTCCGTGAAGATGTAGATGCCCTTCGTACACTCCATTGTGCCTCCGACCTCTGGCCCTCCGCGGCTTGGAGCTGATACCTGTGTTGCTGGTAACATGATAGTTGTACCGTGTACAGCAGGTCAACCTTTACACTTTTGTTGCAAAGTCGCCCTTAAAGTAACTGATCAGAAACTACCGTGAACGTTTTATAGAATATTTGTTTTCATGGATTGCCTACAGTCTATTTATTCTTACTTGTCCAATTTAGTAAACAAGATTCTAACCTTAAAATTGAGATTAGATGCCTAAACAAGACATTTTCTCGCAAATTCATGAACTATCATGAACTATGTTTATAAAATTGGCAGCGTGTTATCTAAAAGAGTGTTCCAAGTTACTTCATTTATGGAAATATGGCAGTTTTGGACTAAAAAGTTACAGTTTAAGGGTAGAATCTTGTTTGCTAAATTGGACAAGTAAGAATAAATAGACTGTATATAGTTTGTCGTTTAAAATAAAACTGATTTTTAGGGGTCCGTTTCCACAGGAAACAAATGGGATATTGATGCCTACGACGTTTGTTTGTCAGTCTGTCGCTATTGTAAATGGCTAGTTAGTCAGTTTCACAGAATATGTGATTGTCCGATAAATAATAAACATTGTTTCATAACAGTCTGTTCCTTAATTTTTTTTAATTCATTATTTTATTGCTGCGCTAGATACGCTGTAAATAAATGTATATTTGTTCTTCTTAGAATTTATTTCTTTGTATACAATAAAGTGTTATCTATCTCTAAGGGTCGGTTTCCGAATTCAGAATTTCGCGAAGTAATAACTTCCGACAAATAATAAACATTGTTTCATAACAGTCTTTTCCTTTTTTATTCATTATTTCATTGCTGTGCTAGATACGCTGTAAATAAATGTATTTGTTCTTCTTAG
This sequence comes from Yponomeuta sedellus, assembly GCA_934045075.1. Lineage (NCBI taxonomy): Eukaryota > Metazoa > Arthropoda > Insecta > Lepidoptera > Yponomeutidae > Yponomeuta > Yponomeuta sedellus. The sequence goes on along the minus strand of OW203726.1, from coordinate 5,079,638 downwards.
AATTTATTTCTTTGTATACCATAAAGTGTTATCTATCTATAGGGCCGGTTTCCGAATTCAGAATTTCGCGAAGTAATAACTTAATGAACGTTCTGTCCCGCTCTTTTCTGAGAAATTCGAAACGACCGCACTACAGTTAAGTTACTTATTTACTTAGCGAAGTTCTCAATTCTGAAACTCGCCCTAAGTAGTTTATGTGATGTAATAATAGATACATAATCTACATAAACTCTCAGTAGGCCACTTACCACGATCCTGACAACCCTGAGTCGCTTCATCAACATCTATCTAAAGCGATCTATAATAAAGATCAGAGAACTCAAGTCTCAGGCTAAGAATTTAATAAAGCACGAAACTAAAGCACCTCCCAATACATCATCCGCTGGCAGAACGCTCATATTTCTATACAATTCGATGTAGCAACTTCCTACGCGCGTACTTATATCCCTATTCAATGATAAACTAAGAAATTAACAACGCCACGGTTGGGTGGTCACGAAATAGTACTGGCCTAGAAATATCATGAAATAGCATGTGCCTCCAACTTATTACACATTCAAGGGTTGGATGCACATGCTTTAAAAATACTTTGGGGTAAGATTGTAATTAAAATTTAATAGAAATAAATGCCGCTAAAAATAAATAGAAATAAGTTACAAAAATTCAAACAAAAACCATTTTTTTTTTTTTTTCATTTTGCAGACACAGAAATACGAAGTTATACTGACACATAATAAAACACCAAATTTAATTGTTTTATTGAGTTCTATAAGCTTTCATAGTAGGTAGACCCCAAAAAATATTCTAGAGATACCTTATGATTAATAATTGCATTATATGGCGTCACTACTTAACTAGCGCCCATGTTGGATCGAGCGTTATTATACCTCGGGAATAAAATTACTTTTGGACTCTATGATATGAAAGTGTAACACGGCTTCTCAAGGCAGACTATTTTTTTTTAATATCTCCATTCTTGACAATATCCACAATAAGACTCAGCAGCACGCAGCCACAAGCTGATGATAGTCATGATGGTGGCCTAATTATTAAATTGTAGCTTCCATTTTTAGGGTTTCGTACCAAATGGTGCCAACGGGCCTCCAATAATATGCCTAAGAGGTCTTAGGCATATTACGCCTAAGAGGTCTTAGGCATATTACTATACAAAGGATTTTTTGGAATTCCGTAGTAAACTAGAAGTCCGTCGTATTGGACACTTGAGTAAGTGCAATAAAAGTATTAATAAAAATTTGCGGTGATTAATGTATAATGCGTACAGGCTTTGTTCGGAGTCTCTTTGATGGATCCCATCAAAAATGAAAGAATTCGCTGAAGAACCAGGTGACTGAATAAAGCCTATAGGATTATAAAGCTGAAGGGGCAAGGGGCTAGTCACATATGCCGAAGAAGCGATGGTTTGTTACTTTGTTACGCTTTATTGCACTAATCAAGAAACAGAAAAAACTGGTCGACGGGGTTCAAAAGTTTTCGAATGAAGACCGCAGACTGGCAGACGCAGCGTAGGAAGCCCCTAACTGGCTGGACGACGATCTGAGATAGAGAACAGAGGCAAGTGGCATGCCTTGGGGGAGGGCTACTGACTACTACTACTACTACTCGTCGTAGTGCAGGCTATTGATTGAATGTAACATAATTTAACGAAACGAAATATAACATTAAACACCACATAATCTTTGAATAATATATAATCTTTTTAAATAATATATAATATAAATAACACATAATCTTTAAATAATATAAATTTAATCACACTAATATTATAAAGGCGAAAGTTTGTTAGTGTGTATGTTTTTTACTTCTTCACATCTAAACGGCTGGAACGATTTTAATAAAATTTGCTATGGAGCTAGCTAACACCCTGGATTGATACATAGGCTACGTTTTACTGCGGGAAAACTTCTTATGCCCATTGGAAAATCGATAAACCGCGGGTAACACTGCGGGGCGCGGTTAGTTAAGTAACACATAATCTAGTGTAAATAGTATTCCCGCCCATTGTGCGTGGGATACCCGAATAAAGTCCCGAACTAAATGAAAAAAACTCATTTCTCTTAAATGCCTATATAATATTAAAATTATAGTGGTACGGAACCCTTTGTGCACGAGTCTATCTCGCGCTTTGCCAGTTTTTATAATATTCCGCCAGGTACCACTTAACTGACCTATCAAATCCGGCTGCCCTCAGGGCTACTATTAGTTGCTACCTGTATTGTTTGTACAAAATCCCAATCTGAATCGAATATCTTCAAAACGACCGCCTAAATATATCGTTTTGTGAAACAATGGTTTGCATAGAAGGACGTATGTTAATTATGTTATTTCGCACAAACACCTACAAAGGCCCCTCTGTTTCTCTTGGTTTCTCATCTTGATGGCTCAAGGTATGGTGGTTTTGTATTGTATTCAATATTGAGTGGAGGATCTAACTGAGAATAATTCGACACTATAATTTCGGGCTGATCACACCGGAAAGAAGCCTCGTTTGGTCTGTTTATAATGCCACTTTATGGGATACAAAGTAAATTAATTGTGAGGTAGTTGTAATATGTCTGCAGGACTGTCTTTCATAAAAGTTAGTTCGTAGTATTCGATGACTATTCGAGGTACATTGCTTGGCAGTCTATTTGTTTATTTGTGGGTTAATCGACTCTGCAATGCATATCGAATTGTCAGGACCCCAGAGCCAGTTCTCACTTCATTAGCAAGTAAGTCGTCGACTCTAGCGCTTATGACTTGGAATTATACATAGAAAGTCGAGCGACAGCCAAAATCTGTGTTCTGAACGCCATGCTAGATTGAATTCGAATGAGAAAATAAATGTCTGATGAATCTGTCGAGTTATCTATCTTATTGTTATGCGACAAATGTCTAAGCCTTCGAATATTTTGCAAATGTCTAAGCCTTCGAATATTTTATGCGAATTGAACGTAGATGTTCAATTCGCATTGACGAAAATCGGCTCCCTGCTCAGTTATATAATGCGCGACAAATAAATTGAATAAATTAACTGCTTCTTAGGTCTAGCTATAAACGCGCCTTACTACTAAAACAGAGATCGTGGTGGGTTCGTGTCCCACAGTAGGCCACCACACTTGTTTCGTACAAATTACCTCAGTCTGGGTGTGTGATGTCCTTGCCTGGTAGCCATACTCGTATCCGGGTATCCTAGTTTGGGACCAGGGAGCCAATTCTCATTTCATTAGCAAATAAGTCGTATACGACTTTAGAGCTTAGATATGACTTGGAATTCTACATAGAAAGTCGAGCGACAGACAAAATCTGTGTTCTGCACGCCATGCTACGAGTACATTGAATCTGAATGAGAAAATAAATGACTGATGAGTCTGTTGAGTCTGAGTCTGACCCCAATGATGGCACAACCTTGCTCATTAGGGGAGGGCTATGTCCAGCAGTGGACTAATATAGCCTGAAGAAAAAGAAGAAGAGTCTGTCGAGTTATCTTATCTTATCTGGAAGAGATAGCTTTTAGCGATAAGACCGCCAATTGTATACGGCAATAGTTAGATATGTAAGCCTTATTATGTAATTTGTTTTCTAGTGTGTACAATAAAGAGTTCTAATCTAATCTAATATAATCTAATCTTATTTTTATGCGACAAATGTCTTAGCCTTCGAATATTTTGCATTTACGCTTTCAATTCGCATGGGCGAGAATCGGCTCCCAGGATAGTAATTTTACTGAACAGGACATCATCAATATTCAGTAAAAATAGAATAAAATTATAATAAAAAAATATATTGGTACAAATTCCTGACAACTCTATTCAGAATGAGTCGTAGAAACACATTTGTATCCACGGAAACAATGCTACGAATGAGTACTCGTGAGACAGCGCGGATCCACGAAACACCAGGCGTTTATTACAGTATTGTGATGTACCGAGGATGTGGATAGCCACAGAAGCACCAAACACATGGTATACAAACATTGAGTGTTCTATTTAATTTTTTTATTTTATTTATTTGGATACGTAGGCAGGGCTTCACAAATAGGGTACGAAATATAGTTTTACATAACAAGTCTGCTGTGCAACCAACGGAATATATACTGGATGCAATAATTAAAACTGTTTTTATACGGATTTATGCTCGTTTATTACATTTTTACAATTTTCCAACGTTTCGGCACTTTTTCAGGTGCCGTGGTCCCGGATGACTGAGGTGACAGGTGTCTTTTAGAAATCATTAACGGTTAGTTTACTACCCTCGGCAAAAATTACAAAAGTTAATTATGAAGTTACGTTCCAAAATAGACAAACCAATTATTTTTTATATAAAGTCAACAATATTGATTATTAGTAATTGAAGTTAAAATTAAATTTATAAACTAATTACTTTATATGAACTTAAAGATACCGATTATTAATTGAATTTAAATTGATTTTTTATTATTTATTCTACAGTCACACTTCTAGCAAGGGGGTCTCATGCACTTAAGCACTGGTTCCCATGCTACCGGTATGTTCCAACCACGATCTCTATTAAAATTTGGATGCCGGCGGATCTCTATTGCCTCACGTATCATTCTAGGAAAGAAACGGTCTTCTCGGGCTAGAACTTTAACTTTATCGAAATGTATAAAGTGGTTGGTACCGCTAAGTGTATGCTCGCTGACTGCAGATCTACCAGAGCGCTTATGTTTCACATCAGCGATATGTTCCTTCACCCGCTCAGCTATGGTACGCTTCGTTTGACCAATGTACGAGGAACCACATTCACAGTCAAGCTTGTATACTCCTGCCTCTTGTAAGGGAATCCTGTGCTTGAATTTGTGTATCACTTCGCATGAATTTGTGTATCTTTCTTGGCGGCTGGTAGATGGTTCTGATTGAGGCGCGTTTCAAAATACTCCCAATTTTGTCAGTCACTCCTCTCACGAAAGGCAGGTAGGCTGGAACTCGCTCGACTGTGTCCGGTTTGACACGTCCTCCGCGACGGACACGCGGAACTTGCAGCTTGTTTGCACGAAGTACTCGTTTGACATGCTGGAGTTCCGCAGGTAGATGGTCCTTGTCGCAGATTCGGTGTGCCCTCTGTAACAGAGATTTTCCAACGGTAGACAACTGACACGGGTGATGGTGAGACTCACCGTTTAGGTACCTATCAGTGTGGGTCTTTTTCCTATAAACTGTATGTCCTAAGGTTCCATTTGGATTCCTGATGACTAAAACATCTAAGAAAGCTAAAGAACAATCTGCTTCTAACTCCATTGTAAACTGGATCTTGTTGTTTATAGAGTTAAGGTGGTCTAAGAAAGCCGTTATTCCACTAGTAGGTAAAATAGCAAAAGTGTCATCGACATATCGCTTATAGAACCTTGGTGGGACGGGAGCAGTTCGCAGGGCTCGCTCCTCGAAGTCTTCCATGAAAATATCGGCTACAACGGGAGAAACAGGGGAACCCATGGCTACCCCGTCTACCTGCATGTAAAACTCACCATTCCATACCAAGTAGCCAGTTGTTAGGCAGTGATCTAACAGCTCTGCATATTCCACAGGCAAATCATGTTCATTGAGCCTTCTCTTAACAATCTCAATGCAATCCTGTATTGGAAGACAAGTAAACAAGGATTTAACATCGAAACTCACCATTGTTTCTTCACTAGTCAAATGTAGGTCATCAATTTGACTAGTGAAGTGGTAGGAATCCTTGACGTGGGCTTCAGTGTTCCCCCTCAGCGGTGACAGGACGGACACAATTGCAAGCTTTCGATTTTGCTTACTGCATTGAAATTTTGGATAAAAGAGAGGGACACCAAATTACTAAGTGCAAAGAGAAGCAAATCAAAAAATATGAACGGCTTCAGTCGAAATCGAACGCAGCGGTACAAACCAATTTTCGGAACGCACCCGTAGCAGTTGTCAATTTATCAAAACAAGCCCTAGACGAACAAACCGAAAGGGTCCTTCAAAAAGGTCTAAATTTTGCTGTAGCACCGCGGGTTATCCCTTACGAAAAGATTATTGGCAGTATTGATGAGTGTCTGTGGAAAAACAATGTGCTAAGTGAGGATTTGGAAGGAATACGCCAGGACATCTCATCCGTTTTGCGTCGATGTAAACCTCCAAAACCCAACCTTCAACGCGATGAATACATTGCACTTAAGACCTTGCATGATAACCCAGAACTAACGGTACTTCGAGCGGATAAGGGAAATGCCACCGTGGTTATGGATACATCAGATTACAACGCCAAAATTCAATCATTACTATCGGACGAAAGCACATACCAAAAGGTCAAACGAGATCCTACGACCCGTTTTCTTAAGAAAACCAAAGAACTTATTGAAAAACACTCCGAATGGCTTAGTCTGGATGTTACCAACCTTCTACCAGGGACAGCAAAACCTCCTAAACTGTATGGACTACCGAAAATTCACAAGACGGGGGCTCCACTGCGTCCTATTGTCAGCCAAATTGGTGCTCCTACCTACAAACTAGCCCAACACCTGACGCAAGTCCTGTCACCGCTGAGGGGGAACACTGAAGCCCACGTCAAGGATTCCTACCACTTCACTAGTCAAATTGATGACCTACATTTGACTAGTGAAGAAACAATGGTGAGTTTCGATGTTAAATCCTTGTTTACTTGTCTTCCAATACAGGATTGCATTGAGATTGTTAAGAGAAGGCTCAATGAACATGATTTGCCTGTGGAATATGCAGAGCTGTTAGATCACTGCCTAACAACTGGCTACTTGGTATGGAATGGTGAGTTTTACATGCAGGTAGACGGGGTAGCCATGGGTTCCCCTGTTTCTCCCGTTGTAGCCGATATTTTCATGGAAGACTTCGAGGAGCGAGCCCTGCGAACTGCTCCCGTCCCACCAAGGTTCTATAAGCGATATGTCGATGACACTTTTGCTATTTTACCTACTAGTGGAATAACGGCTTTCTTAGACCACCTTAACTCTATAAACAACAAGATCCAGTTTACAATGGAGTTAGAAGCAGATTGTTCTTTAGCTTTCTTAGATGTTTTAGTCATCAGGAATCCAAATGGAACCTTAGGACATACAGTTTATAGGAAAAAGACCCACACTGATAGGTACCTAAACGGTGAGTCTCACCATCACCCGTGTCAGTTGTCTACCGTTGGAAAATCTCTGTTACAGAGGGCACACCGAATCTGCGACAAGGACCATCTACCTGCGGAACTCCAGCATGTCAAACGAGTACTTCGTGCAAACAAGCTGCAAGTTCCGCGTGTCCGTCGCGGAGGACGTGTCAAACCGGACACAGTCGAGCGAGTTCCAGCCTACCTGCCTTTCGTGAGAGGAGTGACTGACAAAATTGGGAGTATTTTGAAACGCGCCTCAATCAGAACCATCTACCAGCCGCCAAGAAAGATACACCAATTCATGCGAAGTGTCAAGCACAGGATTCCCTTACAAGAGGCAGGAGTATACAAGCTTGACTGTGAATGTGGTTCCTCGTACATTGGTCAAACGAAGCGTACCATAGCTGAGCGGGTGAAGGAACATATCGCTGATGTGAAACATAAGCGCTCTGGTAGATCTGCAGTCAGCGAGCATACACTTAGCGGTACCAACCACTTTATACATTTCGATAAAGTTAAAGTTCTAGCCCGAGAAGACCGTTTCTTTCCTAGAATGATACGTGAGGCAATAGAGATCCGCCGGCATCCAAATTTTAATAGAGATCGTGGTTGGAACATACCGGTAGCATGGGAACCAGTGCTTAAGTGCATGAGACCCCCTTGCTAGAAGTGTGACTGTAGAATAAATAATAAAAAATCAATTTAAATTCAATTAATAATCGGTATCTTTAAGTTCATATAAAGTAATTAGTTTATAAATTTAATTTTAACTTCAATTACTAATAATCAATATTGTTGACTTTATATAAAAAATAATTGGTTTGTCTATTTTGGAACGTAACTTCATAATTAACTTTTGTAATTTTTGCCGAGGGTAGTAAACTAACCGTTAATGATTTCTAAAAGACACCTGTCACCTCAGTCATCCGGGACCACGGCACCTGAAAAAGTGCCGAAACGTTGGAAAATTGTAAAAATGTAATAAACGAGCATAAATCCGTATAAAAACAGTTTTAATTATGTCTACAGCTCGTGTTAACCTTAGAAAATACTATATACTGGATGCGTTCATAAAATTACATGATAGTGTTACTGAGAAAAGTAACGTATCAATCGACATAAAATGCAGTTTAAGGAACACAAACTAAGTACATTAAACCTTAACCGTTTTAGGTTCTAATTTTAGGTCTAGGTTTAGTTTCGTTTTTATATTAATAAGCTTTATAATGCAATAATGATAATTGCTATATTTTTTAGTAGGATTGTAAATAAACATCTATGTAAACCTTTACTAAAAAATAAAGTAAACTTTTTAAAGAAAAAAAACCTAAGTATTTAATTAATTTTTCTTATTTTCACCGTAAATATGTTTCAGGTGTCTTTCGGTGCAATTACAACTTTAGCCTTTTACATCTACGTAATGAAATGATCTATACAGCATCCAGTGGCATTTTAATTCACACGAGATGGGGGAAGGGACCACTCAGACGCTGCAGTGCCTGAAACACTGTTTTAGATGGGAGTAAGCTTGCCCAGTAAACTTAAACCTAAACGAGTAAACTTTCCACCAAACTGCGATCCCCCAGCCGCATGCCCAGCGTGAGGATTATGGGCATTGTAGACTTTTAGTCCAGATCTACTTTCGGGTGTTGTTATATCGTTGTGCTTACGCAAGTTTTAGTTCAAAAATTATGGGCATTACCCCCCAATGATGGCACGACCTTGCGTTATGGCACTCATTAGGGGAGGGCTATGTCCAGCAGTGGACTAATATAGCCTGAAGAAGGAGAAGCTTGCCCAGCACCTATGGAAATGATGTGGAATTCTAACAATTTTTGGGTTGTTATACATCCACATAATTTCCTGTAGGCTAAGAAAAACTAAAAAAGGAACCCGTTTGGGATTACGTCGTTGTCCGTCTGTCAAGACCTTTATCTCGTGAACGTTGCGGTACGAGTTGAAATGAAAACTACATAATGTATCTACTCAGATCTTCTACAGTCCCTTTTTTTACAAGGTTAGCATTTCTTCTTCTGTTTCAGGCTATATCAGTCCACTGCTGGACACAGCCCTACCCTAATGAGCGCCATCGCGCAAGGTTGTGCCATCATTGGGGGGTAATTTACATAATCCCCACGCTGGGCATGCGGGTTAGGGATCGCAGTTTGGTGGAATTGTACTGCAGGGGGCGCTGCTGCCCACCCCCCGGTTCGTGTTCCTTAGTCGCCTTTTACGGCACCCGCGGGAAGAATTTGGGTTGGTGCCATTCTCTAGGCCGACACCACACAGCAGCAAGGTTAGCATTTAAAGTCCAATAATTGCCTAAAGACTGAAAACTAAAGTTGCAAACGATGTGTTTCAGTAATTGCGCATTCTTGAGGTATTTTATTTATGTGAGTGACCTAATTGTCAGGGGCGGTGGAAGAACATCGGGTGAACGCTGTCTTACCATACAGTAGGCCGTGGGTTCCAATCCCGGTTTGTATTAATGACTTTGTTTTCTAAGTTACGTATATTTGTGAAATTGTAGTAGCAATACCATTCGTTAAGCATGACGGAAAACATCGCAAGGAACTCCTGGCGTTTGAGGTATTAAGATACCTTAACGCATGCTATAAATAGATAGGTAGACAGAGAAAACTTTATTGCACAACCAGAGATTACGACCATGATTTCTTAAATCTAAGTACCTAGTGAAATGAAATGAAATTACGTTATCAACCCTTGTATGTCCCCACTACTGGGGCACGGGTCTCTTCCTGCATCGCAGGAAGGTTAGGCCATACTCCACCACGGAGAAATGAAACACCACGAAATGAAATTAAATGAAATGAAAAGGTTTTATTCAATGTAGCGCAGAAACTGCGGCTTAATGAATGTTACAATTCAAACTGGGTGTCCATTTCAAAATCTATAACATTTTGGAGAAAAAATGGACAAAAGATCTAAAAAAACTTATTCTTTTCAAAATCCTTAATTAACAGAGTTTACATAATTATTATAAAACATAGAACTCATGCATTGTACTAGCTTTAATACTATCATGTTATAAGTACTATTTATTCTATCGTCTTATCGCCTAGAGCGATCTCGTCCAGACAACTTTTGGATGGACTGCTAAAGGCTAAGTGAAAAAAATCCAGGCCTTAGTAACTATGAACGGTCAGGGAACCGTTATTCGGAAGAAGACACCGTGTTTCACTATACCACAAGCTTCATGAGGAAGCGAAACAAACAGCGGATACAGATATTAATTAACTCGATGTTTTTAGACAAACGGACGTGTCCAGCTTCTTCGTAGTAGAGAAACTTATTGTTTCGGCTGTCCTTGACAAAGATGTTCTTTTACTATTAATTGGGTGGTGTCTATGGTAATTATAAGAAGTACCCACTTAAACGGTGCCGAAGATTGTGAAGGTCAAGAAATATTAGTCCCATTGATGTGGTAAGTTAGATAGATAGATACGAATAGATACGAAGATAGATTATTTGTAATATACACGAAATTACAGTAACTGATATTATATAAAATTATATAGTACAATTGGCGGCCTGATTACTAAAATAAATTTCTTCCAGGAAATTCTATAGGCATATTCTATAGAACATTGAATATTCTTTATTGTACACAGAAATTATAGTAGCAGAAGTTACCTATATAAAAAATATAGTACAATTGGTGGCCTTACTTAGTTTGAATTGTACTGTATCTTTGTAATTATGTTTTTTTTGTTTTTTCCTGGTGTACAATAAAGAATATTCTTATCTTATCTTATTACTAAAAGCAATTTCTTCCAGGCAACCATAAGTTGTTATAGGAATTAACAAGTTTTAGGGTTCCGCCGAGCCCGCCACTACGTGGTCTTTTTGTGTGCATTTCTACTTGTCAACATATGTACGAGTAAGCCGTGTACGGAGGTGTAGATGTGAATTTTTATGGCTCTTTTTATGATATAACTCTGTGTGAGTGCCTTGAATTTTCGTACATTTGTATTCAAAAATAATGAACAAAATGTGATTTTCCTACTAATAAGCGATACTATAAGCAGCGTACGCAGATTTGTTACTTTGGACTTCTGCAATTCGTTGTAATCAATACCCGATAAAATGTATTCCTTATTGGAATGCATTTTATCAGGGATCGATTTATTAATCGAGACCATAAATATGTAGTGTGTGTGAGTATTTGTATTGTTTTGTAGTCGGCGAAAAATTTTCTTTTTTTTTTCTTAAATATTTCTATAAGTGAAAACTTGTAACAAGCTTTCAGTTATTATTTCAATCGCAATGTGTTTTGTTCATAGCTGTAAGTTTTTCTATTATAATAAAATAAAAATAAAACTATTAGTAGGATTATTAAAAAAATCCGTAACAAAATTGATGTCTATTACATTTTTTATTTTATTTTCCAAATATTGAAAATACCATAAAAAACCGGTACTCATCAATAATGAGCAATACCGCATGTACCTACCGGTTTTGGGAGCAGTTCCGGTATTGCGACCCCTAGTTCCCGTCATACATCGGAAGTTCATACTTAGAATTTTGCTCTTCCTACCAAAAAAACTTGACCAAATGATCGTAAACTAATATGGTAATTGAATAGAGAAATAAGCCAAGAGCTACTGGTTCCTGGTTGAGACGGAACACAGGATGTGGTGGCCCTCGTATCTCAGGTTGTTGCATCTCCGCAGCGGGTCGGGTCTGTACTACACTGCGAGCTATATCTAGCTATGTTTGAGCCTATTGCAATCGACAACCTACAACTTGTGGCTGTTTATGTACTTCTAAGAACTTAAAATAAAATAAAAAAAATATTTTGAGCAGCAAAAACTTAACGACATAAGAACAAATTAAAAGTCAAAAGATTTATTAAATAACTTTTTACTGAGCAGAAAAAAACTTAAAAACATAATAACAATTTAAAAGTTTATGAAAACTTAACATTAACAAGAAGGTTGACAAATTTTCCGTACTGCTGCTGCGCAGTTTATCGGCAGTTGTTTTGTTAAATATTCGGTACCGCAAACAATGTTTATTAGAAAAATGTTGATGTCGAATTAACTACCATCTTATCGAGAGACCGATTTTTATAGAGATTTTGAATTTCTTTTCTTTGATTTATGATTAGCTGTACCTACCTATGATACCCGCGCATTGATTGAGATCTGATTTGCTAAAATCTGACCATTTGTTAAGGAGTTATGAGGGAACATGGAATAGCACATACCTACTTACCTACACACATACGATCCAAAAGCGTAACTCTCTTTTTGGATTTCGGTGCAGTTGTGTAAATAGACTGATATCACAGCCATCACTCGACTCAATGTCCAAGTCAAGAACTTTATAGCTACGTATCTCTGGGTGTGGCGAGCACCTAATATTAATAACAATGACGTCCGCCCGTTTTCACGGCGCATGAGTCCATTCGGCGTTCATTTCAAGCGCCATATATAAAGGAGCCTTTGTTTTTTACTCCCATAGTCAAATCCGATATCCCACAGCCAAAAACGTGTTAGCGAGATGAAAAATTAAATTTAAAATAAAACTAATTAATAAGTGAGAATGTCTGTTAAGTTAGTGTGTGTGCTCTTAGTGTATGTGTGTGTAGTGAGGACTCAAGTTATCCCGGGAAAGTCCCGGACCAACGATGGAGATTACAATACCGTGAACACGGATGGATCGTTTGATTTCGGGTAAAGAAACTTTTTTAGTTTCTTAGAAAGTAGGTAGATAGGTTTAAATTCCACTGTAATAGCATGGATAGATATTTTAATAATAATAATCCAGCCTATATACGTCCCACTGTAGGGCTCAGGCCTTCTTCCAGAGAGAGAGAGAGATTATGTGCTTAGTGACCACCGCGGATTGGCAATTTAAAGCGCTGAGGTACCTATGTGATCACCTCTGACACTCAGATGTCCTCAAGATGTTTTCTTTCACAGTTAGGGAGTAGTATTTTTACCACAACTTCTCATGTACATATGCGTGACTTGAAAAAAACTGTATTGCTGCCACGAGTGTAACGTCACAAAAAATATTTTCATACTTTACATGTTAAGTGGACCTATTTAAAATTTTACCTAATAAGTAGGTACCAACAATAATTATATTTCTATTCATCATCATCAACCCATTATGTCCCCACCGAGGGGCACGGGTCTCTTTCCTGAGGAAGGTATATTTATAAAATTTAAACAGTAACTAATGTAAAATAAGACTGTGCTATACAGTGTGTTTATACTGATAGATCACAAAAACTCTTCTCTCCTCTCTGCTCCAAGAGCTTGATTACCACGAGCGCCCGCCGCAGATTGGCGATTTCAAGAGCTAAGATTGTGAACACCTCAGATCTCGGGTTTCCTCACTATGATTTTCTTCACAGTTAAGGGAGTAGTATTTTTACCAGTAGTAGTAGTAGTTTAGGGCCTCTGACTAGGTGAGATGACGACCTGCGAAAAACTGCAGGCAGATGCTGGATGCGGCAAGCTAAAGACAGTGCGCTATGGCGGTCATTAAGGGAGGGCTATGTCCAGCAGTGGACTAGTATACCCTGACGATGATGATGATTTTTACCACAAAATCTCATTTACCTATACGTGATTTTGAAAAAAATGGTCATCGTTGGAAAAATCGACGCTGGCATTGTAAAACTCTGCAAAAAAGTCGCAAATACTACTAACAATACACGATGGTGCAGAATGGTCAGGAAACTGAAAGAGGTTGTTCTACTTACTAATAAAAACACTCCGTAGGAAAGCAACTAAGAAATATCGAGAGAAATAGAAGCTGTTATATTCATTCGCTAAAACAATTTAGTAAATTCAGTAAGGAAAAGCGGCTATATTTTTATCACACTCTTATTTTTCTATATGTCAAAGAAATAAAAGTTTTTGAAGAGAAATAAATAAGCTAAATTTCAACGGACTTTTCTGAAAAATTCTTTAAATTTTTATGACAATTTTTAGCCTCTAAATAGGTTTTTAAAATTGTCCTTAGCACAAGTTCGTGCATTAAAAATAAAAATAGTATAATCATGTGGGTACAGCGATATCATTCCGATGTAAAAACCTAACTGCAAAGTAGGTAGTCGGGGCTGTAAAAGATGCAATCTACTTCAGCCAGATGTCGCTGCCTGTACGTAATACAGAGAATAGTGTAGAGGTTCGAAATTTCACTGATGCCGGTGAGTGGCCCATTAGCTCAGTTGGATAGAGCGCTGGCACGGATAGCCAGAGGTCGCGGGTTCGAATCTCGGCAAGGGTGGAATTTTTAGCCTCTAAATAGGTTTTCAAAAAGTACTTATTCCAAACTCAAACTTCATATCACTTTTATTGTACGATCTACATAGGTAGGTATCTAATCTCATTTAAATTAAGTTTGCAACAAATTCAAATTCGAGTTTTCCTGCCTGCTCAAACGCTGACAATTCATCTTCCGACGACGAAAATTGTATCCCTTTGATCCATAGCTTTGAGCTGATATTTTATTTTAGGGAATAAAAATGCAAACGGCGCTAGGTAACTGAGAAGTTTGCATAAATACTGTTCACTACATTTTAACCCCGCGATTTGTAAAATAAGAAAAGACTGACAATTTTCAGCTGAAAATTTGGCTAGTTGGTATTGACGAGTAGGAGCCCCCATTTTTTTAATAAACAGTTATGTAAAAAATGGGGGCTCCTACTCGTCAATATCAACATTCTGTTACAATCTGTGCATATTGTTAACAAACACTTCTCCATTTCACCAGATACACGAACAAAGATGCAGGGTCAAGCTACCATCTGGCTCACGGCAACGCCAACAAGGTGATAGGAGGCCGGTTCGGAGCCAGGGACCCGGCCACAGGCACCGTCAAAGAGACTGTATACACCGCTGGACCAAGAGGGTAATAAAGAAGCTTCTTTTTTTCGTAGTTTGGGAATACCAGCTCCCATTACTAGTGTTTCCACTTAATTTTAATAAAATGCACGATTCCAGCCTATATCCGTCAAATGCTGGATATAGGCCTCCTCAAAGGCACGCCATTTCTTTCTCTACTCGGTTATCTTCATACAGACGCTGCCAGCAATGTGCCTCAGATCAGTCCAGCGAGCTGGTGGGCTACGCTGCATTGCTAATTCGTGGTCTCTCTTGAGAAAGTTTTCATCGGCTGGCGGTTTTTCGGCAGACCATATTATTTTTCATGTATAAGAAAAAAGTTGCAGAATTTCTGTTGTGTATGTAGTTGGCTAGATTTGATTCTGCCCGGCACACAGACCTCTTGTTCGTGGCAATGTCATGTGACTGACCGAACCCAAGCCTTAGGCATAGGGCGAGCAAGAGGGTAGTGTGTAGGGAGTCTTCAAACGTCTTTTTTAGTATTTTTATGTACCTAGCATATAAGAAAACTTTGTAAAACCAAGAGCATCTGCCAACATACTGTTTTACAGTTTGGCAGAAACCAACTTCTGTATTTTTGTTTGAATAAACGTCTTTAATCATTCAATCAAGCATTTTGTTCAGTAGAGTACGTTAAATGAACTATGGTGATGATACATATGCTCTACGTCGACTGTATCAACGCGGCGACCCCCAAAGAGATTTCTTGCGTGAGCTCGGATGAGCTTATGTAGGTAACTACTGGGAAGCCTGTAACGAAGTCATGAATACTAAACTCAGCTGCTCTAGCTATATCCGAGCTCAATCAAGTAAAGAAACGGAATCTAAGGGACTGATAAAATGCAGATTGCCGGTGACGGCGTACTCTGCGAAAGACACAGAAAACGAAGAACTTACTATTATATTCTTCTATTAATAGACTCTGCACTGACTTAACCCCTTTTCCACACCCAAAATATTGTTCTTTGTGAATGTATTTTGTTTCCACGTAGGTTCCGCGCGAAGGGCCCCAACGTCCACCGCAAAATGGACCTGGATCAGCGCCCCCGGGGGCCCATCGGGAACAAAGATGACCCCTACTTTGACCCCAATGAGGACCCCTCCTACGATTTCAAGTTCAATACTAGGACCTACTCGAAGACTGAGAACGCCGATGCTAGAGGGGATGTCAAAGGTTTGTGTAACTTCCGTAATTTCAAGAATCACTACTTTGAAGATTTGAAAATCAGTTTTCTTCCAAAATCAGCGCCCGCGCTATTATAACCGCCATAATGATGGATCATACAATATCCTACATGACACAGCATAAGCCCCAAGGAAACGGAATGGGCGTCACTTTACTAAAACGTTTTAAAAATAATTTGGTTGGTACATAAGATAAAAAATAACACAATACATAATTACCACTCCACCTCCCACCCTAAAGCCGGCAATAAGTCTACCGCTTAAAATATTGTCACATACAACTACATGTAAAACCACCTTTTATTGTTTTAATAGTAGGTACTACGACTAAAACTTCACTTCATTTGCCAGGCCACTACTCGTACGTTGACGATATTGGAGAGCGTCATGACGTAACTTACATCGCTGGCCGGGACACCGGCTTCCATGTCTCCTCAGCTCACCCTGACAGCCCAAACGTGATCGGGTCACCTTTCCATAGAGCACCCTTGGTCCGGGGCGAAACCAAGCAACGAGGCCGGACGGCCGTTCAGAGGGGTTTGGATGGATCTTACAGGTAATGTAATGTTTTGGGAGATTGATAATCCGTCATCATCATCTCACCTTCAAAAGGGTTTCAAAAGGTCCGTTGACAAAGGCAAGAAATAACTCCACACAAGGAGTGGAAAATAAATAGAAAACCTAATAGTGGGACAACAAAATCTGTAAACAAATGGAGTTTTCCTTGATTTGCGCTCTCCCTGAATAAGACGCTGGCTTTGTTGCATAGTTCAGCAATCACGCTAGATTGGTGCCTATACCACAAAACTTTGATCTTTCTGAGGACCTAAGGACCTGACATGAGTGTGGATGGGGTCATTCATGATCCATTTCTCGCTTGTGCTTGATTAGGACATCATGCTACCGGCACTGCATGTTTTTGTGTTGTTATGATGCAAAATAGCTTAAACTCAATCTGAGTCGACTCTTCACTGGTCTAAATAAAGGTAGGAGAAGAAATTATCAACAAAATAAAAAAGTTAAATCGTGTTCTAGGTTCATATCAGCTGGCCCCGACCAGAGAAGGACAGAGAGCAGCGATGCCAATGGGAACGTCAGAGGCTCTTACACCTTTTTGGATGACAAAGGCGTTCAAAGGTACATAAGCAAACTTACTATATGCCTTACTAAAAAATATGCCTTGTTGAGTTCAATACATAAAACCCATTTTCACACAGGACTGTCCACTACATTGCCGGTCCAGGCATCGGGTACCGTATCGTGAAGAACGGCAAGGATCCGTACATCCCCTCGTATTTCCCGACGATCCCGAGCGCATATGATCCAGACTTCGCCAACGCTGCCGTACCTGCTAGCTTCTCCCCCGATGATACAGGCTCCGATGATGTTTTCAAAAGTAAGTATTCTTGTTAGAATTCTGAAGGTCTTTTCTGCACAGCACGTACTTTTGATCCAAGTTCAAGTCTTCTGAACACTTTAAAATATAAGTAAGTAATACAGTTTGGAAACATAGTAGTTTGTTAGTTTTAGCTATCCACGGCATGCCACTTCTTCCAATCACAAAATCCTTCGCCGTAAATATTACACTTTCCTAGTTTCCTACCACTGCTTGTCCCACAAACAACGTCACAAACCACGCCGTGACGCAAGCAACTTTGTTTCAAGGTCCCGACGGCACCGCAGCTTCTGGGCACGTTAAACCACCTCCTTTCTCGAACGGGGATAAAGACAGACCAAACAAGAAACCCGGAAGCTCCGGCAACTCTGAAGAGAAAGATAGTGGCTACAGCCAAGGACCGAGTTTCTCTGGTAATAAAGGAAGTGGGGAAGACGGAAACTTTGCCCCGGATGGCAGTTACGTCCCAGACGACAGTTTTTCCCCCGCCAGTAGCTTCACGCCCGATGGTAGCTTTGCTCCTGATGAAGACGCGTCAAGCTTCAGCGGCGGAGAATACGATGCAAAACCCACCAAAGCACCAGGTGATAAAGATGAATAAGCATTGTGTGAATGGTACTTTATAAATAGAGGACTACACAGAGAGTTCAACACTCGTCCTAAACTTAAGCACAATCTAGAAATGCTTTAATAAACAAAACTTCACGACCAAACTGGTTTTTATTACACCATCACTAAGACCTTCACACCAATATGCACTCTGTGACAAGCGAGTCTAGAACATAACAAAATTAACACGTTTGCAGGCAGAAGACCAAATCGGCCGGGAAGACCCACCGCGAAACCTTTCGGACCGACCAAGAAGCCCTATGTACCGCTTAAGCCTAATCAAAGACCTTCCGCGGACGGAGTAGGCGGGGGTTATCCGAAACCATTTGCGGGAGGGAGTCCGTCAAGGCCCTCGACGAGTTCTGGGGGATTTCCCAGACCTCCAAGTTCAGGGGGGTCTTTTCAAAGACCATCCAGTTCAGGATCTACAAGTTCAGGGAGAAATTTTCAAAGACCGTCAGGATCAGGAGGCGGAAATTTTCCCAGACCGCCTCCAAGCGATCTGGGGGGGTATCAAAGGCCGTCTTCAAGCAGTTTAGGAGAAACGTTTCAAAAGCCCGCTTCGAGCGTTACAGGCGGATCAAGCTACGAAGAGGTAGTTCCTCCCAGTTACGACACGGGAGGCAGTAGCTTCAATTCTGGAAGTTCCTATGAAGACCAGAGTACAGAAACAGGACCCGAGTTCGCAATAGGGTTCAATATTCAACACTCCGGTGACCATACACAATCAAAGCCTGGTAGCACAACCATTATCCACACAAAACCCGGCACAACTATAATACACAAACCGGGAACTACGATAATTAGGAACATAGGCGAAGATTACTTCGGGATAGCTCCAGGGTCGTCAGTCAGGGCTCATGTGCAGAGTATCGACTTGTATCCTTATAACTCGAAACCTATTTCACCGTCTGAGGCGCTAGAAAAGGATAAAACATAATAAAGTCCTTGTCTCATAAGTAAGACTACGCCGTGTCAATCCGTTCATGCCATACGGTTCCCTTGTTAATTTTATACGCAATTTATTCTTGTTATTTTATAAGAAAGTCGTAGGAACATAAATTATTTACGAATAAAATGTTTACACAATAACGTGTTGGCGTTTCCTTTCATTAGGTACTGAAATAAATAAATGGCCAATATGAATGAAACGCAAACGATTCTTTACAAATTTTATTCGAACAACGACTGCAAATTTAACAAAATGCAAAATAGTAACTATTACAAGGAGTGAATGGTACGATTTTGAATGGTAAATTATAATCTGGATACAACTATCCGACGTCTTAGATCACACCAATCTATTAAGTATTTAACAAGAACCGAAGTGGAACAACCCAAAGTACCTATTTACAGTATACTATGTATGTGGACTATAATAGATCGGCAAAAGAGTAATCAAATAGGTAGATATTTGAGATAATACTTATGCAAGAGTATTTCAAAGACCGTAGCATCCCAGTCATTCTACTAATGTCCACGTTGGTCTCATTACTAGTGGCCAGTAGCCATATTACAAAACAAAAAAAAATAGTAACTGACGGCACAATGTTTTCTTTTTAATTTTTGACTTAAAATATCGATGGCCGCATTTGACCGCCAAAAAAAGTTAATCGCCGTCAGGGTTGACGTAGGTACATTCAGAAAAAGGAGCTGCTCTCCGTACATAAAAGAGGCTGGTACGGCTTTGATACCATAACATTTTTAAAAATCTTGCTCGTAGCACTGAGCCTTTTCCAGCACAAATTTAGAAATTCATAGATGGCGCTTACAGGCGTGGCCATAGAAGAACGGCTGTCAAAATTAATCTGCGCTGAGCGAAATTTGACAGTATCCCTGTTCTTGTATGTAGACGCCTAGGGCAATCTATGAAGTGCTTTGTGAAGAAAACGGCTCATTCTTATCCATGCACATGAATATATACGGTGTGAGTATGTTCCTTCTTCTTCTTAAAGTGCCTCCATGTTTAGTGTCACCGAAGTGTTAGTAGTGGCGACCACAGACTAAATAGACATAAGTACGTACAGTCTATTTATTCTTACTTGTCCAATTTAGTAAACAATATTCTAACCTTAAAATTGAGATTAGATGCTTAAACTAGACATTTTCTCGCAAATTCATGAACTATCATGAACTATGTTTATAAAATTGGCAGCGTGTTATCTAAAAGAGTGTTCCACATTACTTCATTTATGGAAATATGGCAGTTTTGGACTAAAAAGTTACAGTTTACGGGTAGAATCTTGTTTACTAAATTGGACAAGTAAGAATAAATAGACTGTAGTAGTATCTCAATTTTTAGTCAGTGTTGGCGGCCTTCCAGTACATTAACTGACATCCTAGCGCCACAAAACGTGCGATTTTTGCCTTCATTCCAGGGAGTGTTCGTCAGGCCTTACGATAAAATGTCTATTGTAGAGTTTTGCTCGTATAGTCTTAGGAAAGAGTATTATAATCTTTGAAGAACAACGTTGCTAGGCTTAACAAAATTAATTTATTGATAGAGGGACAACGTTGGGTACATGTTAACTCGGTTAGTGATTTAATTAGTAGGTAATAACAATAGAGAATTAGTCACGTTAATTAATTAAGAAGTTAGATACAATATATTTACCACAATTGTTGACTTTTTAGGGTGACCACGTTTTTATTTGAAGTTCTTGGATGAGTAGATTTTTATTACTTGATTTATTGTTGCTTATAAACAACAACAGGCGCGGTCAGGTACGGGATGGGTAACCGTCCCGTGACTACCGCTAATGGCATTTTTGCGAGCGCTTCCGTGCTTCGCCAGGCACGTTAAGCCGTTGATGCCTGTGGTCTTAAAATGGCAGTCGTTAAGCCATGTCAGAGGCCTTATGGGCGGCTTGATTACTTCTGACAGTAAGGCCCGCCACTGTCTTACAATCCTCCACCAGTCCTGACTTTGCCCCCGTGGTGGAGTATATAGCCTAACCTTCCTGAAACGCAGGAAGAGACCCGTGCCCCATCACTGTGGACATACAAGGGTTGATAACGATAACTTGATTTATTTAAGAAAGTCTGAGGCCGAGACTGACCTAACCTGAGGTAATAATGTATTTCGATTCTCTATACGTAGAGCTTTCGATTCCCTATACGTAGAACTAGGTTGACCTCTATTTACTGAGAATATTCTCAAGCTGTAGCTCAACTTAAATTTCCGCGGGGAAGAATGTTTTAGAGAATCACTCATCAATAGGTACACGGCATGACGACGGCTTTAGTAAGTACCTATATGACGATATATAACATTATTTGCTATTTAGACATATTTAAATCAATATTTTTAGAAAAAAAAACTGGGTACAACAAATCAACATTTTAACCGCGAATTAAAATTATATAAACTAAAAATATTTTTGGAGCAGTGGTAAAACCTCTCGACACAAATTTAGTCAACTTGCATTACAATTTAGTGGTTAGTTAAATAATTTAGCCACACTATTCCAATATTATTTAAATTTAATTATTGCATATTTTTGACCTGTTGCATTTAATTGTGACCCAATTAAATGCAAGGGTCAATAGTATGCAAAATATGTTTAACGAAATAACGTCGTCGAATAAGGAACGGTGCTGTAAAAGTAGACACTGCAAAATAAATACCTACCATTTGCCCATCTCATAAGAAGCTATCGAATCATCGTCCAATGTATTAGTCTGGTATTATGTATATTTTGTGCTACGAAACATTTCTTGTATAGGTACATCTAACTACTTTACATATCCCTAAAATTAACCTAAATATTAGTGAAAAGTTCTATTTTCATAACCTACAATAATTAATTTACAACAAATTACAACGACGAAATTCAAGTCTTCCACTGTGTCAGGATAAACTAATGCGGTTTATCCCAATTACCAACAACTTATATAAAATAATAACTTATATAGGGTATATAAAAGTACGATTACACATTTAACGTAGACTAGAGCTACAGTAAATAAATTTATTTGAATAACATCAAATGAAGCTATGCTCCTGCTTATCACTATTTGTATGTATATAATTTTTTTTAATATTTATACAAGAGTAAGGGTTAGATAGAAAAAGATTCTAAAAAGGCAAACTTGCAAATCACGAAGGAAAGCGAAACTTGTGCGCGCTTACTTTTATTTATAGTGACGTAATGTAAGAATATATAAATTATATACAAATATAATGTTTCATACATAATTGTAGACAGCTCGGAGATACATGCACTGCTTAGTTCATACTCTCACCTAACATTATAAGACGAAAGCACAAGAAATTCATGTCTTTAGTCACATAATGCAAACAGTCTCTCCAAATACATTTTATATTTTCAACAAATACATCTTCTCCTTTATATTAACCTATCAAAAGTAATATTAAATGTTGGATTCGATGCCAACATACTTGGTCAGTTGTTTCAGAAATCATCCTTCCAACTTTTCGTACTTACTTTTTATTTAAATTCAGATCGATGATTTAGAATTAAGTAATAACAAGACGTTTTATACCCGCTTCAAATGGCCTAATAGATACGGACTGACAATGTAATGTTTCACATCTGTTCACAGCCATTATTTAATCTATGACGAATTTTCAAATGTTTTCGAGATAAGCTTAACTAAACTTCTTACAGATATATTCATAAGAGAAGCGTTATAGGGGTTTTTAAATATTAGTGCCATCCGCTAGACATGTTAGTTGAAGTTGAAATAAATTTTGTTTTTTTAATAGTATTTTATTCAAACACAAATTATTGAAGAAAAAATTCATAAAAGTAATCAATATTTTAACTATCTATACAAACACAACTTCTGTATAAATAATTTAGATTTTGTAACAATTCGTCTTAACAGTTCATGTACTAAAAAATCTGATTGTTTTTTTTTAATGTAAACTAAGAAGCACCTTTTTCAAACATTTTTTATCTGCTGCATATAGTCGACCGCAGGTCAACTTTTTGCTGCAAAACCTCCCGACACGTAACTGAATAGGCAATAGTATTTTTAATGACTCGCAATACGCATAGTCATACATTTAATTGCCTTGGGGTGCTAACTAACGTCACCAATGGAATAAAAATAATAACTTGTTTAATAATACTTTTTTTCATCAAAAAGTGAACATAAAAAGTCTCAATATCTGTGATACGGTGAAACGGCCGTTTTTAGCGAAAATGGATTAAAGTCCTAGGATGTTGGCGCTAGGTTCTAGGCTGTATATTCTAAAAAGAGTTATCTATAGATAACAACATTTTTGATGTTTACTTTTTGAAAAAAAGTTATGATTTTTATTCCATTGGTGGCGCTAGTAGCACCCGAAGCGCCTTATCGAGTCTAATCGCGATTATTGATAAGGCCAATTTAATTACATCTCGGCCATCCAATTACATCCCGACGTCTCGGCAAAGTTGCAGTTACCATCATCACTGAAAGACTTATGAAGTAGCGAGTATTATTTACCTGATAAACAATCGCGATTTAACTCGTTCATTACTATGTACAGTACTCAATTTTAAAGAGAGATTCCACAGATTGTGGAAATTGTAGTGTCCACACTCAGTTTAACAAAATATTGTGTGCATATAACAATGATTATTTATTTGTCTACCTATAATGTTAGGAAAATGCGAAAATAGACCAAGACTTCAGTCCGTTGTTTTAAATCATAATTAGTATATTGATGTTACGATTTATCTAAAAATAATTCACGGGACTAGATTGGATATAATAAAATTACGCTAAATGGTTTTCCTTACGATTAAAATATTATCATAGGAAATACGTTGGCACTGAGAAATGTCACACACGTATGCCAAGAAAGAAATGTGATCAATACATATTATTCTACAAACTAATTAAATAAAGAAGTAGGAAACTTTGGACCTTTGAGCAAAATTAAAATCCTTGTGCAATTTCACTATTTATAACATAAATTATCTAAATCAGCAATAAAATTTTAATTTAATTTTGCTAAAAGTAAGTACTTCCGTAAATTGTGCTAAATCAGCGATATTGTATTTGTGCCTAATAACCGCTTTGATTGTCAGATATATTAATAAATATCAGAAAAAATAGTTTACGTTAAGGGACTTCCGCCTGTCAAGAGGGCTAGATCAACAAAATAAGCCAATGTTTGCATTCACTCTCTTGATCCTCAATATAACACACGTATTTTCACAGCATGTCCCAAAAGTAATCGTCAAGAAAGTCTCGTCATAATCAAGCGAACGCGAAACTCAGCCAGAAGGTTTCTCAGGTACGAGTATAGTACAGAGAACTGTCATTTTGTGCGATTTTTTGTGCCCCTGTACTGAGTAACTTTGGATATAACACCTGCCGGAAGCATTTGATAAGTTATCTAAGCGCCTTTCACGAAACAGAGCGATATATAGAGATACCTACTAGTCTTCCAATTTATTTAGTTCAAATTATTAGTGACAATATTTGGAGTCCAATAGGCGTAAATTGTCTTTGTTCAATATAATTTGTATCATATAGGCTCTAGGCTAAGGCTATTTTCACACTGGCCAGCATTCACACATGCTTGAATTCATCGTCACACATAAGGTACATTGAGGAAAAAAGATAGTTGTCAATAACCAAGTTTTGAAGGATACAAAAATAATAAATTAGTAGTGTTGATAGTACAATTTTACACAGTAACAATTTTAGCCATAGATATCGCCAAAGATGGTCAAATTTGCTACAACATTTACCGGCACCGCGCAAGGATACGTCACGCCAACAAGTGGCCATGCTAGAAACAGTACTTTTATTTTTTATCAACTTCCCTGTCCAAGAGTCGTATATGAGGAGGGGAGTGTATTGGAACAAGTTCATGAGTCAAATTTTACTCATTTTCATTACATCTTCGGTCATACAACTATCTAACTGTGGACGTGGGGAATTGGAGTTGAATTGTATCTTGGACAGGGAAGTTGTTAACAATGCTCACCGGTGTAAAATGGATAGCTTTTCACAAAGTTCCGAAGCGATAAGTAACCGAAACTACCTTTAGGTGCCCTTACACATTCAATCTTGACTGCGATACGCAATACATCACTATGATCAGTAGTACAATCAACTATTGATAGCTTGACTTGATGAAAACAGCGTCTTCGTAAAGTATTGTCAGAGGTAACATAGTCATAAAAGCGCCAAAATCATCGTTTTTTCTCTAAAATTTTGTTGCTGGCACTATAAGTTGAAGTACCAAGGCGTTATTTAATGGACAAAGTAGAAAGCTACTAATCCGCGCGTTCACGCATCAGAATGGGATGTAACCTTGTCGAATCGATTTCAAAAATTCAGTTCTAAACGGCTGGAGTGCGCAGGCGCAGTTCCCAGTGGACGCATCCCCAGAGCCGTGGTAGCACAACGGTATAACGCTGTCGTTTCAGTTGTGAGGGCGTTGGTTCGATCCCGCGTGCTGACTGACGCGAATGATTTGTTTTTGAAGTTACATACATTGTTTGCGCGGTGTTATTATTTTTTAGTCTGAATACTTAAATCTTATAGTTGATCGATGCGCGCTCAAAATTTGCATCCAATGGCATTCAACTGCTATAGCCAAATACCAAATTTCGGCTTGAGTGGTGTTGTTTTCTAAGCGACGATTTGCAAATTTGTAGTAGCAATACCACTCTCCAACTGTGAAGGAAAACATCGTGAGGAAATCCTAGTGTCTTAGGTACTTACCTCAGTGCTACGTATAACGGCCCAACTATGAGGCTAAGTGCGAAAACACCAGGTTTAACTAAGGTCGCATCGCATAAAATTGTTCCGACCCAGTCCAATTGATATAGCCCCGTTGTCAATCTTGAACGTTGAAAATGTTTTTGTATTGAGCACCAATCGGAATCAAGATTGACTTTGTACAGTGCGCTAGTACAATAAATCCAAAGGGAATTGATTCGCATCAATACGGCATTTGACTGCACCAACAATACATATTGACAAATGCTTCATCAAAACAAATATTGGAAAACTGTGTGAAAATGTACATATTAATATATAACTCTTGAATGTTCTATTTGGGAACCTACATAACAAAATGCTTTGAAAGCTTACATATTTTATACAATTAGCAGTTTAAAAAGTAACTTATTTGTAATCCCCGTCAAATACCGCATTACAGCGATTCGTAATTTTTTATAGCAGTTTCAATAAGCGATACAATGCGTGAAATATGATTGCAGTACGTCTGAAGACATGCCTCCCGCTCGAACATTCATAACAGAACAGTTTCACAACTGTAAAAGAATCAGCACCGCATTAAATTAGTTAAAGTAAGTGAAAAGGTAACTTAATTGAAACAAAAAGTTCACAACTTTACCAATACTCTGCTATCCTCACACGAAGCGGACATGAATTGTAAAATACCAATCTTAAGTTTTAACGTGTAAACGTGTAGGTACCTACTTATTATTTTACAATCATTAAAATATGTGTACTTATATTAAACCGGTAAGTGCCGACCTTTAAGATAACGATGGTTTTAGATTCAGATATATTCAAGGTCAGGACCTATGATCTTAATCGCGATGCTTTATTAGATAAAATTAATAAGGTTGGGAATTAAGGTAAAGTTAATTACCTTGATTTCCGCGGTTTCAATTATCTAAACCATCGCGATTGTATTAATTTTTAATGTATTTTTAACTTGCGAAGCTCGTATGTATATACCTACAGTTAACGTGTCTAATCGCGATTGTTAAAAGGTAAACTTGATTACGTTAATTACCGATATTATCAAGTTTACCTAATAAACAATCGCGATTAGACCCGATAATTGCTTGACTACATAATGAGCAGGGCTAGTTATTAAGATACAATAATAATAAATAAAAAATGTGCGAGCAAGAGGGAAGCCTAGCGAGAATATCAGGTTTGACCGGTCAGAGGAAACAAAAGAGCGTCACGGTACCTCTCTTTCTAACGGCGCCTTGGCCACAGCCAATATTACGTGATCTTCATCTTTTTGCTGGTTTCCTCGATCATGTCCTTTATCTTGGAGAGCGGGGAACGCTTCTCGTCCAGGGCTTTCTCCACGTAGTTGGGGGGCAGGTGGATCTGAAGCGGGTCGCGGAGGCGGCCCAGGTCCTTTTCTAATTTGCTAATCTGGAAATGTTAAACGTAGTTGTTGTAGAGGGGTGGCGTGTTTTATTTACAGAGGGTTTGATTTTAAATTAAAATTACCTTAAGTTGCCTGTAAAAAAACAACATTTATACTTCTACTTTAATAATAATAATATTGGCCTTTTTGCATCTACTTAATGAGATGATTTATACAGCGTCCAGTGGTATCTTAACTCACACTAGATGGGTGAAGGGACCACTTCGACGCTGTAGTGCCTGGGTCATGGTTTTATAGATGGTGTAGGCTTGCCCAGCACCTATAACACCCTGACAGTTTAGTCGGCATAGTCCACAGGAAAGACTAGTCAATACGTGCGGAGCCAACCAAGCCGCGTTTATGTTAATTTACTACCTTTCTACTTTATGTTAATTATATTTCATGCTTATTTATTTTCGTCGTCGTCGTTGTCAGGCTGTACGAGTCCACTGCTGGACATAGCCCTCCCCTAATGAGCGCCATAGCGCCCTGTCTTCAGCTTGCCGTATGTTGCCTGCAGTTTTTCGCAGATCGTCACCCCACTTAGTCGGAGGGCGTCTTACAGTACGTTTGCCGAGTCGCGGTCTCCACTCGAGAACTCGTTTATTTATTTTATTATTACTTAATTGATTTAATTTATTGATTATTCTACAAAAACAAATTCTGATTCAATTAATACTTTGACAATTTTTATTTTATTATTATTAGTATTTTCATATTTTACTCAGTTGGCTGCCCATTTCTGAGCGAAGGAGCGAGGGATTGTTTTACCGTTTGCTAATATATCGATATAGCTAAGGATGAGCACCGATTTGAAGGACGAAAACAATAAGTAAAGCGACTAGTCCATACATCTATCATACATCTGCCGTATAATCCGACCAAATTAAGAACGGTGGTGAAACTTGCCCCATATGCACGCCCTTACCATTGAGGCTACTAGCAAATAGAAGAACAGGAATACGAGTATATCCAATCTTCGAACTAAAGCAAATACGTCTAAAACACGGATTATAATTTTATATGTTAGTCATTTTTTTAGACTCGCTCGTAGCCCGGGCTGCTTGAGTGATCTTAAACGATCACGAAGGTTAAGCAACATAGGGTGCGTTCAGTGCATGGATGGGTGACCGTCTATGTCTAACGTTTTCGTTTTCGTGTTTAACGGTTTCGTGTTTCGCAAGGCACGTTAAACAGTTAGATCGGCCTGCCGTCCATAGATGGTAGTCGTTAAGCCAAGTCCATTAAGGCCTTAGGCCGGCTTGAAAACTTCTAACAGCAAGAACAGCCTGGACCAATTTGGACTTGGCCCCCGTAGTGAAGTATGGTTTATTTTATACCTTCTTGATGACGATGATGATGATGATGGGTCGTTATTTTTAAAATTCCTTTTTACTGGTCCCAAACTTCTTTTAAGCCGATACGCTTAGAAACTAAAGTGCCAATAAATCTCTGCTAACCTCATCCTTCAGATGATTGTAGTGATCAATGTCAAGGCCGCACTTTTTCGCCTTCTTATGCAGCGCCAACAGGTGCTGTCTGTCCTTCACATCAGGCAGCACGTAGTCCTGAAACGGGAGAAAAATACTTTCATGTCATTCGTATTCCTGTATAGGTACGAGCGCATGTCAACTTTGCGCGCGCACTACAAACTTCAACATTCCTGCATCGCAATCAGTGTTCATGACATACCATAAATATAACGTCCGACTAACAACAGTTGGAGCGGCCGTCCCCAGGCATACGATATGCCGTGATCACCCGCTCTTCCACTATAAAGGGAAATTTCCCGCAAAATAGGCCGCTCAAGGACAAATCGGACCAAACAAGGACAAAAGTCGCAACTGTGTGTATCTAATTCTAGTCTAAATAAATCTAACTGTGGACGTCGTCGTCAGGCTATACTAGTCCACTGCTGGACATAGGCATCCCCTAAAGAGCGCCACGTTGTGCTATCATAGGGGGTAATGCCCATAATCCCCACGCTGGGCATGCGGGTTGGGGACCGCAGTTGGGCGGAATTGTACTGCAGGGGGCGCTGCTGCCCACCCCCCAGTTTGTGTCCCTTAGTCGCCTTTTACGACACCCGCGCGAAGAATTGGGTTGGTGATATTCTCTAAGCCGACACCACACAGCAACTGTGGACGTGGAGAGTTGGAATTGAACTGTATGTGGACAGGGAAGTTATTAACCCTTTCGCGGACGCGCGGATGCTACAATTAAAAGAACAATAGATTTTAAAAACGTCCGCGAAAGTGTTAAGACTCAAGTCAAGCTCAGAGAGTCGGTCGAGAGAAAAGCTTCGTTTAGAAAGACCATAGTTGACTACACTACACAAACACAAAGAGAAGCTCGCCTTATTTATTTTGTGAGTATACGAAATAGGCATAGCTGCCCATGACGTCCAGGCTTCATCCACGATGCCCAAGTTTGAGCACGTGAGACAGCAATTGCCGAAACGCAAGTCCCGTAAATAGCTCAGGGCATTGCTGATAACTGAAGACCGGTAACAAGTCTGGTTTGTAAAAAGAAGCTCGTACTAACCTGTTTTGTGAGTACGAAGTAGGCGTAGGTGCCCATGGCGGTGCCGTAGGTGACGAAGTAGGTGATGTAGATGTCCGGGAACTGGCTCGAACAAGCTTCGTAGACTCTTAGTCCGGATCTACTTACGGGTGTTGTTATATCGGAAGAGTCCTTTCGGAATCACTCCACTATCACGACACTGAACTGAAAACTGCAATCCACACTCAAGTTTACGTAGCCTAGTTCGTAATTACGCAAACCGTTTAATTTTTCCTTGCCATTCCTCTCCGTAAAGGCTGAAAATTTTTGAACTAAAACTTTCGTAAGCGCAACACATTATAGAATTTTAGTCCGGATCTACTTACGGGTGTTGTTATATCGGAAGAGTCCTTTCGGAAAAGACTTCACTAAAAGTCACAATGTGTTGTGCTTACGAAAGTTTTAGTTCGAACAAGCTTCGTTTGTTCGTTTGAACTCGTGCTTACCTGTTTCGTGAGTACGAAGTAGGCGTAGGTGCCCATGGCGGTGCCGTAGGTGACGAAGTAGGTGACGGGCTCCATGATGTCCCAGGAGTACTCCCACCACGTGAGCCGCGCCAGCACGCCGAACTGGACGCCCATTAGGCCGAGGCCGACCCACGTCAGCATAGAGGCCTTGCGCGCCGCTTCCACTTCCAGTGATTGGCGTTTCTGCAAAGTGTTGGGGCAAAAGTTTTACATCACAGCACATTATCACACCAATATTATAAAGGCGAAAGTTTTTGAGCGTGTATGTTTGTTGCTTCTTCACATCTAAATGACTGGAGCGGTTTTAATAAAATTTATTTATTTATTAAATTCTTTATTGTACCTGTAAAGATTGTACAATTGGCGGGCTTAATACTAAATAGTATTTTATTCTAGCCAACCAACAGGTGACGTGGAGAAGATAAAAATTTGATATGGAGTTAGCTGAATAACACCCTAGATTAGCACATAGGCTATGTTTTACTGCGGGAAAATATCTCATTCCCATGGGAAAATCGATAAACCGCGGGTAACACCGCGGGGCACAGCTAGTTTTTTAATAAAGCAATACATTGTGATAATCGATGCTACGGACAGATACCGACGTAGATCAGCGCCGCATCTAGATATCGATAGCTTCTAACCAACTGTCGAATATGCCTTAAACCTACCAACCTCGTGCACCTCGTGAAGTGCTCGTGGCCTAGTCGAACCGAGTGTTATGTTATTGCTTCTTCTACGCGGCGGACAGCTGTTAACCAAACAAATGTGGACCCTTGACTTCTGAAGGGTAACCTTACATAGCAAAGCGCTCGTGGCCTAGCTGACCTGAGTGGTTGGAATCAATCACTCGAGTTAAGCAGCAACAGGCGCGGTCAGGTGCAGGATGGGTAACCGTCCCGTTACTATCGTTAGTGGCGTTTTTTCGAGCGCTTACGTGCTTCGCAAGGCACGTTAAGCCGTTGGTGCCGGCTATCATGTAATGGCAGTCGTTTAGCCATGTCAGAGGCCTTATGGGCGGCTTGATAACTTCTGACAGTAAGGCCCGCTACTGTCATACAAACTTTCACCAACCCGGACTTGGCCCCCGTGCCCGTGGTGGAGTATAGCCTAACCTTCCTGCGATGCAGGAAAAGACCCGTGCCCCAGCAGTGGGGACAAACAGGGTTGAAATCGAATCAACCTCAAGCGTCAGGCGTTCATAATGTAGGGGTAGGAGCCGGTTGCCCTATATTACGCGCTTCTTCAGGGTTACGAAAAAATTTGGCGCCTAAGAAATAAAGGGCTCAAACCCTAATCTCGATGAAAACTGTGCTCGTTGTCATTAAAGGCAAATTTCGTGTGCACGTACGTCTTCAAGCGGCTGCAGTTCCGAGGTGAGTTTCTCGAGCTGCGAACGCAATTCCCGCTCCTTCTTGATCTGGTGCTCGCGGACGTTGAGGGCCTCGTACAGCTGATTCACGAGGTTGCGCACGTCGCTCATGCGCGTTATCTCCTCGGAGCTCAGCCGTTCCTGGGGACGAAGAGACGGGGCCAATTAGTTCAGCGTAAGATATATAGTTATAGTTAAACCTGTGATTTCCGCACTTAGCCTCGTGGTTGGGCCAGTGTACGTAGCAAGCGCTGAGGTATTTTAACACTTCAGACATTAGGGTTTTCTCACAATGTTTTCCCACGCCGTTAGCGAGTGGTGTTGCTAACAAATGTACATCGTTGTCGTCGTCAGGCTATACTAGTCCACTGCATGTACATATCTTATCATATCTTAGATAAAAAAGTCATTGGTACATGCGCACGGGATTCGAACCCACGACCTCCCGATTGTAAAGCCTAAGTTCTACCGCTCCTCTACCACCGCTCTCAGCGTAAGATATAACCCTATATTCTATCTCCGTAAGATATAGAGAGATATCTTTCCCAGACATCGTAGTAAATGGATGATTGTTCTGGATAATACTTTTTTTATTATAAATATGGTAATGTTAACATTAACCTACCTCGTGCCACTGGAGCGTTTATAAAACATCTCAATACGTAGATGCAAGGGCCATAACAATTCCGTAATTGAGAAGTACACAGAGCAATATCGCTCACACATATGAAATAGGCGTTTCGTCGTAGTGGTCACTTTGATCTGAAATATCTCCAATTTGGTTAAGAATCCAAATTCAAATAAATATGTATTTAGCTGGTATATTTGAGTTTCGAATAGTCATTCATTTGTTCATTTGTTTTTTCGTAGTACAAATCGTCTTCAAAAATTTTATTGATTCCCGTCCGAATGGTTTTTTTATCAAATGGATCAATGAGGTACCTATGAAATGGCGCAAGTGCATAGATAGCAATGGTACATACTTTAATTAATTAAAAATATATTATATTAAAAAAAACGACTTCATGTTACCTCATACAAAACGCCAATTTCATATGTAAGGACCTAATAATTGTGGGTTTATAAAAACTTAGCTTAGCAAAGAAAATGGACCAAACACTGCAAAATGGTTTTAAATAAAATCTATTCAAAAGCCATTTGAAACAAACAATAATCAACGAAGAAACTTCCTACGTTTCCCGACGACTTGATAAACTTTTGAATTGTTAGAAAATTACCTTTAGAACCTGGTCTACGAAACTTCTGGACGATTTTAATTAACATTTACGGAGGTAAATTGAGTAATTACACTTGTGACAGCGTCTCTTTACCGCAGATGATAATTTCGGTACAACAAATGAAGTCAAAC
The DNA here is from genome assembly GCA_934045075.1 of Yponomeuta sedellus. Lineage (NCBI taxonomy): Eukaryota > Metazoa > Arthropoda > Insecta > Lepidoptera > Yponomeutidae > Yponomeuta > Yponomeuta sedellus. Next base: position 5,046,576 of record OW203726.1, on the reverse strand, counting down.
TTTTGATTAATGATCATTCTTAACATTTAAATAGGAAATGTTCCCAAGAGTGATAAAATTATTGGTATTTTTAGAATTATGAAAAAAATATGGATTTTATTCGTTCAATGTCTAACTTAAAAAAATCTACACCGTCTTCACTGAAACTTAATCACAATTTTAGTATTAATTATTATTTTAGTGGCCGAAGTTTCAATATTACCAATAAGATAAGATTTTGTTCATCAAAATCCGAGTTACACAATAACACAATTATGGTACAACACGTTATGTCAATAATTATTATATCAAAATATCATAATTGAACTAAAAACCGCAGATTTTTGATATGAAAGTGTATTTAAAATTAAATTGGTAAAATATTATCCTTCAATATTTCTGTGTTGTGTTTTAAAGTTATAGCTCTTAGGGTTCCTTCGTAGTCAAAAGTGCGTTTGTCTGTCCGTCTGGCCGTCCATCCGTCGAAAAAAACTTATCGAAAAGTCAATATAGTAACATGATACAAAAACGCACAGTACAAATCGGGCTCAAACTGCGATGTCACAAATTGCACCCATTATAATATAACCTATAAGCAATTATCGATCTTTTAAGTTATCGCGTAAAATTATGGTTTATGGATTAAGTTTATGGATTTACCTTTATTACTATGCTTTACTGTGCACAGTAACATAGAACTACCAAATAATATCGCTAGGCGACTTTAGTAAGGCGAAAATTGTTCCCTAGATTTCGGGCTATTAATACAAGGAGTTCATTCCTATACTTTGAAAAAGTAACATAAAATAACATGACCAAAAACAAAATAAATGGCCCAACGCAATCAACCATAAATATCACCGAGTGTAGGTAGAGAATAAAGCCCTTTTTCGATAAAGCCACTTTATTCGTGGCTGACCCGCGCGTGCGATGCATCCAACACATTTGTTCAGGCGCCTGTCATGTGCCGTAAGTAACACCAGGGGTTGGACTAACTGAACTCTACGCTCACCGAAACCTCTAAAACCGGCCGCGTAAGTGTCACATTCGCTTGACACAGCTGCAATGTTACGTTTGTTAATCTACGTGTATGCACGTGAAAGGAACAGAAAATTGGGAGTGCTGTTTTCCATAATATATTGAATTTTTACGAGCAAATTGCAGCGTTTGGATGGAGAGGTGGACTGTATGGAGTTGTCGCGCGTCAATTTCGATACTTTGTTCACAAATTGCATTAAAATTGGTTATCAGGACCTCAAAATAGGCACCTACCTACATACTCTGCCTCTATCTACAAGTATGTATCATTGCAGTTAGACATTGTTATCACCATATCGACATAAAAGTTAAATCTCACTCTAGCTTGTGAAGAGGATCCAATTCTCACTTCATTAGCAAATACTTCGTATACGACTCTAAGGCTCATGACTTGGAATTCCACGTAAAAAGTCGAGCTACAGCCAAAATCTGTATTCAGAACGCCATGCTAGATTGAATTCCAACGAGAAAATAAATGTCTAATGACTGTCGAGTTATGTTATCTTATTTTTATGCGACAAATGTCTAAGCCTTCGAATATTTTGCGGCTACGCCTTCAATTCGCATGGGCGAGAATCGGCCTCGGATTGCTCTTTGGTAAGATGAAGATATTTTCAATTTAGTATACCGTACCTACGACATAATACTAGGAAAGTAACTAAAATAAACACGCCTTGGTTCTGAACGCAATCTTACCTTATTATGCTTACTTAAAGAAAAATGGTGCTATGCTATCTAATCTATAATATAAAAATGAATCGCCGAATGTGTTGGTAAGCGCAAATCTCGAGAGCAGCTGAACCGATTTCGCTAATTCTTTTTTTAGAATATTCCTTGAAGTTCGAGGATGGTTCTTACGGAGAGAAAAATAATAAAAAAAATTAAAGAATCGACTGTTCACTGTTAGGTGGTACGAAGTTCGCTGGGTCAGCTAGTCTAATATATAAAAATCTCGTATCATAGTGTTTGTTATCGAACTCCTCTGAAACGGCTGCACGGATTTATAAGATTTTTTGTGTACCTACATCTAGTAGGTCTGAGAATAGGTCGTAGATAGTTATATATTAAAAGGGTCTAATATAGTAGTAATGAGTGTTGTGTGTCGGTCAGCTGCGAAAAATTAAAAGTGAGAATAATGGACTTTAGGTACTCGCCACTCGTGACCTAGGCGAACCGAGTGATTGAAATCAATCACTTGAGTTAAGCAACAACATGCGCGGTCAGGTGCAGGATGGGTGACCGTCCCGTGACTACCGCTAGTGGCATTTTTTCGAGCGCTTCCGTGTTTCGCAAGGCACATTAAGCCGTTGGTGCCGGCTGTCATGTAATGGCAGTCGTTTAGCCATGGCTGAGGCCTTATGGGCGGCTTGACAACTTCTGACAGTAAGGCCCGCCACTGCCTTACAATCCTCCACCAACCTGGACTTGGCCCCCGTGGTGGAGTATGGCCTAACTTTCCTGCGATGCAGGAAGAGACCCGTGCCCCAGCAGTGGGGACATATATGGGTTGATAACGACTCGCCACTTCGGTCTACCCGAGACCACGGCAACTGTAACGCTGTAACGAAACGTCGGGAAATAAGGTAATTACGTTTTACCTAATAAACAATCGCGATTTGACCCGTTTAATATATATAACTATGTATAAGTACCGCGAATCATTAAGAAATACTAATAGGTCGTAGGCTAGTTTATATGGCAAAACGTTGATTGCGGGGTCAGCAAGTAAACTATATAAATGTCGTCATATGTAGGGGTAGGATAAAGCATAGTTATATATAAAATGCTTCTAATCGCGATCGCTAATTATTAGGAAATACTATAGGATAAGGCACTTCGTCATATCTAGGCGACAATAGCAGAAAGGTTTGTTGTGACCGAGTGTGACAGGTCTAGGCGAAAATAGATATTAAGGGTTAATTCAATTAAACGCTAATCTTTATTTTCGCTATGTTAGTTGATGATAGGTTAAAAGAAATCTACTTTAAAAAAATATAATTTTTAATTTTCCAACTCTATATTACTTGTGGGGCCTTCGTCAACAACCCAAACGGACTCCCCAAAAAAATAATAATTCATCAAAATATTTTACTTAAAAAAAAAGGGCTATAAAAAGTTCAGCTCCTCCCATTTACTTAGTATTTTAGCAAATTGACACGACTTTTCACCTCGGGCTAACCTGATTTCGGATCTAATTTGCTCCGTCGAAATAGCAGCGTCAATTTGCATGATTGACGACCTCGTCCCCACGGCTAAATAAATGGGAAAATAAAGAAGGACCGTCAGCCAGATCGTATACAATACATTATTGCATATTCGAAACTTAGAACGACTATGAAATGATAGGGCAAGGCTCAGCTGGTAATAATATGTATTTCATATAATATTTTCTTCGGCTAACACGAGCACTAGACATAATAGTATTTAAAAACCTATTTAGAGGCTAAAAATTTCACCCATGCCGGGATTCGAACCCGCAACCTCTGCCTATCCGTGCCAGCGCTCTAACTGAGCGCTGGCAGGGATAGCCAGAGGTTGCGGGTTCGAATCCCGACATGGGTGAAATTTTTAGCCTCTAAATAGGTTTTTAAATTTGTCCTTAGCACGGGTTAGTGCATCATCATCATCATCATCATCATCAGCCTACCGCTCCCCACTCCTGGGTATAGGCCTTTAGTGCATTAAAAATAAAAATAGTATAATAATAGTATTTGTATTAAAAGAGTAAATATCCGTGAAAATACAGTTTTCATTATGTATTTTATATCTTTTATAATATAAAAATGAATCGTTGAATGTGTAGGTAACAGCAAATCTCGAGAGCAGCTGAACCGATTTCGCAAATTTTTTTTTAGAATATTCCTTGAAGTACGAGGACGGTTCTTACGGAGAGAAAAATAAAAAAAAATTAAAGAATCGACTGTTAGGCGGTACGAAGTTCGCTAGGTCAGCTAGTTTTATATAATTATAAGTACTGTAACGATACTTTATAATAGCTGACCGGCGCTGCCGTCCAGTCAAGTTTGAATTATAAGGAATAGAATAGAATATTTGCTAGCTATGGGTGGACTGTATAGGAAAACTAAAGAGAAACTAATAGTAGATTTGATGGAAAATGTAGGCAAGAAAATAGTATGACAAATATGTGACATTAGAAAAAATTATATTAATAAAAAGGTCCGCAACAATATTTATTGGGCAAAAACATTAGTACACAGCTTTTACAAAATGGTTTTACTTAATGCTATATACAAAATTAACGATTAGCTTCTGACGCTGTGCTAGGTGAAAAACCTGTGTTACAGCAATCAGTGCCAATTCCCCACCGAAGTGACAATCGTTACATTTCGTTTAGGTGTCAATCGTGTCGAGACCCGCAGCTAGGCTAGGCTTTCGATAAAAAGGGATAATAATAAGAAAGAATTATTTTAAATAATCAACGTTTCAATAAGTAGGTTACTACAGTACTTATATTCCTACAATCTTACGGTACTTGGTGTCAATATATTTTCGATTTTCTTATTGTATATACACATAGACATACCGGCTATATTCTTCATGCAATCCTTTTAATCCAAAGGTTGTCTGTAAGAGATCCCTCTAAGTGACAAGACCGCCAGTTGTATAACATTGGATTGGAGAAACCACGGCTGTTTTGTTTTTTTTCTGGTTGTGCAATAAAGTGTTCTTTATCCATCTATCTAAGTCGGCAACAAAATCCAAATTACCGAAGAGCTAAAATAGCATGCAAAAGCAGAGCACAAACCTTCTCTGAGGGGGAGAATACCCTCCGCTTATTGGCAATTCTAAGAGCCGATGCATGTTAACTCCTCTGTCACTCAGGTTTTCTCACGGTAGTTTCCTTCTAAGTTAGCGAGTGGTACTGCCACAAATCCACAAACTTTGAAAAAGTGGTGGGTACATAAAAAAATTGTAAGCACTATACATTATTAAATTAATTCCGGACTTACATACTTGCGTTTCGTTGGTACATCTTGGGTACACACATTCGAACCCGGGACCACGCGCTTGTAAAGCAACAGGTCTAACCACTGCGATGGACTAACACTAACTGCTCAACATAAAAGCTTTATTTATTGTTACTTCTATTTTATGAGCAAGCTTCCTGTATGGGGATATATTTTGTGGTCTCCCGGTGAACGATATTTTTATTCAACGAAATAGTATAATTTTTCCATCTGGGATACCATTTTAGCAAGGATGCTTGCATTTTAGAAGCGGACGACAAATTTAAAAGCTTAAAAGTGATGTCTGTGCTATACGCAGACTTTACGTTACTATGACGTAGAACCAGTGATAAGGGTGACACAGAGATAATTTTGAGCTAATGTGTTTAGTTCGTGAAGTTTGAATTGGTGGCAAGGACGTCAAAAATATCAGCTATCTTTAATGATTGTATTCCAAATGGCATTAATTTCGACCAGTGGTAACTAGGAAGTTGGGATCTGGCTATGGATGGAAGGGCCGGTAAGTGTCGCCCCAGTCAGACATACGCCGATCAAATATTGTAACTTAACATTTACATACAGGCACATACATTGCTTCTGGCCCCACACTAGGATAATCTGTGTCGTGGGAACCAGAAACAACGACATACAAACATGGAAACACCCAAGACCTGTTTTTTTTTTTTGTCCCCAGCCGGGGATCGAATCCGGGACCTCTGGCATGGTAGGCAGAGGCGCTACCGCTCCGCCACAGAGGTCGTGTATTAGTGAGAAACGGTGGTTACGTGGCCAGGAGTCGCTGGATGCGGACGGCACAAGACAGGGAAATTTGGAAAACCATGAGGGAGGGCTATGTCTTGCAGAGGGCCTCAAATGATTGATGATGATGAGAAACCGACAAACATACATACACATCGGTCTATGTATCAGATCAGCCCATAAACAGAACCCACTGATGCACACAAGACGACTGAAGATGGTGATGAGAAACAGACAAACATACATATCTGTCTATTTATCAGACCAGCCCATAAACAGAACCCACTGCTGGGCGGAGACCTCTTCTCTTTATGAAAGGTGCTCTCTAGTCTCTTCCAATGAATCCGAGCCGCTTTCACAATGACGTCGGCACGCCGAGCTTTTTTTTCGGCATGTCAAAAAAGTACGTTCGGAAAGTCTCATATTCCCCGCCTTTTTTCCCCGCGGGCGTTCAACCAGAGCGGTCCCGTAAAAGGCCGACCAAGTATTGTATTACTGCGTAGCGGACGGTGGTTACGTGGCGGGGAGTCGCTAGATGCAGGCGTCACAAGATCGGGAAGTTTAGAAAACCATGATGAAAGCCTATTTCCTGCAGTGGGCGTCAAATGGTTGATGATGATGAGAAACGGACAAACATACATACACATATAACGACCATGCAAGAGGTCCCGGGTTCGAATCCCGGCTGGGGAAAAAATAACCCCGGGTCTTGGATGTTTACATGTTTGTGATGTCGTTGTTTCTGGTTCCCACGACACAGAGTATCCTAGCAATGTATGACATTAACGTGCTTGTATGTAAATGTTATGTTACATCTATCTATGTATCAGATCAGCCCATAAACAGAACCAACTGCTGGACACAAACCTCTTCTCTTTATAACAATTATATACAGGCACATAAATTGCTTCTGGTCCCACACTAGGATACCCTGTGTCGGTGGTACCATAAACAGCGACATCACAAAAATGTAAACATTCAAGACCAGAGGTTTTTTTCCCCAGCCGGGGTTCGAACCCTGGACCTCTCGCATGGTAGGCAGTTGCGCTACCACTGCGCCCACAGGCTGCGCCACAGGGGTGGTCTTTATGAAAGGTTCCCCCTAGTCTCTTCCAATGAATCCAATGCCGTCGGCCCACGGAGCTTTTTTTTCGGCGTATCAAAAACGTACGTTCTGAAATTAACATAGCCTTTATTCCCCGCGGGCGTTCAACCAGAGCGGTCTCGTAAAAGGCTGTCGCGCTCATTTGTACACTCATTTGGCGTAGGGTTAACCCTCCTCAACAGCCATGCGATATGGCACCGCATGGCAGGAAATTAAGACAAATTAACCCCCAACACACAGAGGCAGGCGCTTTTAATTGGTACTTTTTAGGAGTTCTGAACTTGAAAACTTTACTGCCGTCCACTACATAAAACGATGCTGACCACCGGTTTTTCGTAGACTAAAAAACTGTTAATCTACTGCTAAGAGCTGTCAGATGGCAAAAGTGCAATACAAAGAGACCAGTTTTTTTACTGCTACTCCGACTTTAAAAGGTTTGCAATGCAAGAAATCTCTAACAGAGATAATGAAATGAAATTAATTGAAAAGGTTTTATTCAAAGTAGCGCAGAAACTGAAAACGTTCATTAAGCCGCAGTTTCTGCGCTACTTTTCAAACTATGGGACCAATTTAAAATCTTACAATTCACACTAGGTGTCCATTTCAAAATTTAGATCATTTTGGAGAAAAAATTGACAAAAAAACTCGAAACTCAAAGTCTTTCATTAACTGAGTTTACATAATTATTATAAAGCATGGAACTCATGCATTGTACTGGCTTTAATTCCAGACATAAGCTCGCCTTTGTACATGTTATTCCTTATGAAATGTCTGGTTTAATGTTTCGTATGCAATAAAGTATAATAATAATAATAATAATAATAATAATAATAATAATAATAATAATAATAATAATAATAATAATAATAATAATAATAATAATAATAATAATAATAATAATAATAATAATAATAATAATAATAATAATAATAATAATAATAATAATAATAATAATAATAATAATAATAATAATAATAATAATAATAATAATAATAATAATAATAATAATAATAAACCTTGTGAGGCAGCAGAACTCACGCGAACAGCAGAACGTATCGTTTTACTGTAGATAAAATAGGAGTCCAAGTACCAACGGTTGCTAAGTAGCTAAGTGATATTTAAAAATTCATCTCGGACGTGGATGACGTGTCCCGTAGAACGTGCCAGGGCTGTTAGTCTCTTGAGACGAGGGCTTTTCGCTGGCCAGTAGGTATGAACAGCTGTTGAACTTTGAATTGTAAAATATCCCACCAACATTGTTCGTATGTTTGTCAAGCAATCTGTAAGGCAAGCAATGCCGAGCGGGTGTGCGTTAAATTTGGCACGTACATGATTAAACTATGTCTTGGAACAATTTAAACATTGAAACTTTCTGGGGTGTACAAGAGTTCTAATCTAATGAAATCTTAAGATAGCACAAATTATAGTTATTATATTTTATGCTAAGAAGCTTAATTGCAAGTTGAAACTTTGTAGCATTTATAATGTTTCAATTATTAAATTATTAATTATGTTACTTAGTAACTTGTTTTACTTATAACAATGTTTCTGTGACATCGCTGTTTTCTTTCTTGTGCCCGTCTATTGTAGCCTGAAAGCAATTGCTTTTAGTGATAGGGCCGCCAATTGTACGATATTTCGATTTACAACATTTCACTAATGTAACTTTTGTGTGCAATAAAGAATCTATGTCCAGAGATCGCTCTAATCGGTAAGACCGCCAGTCGTAAACCATAACTTAGATTAAAAAAAATGGATAAAAGTAGCGAAATATAGAGAGAACTGGAGTAGGTCTTTCTCTCTATATTTTCCACCCTTTAGATTATTATAAAAATGCATTTACTTTATTACAATTTTATTATTATTTTATGTGTATTCTACTAATGCAATGAGTTTAATGTTATTCTAAATGTAATAGGAAATAAAAGACTTTTATTACTTTATTACCTACTTCGATTTAACAAATCAAGATTGTATTTTATTTCCGGTCGTACAATAAAGCGTTAGCAATAATAATTACCACACAACACAAACACTTGACCTGATCTCAAACTAGAATACTCTGTACTACGGTAGCCAGGCAAGGACGAAACATGAAAATATACCGAAATGAAAATAGATGAAAATAGACCGAGGCCTCTTGTTCAAATGTACCGCGACCCCCAGTGGGAATCGACCCCACGACCTCTGTCATAGTACCCAAGCGCCTTAACGTCTAGACCGACGAGGCAGTCGTACTCTCTCTATCTGTGTATCTATCCAGCATAAACATTGGAAATTACTGCAGCTGTTCCTATCTAAGCTTTAACGCGCTCACGAGGACTTGCAGCACTAATGACACCGACATGACATCTGGTACGAGTACCCTACGACTATACATACAGCCCACATGAGTATGAATAATTAACTCCCACACAAGTATAAAGTTAGGTTTCTCATAGGTAGAATGCTGTGTACATTGTAACAAACACAACGCTCTGATTGGACACAATGACACGACCTCCTAAAATTCGGTAGCTAATAAGATTAGCTATAAATTTGTTCAACCGCTTATTTACCTAACTTTTGAAACATGCGTACCCATGAAGTTCCTTGTTTATTTTACAGGAGACCATAGAAATACTTCATGGACAACTTTTTTTTACTATAGTGACATGAAAATCTGGGTTCAATGTGATAATAAACAGTGATTGATAAGTATCATCCATACACAAGTTGACAGACATGCTTTAGCCCAAACACCATAAATGATCGGTGATTTCGATTTGAAAGCCATAGCCAAACTAACGTGCCTTAACAATAGCTATTGAACACGCTAGTTTGTTTTTTTTAAGGGCACTTCCCAGAAATATCTTGAAACAAAGTCGTATCTATCAGACCCATGACTAGTGCGTGCCGCGGCGGGTTCGCGCATTGAGGATTTCCCCATAACTTTTTTTTATTTTAGTCTATATACTTTTTTTTAAGTATATAGACAAAAGGCAGGTTTCACTAAGTAAATACTTAACTGTATTTCTCAGCAAAGAGGATTTACTCGTAGAATATAAGATTCAGATAAAGAGAGATTCAATTCGGTAACCAGCCCGCAGGTCCGGTCCGGGTCCGCAGTAAACTACAAGATAACGATATAAAAACAAATGTCATTGGGAGCATTTTTACTTACGCAATGCTATTATAAGTAAGAAAGTCTACCTCAAAGCTATTATAAAAACTTTATTAGTCCTGATTTACTTAAAGTCTTTTGTTATAGGATAACTTTGCTAGTTGGGTTCCTTATAAAAAAAACCCTTATTACATTTCCTGTACAAAATGCGTCGCGTCACTTATTGGAATAAGTTTTCCCAATCCAGGTCACGTAGGGACACTCAATCGTGCTTAGCCCGCATGTCTTTGTGTTTGGGTTAAGTAAACCCTCTTTGTAAGGTCGACTGAACGTTGTGATAAGCTCAGGATAAGTACATCTTTGTCTTACAGAACAGCGATCAGACTTATAAAGTCGACACAGGATAAGTACATGTGTGTCTTGCAGAAGAAGAGTGCGATCAGATTTATAAGGTAGGTGGTAGGGAGTCGTTAAGAGATTTCTTTAAAGAAACTAGCATCCCGACGGTTGCTAAGTCAGTAGTATATCAATGAGAATATTATGTACGTTAGGGAAAATATTACTAACTTTAAAGGTGTTGGTAGCCACCACAATGTATGTATAGTCTGTTAGCTTTTAGAATATACCTCGGGCTCTAAAGTAGGCTTCGGTTTTCGCCAATTTTCGCCGGTTTTCGTACTATGATCTACTTCTGATTTCCGCTGTCCGCTGCCTGTTGATTTTCATTTTTAATTTTTAACTTAATTGACTACGGCAGTTTCATGTATGTTTTTAATTTGATTAAAATGATTAATTTCACGCTGTTCCTTTCTTTTAAAACACTATGTTACTTAAGAAGAGTTATTAGTTTTTGGCCATTTTTTCGATTGGCATCATAAAAGTAGGGGTGTTTTTAGGGTTCCGTACCTCAAAAGGAAAAAACGGAACCCTTATAGGATCACTTTGTTGTCCGTCTGTCCGTCCGTCCGTCTGTCAAGACCCTTTTTCTCAGGAACGCGTGGAGGTATGAAGCTGAAATTTATATCAATTACTCAGGTCTACTGTCCCTTGAAGCTGTGAAAAAATCAAACTTCTAAGCCAACGCAATCAAAAGATACAGCCGTTTATGCCGCAAATTTTCGACACTTGCAAGGGAATCAAAACCTACAGGGTGCTTCCCGTGAACTCAGAATCTTGAAATTTGGTACGAAGCAACGTCTTATAGCATAGATAAAGGAAAAATTACGAAAACCATAAATTTTTAGTTACATCACATAATATATTTTTTTTTAATAATTTTAAACTTACTACCCATTTCCTCATAAACGCGTAGAGGTATTAAATTGAAATTCATACCAAATACTCAGGTCTATAATACAGGTTTGTACGGAACCCTCGGTGCGCGAGTCTGACTCGCACTTGGCCGGTTTTTTTTCTTAAATTTAAGTCGGTTCGATTCCCAGACAAGGCAAGTAATTTTTAGAAAATCTTTGAATGCAGAATTACTATCTTTTAAAAATAACATAAAGTCTGATTTCACCAAAATACCCTATCTACGATATTTAAGGTACTTTCCCTTCATGGCCCATAACTTTGGGACGCCCTGTATATTAAAATACTAGCTGACCCAGCGAACTTAGTACCGCCTATCATCGATCATCAATTCTTTAATTTTTTAAATTTTTCATTTCAATTTTTTTGATTTTTCTTTCCGTAAGAACCATCCTCGTACTTCAAGGAATGTTCTTGAACGAGAATTAGCAGAATTGGTTCAGGTGATCTTGAGATTTGCGCTTACCAACACTTTCAGCGATTAATTTTCATATTATAGAGAAGAAGATTACTTGCGTGCACATAGGTAGTATAAGTTTATTTAAGTTCATTATAGTTAAGTATTAGTTTAGTACAACGGGCTGCGCTGAAAATCAGCGCTGTTTTTAGGATAGGTATATCCAACAGCTTATGCTGAGCGTATGTCCGATTGTCATGCATTCCTATTGACAGAACCTAATAAACAACATTTGTTTTTTTTTTATTATTTATAGCCAAGTTCTGTCTAGATATGTAACTATAGGTAATATAAACCTTGTAAAACTTGCATGACAATAAATGTTTATTCTTTCTTTCTTCCTTTCTTTCTTTCTTTCTTTCTTTCTTTCTTTCTTTCTTTCTTTCTTTCTTTCTTTCTTTCTTTCTTTCTTTCTTTCTTTCTTTCTTTCTTTCTTTCTTTCTTTCTTTCTTTCTTTCTTTCTTTCTTTCTTTCTTTCTTTCTTTCTTTCTTTCTTCTTTCTTTCTTTCTTTCTTTCTTTCTTTCTTTCTTCTTCTTTCTTTCTTTCTTTCTTTCTTTCTTTCTTTCTCTTCTTTCTTTCTTTCTTTCTTTCTTTCTTTCTTTCTTTCTTTCTTTCTTTCTTTTCTTTCTTTCTTTCTTTCTTTCTTTCTTTCTTTCTTTCTTTCTTTCTTTCTTTCTTTCTTTCTTTCTTTCTTTCTTTCTCTTTCTTTCTTTCTTTCTTTCTTTCTTTCTTTCTTTCTTTCTTTCTTTCTTTCTTTCTTTCTTTCTTTCTTTCTTTCTTTCTTTCTTTCTTTCTTTCTTTTCTTTCTTTCTTTCTTTCTTTCTTTCTTTCTTTCTTTCTTTCTTTCTTTCTTTCTTTCTTTCTTTCTTTCTTTCTTTCTTTCTTTCTTTCTTTCTTTCTTTCTTTCTTTCTTTCTTTCTCTTTCTCTCTCTCTCTCTCTCTCTCTCTCTCTCTCTCTCTCTCTCTCTCTCTTTCTTTCTTTCTTTCTTTCTTTCTCTCTCTCTCTCTCTCCTCTCTCTCTCTCTCTCTCTCTCTCTCTCTTTCAAGTTAAGCCATATGTCCAGCATTGATGATGATGATGATATCAACCCTTTGTATGTACTCATTGCTGGAGCACTGGTCTCCTCCTGCATCGCAGGAAGGTTAGGCCATACATCCACCACGAGGACCAATTCCGGGCGCTTGAAGCATCTGCGGTGTGCACTCGTGGTAATTAAGCCCATACTGTCTCTCTGAGAAAAGGCGTAAGCCCATCAGTGGGATGTATATACGGACACGCTGAAATGTGGGTGGTTTGTTTGCCGCGTATATGTGATTAGTCACTAAAAGTAACATCTTATATAGGGCCAATTTCTGAATTGCTAATTTCGCTACGTAAATAGTTAACTGTTCTCTCTTCGAAGTTCCCAGAAAACAGCGTGACAGAACGTTACTTAAGTATTTACATAGTGAAATTCTCAATTCTAAAACCGGCCTTGGGCTGGTTACCGAATTGAATCTCTCTTTATCTGAATCTTATATTCTAAATCCTCTTTGCTGAGAAATACATTAAGTATTTACTTAGTGAAACCTGCCTTTAGTCTATATACTTAAAAAAAAGTATATAGACTAAAATAAAAAAAAGTTATGGGGAAATCCTCAATGCGCGAACCCGCCGCGGCACGCACTAGTCATGGGTCTGATAGATACGACTTTGTTTCAAGATATTTCTGGGAAGTGCCTTTAAAAAAAACAAACTAGCGTGTTCAATAGCTATTGTTAAGGCACGTTAGTTTGGCTATGGCTTTCAAATCGAAATCACCGGTAAATTATGGTGTTTGGGCTAAAGCATGTCTGTCAACTTGTGTATGGATGATACTTATCAATCACTGTTATACAAGGGTTGATAACGAACGAACGATGTGATTTTAGATTCAGATTCAGATAGTTTATTTGATTTTAGTAAGTTTATAAAACCTTTTTTCGAGCGATGAGCTTTTTTCATAAGCACTGTACTCTGGCCGACAGATTAGAACAATACCATGTCGCTTGCATATCTTTCATTCTATCAGCCATAAATATCTAATGCAAAAATGCTGCCATCTTGTTGATTTTATTCCAAATTTTATCCTGCTGCTTCATAACATAACGAAAGTGGCAGGAATGAATACCTGATTAATTAACAGAAAAAAGGCTTGACTTATCAAAAGGAACCCTTATTAAAGCAATTAAGTCTATTTTTGTCCGTGAGGACGATGTTGGAAAAATATCTTAAACTAGCTTTTGCCCGCGACTCCGTCCGCGTGGACTTTTTTTGCAACCCCTTTCACTCCCTTAAGGATTAAATTTAGATGAACGGCGAAACACGTGTTCAATCAATTGTGTTTAAGGGTATTAATTTTAAGTTTCAAGAAAATTAGACAACTTTTTTTAAACCTCCCATACAAATTTTGGCAACCCTTTTCGCCCCTTTAGGGGTTCAATTTAAAAAAATCCTTCACTATTCCTAGCCTACATAATATATAGACCCTCTGTGCAAAATTTCAGCTTCCTAGATCCAACAGCTTGGATCTAGGAAGCTGAAATTTGCTGGGCGTTGATGAGTGAATCAGTCAGTCAGGACTTTGAATTTTATTTAATAGATTGAGTTTTATTTCAATTCCGACGGCTTTGGAGTCGGTATTTGTTGAGTTGGTTCTACATGATAGACACCTAATTCCTGTAGGTAATATTTAAATACCACATTTATAATAATTCATTCATTCTTATTTGTAAATATCTGCACAAACATAAACTATAAATCTGGAAACTGACGATCATGAAAGTAGTAATTCTATCAAAAAAAAAATTACATCGCGTAATAACGCATTGAAGGAAGAGTCAATATAGGCGTAGCCTGATAAATACATTTACCCCAACGTCGATTATATTAAATCAGTGAAAGGGAAGCCATGTCAAAGCCCAAGACGTGCATCGCCTTCCAAGCTGTAGGAAATAGAAAAACCAAGACAGAGTTATTTATATAAAGAAAAGGTTTTGATAACGCGAGGTTTGGTCGAGTACGCATTCATAGCACGAAAGGCAATAATGAACCTTATTTATGGTCCCAAAGGGGATTTCTAATAAGTCTTTCACACGAACTGGAACCTCTTTTCCTAATGGATGTTATTCATTAGAATTTGGAACCGGGAAAGAAATTCTGTTACGTGGACTGTATGGTGCAAATTTGCGCGAAAAAAAGTACTCGGGAAAAAAATACACGGAGTGGAAACTGAAAACTGATGGAAAACAGGTAAAATTAAGTATAATAGCAAAAATATCACAAGAAAATAGGCGATGAAAAAATATTACAAGAAAAAATATTACAAAATGAGTGACACGAGGAAGAAACGTCAATAAAACGAAAAATAGATAAGTTTTAAAATGTAGATCGCTCGGTAAAGATCACCCGTAAGTAGATCCGGACTTTTAGTCCGGATCTACTTACGGGTGTTGTTATATCGGAAGAGTCCGACCACCATGATTAAGCTCTGCGAATCGGAGCGAAACCTGGTCGGACTCTTTCGATAACAACACCCGTAAGTAGATCCGGACTAAAAGTCTACAATGTGTTGTGCTTACGAAAGTTTTAGTTCAAAAATTTTAAAATGAAATAAAACGTTTGCTGAAGGAGTCTTCAACAAAAGTTTTATCAAACCTACCATACAAGATGATTCAAAGGGCCTAAGTCAACGAATGGCCAACGTTCAAGTAAAATATTTCGGTCTCATTGGAGATGAAATGTTAAGAGACTAAATGTGAATAATTGAGATAGAAATTTATCTCTACAATTACTAAAAGTATTACTTTACGTAGATTAACTCCTCGAAATGTAATTTTAATCACAAATACACTTCTAGACGCTCTTCTAAAACGCTCCTCGTTTTCTAAAAAATCGCGCAGAACGTGTGACGTCACGCGTTGCTAATGATGCTTCATGTATGAAGCATTTATGACTTTTCGATTTATCTCTTATACTGTTTGTTTATGTGGCTATCTACACTAACCGAAAAAAAAAGGTTTCTTATAAATCCTTTTTTTTAAACGTTGAACGCTTTGTTTTGGGGTTTTTTCCATTGATAATTTAATAGTAATTATTCACAATAACTCTCTCCAGGCACTACCCGCTCTACTATCCACATAACCTAAGGTTAGCTGGAAGAAAATACTCATTAGTATTAAGCTCGCCTTTGTATAAATATGCTTATTGTGCAATAAATAATTTTATAATTCTAATAGTAGGTAATAGCAGCACCCCCTGCTGTACAATTCCACCAGACTGCGATCCCCAAACCGCATGCCCAGCGTGGGGATTATGGGCATTACCCCCCCAATGATGACACAACCTTGCGCTATGGCGCTCATTAGGGGAGGGCTATGTCCAGCAGTGGACTAATATAGCCTGAAGAAGAAGAATAGTAGGTAAAACCCCAAAACGAAAAAATAATTTTTTTCTATGTTTGTGCTTTTTTGTATGAGATAGATAAAATGTCGCTCAAGAGCTTATCTCTATATGAGAGAGGCACTATAAACGCACCTGCGCTGGAGTCTTCACGTAGAACTCGGTATCGTTGATCAGCAACCGGAAGTCTGCCTCCAGTAGTGACTCGATGGTGTCGCTGGCCGCGATGCGCACGCGCTCGTCCGCCGCAAGCGCCGCTGCGCGCTCAACCCCGCGGTCTTCCTTCTTCACCTGCAACCGTGACGTAGTGTGAGGAAAAGTCGGTAGATGGCAGTAGTGAGTTTGGAATTGCCGCAGCCATAATTACTGTGAATTTCCTGTGGCTTTTGGGCTTTGCAAGGCATTTTCAGATATGCATCAATGTCTTAAACATGTCTATTAAAAGTTGGGTTAAAAGTTTATTTACAACCACGTCTAATGCTTTTGCCTATTGTGTGGTTGTTTTACGGGTCTTCTGCTTTCTATTGGCGCTGTTGGATAATGATTAATGCTGTATGTGTTAATTAGAATGTATATTCTTTTATTTAGGATAAACGAGGGAATCTAATCAATATTTATTTAATGCTTCTTTAATGAACGTTTGATTCATAAGCAAACATATATTTGTTTTTCATTCGAACCCTTTGATTCAATGATGATGAAAGTGATAATAAAACTTAATTATTAGACAGTAGAGTTTTAGTTCACTAGCTATACGTGATTGAACTAGAGGTTAAAGGGAGTAATTTTAAAAAGAAGAGTAATTAAATGAAACTTCAACGATCCAACGAGTCTCTAACTGCCAGAAATATTCATACATTCATTCATTAATTCAATTGATCAATCCATCATTCATTCATAAAGTTAGTCAATAAATCAGTATGTAATGTTGAGGAAAGGTCGACATGGCAATTCTCTAGTGACGTGACGTTTTCAATACCTATCGATATATTTTTATTATGTATGTAACAAAATGTGAATAAAATAATACCACGTTTTCATTTAACTTAATATTTATTCATCTGAATCATCTAACGTATCGCTACAAAAACTTAAAGAATCTTCGTCACTGGTATCTCCGACTTTTATAATAAAAACTTCCATTTCATTTTCCATTCCCATGTCTTTTTCCCAATATTCATTTTCAAGGTTCTGGACATGTTTTTCGAAATTGCTCCAGTTTTCTGCCGTGACTGACAAAATTGCATTCGTTGTTATCTCTTTAAGCTTTGTCAAACACAAATCGCTCTTTATGTTGTGTTCCCTGACGAAGCGTTTAACGGCGGCCCAGGCTAATTCAATAGGATTTAAATCGCACATATATGGAGGTAATCTAATAATATCATGACCATGTCCTTTAATTATATGGTCAATTTTATAATTGATATCAACGGGTTTATGTTGTTCTATCATTTTAAATAAATGTGGCTTTCTCATTGATCTATCGCACGATATATTATTGTCTTCCAGCCAATTTATCATAACTGATTTTAGAGAACTTTTTGTTGGGGGTTTGTTGAGCTGGACACTACGGTAAGGTTATCCATTACCACAACACTGCGTTCAGGAAGAGACGGCAAAAGTTTTTCCATTACCCATTTTTCAAAATTCTCGCCATTCATTTGACCATGATAGTCGCCAGTAGTAGTACCGGCCTAAAAATTAAAGAAGCTCCAGGTATAAATCCGTTTTTCCCTCCTGCGTTAACAACTATAAGTCTATTTCCAGAACTAGTACCTGTGAGAATTCCTTTTGTTCCAATCATTTGCCAACACTTTTTGAAAGTTAAATTATTATCCACCCATGTTTCATCTAAATAAAAAATATTTCTATTTTGTTGTCGGAATTCTCTCATTTTTTTAAGTATTGATACCGTTTGAAAACTATATCTGGCTTTTCAATTAAAATAGATCGTTTATTTTGACATTGACGCCATCTGTATCCCATTTTCTTTAACAGTCGTTGTAATGTACGAGTACCCCAAGGAAAATGTATTTTTTTACGTAAAGCAACGTGTAACTTAGGACATGTCGGAACGATCTTCTTTTGTAAATAAAATTCTGTTATGGTGTTGTGAATCACTGTACGATCAAAATCATCAACACAAAATTTTAGACCTGTCTTCTTCCGTTTTTTGGGTGATTTCAACTTTTCCTCTGCTCCCACTGATTTTAATTCTGATTTTATCCTAGACATAGTTATTTTGGATAGACCTGTATAAAACACAGTCCTGTCTAATGTCTGATTGACAGAAAATTTGTAACAATTATTTTTCCGTTCAATGTCATAATTTTCTAACACTTTTCTAGCTAGTTCTCGAGCTTGACAGTGAATTATTGGTTTTTTTGCTTGAACACGGGACGAAGATGCAACCGTAGCCATTTTTAAAACACAATAGTAATAAATTATGTGAGCGAGATTATAATCGATAAACGCGGTCGATACGGACTCGTGCCACACTAAGACTAAGACGACGCGGGGACTGTGCGGGTGTGCGGGGCGACCCCGCCTCACCTGCCCCGATTGCCAATGGACTTCCCCCAAAGCACACTACTTCTTTCTGTCCTAGGCCGAACACATCCAGGCGCCACAAATAGACTGCCTCAGATCGTCGACCCAGCGAGTGACCATAACATCTCCACTTTCTACCACGGAAGACAGAGGCCTGTCAGAAGAAAAAAAAACGCTGCGACGGCTCACCTGCTCCAACAAATCGCCGACGGTCTGCGAGACGGGGCGCAGTGTGAATCGGCATCGTTCCCGACGCGAGGGGAGGGGCACCGTTATCACTGGCAGCCCTCGTCGGTACGTCACTGTCACCTCTGTAACAAGAAAGAGGACGGTCAGTCACTCGAATTTTAAGTTATACCTGTACCTGCCGATATACAAGCCCGGTTCCGGCATCTTGCTTATAAATGCGCGGAGAAACCTGCATGAACTTAAACTAGCAGGGACTTCCGACTATTCATGTGGAAAAACGCGGACGAGGAGTCCTCTCCAGTCTCCCGAATAATTACGAACGTCAATGCTTAAAACCTAGCACAAATGCAGCACGAATAATCTGCAATAGATGCAGTGGTCTTCAATGATGATGATACTTGCCCGAGCAGAAGATCCGTCGATGTAAATTGAGAGCGGCCGTAAAATATAGCAGAATACAGAAAATCCCTGCATCTATCAGAGGACAGCGGTAAGCTGACGACGATGATGATTCTATACCTGAAATAAACTGGTGTAAACTCTGTAACTATAGGCAATGTTTTGAGCCGATCTTCACTATTGATCACGGGGGGGGGGGGGGGGGGGCAAGATTAATCCTGGAAGAGATAATGTTTCTGAAAGATGTTTGAGAGATATTGCAGCAAAAGAAGGGGAAAACGTATTGGCTGGAAAGATCTGGAAATGGCCAAGAAACACAAGAGGAAAAAGAAAATTGTTGCTGCAGACTGAGCCAATGATCACCGGCGCGTTCCACGATACCCATCTAGGTCAACCACTCACCACCCAGAAAAGGTTTCCCGCTGGTCACAACCCGGACCTCACGTAAAACGTTTCTATGTTTAGTGACCAACAATTCGTGATACAAACAATAGCCTCTAGAACAAAACATTATGCTGAGGTCCAACGTAGATGTCTGCAACTAATAGCGGAGTAATGGGGTGTAATTGCGGGGACGCACGCTCCGGACACAGCCTGATTGCCGACACGCTCCACTTCCTAAGACGTGTGGTACTGGCGAGAGCACAACGGTTTCGCACAGAAATAATTGAAGTGACGCAAAAGCGAAACACCTCTGACCCACTAGCTTATCATCACGTAATCTCGGTGACAATTAAGCCTAGTACATTAGCAAAACTAGCACTTTTAGAAAGTCCTCCCCAAAAGGCTATATGGGGTTAGTTGATAACAACTAATGATTTTAAAAACCTATTTAGAGGCTAAAAATTCCACCCATGCCGGGATTCGAACCCGCGACCTCTGGCTATTCGTGCCAGCGCTCTTCCAATTGAGCTACTGGGCGACTCACCGGCATCAGTGAAATTTCGAACCTCTTTACACTATTCTCTGTATTACGTACAGGCAGCGACATCTGGCTTAAGTAAATTGCATCACTTACAGCCCCGACTACCTACTTTGCAGTTAGGTTTTTACATCGGAATGATATCACTATACCCACATGATTATACTATTTTTATTTTTAATGCACTAACCCATGCTAAGGACAATTTTTAAAGGCTAAAAATTCCACCCATGCCGGGATTCCGATGTAAAAACCTAACTGCAAAGTAGGTAGTCGGGCATTAAAAATAAAAATAGTATAACAACTATGATGATTCTTGGATTACGATACGTTCACTCCGTTTGACACAAATGGGCGAAATAATGATTGTCTGTAAACAGACAATATCTAATACACAACTTATTGGTGCAACAAGTGTTTTTCTAAACTCTATACTTTAACTATACACAAAGAAGGGTCTTGTGATATTGATGAGTGATGGATGACCTAGCTGACTAAAACAACAGCCAATTGAGGTTATCTGACGCGTACAAGAACTTGGTACATTTAAATACGTATATTTTTCCACACTTACATATTAAACGGGTCTATTTATTCTCCATTGTTCGCGATTAGACCCCTTTAATATATAAAACTATGTATGAGTATCGCAAATCAGTAAAAATTTGTTTTCACATCAACAGCGTGTGCATATAGCATTTGACATGTTTGCACTTGGGACAGTAGAAGAACCAAAAAATAATAACATTTAATTTGGGTGCAGCGGCACTTACTAATCTTAACGAGGTCTTTGTTTTCCAAGGTATATGTGCAGACCACGTGAAGCCGGCTTACAAGAAAAGGTTACCAATTTCCTAATTAATCCACCAAGCCCTTAATCGGACAATGATAAGCACGTATTTTACGTAATTCATAACCCACCGCTGCCGACAGTGACAAATTGTTTCCTAAGACTTTAGCTGCGTCAACCGAAGTTACAGTCGTAAGTTTGGAACGTTGTATAACTTTTATAATTAATAATAAACTCTGGAACGACTTTAGGTGTGCTTTTATTTGTAGATTAGTATGTACTTAGTAATATTAAAACAGAAAAACTTGATAAAAAACGGATAAGCAGGTAAAAAGTCAGATCTGGTCAAAGGGTAAAGTAGTAGTGAAGAAAAATGAGCGAAATCGAAGAATGTGTGACGTACATAATTTAAATATTTGAAAATGATAGATAGAAAAGAAATAAAAATGGTGTGAAGAGGTTTGCACCGTTACAAGTTACCGCTTTAATTTGTTTTAACTAAGAGCTATAATCTGTTTCTGCTGTTCTTCTGAGAAAAAGGTAATGTTTTAAGTTGGCTTAAGTATGACTTAATATTTTTGTGTTAGAAGAAATCACTATTGTCGACGAGCGTACCTAGCGCCTAGTTATACTTTCAAATAGTCTAATCATTGCAGACAGAAAGAGATGTACAGTGTAGTGTCTACGCACTGACAGGAGCACTATAGTAAAGTGAAGGTACAGTGACTAACTTGTTATTCTCAAGCCTGTTATGCCCAGCATCCGTCTCGCTCGCACATTCTAACATTTTTAGAAATTATCAAAACATTATATTATTTTGATAAATGCTACTGAGTCGAAAACAAGACGTTTATGGTTTAAAGGATGTTGGAGACAAGGCCTCTGATTAAATCAATCAAGAGTTTACATTCTATGGACGAATGCAGTTTCTTAGATTTTAAGCACATACCAAGTCGGCCGTGCGATAATCGCCTTTATCGCACGGCCGACGTTTAAGACGTATGTTTAAGAAGTATTTCTTAGCCGTTGGGCTGGCACATACATCTTTTTTGAGGCATTGTCTCCACTTTAAGATCACACACGCACAAATATATTTGTGACTTTAGTATATTTGTGATTTGTGACTTCAGTCTAATGTTTGATTTGTAATTTTCACCGTTTTTTGAATATCTTATTATGGTCTGGTCTAGATGGACAATATATTTTTTCTATATAAGTCCCATTGCAGAGCACAGGCTTTGAGAGAAGCAGTGAAAGAGTACGGGCTTAATCACCATGTAAGCCCAACGCGGATAATCAGTTTCAAGCGCTGAGGTATGAAGCCTGACACTCAGGTTTCCTCACAATGTTTTCCTTTACTGTGAACAAGTAGTATTGCTTCTACAACCTCCCAAATGTACGTAACTTAGAAACGAAGTTTTTGGTACATGCCGGGATTCGACCTCACGACCTAACAAATCTGAGGCAAGATACATGGAGATCCATATTTTTTTTATTTTTGTTAAAGTGCGAACTACATTGTTAGGGGACTATACATCCTCTATAGTAAAGCAGTAATGTTCAGTAACGCAATGCACACTTTCCTAATTGTCAATTATTTGACTCTACTTTCCCTTGATTGAATGATAACATCGCAACGCGTACCGATGGAGATTCCATGTTTTCTGATTGATAATTATAGGTAGTCTTGGTAATGAAGCATAGATTGTTATTCACACTTATTGTTACTCATCTCCGTCGAAGCAAAAAGAATGGAATTCTACAGTTTTACTTCGGGAGTAGGTACTTCGTGAGGTATAGATTTGGCAAAGGTCAAATTCGTTAAGGCTGCTTTTGTTTCCGGAATGCCTTTTGCTCCGGTAGATCGGTAGCCTAACAATCGAGGGTGTGACGAGGGTTCAAATCCCGGCATGTACCAATGATATTGTTATGTAAGTTACTGCGCTCATTTGTGATTTTTAGTAGCAATACCACTCTCTAGCTGTGAATAAATACCTGTCTGAGGTGTTCGCGTACCTTGGCGCTTGCAGCAATCCATCGAGGGCACGCGTGGTAATTAAGCCCACAATCTTACACTGAGGAAATACATGTGTCTTGTGGGCTGCACACATTCCGATGTACACATCTACGGTAATATTAAAACACAATATCGTATTATTGATATCCAGAATTTGGTATTGAATCACGTATTAATCATGTGAGAATAAAAATTGTGGAAATTAAATAGTTCGTAGGTACTGGATACCACATTAGCTATAAGATTTTGGTTGTAAGGCTTTTGCTGTGCCCGACAGGGTCCATAATGATACACATTATCTGTTATATTATATAAGAACTTACCAAACTTATGGCTGCAATAAAGTATTGAGTATTGAGAATATTGAAATCCTGAATATACTTGAGTCTAAGAACGGGAACCTTTTACAGCTAGTTTTCGAGATTGGAAAATTGATTGGCGTTCGGCGATAGCCCTTCAAAAAGCGTGCGCGCCACTGCCACTCTAGAAATTAGTATACTTTTGACAGTCGTGGTCTATATACTCGTAGCATACGGCGGCATTAGAAAAACTACGGACCTATCAGAAATGTGCGATCAAGACAGATGCCAGAAATAAAAGCAGTCTTAAAACATTTCTTGCTTAAACCATAACAATACTAGTCACTTGATAAGTATTATTGTAGTTCGTATCAAAGACATCAATAATAATGTCGGGTGAATAAACTACACAGTTATTTTACTTGACCCAAAAGTTTACGAGTACTAACGAAAGAAATGTAGGTCTCTACATTTACAAACAGCCTACGGTGTCAAAGTTCTACCATTAGCAGTACATTTTACTTTTCCATTCTTTCTTCAGGCACTGAACTTTTTGTGAGAGGTAAAGTTTATAACACACCTTTCCAAGGAAAAACTCCTTTCACAAAGAAAGACGGCTAAAAAGACAGCTCAAGCAAACTGCCCGAGGTGCCGATTGTGATAGAATAGTTAATCTCAGAACTGCAATTTCAGATTACTTCATACCGACCAATTGCACGCACTCTTAACTGCGTAGGATTCCGTAGAAGAAGAGGTTTTTAATTAGCTTCACAGGACTAATAACATTATCAAAGTAATTTTCGGAATTAATTGATTATTTGCACGTTTTTTTTTGTTGTATATGTTGATCACCTATTAATTGTTAATCTGTAAAACCTACTTAGTCCTGATAGTTTTCCTTTTAAGTTCATTAAATATGCTACTGCCAAGAATTTTTTCACGTTTCTACAGTGAATCGTTTAGCCCGGAGAGAGCGGGGGCCTTACTCTAACAAAAATTGTGCTTTATAGCTTAATACTGCATCCCTAAATTAGGTACATCACCCTCACCATCAACCTATTATGTCCTCACCAAGGGACACGGGTCTCTTCGATAAGGCAGGTATAGGCCATACTCCACCCCGGGTACACACAATTTTTAAACATTCATTCTACCGTTTTCACGTTGACTATCTATAAATATATCTACCTATGCCAAATTTCAGTTTTCTAGTACTTGTCGCCTCTGTGTTAAGCCGCGAAGAGACAGCTAGACAGACAGACGGAAAAACATGGCAAGACAAATTTCTTTTTTTTATTATGGAACTCAAAAACGATGATCCAGCTTGATGTCTCATCGATATCATATATTTTTGTATACTCAGCATTAGACAATGCGTATGGTCAGTGAGCTAAACTAAGGCATCACCTTGTAATGTTGTAGAACTTTTATAAATAATAAAACTGAAACGAAACTTTGTTCTTTATTTGTAATGTTTCATTTTTTTATATTAATAATAAAAACAGAAAACTGGATAAAAACGGGATAAGCAGGTAAAAATAGTCAGGTCTAGTCAAGATCGTTATCGTTATCAACCCTTGAATGTCCCCACTGCTGGGGCACGGTCTCTTCCTGCATCGCAGGAAGGTTAGGCCATACTCAACCACGGGGGCCAAGTCCCGGTTGGTGGAGGATTGTAAGACAGTGGCGGGCCTTACTGATAGAAGTTATCAAGCCGCCATAAGGCCTCTGACATGGCTTAACGGCTGCCATTATATGACAGCCGGCACCAACGCCTTAACGTGCATTGCGAAGCACGGAAGATGTCTAGTCAAGATGTAAAGTAGTAATGACGAAAATGAGGGAAATCGAAAAATGTGTATAATTTTCAATGTTTGAAAGTGATAGATAGAAAAAGAAATATAAAAAATGCCGTTAAGAGGTTTGCACCGTTACAACCTGCCGCCTTAACATGGTGTAATTTTGTTACATGTCTCTGGAGAGTGGGCCAGTTTCTGTATTGAGAATTTCGCTAAGTAAATAGTTAACTGTAGTGATGTCTCTTCGAATTTTCCAGAAAAGAGCGAGAGAGAACGTCACTTAAGTACTTACTTGCAATTTAGAAACTGGCCCAGAAAAACATATTTAACGGCACGTAAAAACATAACAAATGTTCAGTAAGTAAACATTCGCGCTTCTGAAATAGTCCCGACTTAGCGTGTACTGTAGGAACACCGAGCTACCTACAATGCCTATTGTATGTCGGTTGTAGACAGAAGACGACTAATGTTAGGTAATTGTATGTAAAGATTTATTTTTTGTTATAATATATTTAATTTCCTTCCAAAGTATACAAAGGAATTACTTGTATAATTGACTGTTTATATGCGTCACTTTCAGAATATGACACAAATTCTTTGGGACTTTGGGACACCACTGGCTCCTAGATACAGGTACTTTAGCTACTGAAATAGTTCCAACTTAGCATGTACTGTGGTAATATCGAGCTTCCTACCCATGGCTATGTTATGTTGGTTGTAGATAGAAGAAAGGTTAGGTTAATTTTATGTAAAGTAGTGTTTTCATTTTAATATGTAACTTTCTTTACCAAGAAAGTTTACATAAGTTTTGTATAATTAACAGTTTTATATAATATACGTCACTTTCCGACTACGAATATGACACAATGTCATTGGGCTATCCCAAAGCACTGGCTCTTAGACGGGGACCTGTATCAAGTAGTTATAAACTAGTCTTTTACTATTGAACTTTGTGTTGAAATAAACAATGATTTATTTACATTTATCGAAGGCAGTCGCACCTTCGGTTGGTACATATTGTACACTTTCGCGCCGCAGGCACGCTAGAATACATGATGAGGGTTTATACCCGATATGTTTAGATGGAATATGTAATTCGTGCAGCCCTACGGCGGGAGATAATCTTTTGAAGAAACTTACTTATCTTGGGAAAGCCTTCGATGTTTTCTGGGCAGAGTTTCGACACTGAGGCGGGTCGACTATGATTTATAAACATGAACCACTGAAAATATACGGTCAGGCGCATCGAACACGACTGCAAAGATTTGATTTCAGGATTCTTTTTCCGAATGAAACACCTGTGTTATTGCGTAGAATCGTTTGCCTTACCCCCGAGAGGGCCTGAGCTCGATTCCGACTTTGTTATGGAAATTTTTGAATTTGCACTCGCTAACGGCGACGGAAAACATCGCGATGACAACCCGATTGTCTGAAGTATTGACATGAAAGGTACCTTGTCACCAATGAAATTTCGTGTGCACGAAATCTCTCTCTCTCTGTCCCTCTAGTGAAGGGCTGTGCTCTACCAGTATGACGTAGAAATACTGATTGTTACTAGTTTTCAGATCATGTCTTCTAATGTCCCAAGGCAGGCAAAGCTTGATAACTTTTTTAGATAGATAGTAAGAAAAAGTACTTAGAAGTCGTTTGCGGCATCTTAATAAAAAACAGTTGCCTTGTGGTAAGAGACGATGATGAAAACAATTGATTTTTTTATCAGATTGCCAAAGGAATTAAAAAACAAAGCAGTTTGTGCAAGGCACTCAAAAGTACATATCTCTGAAAACACCCTTTCATAGTCCTATACGTGAATCCAGAAGCGAATACCATTAATACCTACAGTTTAAACTCAAGATTCTTAAACGCAAATTTCAGGGCGCTAACGACTAATATTTGGTGCAAATCACCTCATTTAAGTCTCGCTTTATGGAATCGTTTACATTCGGCGGATAATGGTGAGGGTGCAATTTTCTTGTACAAGCGGCGACTCGCTAACAAAGCCATAGAATTTTATTATTATTCAGACACTGTCATAAAATAATAAGTAATGAAGTCGCAAAAATACACCCTCAAATTAACCATCGGTTAGGGGGTTAAAGACTGATTAGTTAAATAAAACTTATGTACGTCTTTGACATCGCTTTATTGTCTTAAAACTTAAGTATGTATATCTGCAGAATACGGATGTTGACACATGTTACCAATTCATGTTAAGTTATTTTTTTTTAATTAAAGACCGTATTTTAAAACGTATAATAACATTCTAAGAATATATTTATTTGCCATAAAATAAACAAAAATAGTTTAAATTGCATTATTTAATACCTATTATCACGTGACTGCGAACGTCAAAGCGCGGGTGACGTCACTGACCGCTAAACAAAACAAGCTCACGTAGTCAAAAGTAACACCGGCGAACTAATTTCAACGATATTATTATAATATTATTGTAATATTATAACAATGAGACTGGATTCATCAAAGGAAGTAGCAACGAATCTAACTTACCGAAGATAGATTCGTTGATGGTGGCAAGTTATTTTGCCCGAAATAAGAATTTTTGTGCAGCGGAGCTTAGAAACGTAAAAATGTCATTGTAAGTACGTTTGAAATACCTACCTATGGTTGGTGGGTAAAGTCAAAACTACCTATCTAAAACTATTTAAATTTTATCGTACAATACTTTTAGAATATTTGGCTTACCTACATCAAAGTGGTCTTCACAAAAATAGCTGGTACTTGTAGATGTCAATGATGTTGAACATCTTCTAGCAAGCGTTAGCCACTTTCTCCTTATTTTAGCAATTTTTGAAACATTTATGAACATTTTTTGCGGCGTACTTACTGACGTACTTTTACACATGGGTACTGTAAAAATGAATACGATGTACAGCATTTGTATATCGTATTCATTTTTACACCTTTCAGAAAACTTATTCGTAAGAATTCACTGAATATCAGGTTAACTTTCATAGAGCGCGAGATTGTTTATCGGTCTGTGACGTCATCATACTCACGCGTTAGTTTAGAACGTTTTGGCGGGAATTTTAAAAAGTAGTTTTAAATAAGTATTTTTTTAGTAAAATGTGACGTATTTTTTCATGAAATTATTTTTTTCGTGTTTAAATAGCGTCTATCTATGAAACAAAATCCATTCCGAACATTAGTCCACATCCCTATTGTGGGCGTGACATACGAGACTTTTGCAGGAGAGGATTTAATCACAAGTAACTGTAACATGAAGCGCTCGTGGCCTAGTCGAACAGAGTGTTTAGAATTAATCACTAGGTTTAAGCAACAAGAGGCACGGCCAGGAGCTGGATTGGTGACCATCCCGTGTCTACCGCTACTGACATTTTTTTCGAGCGCTTCCGTACTTCGCAGGGCGCATTAAGCCGTTGGGCCGGTTGTTATGTAATGGCAGTCGTTAAGCCATGTCAGAGGCCTCATGGTTGGCTGATATCTTCTGACCGGAAGGCCCGCCACTGTCTTACAACCCTCCACCAACCCGGAATTGGCCCCTTTGGTGGAGTACCCATGGCATAACCTTCCTGCGAAGCAGGAAGAGACCCGTGCCGCAGCAGTGGGGACATACAACGAGTTGATATTAAAACTTGGCATGACTTTCGTATGAGGGGATTTATTCTCAAGGGCGTTCATCACCACGTAAATGTACTAGTGACTTTCTCGGGCACATTCCAAGCAACTTATTGATATAGACAAAGATGACGCTCTGGCATGTAAGATGTAATTGTAAACGCAGTGGAAAACACGCATGACTCCACAAGACTATGTGTAGCCATTAACGGTAAATCAAGTTAAAGACAAGTTAGAAGGCGGAGAAAAAAATGAATAAACTATCTATTTCAAAATTGAACGATGCTGTAAGTTTGACACATTAACTAGTTAACAAAGAAAAGTTAAAATCTGTAACCCGACTACAGATCTTTTTACAAGATTGATATTCAGAATTAATAACAGATGGCACTAGTAGTATTGATAAATGCTGAAATATAGACAAATTAATGTTTCGAAGCTGGAAATATTTTAATACTGTACTAAATGTATGTTTGTAAACACAAAATGTTTCATAATAAAAACTGTATTTGCACGGATATTTACTCGTTTAATATCATCGTTGAAGTCTTCCGGGACCACGGTACTTGCAAAAGTGCCGAAACATCGGAAAATTGTAAAATAAAACGAATAAAAAATATCCGTGCAAATACTGTTTTTATTATGTCTAGTGCTCGTGTTAACCTTATAAAATACAAAATATTTCCCAATCCACTAATACCAATCGAAAAAGATGCAATATTTTTTGCAAGTTAACATCCGTCATAAATAATAAAGAAACATCGAATATTCATGTTGATTTTGATCATTAAAAATGTAGTCACTAAAGACCTATTTAGAAGCTAAAAATTCCACCCATGCCAGGACTCGAACCCGTGATCTCTGGGTACGGTAGAACATCCATAAATATACATAAATAAACACACACATACACACTCGTAGACTCACAAACGTACGTAAAGTCATAACCCTTAGTCGGGTAAAACAAGAATGCGTGTATGCGTATCAAACATCGATAAATCAATTTGAACATGAACGAAAGGCACGATTAAGAAAAAAATCAATTAACTGCTCGCAGGAATTGCGATGAAGCGCTTATCTCTTAATACAGGTCGAGATTCAATTTCGTACTAGCAATTTTGCAATGTTTACGTATTGCAATGTTTATCATATTTAAAATTACATTAGGACATATTTTTCTCTTTTTATAGTCATTCACTTCTCTTTACATATATATTATGTAGGTATATAACCTATTCTTGTTCATATAACACACTTGTTATAAGACACTATTTATGTATGTATATGTAGATATTTATTTAGAGTATTTAAGTATGATTTATGTAAGTTTATTATTAGGTACGTATACGTACTTTTGTCTATTAATATTCGTATTTGCACCGGCTACCCGTATCTATTTCTCCTCGGCAAATTCTCCAATTTGAGGTTGCCTGGAAGAAATTGCTTTTAGCAATAAGGCCGCCAATTGTATTTAATCTTTTGTATCTGCCGTTTTTGTAACTATTTTTCCGGTATACAATAATGAATATTCTTATCTTATCTTATTTTTAGATGCCCACTAGCTTACTGGACCGACCCTCTGAGGCAGAAAGCTAGCAGCGGCTGGATTAGGAAGACGGAGGTCAGAAAAATGTGGTTTGCCTGGGGGAGGCCTATGTAGGCCTAGCTGTTAACGAGTACGATCTGATTGATATTATTAGTTTTTTAGGATTTATATGACAATCGTAATAATATACGTCAAAAATTAAACAAAAATTACATATTAGTATTTTTCTAGTATCAAGATACCGTTCTTTATTGCTGAGATATCAAAATTACTTTTGATATCTCAGTGATATCTAGTGCTCTAGAACAGGGATGGCGAACCTTTACGGATCATCATGCCATTTTGACTAAAAAAGTATGTGATGAAGCTATAGACGTGCCATCAAACAATTTTGCCTTAGGGATTACTGGAAAAGAAATACTATTGACTCGAATGTGATCGTCAACTAACAAAAAAATCGTACTATTAGGGCCAGTTTCTGAATTGAGTATTTCGCATAGGAAATAGTTAACTGTAGTGCTGTCTCTTCGAATTTCTCAGAAAAGAGCGGGACGAAACTTTACTTAACTTTTTACTTAGTAAAATTCTCAATTCAGAAACTGGCCCTAAGTATGGTAGTAAGAGCGCGGTTTTCGTGGCACTTCCATTGAACTTTGTCACTTTCTCGATCAATTCGCGTGCCCAAAATATTTTGTCACGAGCGTTTAATGTCACTGGTTCGCCATCCCTGCTTTAAAGTGTATTTATCTTTACAACGGCCACATCTAGCATCTAGAGGCACAGTTATAAAATTACTTTAACCGCAGTCGATGCAAATACAAGTTAACTAGCAAATTCTTCACTTTCACTGGGAGAGAGAGTGAGATGCTTTGCTAATGTTTTTGATAAACATCTCGAGCGCAAAGGGGAGAATTGAGTTCCTACTCTGAGTTGTCTACTGAGGGCGGCGCACCGCGGTAATCAAAAAGAAGACGGCACGTTACAATAGGATGCATGTATAGTTACGACTAATTAAAGGTACAGTAAATGTCACTGTGAGCACAAAATTTATAATTTATATACATTAATCCAGAGTATCTTACATCTATCCATGGATTAATTTTGTAAACATAACTGACACCTCTGTCAAAGATTTTTACCTACTACATGCTTCAGGGTCTACTTAATTCGTGTAAATTGTCAACAATTAAATGTCTTATGTTAGTTGTTAATTGAATATTTAAGTCAAATTGATGTTATACTGTAATTTATGTTTTCATATGATCTGATTGAGAATTATTCTTATAACTATAAATAAACTTGGGACTTGGGACGGATTGTAGCTCAGTGATAGGCTTAAAGATTTAACAAATATTAGTTTGATTTACTTATTACTGAATGCTTACTATTTTAACAAATTACATTCCCAATACAATAGTAGAGCACATAGAGCACACAGAACAAGATAGTTTAAACAATTTACACTACTTACCTTGTAACCAAATGTAACAAATAGTTTTTGTGAATTATTCCTCTACGTTTAACATCGTCGTTCAGTGATAGGGTTTCAGATTTACTTATACTTTTGGTTTATTTATTGCTGAATACTTACTATTTCAACAGATCACAGTCCTAATACACCAGTAAAGTACACACACAAACCAAGATAACATAACATTTACATACAGGCACATACATTGCTTCTAGACCCACACTAGGATACCCTGTGTCGTGGGAACGACATCAGAAACATGTAAATATCCAAGACCTGGTTGTTTTTGTCCCCAGCCAGGGTTCGAACCCAAGACCCCCTGAAGAAGTAGTGGAAACGGAAAACGGAAAAAGTATAACAAATAGTTTTTGTGAACTATTCTCTACATTTAACATCGTTCTGTAAACGTAATCCGACAGCAGGTATTAACGTGATCTATACAAGGACCATTAAATAGGGATAGTATAATACGAGTATCTTCGATCGGCTCTTAGTCGTCCTGGTTAGTACAGTTTGGAACCAGAATAAGTGATAGATAGAACACTAAACGTTATTTCACAGCCAGAAAAACAGGATGTCAAAAACCGTGGTATTTAATGGCCACGGTTTGCGTACCACTCATGGTTGTGGCATCCAAATTTTAAAGGCAAGCATAGACTTCACGGTCCTTGGTCGTGCTCATTGAAGACAAATTGCTCGTGTTTAAAACATTTCGAGGCATTTATTAAATACTCCGACCGCTAAAGAGTAAATAAAACAAGGCCAACATGCAGACTTTTAATCTAAATCAGGGATCCATTTATTAGTTTCTTAACGACTTATAGAATACGAGCCGTTTCCGAACCGAAAAAAAGAGTGAGAGAGTGAGAGTGAGTGTGTGTGTGTTTTGCCAATAAAAGTTGTGGACTAGAAAAAATCTTCCTTTAGAGAATACCTATCACGTGTCCTTTACTTCCCTGCGCCTTTTTTGATACAGCTACAAT
Organism: Yponomeuta sedellus; assembly: GCA_934045075.1. Classification (NCBI taxonomy): domain Eukaryota; kingdom Metazoa; phylum Arthropoda; class Insecta; order Lepidoptera; family Yponomeutidae; genus Yponomeuta; species Yponomeuta sedellus. The sequence goes on along the minus strand of OW203726.1, from coordinate 5,013,873 downwards.
ACATGATTTGCATTAACATTTCTATGTACATTGCATAGGCGATTAACCCAAATATTAACAAGTACCTACGAAGACTAATTGAACTAATCAGATAAGCAATGTACATCGAATTAAACTATGCATTGAAATTCGTCCCTGGGCTAATGTATGAGAATTTGTTGAACAGTGCATAGCAGCGTCTTACAACTCGTTAGTCTGCGAATTAATCGACTTTGTAATGTACATCGAATTGTCATAGTAGCTCATGCCTGAGTAGTTCGCCGACTCGAATGTCAAAAGTCGTGACTTTCCTGTAAAATTCTGACGTTTCGGCGCCACAAAAAAACGTGACTGGTGCCATCGTACTACCCGGGCTAGTGGTACAACTTTGCACAAACTAGAAGTCCGCACGTCTCGCTAGCACGAGGTTCAAACAACAAGCTTTGTGAACCAAAGTTTTTTAAAGTTGAATGATCTACAACTCTACCACCCTTTAGCGCAGTTTATCGCAGTTTCCACTGAATTTTTACTATTTTCTAGTTTATTCTTGGTGAGCTTGGCTAGCTTTCCCATTTCCTTTGTTCTACGCCTTGATCATGTAACTTTTAACGTATACATCAGTGTGCTAGTGTGCAATTGTAATTTACTTAGCTCTGATGTATATGTATCAGACGACGTAACATCGCGCATAGTGGAAACCGCATATCACTCGCATCTAAGACGTTACGACAAAGTCCACTAGATATTTCATTTTTGCACACAAATGACGGCACTGGTAGAGTTTTCTTTAAGAATATTTTAATGACTGTTTTTACACAGATCACCACGATTATTTATTAGGTAAACTTAATTACCTTAAATAGCGTTAGACAATCTTTAAGAGGGACCGTCAAAGAGCGATTCCCATACAAACTTAATTTGGTTTTAATTTACAAACTAGGAACATTCCGGACCGCAATGACACTTAACCAAAACTAAAGGCTATAATTGCTTTTTAGTAAGTTTTTTCCGACTTTGAACACTACCGAATCTCGATTTTTGTCCTAGAAACGTATTGGTAAAGTTTCGCCTTAAAGAAACAAATCATAACTTGCTTTATAATACGTTTTTATCTAAAAGTGAACATGAGAAATCTTAAAACAGTGATAACTATAGAACCTATGATCCATTACAAACCATTAAATTTCCTACTGAAATGGTAAAGGGTAAAGATTTTGATTTATAAAGTGTGTATTTCAATGAAAAGACGTATTGACAAGATTGTTTACATTTTTTAAAGTACCTAAACAAATGGACTATAGACACGAAACTCATATTGTATTTTATCTGAGGCCTAATCATGCGCACGGAATCATAACGATTTTGATATTAATTTGTATGGAATTTGAGAGTTACAGGTTTCAGTGCGCTTAATAGGGGCACTTTCGTGAAAAGGACATTTTCAGGACTGTTTTCAAGAGTACATTTTTAACTACGTTAAACGACCAACCAACTATATCTTGCTTAAAACTTGTTTTAGTAGGGCTCAAATGGCTTAATTAGGTGTAATGAGCGCCTTAATATAAATGCAAAATTAAACTCAAGCCTAGAGGGCTAGGAAGGAATAAAAATACTTTTCCTTGCGACGATTTCGCAAGCAAATTGAAAAGCTAAATTCGTACAACCAACTCAGAGATAGAGGGAAACGAACAACAAAATGGGGATTATAATGCTGGGTAGAATGTTGATCGCATTAAGCGTCTAGCGATTCAATATAACCGAGGCCACTCGAGCGCATAGATTTTGAATAACAGTTGCGAGAAAGATACTTTGAGATTAAATATATATTGTATTTTAAACCGACAGTATAGTCGAGCACCGAAAAGATGTTTGTGTTTTTTTATAACCGACAATATAATCGAGCACCGAAAAGATGTTATTGTATTTTAAACCGACAGTACAGTCGAGCATCAAAAATATATTATTGTATTTTAAACGGTTAGTATAGGTGACCATCGAAAATATATTATTGTATTTTAAACGGTGAGTATAGGCGAGCATCGAAAAGATGTTGTTGTATTTTAAACCGACAGTATAGTCGAGCACCAAAAAAATTTTATTGTATTTTAATCCGACAGTATAGTCGAGCATCGAAAATATATTATTGTATTTTAAACGGAGAATATAGTCGAGCATCATAAGGATGTTATTGTATTTTAAACCGAACAGTATAGTTGAGCATAGAAAATAAGACGAAGAATATAGTTGAGTATCAAACAGATATTATTGTATTTTAAAACAAGTTCTATCTTGAAAACCTATTTAGAGGCTAAAAATTCCACCCATGCCGGGATTCGAACCCGCGACCGCTGGCTATCCGTGCCATTGTCCTTAGCACGGGTTAGTGCATTAAAAATAAAAATAGTAAGTTCTATCTTGGTCAAAGAGCAAGTAACAAAAACTCCTTTGTTGCGTGGGACCGTCGACTATACAGAGAGCGGGCAAAATCATTTGTCTCCATTATTTGCATTTTTTTACGACACTCATAACTAAGTCCGCTATGAAAATGAAAATGTTTAAGTACTGTTTTGCGGGTGCAGTCATACTCAGTGGACGGTATTATCTTTCAGGTAAAAGAGTCTGTTGTCAAATAAAAAAGTCTTAAAGCCTGCACATTTCGGATCACTTCAGTTTTGCTGAGTTCTATTAGTCCCATTTTGATTGACTTTAAGACCTGTAGGTTCCTAAAATAGGTCATTGATAGTACTAATTAGCCAACATGTTTCAACATTTAGAATGGGATGTCATATCCATATGGTCTGACTATGTACTTCTAAATTAATGTTCCTATGTTTATTTAAGTTTATTATTTTATATCTGGTGTTTTCTTGCACCACCCTTTGCCAATCTCTTCAACACCAAAGGTTTGCTGGAAGATAATGTTCCTTCGATTTAGCCCTTGTACATTGTAAGGAAATTCTGATGTGTATTTTCGCACTACTAAATAAAAAGATGCGTTGTTTCTGAATATAATTTTATTTATCTCTGTGCCAAATTTTATCCAGAGAGATCCAGCCGTTCTGGCGAGATTAGACAACAAACATGAAACACACAACTTTCGCTTTACATTGATTGTGTGTGACACTTGTGCAATAAAGGAACTGGTATCTCATACCGTGGCTAAACAAAGTTGAACAGAGGTCTAAAACAATTATGGGATGGCAGGTGCTAAGAATAGTAAGGTGAACAAATTAGTAAAATGAACCACTCAGGCAGAGTGGCTAATGAAGAGAAAGGAAGAGGCGTTACTGAAGTTATACAGGAGTGGCGGTAACAAAATGTACATGCTATCTCTGATTTGCCTCGGGGTATGAAATTCTATGTATCACAACTGTAGTAGGTAACTAAGTTCAGAATGATATTTAACAATCAGTCATTAAAATATTAAAATTTGGTAATTCAAAGTGATGCAAAGTATGGGTCAAATAGTTTCGTGAAAAAGCGCTTCCGTCTTTCATGAAACGTTAAATTAAACAATAAGACAAAAAAAATCTTTTCCTAACTCATATTTGGAGGGTCTGAAGTTACCTGAGTAGCGGGTTTAAAGTAATACTTTTCAGCACTAGGGAAAATCGTTTACAACTGACAGCTGTCAAACTATAAAAAAAAACAAGTTCCACTCCCATTGAACCATATTCCAAGTTTCTATGAAGCCAGCCAATTACAACGCGATGGAAAATTTAAATAACATAAAGTTAAGTATGAATAAAAGAATAAATATTATTTAAATCATTTCATTATAATCTACTTTCAACGATTTGTAATAAAATAATAGAAAATACATTTAAAGCAAAATATTTACCATCTTTCCAATGATATTTATGAAAAATATATATATAAAAATATAGACGACCTCTGTGGTGCAGCGGTAGCGCATCTGCCTACTGTGCGAGAGGCCCCGGGTTAATTCCCCGGCTGGGGTCAGAAAAAACCCCAGGTCTTGGATGTTTACATGTTTGTGATGTCGTTGTTTCTGGTACCCACGACACAGGGTATCCTAGTGTGTGGCCAGAAGCAATGTGTATGCTAGTATGTAAATGTTATGTTAAATAATGGCTAAACAGCCGACCGGCGTCTATGTAGGGAATTGTTTTTTTTCTACATGGCTTTTAAGAAAGTAAATTGAAAGAAGCGCGCCCTTTTCGCTCAGTCAGTACCCGCCCTTCGTCTTTACTGACTAACGCATCTAAGTAGTGTTTTGTCAAACCGATTCCAGCTCTAGAAAACTAGAATAATCGACGAACATAAATTATTTGTTACGTGTCTCTTACTTATTCTAATGCAAAACCATTACACGTGCCCACCTACTAATATACATGCATGAGACGGTCGGTCTGTTGATGACAGCGGAACGTTACCAGTAAGTAACTGCCCTCAGTCATGCTTCGTTATAGACGTGTGCCTAACGCTTCACTGAAAGGAGTCATTTAGTTTATTTCATTCGAAAAATTAGGTAGCTTTTCTTAGTACTTAATAGTTCACGTTTCATTCGCCAATGGCACGTGAACTATGTGAAACATTTACTGAATGAGTATATTCGTGTATGACGGCCTCGGTGGCGCAGCGGTTTGGCACGCTGACTCTAAAACGGTCTCGGGTTCGATCCGCGGTCGGGTGAAAGTAGGAAACGAACTTTTCTAGTTTGTCTCGGGTCTTGGATGGAATCTATGTATTTATAGTAATAAATCTATGTTAAAAACCTATTCAGAGGCTAAAAATTCCACGCATGCCGGGATTCGAACCCGCGACCTCTGGCTAACCGTGCCAGCGCTCTATCCAACTGAGCTAATGGACGACTCACCGGCATCAGTGAAATTTCGAACCTCTTTACACTATTCTCTGTATTGCGTACAGAGAATAGTTTTTAAAATTGTCCTTAGCACGGGTTAGTGCATTAAAAATAAAAATAGTATAATAAATCTATCGTCAAGTTAGCACTTATAAGACAAGTCATTTAGTTGTACTTAGTATAGGGCTAACGAGATCTGTTTAATATGTTCTTGAATATTTATTTGTTATTTATTCATTGTTGTTTAGTTTCAGCTCTCGTATCTTTCTTGCGTATCATGCATATACTCGTACGTTAGTTTGCAAATGATAATAAATTAAGGACTACTATTATAGGCTTATTACTTGGACGGAAAGTACGATTATTGCTTTAATCAAAATTCCTACATTTGTCAACTACAAGCGAGAGAACGACAAACGGAGACAGTGAAGATATACCATATTTAAAGGATTTTGGTTCGTAACTCAATATGTTGACGGTTATGCGAAATTTGTGAAGTTCATACTATTGAATGAATGAATGAATGAATGAACGATATGTTTTACAAAATGGATTACTTCATCACAAGCATTCATTCGCGAACTACACACGTCTACATCGTTATGACGCTCGACTTGTTTATGGCTCGCTCCTTCCACTCATTCCTTTTGATTTTCTTTAAAATGAAACGAAGTAATTGTACCTAGTATTGTATAGCAGCCCGCTGTTAGAAAGTTTGTTCCATCATGTGTAGCCTGTCTACGTTTCTCTGTGAGACACAGATTTTCTCTCAAAGAGTATTTCGATATCGATATCAACGCTTGTATGTCCCCACTGCTGGGACACGGGTCTCTTCCTGCATCGCATACATAGGGCTGGTGGAGAATTGTAAGACAGTCGCGGGTCTTACTGTCAGAATTTATCAAGATGCCCATAAGGCCTCTGACATGGCCTAACGACTGCCATTACATGGCAGCCGGCACCAACGGCTTAACGTGCCTTGCGAAGCATGGAAGCGCTCGGAAAAATGCCACTAGCGGCAGACACGAGACGGTCACCCATCCTGCAACTGACCGCGCCTGTTGTTGCTTAACTCAAGTGATTGATTCCATTCACTTAGTTCGGCTAGGCCACGAGCGCTTCAAGGTTTAGTAATAAAGTGTTAAAACTAATTTTACATTGTAGGTAATACACAAAATCCGAGACCACGGCACCTGTAAAAGTGCCGAAACGTCGGAAACTTGTAAAAATATAATAAACGAGTAAAATCCAGTATAAAAACAGTTTTAATACACAAAAATAAAAATGTTCTGGTGAAAACATAACCAACGGCACGTTTCTCTCGCGTGCGGCGAACAATTCCATTTTTGGGAGCAAACCTTCCTAAGTGGCAGTTTATTACGACTGTCCGTCTGAAGGATGACCTCTGAACTCAGGTAGATCTGACCCTAGCGGCGGGCTATTGCGGCAAATAACTACAGTTGTCAGTCATACAAATTATCCACGAATAGCTCAGCGAATATCATCGTGCAAAACGTTTTTGGGCCTATCCATTGGTTAGAGCTATTTTATGTAGCCTTTAAACGTCCCACTGAAAGGCACAAGCCTTATCTCAGAGAGATTGTACGGGCTTATCTACCACGCGTGCCCACCGCGGATTAGCGATTTCAAGCGCTGAGGTATTTGGACACCTAGGACAATCAGGGTTTTTCACGATGTCTTCACAAATGTCATAACTTAGAACACAAAGTCATAGCTGCCCATATCATTACACTATTTTTATTTTTAATGCACTAACCCGGGCTAAGGAACAAATTTAAAAACCTATTTAGAGGCTAAAAATTTCACCCATGCCGGGATTCGAACCCGCAACCTCTGGCTATCCGTGCCAGCGCTCTACCAATTGAGGTTGCGAACAGAGGTTGCGGGTTCGAATCCCGGCATGGGTGAAATTTTTAGCCTCTAAATAGGTTTTTAAATTTGTTCCTTACCTAACTGCAAAGTGGGTAGTCGGGGCTGTAAGTAATGCAATTTGCTTAAGTCAGATGTCGCTGCCTGTACGTAATACAGAGAATATTGTAAAGAGGTTCGAAATTTCACTGATGCCGTGAGTCGCCCATTGGCTCAATTGGTAGAGCGCTGGCACGGATAGCCAGAGGTTGCGGGTTCGAATCCCGGCATGGGTGAAATTTTTAGCCTCTAAATAGGTTTTTAAATTTGTGCCCATATCATACTCGTATTATGGGCCGCTTGATAACTTCTGACTCCTCCACCAAGTCCGGGTCGGTCTGGATATGGCCTAAAATTCCTGTGATACGGGAAGAAACCCGTACCCCAGCAATGGGGACATACAAAGGGTTGATACACGTCGGTTTCCATACAGATGCGACTCATAACGCGGAGCCGCGAGATAAAACTGGTAGGTACCTACATGTATCTAAATGTGTCGGTATTTTAGTAGCAAAGGCTTGCTACTAAAACGGGCTTCGTTTCAGCGGACGTGACGTTTCTATTTCCTAATCCTAGTCATTTAATATTAATCGGCACGTGCGGGATCAGAGTCATACTAGCAAAACGGCTACACACTACACTACAGTTAGATAAGGAAGATAGACAGACAGACAGACAGACAGACAGACAGACAGACAGACAGACAGACAGACAGACAGACAGACAGACAGACAGACAGACAGACAGACAGACAGACAGACAGACAGACAGACAGACAGACAGACAGACAGACAGACAGACAGACAGACAGACAGACAGACAGACAGACAGACAGACAGACAGACAGACAGACAGACAGACAGACAGACAGACAGACAGACAGACAGACAGACAGACAGACAGACAGACAGACAGACAGACAGACAGACAGACAGACAGACAGACAGACAGACAGACAGACAGACAGACAGACAGACAGACAGACAGACAGACAGACAGACAGACAGACAGACAGACAGACAGACAGACAGACAGACAGACAGACAGACAGACAGACAGACAGACAGACAGACAGACAGACAGACAGACAGACAGACAGACAGACAGACAGACAGACAGACAGACAGACAGACAGACAGACAGACAGACAGACAGACAGACAGACAGACAGACAGACAGACAGACAGACAGACAGACAGACAGACAGACAGACAGACAGACAGACAGACAGACAGACAGACAGACAGACAGACAGACAGACAGACAGACAGACAGACAGACAGACAGACAGACAGACAGACAGACAGACAGACAGACAGACAGACAGACAGACAGACAGACAGACAGACAGACAGACAGACAGACAGACAGACAGACAGACAGACAGACAGACAGACAGACAGACAGACAGACAGACAGACAGACAGACAGACAGACAGACAGACAGACAGACAGACAGACAGACAGACAGACAGACAGACAGACAGACAGACAGACAGACAGACAGACAGACAGACAGACAGACAGACAGACAGACAGACAGACAGACAGACAGACAGACAGACAGACAGACAGACAGACAGACAGACAGACAGACAGACAGACAGACAGACAGACAGACAGACAGACAGACAGACAGACAGACAGACAGACAGACAGACAGACAGACAGACAGACAGACAGACAGACAGACAGACAGACAGACAGACAGACAGACAGACAGACAGACAGACAGACAGACAGACAGACAGACAGACAGACAGACAGACAGACAGACAGACAGACAGACAGACAGACAGACAGACAGACAGACAGACAGACAGACAGACAGACAGACAGACAGACAGACAGACAGACAGACAGACAGACAGACAGACAGACAGACAGACAGACAGACAGACAGACAGACAGACAGACAGACAGACAGACAGACAGACAGACAGACAGACAGACAGACAGACAGACAGACAGACAGACAGACAGACAGACAGACAGACAGACAGACAGACAGACAGACAGACAGACAGACAGACAGACAGACAGACAGACAGACAGACAGACAGACAGACAGACAGACAGACAGACAGACAGACAGACAGACAGACAGACAGACAGACAGACAGACAGACAGACAGACAGACAGACAGACAGACAGACAGACAGACAGACAGACAGACAGACAGACAGACAGACAGACAGACAGACAGACAGACAGACAGACAGACAGACAGACAGACAGACAGACAGACAGACAGACAGACAGACAGACAGACAGACAGACAGACAGACAGACAGACAGACAGACAGACAGACAGACAGACAGACAGACAGACAGACAGACAGACAGACAGACAGACAGACAGACAGACAGACAGACAGACAGACAGACAGACAGACAGACAGACAGACAGACAGACAGACAGACAGACAGACAGACAGACAGACAGACAGACAGACAGACAGACAGACAGACAGACAGACAGACAGACAGACAGACAGACAGACAGACAGACAGACAGACAGACAGACAGACAGACAGACAGACAGACAGACAGACAGACAGACAGACAGACAGACAGACAGACAGACAGACAGACAGACAGACAGACAGACAGACAGACAGACAGACAGACAGACAGACAGACAGACAGACAGACAGACAGACAGACAGACAGACAGACAGACAGACAGACAGACAGACAGACAGACAGACAGACAGACAGACAGACAGACAGACAGACAGACAGACAGACAGACAGACAGACAGACAGACAGACAGACAGACAGACAGACAGACAGACAGACAGACAGACAGACAGACAGACAGACAGACAGACAGACAGACAGACAGACAGACAGACAGACAGACAGACAGACAGACAGACAGACAGACAGACAGACAGACAGACAGACAGACAGACAGACAGACAGACAGACAGACAGACAGACAGACAGACAGACAGACAGACAGACAGACAGACAGACAGACAGACAGACAGACAGACAGACAGACAGACAGACAGACAGACAGACAGACAGACAGACAGACAGACAGACAGACAGACAGACAGACAGACAGACAGACAGACAGACAGACAGACAGACAGACAGACAGACAGACAGACAGACAGACAGACAGACAGACAGACAGACAGACAGACAGACAGACAGACAGACAGACAGACAGACAGACAGACAGACAGACAGACAGACAGACAGACAGACAGACAGACAGACAGACAGACAGACAGACAGACAGACAGACAGACAGACAGACAGACAGACAGACAGACAGACAGACAGACAGACAGACAGACAGACAGACAGACAGACAGACAGACAGACAGACAGACAGACAGACAGACAGACAGACAGACAGACAGACAGATAGATAGATAAATAAATTATTCATTTACATTTACAAGCTAATGCAGCTACACTTCATGCCACATAAAATACTCTAGCTTTAAACAACATTATCTTCTTTGAAAGAACCAAGTTGTTAATTGCATAATAATTTGATTTCCGTTGGTCTAGCGGTTAAAGCGGTTTGATTATCAAAACTGATGTCGTGCGTTCGATCTTCAAAGCCGTCGTACCTGATTCGTACCAAAGGCCTGTGTGGGTGTTTGCGATGTCCTTGCCCGGTTACCGTGGGTATCCTGGTTTGGGACCAGGACATGCGATTGCGCTGCGAAAGTTATAATAAATGGCGAGTTTATGAAAAACATTTCAGATTATTTGTTGGTGTTTAATAATTAATAGTGCTCAGAAAGGTAATTTTTAAATCATTCGAGTATTTTTTTTAAAAAGCGAATATAAATTTATTTTTAAAATAAGCCGCCAAAACGGCCGCCATATATGCGTCAAGTCAACTCGCGGGTGCTCAGATCGCTATATTTACTGACCTGTGACATCATTATAGATTCGACCAATCCTGGCCGTTTTCGATAAAATTGTTACAAATACGAGGGCTGCTACTTATGTATGCGGAATAGAAAAAATAAACAAATGTATATATCTAAAAATGCTTTTATTGTTTTTCAAAGTATTGTCCACTATGATCAATGCACTTTTGCATTCGATGAAACCAATTTGTAAAACACTTTTTCCACTCTGATTGAGGTATCTCCAAAACGGGCTGTTTGAACGCATCTACGGCATCTTCACGGGTCGAAAATCGTTGACCACGTAATTTATTCTTTACATTTGGGAATAAATAGAAATCATTGGGAGCCAAATCAGGGCTGTACGGTGGATGACCCATCAATTCTATTTTTTGACCATTCAAAAATGTAGTTGTTTCCTGAGATGTATGACAGCTGGCATTGTCATGGTGAAGTATGATTCTGCGTCGCTGGTTGTTTTGGCGTATTTCTTCAAATACTTCCGGCAAACAAATGGTCGTGTACCACTCCAAATTAACCGTTCTGCGATTCTCCAGTGGTATTGTAGCCACATGGCCATTAATACCAAAAAAGCAGGCCGCCATTTGCTTTACAGTGCTTTATGCACGAGCCACTTTCGTAGGGTTCGGCTCATTTTGAATTACCCAAACTGTTGATTATTAAAAACTTATTTAGAGGCTAAAAATTTCACCCATGCCGGGATTCGAACCCGCAACTGATTATTGTTTATTTGATTATTGTTTAGTTTCGGGATCGTACGCGTAGATCCAGGATTCGTCACCTGTGTAGATATTATAAACAGATTTTGAGTCGCCTCAAGATTTTTTTTAAGATTTTCTTGCACCATTCGACGCGAGCATCTTTTTGATCCTGAGTTAAGTTGTGCGGGATCCAACGCGAACAAATTTTTTTTACAGACAAATGTTCATGTAATATCCTATGAATGATCGTCATACATATGCCCAGAATAGCCTCTATCTCGTGATACGTAACATGACGGTCTTGCATTATTAGTTTTCGCACAGCTTCAATATTTTGTGGCACAACCACCGATTTCGGGCGACCTTCTTTAACTTCGTCCGTGAGCTTACTGCGCCCGCGATTAAACTCACTAAACCAATGATACACAGTCGTTTTTGATGGAGCTTCACCACCAAAAGTCGAAGTTAATTGATCTACGCACTGTTGTTGCGTTAAACCACGTCGAAAATCGTAATAAATCATAGCACGAATATTTTCACGAGTGAGTTCCATTTTTTCAGCGATATGACCAAAGAGTATGATATGACATTTTAAACCCAACAAAAACAAAACACTAACGTATATAAGAGAAAAATATTTGCGGCCAGTATTTAAAAAAAGAACGAATTTGACCATGGAGGTCAGACATTGCGTTTAAAATTATTGAAATCCCAGATTCCGCATACATAAGTAGCTGCCTATGTACAAAATCATCAAGTTTTATCTTGTTTTTTTTTTTTGCGGGAATAATCAATTCTTTAGTTAAAGCGGCTTAAATCGCTTTTGAAACTCATTAATGATAGAAATGTATATGATTATTAATTTTTTTCGCAATGTCAAATAGCCTACCAATATAAAAATAGGGTATTTGACAATGCGTTAAATTTAACTAAGCTCAATAAACAAAGTTTCTACAAACTCTCTCAAAAACAAAAGACGTTCTTCGCTTAGTGAAAACAAAGGCGTTTTTTATCCGTTTAACAGAACAATTAGGTTTAATCCCCCAAAGCCTCGAGTCGGCTAACTTGCGGTCGTGAAAATAGTCCTCAGCACCGGGTATCACTCTGAAACACTTTCGTTTCGTTCGGTCCAAGTGAACCTACGATCAGAGTAGCACAGGACCGTGTAGAATGGCGCAGTAAAATGGAGGCCTATGCCCAGCAGTGGGTTGATGTGGGCTGATTATAGATAGATCTATAGATAGATAGAACCTACGTACTTACAGAAATGTAAAATCATTTATTTAAAATTATGCAGCTATTTAGAAAAAAATGCACAAGATATAAAAGTTTGTTTTACTTAAAATCTAAGATTCGATGACATCCCTCAAATTGGGCAGTGCCTGTATCGTTTATCTACTTATTTTTACTATTAAGGTATAACTACGATACGTCCTGCGACATTCTGTCAGTTTTAATGATTTCAACATTTTGTCATTTTTTTATTTTCATATACATACATGCAAGCAATAACGATTCTGTAACGACCAGTTAAGAGCACATACATGTTCTTGTACCATTAATTTAATTCTATAGCGAGCAACACTAACGACAAGCGCCCTCTAAGGGTGACACGGGGTAAACCTCCGCGTCGCTACTCCCCTCACCCCACAGTTTAGTTGGACGTGCACCTCGCGCGCAAACTGCGCTCTTGTTTTGTATAAATTGTTTAGTGCATTTATCTCATCTAATCCGTGTCAGTAAACTCTTATGCGTATTAATCAATTAAAGCTTTTTCCTGTGCACACAAACTCTTTCAAGACAAACCCACTGAAACCCCTAGCTAGCCGAGTGGTCGTGGCACCTAACGTCACAATTCCTATATATTGTTTGTACAAGATTTTCTGTTAGTGCACCTTGTAAGAATAAGTAAATAATATACAGCCTGTATACCAGTGCGTCCAGCTGTATGGCACAGGCCTTCCCTCAGAATGAGATACACATACAGATACAGAGAGAGAATCACACTAATATTATGAAGGCGAAAGTTTGTGTATGTTTGTTAAATTTGGTACGTAGTTACCTGACACCTTGGATTAATACATAGGCTACTTTTTACTGCGGGAAAATGTCTTATTCCCGTTGGAAAATCGATAAACCGGGTAACACCGCGAGGCACAAATAGTATTTTAACATTTTCAAAAACTTAGTTTTTGATACGGAAATTTGGCAAGGTAAATATACAACCTTCTACTGCCATGTTTCTCTAAAGAACGTCAAAAGTATTTACTGTAACTTTATACGTAGTTCCGTAATACAACTACGAATTAAATAAATCCACCAATAATGTAGACTTGTAAGGTTATAACTTGCTCCAAGTTTACAAACCTCTTAATTTTCGCGAGTGACACTTCATGCTTTCTTGGAGAGGGCTAATAGTATACATCTCCTTCATCAAAAAGAGAATCTGAAGCTTCTTAAAACAAAAAACTGCATTGTTACTAGGATCGATGAATAACAATTAAAGTATCATCGAAAATAAACAACTAATAAAGTCTGGCACGGATAGCCAGAGGTCGCGGGTTCGAATCCCGGCATGGGTGGAATTTTTAGCCTCTAAATAGGTTTTTAAAACTAATAAAGTTTGAAATTTTATAATTTGTAGCCATTTTCGTAAGATTTTTAAGTAGCATTGAGCTCGCCTATGTGATTTTTTTGATGCAATAAAGAATTTTAACAATAATAATAATTTTTAGAGTAACGCCCGTCTTGAGCTTCTTTTGTTCCCAAGAGTGGCAGTTTTTCTAGGGGACTGCCGTTTTAACAAGCTATTACTACTAACCAGTTGAGGGGTCGAATAGGATCGTCAACTTGGAAACAAATGGTTTGGACAAATGGTTACTGCGAGTCTGTATACAGAAGACCAAACTTTTAAGATTATAATTTTTTCGGTAACTACTTTATAGACTTTTAGTCCGGATTTACTTACGGGTGTTGTTATTCCTTTTCCGATATAACAACACCCGTAAGTAAATCCGGACTAAAAGTCTACAATGTGTTGTGCTTACGAAAGTTTTAGTAACTACTTTACTGTATTTGTCGTTGGATAAAGAGGGCACTGGGCGCGGCGGTGGCCAAGTGGGTAGAACAATGGTATCGGAAGCAAGAGACAAAGGTTCGATACCCAGTGCGGGCATATACCAATGACTTTGTTTTCTATGTTATTACAGTTGTGAAGTTATAGTAGCAATACCACTCGCTAACATGAAGGAAAACATCGAAAACATCGTGAGAAGACCTGAGTGTTTAAGGTGTTCAAATATCTCAGCTCTTGAAATTGCCAATCCGCGGTAGGCACGCGTGGTAATTAAGCTCATACTTTCTCTCTTTCTGAGAGAGGACTTGTGCCCTGCAGTGGCACATTTATAGGCTACTTAAAAAAGGGAATACTCGGGATATTTAAAAAGGGCCGCATGAGATACTCATGTCTAACCACTTTAATTGTTAACTACTTTAATGACGCAGTGTAGAGCTTCTAAAGTCATAGTTAAGGCCTGGCCAAACCAACGCGTAAGGCTCGCGTCCGCGGTGGCGTGCGCGGTAGCGATCAGTTGTTGCGTACGAACTTGTAGCGACGTGTTCACATCGAGGCGTCCTCTGTTTGGCCGCGGCGTCCCGGTGCAGCGTCTGCACACAGCGGTGGCGATCAGATCGCGCTTGTTACATTAGGACGCTGCACGCAGCTATTTTTGTTGGAAAAAAACTGTGTTTTTTGGTTTTTAAAGTATTCATGATGGAACCGGAAGTAATTATAAATGAGGTTCACAAATACGCATTGTTAAATGATACGTCTCAGTCTGATTATAAGAATACGAGAAAAACATTCTATAGTAAATGAAAAATCGCTTTTTATCTTTACGTGATTGCCAGTGCAAGGTATGGCTTCCCTTTCTCTGTTTTCGTGTACCCATACTCTTGTTCTTCTGAAAAAAAAAACGTACCTAATGAGACATTAGCTTACAATTGACGTTCACTAGAATTACTGTGATTGTGTTGTACTTACCTTTCTTGTTCCTCATCATCTTCAATGAGAGCAGCCAAAAGTAACACTTCTTTAATTTAACTTTCTGTATCAGAGAGCATTGTAGTTAATGACGTGACTCCAGCCTGGTGAACGCAAGAACAAACGCGACAGTGTGAACATCTTTTGCACGCGCAGTTATCGCCACCGCGCACGACACCACGCACGCCACCGCGGACGCGACCTGGACGCCTTGGTTTGGCCAGGCCTTTAGTTAGTTAGACCTGAGATTTCCGCACTTAGGCTGACATTCAGAGACGAAAACTAAGCAAAGACTGGTCTTACAAATGTCTAAATCACGTACATTTTGACATTTCTGAGATCGGTCTTAGCTTCTGTTTTCGTCTCTGAATGTCAGCCTAAGCCTCATAGTTGGGCCATTCTACGTAGCGAGCGCTGAGGTACGCTAACAGCTCAGACACAAGGGTTTCCTTACGATGTTTTCCTTCACCGTCAGCGAGTAGTATTGCTACTATAATTTCACTAATGTACGTAACTTAGAAAACAAAGTCATTGGTACATGCCGGGGTTCGAACCCACGACCTCCCGATTGAGAAGCCGGCGTTCTACACCGCTCCGCTACCACCGCTCTCAATCCATTTCTCACCTAAAGTCATATAACAATAACAAAGCCATAGTAAATTAAATATGTTATCTAAAACATAAAAATCTCATGTTATCAAACTTCTTCAAAACGGCTTCACCAATTTTTATAAAAAAAACATGTGCATCGATGTGGGAAAAGGGCAATTTAAGTTGTAGGCTAATTAATGTGGCAAATCCACATTTTCCGAATCAG
The DNA here is from genome assembly GCA_934045075.1 of Yponomeuta sedellus. Classification (NCBI taxonomy): domain Eukaryota; kingdom Metazoa; phylum Arthropoda; class Insecta; order Lepidoptera; family Yponomeutidae; genus Yponomeuta; species Yponomeuta sedellus. Next base: position 4,997,669 of record OW203726.1, on the reverse strand, counting down.
CTAGTCCATATATTTTAAAATAGTTGCTTCTATTTTAAAATATATGGACTAGCTGACTCGGCAAACGCGGATAAGCGTATGAAAAATGGATCTGTATTTCTATAAGAAAAATCTTGTGTTTATATTCAATAGATAGGCAGCTCCGCTGATACATTTTCTAGGACATTATATTATTTAATTACCACATTTTTCTTATCTGCATAAGTCGAGATTTTTCCGGTTCAAACCAGATTTAACTAGTTCAGATGTTTTTTTCAATTTTTCTTCTGTTCGAACAAGCGCAGTCTATTCAGGCACCTTCGAATAGCGAGCGAGATTTACGCGAGTTTCGACTCTACCTCTTTAAAGCTAAAGTATAAATAAGCTATAACTCACTCTCGCGTAGAGGATAAAGCCTCCGTAGGCTTCGTAGCCAGACTAGAAGATTTCCTTCACCGCTACGCGGCTACGGTGCTACGAGGCACTACGGGCGGCGCGTAGCTCGTGGAATGCAATTTAAGTCTATTCACCATTGAACTCTGGTGACATCCGGTGTCGTACCAACATTACGACAAGATGGGTCTTCTTAAATTTAAAAGGCTGTAATGTGGAGAAATGCCAGCCGTTTCCGTAATAGGCCATTTGGGCTAACTTTGTTAAGCGAAATACGATCACGGGCCAAGAATCAGCAGTTAAGTGGTTTACGAGCGATCCCGGGATGTTGTGGTGTCTGAGATACGTCAACTTGATATGAGAGACTTGACAGACAATGGTTTATTCGGGAAATTCCGTTGGAGCCCTGTAATGCCAAGTTCGATGAGAAAGCCTCCATACATACAACGTGTTATTATAATTATTCGATATCAACCCTTGTATATCCACATTACTGGGGCACGAATCTCTTCTTGCATCGCAGGAAGGTTAGGCCATCCTCCACTATGGGAGCCGCAGGTCCGGGTGGAAGATTGTAAGACATTGGCGGGCCTTACTGTCAGAAGCTATTCCATGACAGCTGGCACCAACGGCTTAACGTGCCTTGCGGAGCACAGAAGCGCTCGGAAAAATGCCACTAGCGGTGGTCACGGGACGGTCACCCATCCTGCACCTGACCTCGCCTAGTGTTGCTTAACTCAAGCGATTGATTCCAATCACTCGGTTCGACTTGGCCACGAGCGCTTCTCTCGAATGATTTATACTTTGTTCAAACAACTGACCAGCGCAAGCCTAACGGTACAGCGAAAAAAATGACTCAACCCATCTCTTCGCTAATTACAATTTTAACAGTAGCGTTACCGTTTCAGCTACCCTCCCTTTCCGTCTAGCTGGTTTTAACATACGAGCGAGTGAGAGGCCACATGCAACGGTCCGAGAGAATCCGCAAGTGAGCATCATCTCTGGAGCGTGACAGAATGTATGCAGAAGCGTGTTATGGACGTCTTATTTGCTTTAGCTCTTGTTTCTAGTATATTGTGCTATTAGAGAAGAAATTGTGAAAATTAATTCTGTTATATAAGCAGAATAGAGAGCTGACACATGCCGTAGTTTAAAAGTACCTACTTTTGTAAACATTGGACGCAACTTTATACAGGTGTACAGCAATTTTCCCATTGAAATTGCAAAAAAGACTATAATGCTGAATCATACCTTTTGGTATTATTGGGATTACTGAGCTTAAAAACCTTGTTGAACTATACATAAGACAGTAAGTTCTTTTTGTGGCAATTGAGATACATTTAATTCGGTTGATTAAATGTATCTCAATTGCCACAAAAAGATTAAATTTATAAATTAAATTTATCCAACCATCACACTAATTCATGTGATGCCAAAGTATTCTGCGTAAGATATTCCTTTAATTTATTTTCTACAAGGTGTATAAAATCCGAATATTCTTGCCTATTTGACATTATTTTAAAAACACCATAATTATATCAGCTTATCATATTGTTTGGCGTAGTAACTGTTTTAGGTCAGTGTTATTGGCGAAGCGTGAAGAAATCTTTGCCGGGAAAAGGTAGAAAAAGAAAGGGGTAATATTTAACTGCACACCAAATTATGTCTGCATTTGTGAACAATTAACTAGAATTTTATTAAAAATCTTATCGTTCATCGAACTATGTACACTAAAAGAAACGACGAGTTAATTTGATAGCTTTCTATGTGCGACTAGTATTTTATATAATTATGCAAGTAGTATTTTTCGCATACCGTTTTTTTTTTATAAAACAGCTATGAACTATGTGTGATTTAATATATTGATTGTATTGCACAGAGTTTGGTGATCAAACTGTTTATTTGTAGTCTTAACAAATCAACTCAAAAACAAATCAATTTTATTTCGTTATCAACCCTTGTATGTCCCCACTGCTGGGGCACGGGTCTCTTCCTGCATCGCAGGAAGGTTAGGCCTTACTCCACCACGGGGGCCAAGTCCGGGTTGGTGGAGGTTTGTAAGACAGTGGCGGGTCTTACTGTCAGAAGTTATCAAGCCGCCCATAAGGCCTCTGACACGGCTTAACGACTGCCATTGTATGACAGCCGGCACCAACGTCTTAACGTGCCTTGCGAAGCACGGAAGCGCTCGGAAAAATGCCACTAGCGGTAATCACGGGACGCTCACCCATCCCGTACCTGACCGCGCCTGTTGTTGCTTAACCAAGTGATTGATTCCAATCACTCGGTTCGCCTAGGCCACGAGCGCTTCAATTTTATTTCAACATAAAGAATTGTTTTTTTATTGCACTAAGTGGTACAAATTCGTACGTAACGATAAGTAGAATTTAAATTTTGCTGAACATCAATGTACAATGTAAAATGTAGGCCGTCGCCGTTGTGGGCCAAAAGCAGCAAAATTAACGACATTAATTTGAGTGTAAGTGATTAGATGTCCGGTACTTATTTTGGTGTGCGATTAAATATATTCCAAAAGAACAAATCGGCAGGAAATTTTAGAGTAAGAAAGTTACAATTTAGTCAGCCAAACCGAATAAGTTAGTGGTTGCCAAATAATCGGGAAACAAATACCTTGATTCGGTTCGTGGGGGAATTGAACTCGGTTACCTAAAAGAAGAAAACAATAATTAAAAAAACGTAAACAAATCAAAACTTGGAAAATCACATTTAAGGCGACTGACTCCTCAAGAAGCAATTCCCATACTAAAGTAGTATTGTTTTTTAATTATGAACAACATGCCGTCGAAACAAAATGACACTTTGGCAATACATTTAGAGGACATCAGACAAATTCAGGTTCGATCGTGCTTAGAACCGTAAACGGGAGAATAATTTCTATAAACTCTTTTTTATTTTAATCTGCAATTCTCAATTGTAAGCGCCACAGATGAGCGTGATCAAACCTCGATTTGTTTCCTCTCAACGTATTGGCCAAGTTGCAAGCCATTGTCGCCATTGCGATGTCGTTTTCGTCATTGCGATGTCGTTTTCGCCTTTGCGATGTCGTTTGTGAATAAAAACCAAACCACGTACGTGAATTGCTCCTTTAGGTAGACTTGTGGTTCGCAAAGTGCCACCAATGAAAAAAAAAAGAATCACTTTTAAAAAAGTATAACACGTTAGTGAAAAATAGTTGATCAGCTGAAGTAAAGCGAAAAATAGTCTTCAAATGAGACCAAAGTTATTTGAATGTCTTGTATTCGTAGTTATGTACTAAACGAGACATGTAAGGAGGTAATCGTTACACGAACGAATATATGTATTAATTACCCCGACCTCTAGCAAGCCGTGCCAGCGCTCTCCCAACTGAGCTAATGGGCAACCACCGGCATCAGCGGAATTTCGAACCTCTTTACAATACTCTCTGTATTACTTACAGGCAGCGACATCCGTACTTACTTTGCAGTTAGGTTTTACATCGGAATGATATCGCTGTACCCACATGATTATATTCTTTTTATTGCACGAACCCGCGCTAAGGAAAATTTAAAAAAATCAAATTTAAATCTATCCTACGGAAGAGATTGAAACTAATTCGATCCAGCTGTCGATTGTACGCTCTATCAACTTAAACTACTTCAATACTGGCACTAAGCTTATTCAAACCCGCTAATCCCAAACTGGTTTTACAAACACGAACTTTTGCAGGATTATGTCAAAGCCAGAACTAAGCTACTACTTTCAGCTAAAGTCGATAGCGCGCTCAAAGAGCTCAAAGTAAATTTCCATCGGAAATCGCGTTGAATTAAAAAGGGGTTGAAATGAGCAAACGTTGGAACAGCTCACTTCTTGCAGACTTCGATAAAATCGTTCGAGAGCAACGTTCTTTTCACTTCTCTAGAACAATTCCTTTAGACCCGTGGAAATCTCTATTACACGACCGCCCACACAAAGAGAGTGGTATTTTTTCAGGGTAGGTAGGTAATGTCCTCCCCTGCGTTTGCCTGCTCACGACCTTAAGTGCGACGCATTGTGTAATTATTTTACGTAAGTATAATAAGTAGGTATTACGGCCCTATTTAAAAAAAACTAAATACATTAAAACACTCTCTAAAATAGTATGTGGTGGAGATTCTACATAAGACGTATTCACAGATTAAATGAATAGACTAAAGAGAGTGCTTTAAACGAAGCGTGCTTTTATTAATAAGACGGCTAATAAAAGACTATACGTACTGGGGACCGACCTACATTCGTAGAAATTGCCTCAGGCTGTATTTCCATATTTGTGATGTCTATGATTTGTTACCATACCACAGGGTATCCTAGTTTAGGACCCGGCACTAGAGTCTAATAACAAAGCAATAGCAGTACAATGTCATTTCAGGGGTATAGCCCGCGCAAATTAAATAGGCCACTCTCGCGAAGAAGATCGAACCACGAGGGGCGCCGAGTTAAGTAGCACGGATTATACCATTGCATTGCGATTGGTTACTAGACTACAGATAGTGTGAATGAAACGACCATTACCGGACTAATATGACTCTATTGAACAACTATGCATTTTAGAGATTCACCCCAAGGACAAGTGATTAGATTTTAAAAACCTATTTATAGGTTAAAAATTCCACCCATGCCGGGATTCGAACCCGCGACCTCTGGCTATCCGTGCCAGCGCTCTTTCCAACTGAGCTAATGGGCGACTCACCGGTATCAGTGAAATTTCGAACCTCTTTACAATATTCTCTGTATTACGTACAGCACGAGTAAGTGCGTTAAAAATAATATAATCAAGTGATTAGATTGTGAAGAAGTTTAATATTTATTTGAATAAAGTCTTAATCAATTTCATGAAACTACAGGAGTTCCTTCCGCTCGCCGTTTTCCAGTGCGGGAAAGCAGCGCGTGTGTGTTACGCTCAGAAACGAGAGCGAAGAGATTTCCGAGCCGGATCGCGCAATTAATGCTCTTTCTAAGTGCGGCGCAAGGCATAAGCGGAGCGATAGGCGGACAACGAAGTAGTGAATGTAAACTTATAAAGAAGAGGGTACATAGATACGAGTATCAACCCCTGTATGTCCCCACTGCTGGGGCATGGGTCTCTTCCTGCATCGCAGGTAGGTTAGGCCATACTCCACCACGGAGGCCAAGTCCGGGTTGGTGGAGGATTTTAAGACAGTGGCGGGCCTGGTAAGGCCCAGTAACTTGATAACTTCTGACAGTAGTCAGAAGTTATCAAGCCGCCCATAAGGCCTCTGACAAGGCTTAACGACTGCCATTACATGACAGCCGGCATCAACGGCTTAGCGTGCCTTGCGAAGCACGGATGCGGTCGGAAAAATGCCATTAGCGGCAGTCACGGGACGGTCACCCATCCTGCACCTGACCGCGCCTGTTGTTGCTTAACTCAAGTGATTGATTCCAGTCCCTCGGTTCGATTAGGCCACGAGCGCTTCAATAATAGTTACAATATAGTTATTAAAATTCTTTGTTGCACAAAACACATCGTATTTGGTACAAAAGCGTACTTACTTAATGCTAAGTAGCATTTTCTTCACTAAGACTTCCTTTGTAGATCGATATGCGTTGCATGTGAAGGCAGTTCTGTTCATGACAGATTGTCCTGCTTTCCGTGGCAAGGATTACTCAACCAATGTAGACTTATAGTCCGGATCTACTTTCGGGTGTTGTTATATCGGAAGAGTCCGACCAGGTTTCGCTCCGATTCGCAGACCTTAACGATGGTGAGCAGAGACGGAGCTCGAGTTTTAAGTTAAGCATTAAGTTTTAGTTCAAAAATTACTCAACCACTTATATTTCATACTATGCACTGAATATATTATAGATATTTTTGCATACAGACTATAAAATAAAATATTTAAAAGATTAAGTAAAAACTTACTGGTAGCAGAAACAACAAGCTTCACATAGGAAGATACATAAAAGTTTTTATTTTTTCCTATTTTTATTAAAATTATTGTCATTACACTGTAGTAACTTATAATAAAGATCTAGCTGTAGGTGCTTAACTACTTATGTTATGCACGCTGTGCTTATCTATAATTAGTTATACATCTAGTTCAACATAACTTCATATAAATTGTCAGCACGTAAGGATGTATATACTGTTGATAAACCTAATGAAATAAATATCCATGTAACAGAATTTCACGCTTCCGCTAGCCGCAGTCAGCCCTCTACCGCCCATGTCTCGCGCCGGCGCGTAGCTCCGGCGGGCGGGCTGCGCGCGCGCCGGTACGATTCACACTCGCGCCGCGCGCCGCCCGCGCAGCCCGACACAACCGCGACGCGAACGCCCCGCCGACGCAGCGCAGGCTCTTACTGGGCCAGCGGTAAACTCACCCCCAACTAAAAATCTTTGCAACTTTGCGTTATAGAGTTTGGATCTTTTTTACGAGAAAAAGTTTGGACTTTTTGAAGAGTTTTTGTGACCTTATTATTGATTTCTCTAATTTCCCCTCGTTTTACACGTACGGTTTGCCTGTGTGGATTAGTAGTGTTTTATGGGTTGACTTATTCCCGATACAAAGTTTGGACATCTTAGGGCGACTTGCCCCAATTCACTGGATAAGTAAGTAAATAGATAAAATATACTTATCCAAGGATAAGCGAATCAAAAGCTGTTTCTTGACAGAGTTTGTGGTTATCTCTGCAATCGTCATGGTGCAAGACGTTTTCGGACTTTTCACTGGATAAATACCCATGGATAAAACGATAGATAGTGCTGTCAGAAAGCGTTGGCCAAGTCAGCCTTAGGTACTAGTTGTGAGATATGTTTTCTAGTAACCAACCCTCCACTTTCTATAATTACGGTTTACCTGAGAGACATCAAAGTGTTTCTTCGGTTAAGCATTTTGCTTTTCAATTTAAATTGGAATTTTTGTCCCCACTTTCCACATTAAAGAGCGTGTTTAATTAATGACCGTTACCGTGTGTTCGTCGGAAAAGGATTTCATTGACTGAGATAATCCATTCTTGTTTAACAAGGCTATTAATAATTTTTAACAGCATGCAGCTACAGGCGTATGTACAGAAAACAACGCACTTTTTAAAGCTTTTAAAATAAATACTAGTTTTGCCCGCGTGAGATTCACTTTATGGCCCAAAAATTATCTGTGTTATTTGCAGTTTAAATAATACACTATTTTAAAAACCTATTTAGAGGCTAAAAATTCCACCCATACCGGGATTCGAACCCGCGACCTCTGGCTATCCGTGCCAGAGGTCGCGAGTTCGAATCCCGACAGGGGTGGAATTTTTAGCCTCTAAAAAGGTTTTTAAAATTGTCCTTAGCACGGGTTAGTGCATTAAAAATAAACATAATACACTATTGTCATGGAGAAGAACCACTCAACTGACTTGAAGATAATTTTAAGGCATCGTATTTTATAAATAAGTCTATGTAATTCTATGCGAAAAAAATGATTTACTATTGCCTAGCCATAAAAAAAAACGAATTTTCTCCTACGTAAAAATAAGTAACAGTTCATTAATTCATATGACCTTCCACCCTTTATAGGAATAATTTCGGAAACCTAAACTCACCCGCAACTGAGCTTAAATAAACTTCACTAACGATAGATAAAAAAATAACAACTAGAAGCATGCTATGTTAAATTCTCACACACAATATAGGTCTGACACCCTAAAGCACCTTCAACGACCTGATAAAACTATTGGTAAAGCAATCGGTCTCCACGATACAGGTATAACCTAGTGTGGAGAGATACACAGAAAATTAGACTCATAGTAGATTCTGCCATAAAAAACTGTAGCACCTTCATTATACGAAGGTGCTACAGTTTTTCTTGTATACTCAGTGTAACATAAAGATAATGTACACCAACAAGGAATTACATAAGAGACTTAAAAAATAACAGTACAGTACAAGTAGTGGCCTTATACATTTACACTACAACTATACATTTTGTATTTGTTTTTTACCTACTTAACCAAAATATGGGAAACACCATAGCACAAATATGAGATTAAAGTATGGGAGACACAATAATAAAAATATGAGATCAAAATTTGAGACACAATAACAAAAAATTGGGCTCAAATTAAGGGAGACATAATAATGCAATCAAAATATGGGAGACACAATAACAAAAAATTGGGCTCAAAATATGGGAGACATAATAATGCAATCAAAATATGGGAGACACAATAACAAAAATATAGGATCAAATATCAATCATAAATTTCCTTTTTATGTACAATAATATGGGAGACCTAATAATGCAATCAAAATATGGGAGACACTATAACAAAAATATACGATCAAATATCAATCATATCTGCGTAATTTCCTTTTTTATGTACAATAAGGTGTTCTATATCTATCTATCAAAATAAGGGAGACACAATAATGCAATCAAAATATGGGAGACACAATAATGCTATCAAAATATGGGAGACACAACATCGCAATCAAATGTGGGAGTCACAATAACTGTTCTATTAGGACGTTTTCTCCAGTGATTACTTTCTTGAGACAAGAAGTTCGCGTGTGCATGCGATCAAGGTGCCAGTCGATTATTTCAGTCGACTCATAATTACTTTCGCGGAGTAATTAAAATAGTTCAGCTACGGATTAAGATTTCCACTGGAGGGGGATGAAAGTTTTGTCTCAGTTGAGTGTTAATCTGAATATTTTTTTTATATTCATGGCCATATTACACAGATCTCGTTAGCCCTAAACTAAGTACAACTAAATTACTTGTGTTACAGGTGCTAATGTACGTAATACACTAGAAAAGTTCGTTTCCTAGTTTGACCCGGCCGGGGATCAAACCCGAGACCTCCGGTTTTACAGACAGAGTGCCAAACCTCTGCGCCAACGAGGCCGTCAAGTCGTTTTTCAGCGAGTGTTACCATAGTCTGTGAAAGAGAACTTTGTAAGGGAGGCTTTACAAACTTCACAGAGTCAATTTGTATAAATTGCCTGTAACTTTGTTAAGTTTATTTGAACAATTGAATTATAATTTGCTAAGTTCCAACCACTTTGTGATTAACCTGAGTGGTGTTCACATAACTCAGCGCTTGAAATTTCCATCCCGCGGTAGACACAGGTACTTCAACCTGCGCTCTCTCCCTCTCTCTCTCTATCTCTCTCTGAGAGAAGGCCATTGCCCTAACAGTGGGACGTGTATTGTATTATGCTTTCTTAAATAGCGTATCGCTGGACCTCTTATTCGTATTCGGACGTTTCATTATCGATATTCAATAAGTACATTTTCAATTCCAATTTAGACGCCGGTGCCTTAAACGACTGGTTATTAAATCTTCTTCCTCTTCACCTACCCTCGTCTCCTATCGGAGGTTGGCAACAAATTTGCCTTTCTTGCTTTTCGAGGTTGCCAACATAAATAAGGGACTGTTACTGTGTTCACACCGATGTCGCAGGTTGTATAGCCATGTTATCTTTCGTCTCTCAGGTCTCCTTTTACCTGTTATTTGTTACTAAATAAAACCTAAAACATTTTCTTGAGTATCGATTGCAAAACCATTTCCAATAAACTTCTTCTTTTCTGGTAGTAGCCTCATGATTGAGGGTCATGACAATGTGGTGGCTTTCACCACTTTATTCGACCAGATTATGCACAAGATGGATGGCTTTCTTGAGTGAAGCTACGGTCCTCCCGTAGCTTTACTCAAGGTATCCATCCATCTCATTTGTGCTCGTCGTCTACCTCTTTTTAGTTAGTTAAATTAATTTAATCAATATAATCACATTTCTTCCATAGGTAGGTAGGTTATTTAAGATTTATGTAGTGTGTTTTGTACACGTATTACATACATATAATATTATTATCCGCTTTTTACTGCCTATCAGACTCTCTAAGGTTTCCTGGAAGAAATCTCTTTCAGAGATAAGCTCGCCTTTGTACATGTTATTTCTTATGTAATGTCCTGTTAAATGTTTCGTGTGCAATAAAGCAATCAGTGTATTAAAGCCGCGATAAAACTCACTCGACCCTTTTCAACCTATAGAAAAATACTGAAATTATTCATCGGAAGTGATAGCTGATCGAAATGACACACGTTTTTTAAAACAGTGGTGTCGATTACATGGAAATATTTTTGTTAATAATAAGAAGTAATTGATCTCATATTTATTTTCTTTTTTTTAATGCACTAACCCGTGCTAAGGACAATTTTAAAAACCTATTTAGAGGCTAAAAATTCCACCCATGCCATGGTGGAATTTTAGCCTCTAAATAGGTTTTTAAAATTTGATCTCATATTATTTAAATTTTTAAGCCACTTACCAAACTGAGTATATAAATTGTGCCTACTAATCAAATGAATCAATGTTATCTGAAATAAATATTATTATTTAACGTCCACTAACAACTCTATACGTAGACGTGACCAGTGCAAGACCATTTATTTTCCATAACAGCAGAGCTTTCCCTGAAGTGAACGATACATTAAAAAATAGTTTTAGAGGATCTCGATCCCGATAACTCAGTAAATTGTAAAGGCCAATTTTAAAGTCACCTAAATATTTAATAATATATGGCCTTGTTATGCTTTACCATTTTAATGCACTAACATCCTTCCTTGCTGATGCTCGAAATAAACAATTTCGTCAGTGACCCCTATTCATAGCTCTCGAGTGTAGCCACAAAGAATTATGTTTTCAACGTTTCCGTGAATTTCAAAATTTCATGTACACTGTCCCTTGACTGGTAACATTTCCATGTTAAACATTTCATCCTTAAAAGCGTTTTTTCTTTCTAAAGCTCTTTATTGAAGCTAAAAATCGGGCAAGTACTGAGATATAAAACTTAACTAGTCTGGATTAAGTACTAAATACGGTGTCTAACCAACTATAGATCCACTGTATTAAACTGATGATGCTACAGCTGTGCTAAGAGTTAAAGCTATGAGTAGTCGATTGGTTCATAAAATACTTGACTTGTATCGTGTTGAAAACACGATTTGTTGACATCTTAGGTTGACAGAGAGCTCTCACTCACGCGAGCTCTTAAATGCGTTGTCAAGTTTCTGTAATGTATGTTTTAATCGAAACAACATTATGATCTCATAGCTAAAAGCGAATTATTAATACAGTCAGTTAAGTTCCGACCCAAACCAAACCTAATCAATTCACACAGGCAAACTCACCCAAAGCCTATTTCATCGAACTACTATAAATTCATGGTTTACTACGACAATTCGATGTACATTGCAAGTCGATTAACCCACAGTTCAGCAAGTGAGAATACCCGGCTACACAATTTACGTCAAGTTGTCAAAAAACTATTGTAGTTTTACGAAACACGGCCCAGATAACAGTAGACCCCGCAAACCACTCAGGCGAACCCAGTGACAAGAAACAGTAGACAGTGAACCTCCGAAGGACTATCGAGGCCGGCACGGCGGCACGTGCACGATAGGCGGCGGGAGGTCACGGCACGCGTGTCTGGGCGGGGGCGGGTGCTGCGCGTGCGCGCATGGGCGAGCCATGGGGGCGGGCCACAGCGCGGAGGGCGAGCACTGCGCCAGCGACCCGCCGGCGCAGCCGCGCCAGAGGAACAACAAGAAACGGAGGTGAGTCCTTACATTTATGAAAACACTAGCTGTGCGGGCGGTGGTAGCGGAGCGGTGTAGAACGCCGGCCTCTCAATCGGGAGGTCGTGGGTTCAAACCCCGGCATGTACCAATGACTTTGTTTTCTAAGTTATGTACATTTGTGAAATTATCGTACAATACCACTCGCCGACGGTGAACATCGTAAGAAAACCCTAGTGTCTGAAGTGTTAACGTACCTCAGCGCTTGCTACGTACAATGGTCCAACTATCAGGCTAAGTGCGGAAATCTCAGGTCTAACTAACTAACACTAGCTGTGCCCCGCGGTGTTGCTCGCGGTTTATCGATTTTCCTATGGGAATAAGATATTTTCCCGCAGTAAAACGTAACCTACGTGTTAGTCCAGCGTGTCAGCTAACTCCACATCAAGTTTAGACGTGAAGAAATATGAAGTGATCAATGTATATATTGTGTATATACTGTGATGTTCAGCTCGGTTTCCACGGTCTTAATGCGCTCGAACCGAGTGCGCCATACGAGTAACCTAATGCTTCTGATTGGTCATTTTAGTGCCGCGACGAAAAGCCGTCCAATCAAAGCATAATTTACTCGGATGGCATACTCGGTCCGAGCTGACTCCTACTGTAAACGAGTGCTGTTCATGCATCTGTTTTCCTTAGTTTTGTAAGACAATTAACTAATTAGCATTTAAAATTATTGATGGCAATCATGAAAACCTTTCAAACGTTTAGGTGGCAATTGATGTATTAGGTGTAATAATACTTGAGCAAAAAAAAGGTGGTCAAAGAGGAGTTTTTTTTTCTGCTGCCTTTCTCTCCACAACACTACGGCCCGAAGGGAGCGGCTTACATTTTACATTGAAAAGTAAATTCTTTGCGTTGAAATAAATTTATTTCATATCATTTCATGAGTAATGAAGATTTATAAATACCTAGGTACCCGAAACAATACACTACCGAATAATTAACGGCATCCATACAGCGAAATTAAATTAGAGCTGGAATTTAAAATAAAGTTCTGATCCCATAATATCCTTTTGTTCTAAAAAAATACGCCTTCTCTGTTAAATATCTTTCTTATTTATCGAGTCTAGTGGAGACAAATCGAATATTTTCACGAAGGCTTTTTGCGCAGTTCCTGCAGCATTTTTCTTTCCAAAGTACGTTGTACAAATTGACAAGGTTTCTTTTAGAAAACGTAATTGAAATTTCAGCGCGCAATGTATGTATTGAATACAATGGGTTTCTCGAGCAAGCGTAGAGTTGGACTACACTTACATGCCGTATGTATATACGACTGAAATCGAAATGGTTTGAGATCTATACAATTAGTAATAGTAAACACTGTCATACATTTAGAATATTTCCTATTGAGTGTACACACAAAATAAAAACCAATGTATTGTCGTATTATTTCGAGTGGAGAAACATTGTTTCCAAAAATTTGTAAAATTCACCTTCGCCTATCAGAACAATGACCCGCAGACCCGCAGCGCGCACGCGCCGCTCTGGCCGGCTGCTAATAGTTCTTGTTGAAAGCCATTTTCGGGAAAAATCCTTTATTAAAATCATATTGTAAATATTTAGACTTTTATTCAAATATATGAAAGAAACAGAGAGAAAGAGAAACATTTGTTGCATCAACAGTCACACACACAAAACATCTAACAAATTCGAAAAAACTTATCGGAGAACATCAAAGGGTAAGGTAGTAAAGACAATTTAAGCAGTTCTGTCGCGGTGTTTTTCCGTTGCTGCAAAAGGCAGCTGACTCAGCATTTTGCTGAGGGTGTGAGCCGTCAGCGCTGGTTTTCAGTCAGTACCTGATAATATCTCACGAGTGTCCCAGTGCGCGGGTCGGTATGTCGGTAATACTTGTATATAATAATTTATCCAATAAAAACAAACACCATATGCGTGAAAAATATACATAAACAATAAAATAAAAATAACAAAAACGAACAAAATTAAATTAAGACAGCCGTCCTTGATGCGATCACATAGTCAATCAATTAGTCAAGTTCATTAGTCAAGTTCAATCATATTGTAAGTAAAATTTAATAACAAAAATATACAAAGAGTATTGCTAGCTATTCCAACGTATTCATCAACATCATCATCAACCCATTATGTCCCCACCGAGGGGCACGGGCCTCTTCCCTAAGGAAGGAATAGGCCATACTCCACCACGGGGGCCAAGTCCGGATTGATGGAGGCTTGTAAGACTAGTAGCTGGTCTTACTGTCAGAAGTTTTCAAGCCGCCCTAGCCGCTCTGACTTGGCTTAACGCATTACTAGCTAGCTATTTTATTATAGCTATTAATAAGGCCCGTTCGACTTAAACCACCTAAAAAGCAGGACGTTCTAATCGCAGTAAATATTCTACTCGTAAAAAGTCACTTCACAGATTCACATAAAGAAAGGCTCCAGAACACCTGTTTCTGAAAACTTTCAGACGTGTGGAGTAAACCTGAAATCCAAAGCACCTTCACACGTTTCCTGCAAGACACATGCATGACACAGAGTTTGCAACGAAAGCTGCCTCGGAGAGTCTTTGCAATGTAAGTCTGACACAATACATTCGCGGAGAAAAGTTTCGCTCAACGAAGTAACAATGACACCGCTACAAGTAGATAAAATAGCTGGCCAGGGATGTTACTGATATTCGCATCCGTGTCAATGCAGATCTTCTGCGAATGCGGATGTTTTACAAGTCGCAAAAAAGTCCCGCTTGTAGCCCCGGCTGCCTGAGTGATCTTAAACGATCACGCAGGTTAAGCAACATGAGGCGCAGGTTCATTAACATTGGTGCCGACTGTCATCTATCGACGGCAGACGGCACCAACTGCTTAACGTACCTTGCGAAGCACGAAACCGCTCGCAAAAATGCCACTAGCGTTAGTCAGACGGTCACCTGTCCATGCACTGAACGCGCCCCGTGTTGCTTAACCTACGTGATCGTTTAAGATCACTCAGGCAGCCGGGGCTACGAGCGAGACTTTTTTGCCAGTAAGCCAAGTCAGATGCCCATACCTTCTTTAGGGAAGAGACCCGTGCCCCTCAGTATGGACATAATGGGTTGATAATGTTAAAAAAAGTCTATTCGTCTTCTTCTTTTTCTTCTTCGTCTTACTCTTCAGTAAATAAATATAAATACATTTAAAATAAATACATTTTAAATAAGTATTTTTGTTTTAAAAAGTAGCACCACCATATGTTTA
Source organism: Yponomeuta sedellus (assembly GCA_934045075.1). Classification (NCBI taxonomy): domain Eukaryota; kingdom Metazoa; phylum Arthropoda; class Insecta; order Lepidoptera; family Yponomeutidae; genus Yponomeuta; species Yponomeuta sedellus. Next base: position 4,982,493 of record OW203726.1, on the reverse strand, counting down.
AAAATCGTGGTTAGACAATCCGTTTAAAAAATGGGGAATAAATTCAAAGTCAGCCTGTAGTTCCACGAAGTCGTACGGTCATGGTTGTCGTTCAATGTAAAACCGGTAAATCTCAACCGAAATCCGCTATGTTGCGGGGAGTTCGCAAACAATGCCCCATTCGAGATAAGTGGCAATAAGCCTGCAGGCTTATTATAATAATCTAAAACCAAGTTTTTAACCCCTATTTAGTTATAACTTGTATATTGATAAGGCAATAAATATCTTTTTATTTTATCTTATTAAGTAGATGTTAGTAAGGAACGTCAAACAAAATCTGGGAAACGAGCGGGCACTGACTAAAAACCAGCGCTGAGGGCTCACACCTTCAGCACAACGCTGAGTCATTGTGGCAACATTGACACACCACAGGATGTACGCTCTGAGTTAGCCCTGTCCTATCTTGTATTTATGTGAATTGTTCTTGTTTTCTATGTATGTTCTGTAGCGAACTACTTATCTTTTTTTTATATCGAAACCTAGCCTAGCTGCGGGTCTCACTCAACTCGACTGACACCTAAACAGAACATAACGATTTCCTTTAAAATAATTCAAACTTGACTGGAAGGCTGCGCCGCGCCGGCCAGCTATTATAAAGAAGTGTCGTTACAGTACCTATGACTGGTATGCTTTTCTTTCCCGTGATGTGTTAATTTGTGCCAATAAATGTCTTTCTTTCAAACAGGATCGACGCAGAGTTCTGTTCTATGTACGGTAGGTTTATTTCTTTAGCAATTCGGTTAATGGAGTCTTTATAAAAAATCTGTCAAATGAAAACTGCCTTGAAGAAGAAAAAATGCGTTTTTTGCGAACCCATGAATTGTAAAAAAATTGTTAAATCAAAGTAAGTTGAAAATTTTCCTCGAACTTACACAAATCAGCTAAAAACCCACTTCCGCAGAAAATAACTGCCAGTCCCACCTTTGGTACATTTCAGAAGCAGTTAAAAGAGCACTTACTATCTCTATCGCAACTTTGAGGTATATATTTATTTATTATTTACTATGTCTTTTATTTATTTTTAAAGGTATTTAGTCTATGTACACTACATAAAAAGTATAATATCAGAACATTTTTCCGCAGGTGATGTACCGCTTGCGATATTAAAATGATTTCAAAGTTTTCCCCTTTGTAAAAAAGTTACGAGAATAACTCCGCATTTTCGGCTGTGTATTGTATTTTTAAGTAGCGTGTGATATACGCACGTATATTACACGCTACATAAAATATTGCAGAGCACTAGCCTCTCAGCGAGAGAGAGAGAGAGAGAGAAAGAGATTGAGGGAACATGGTCTTAATTACTACCGCGGATTGGCAATTTCTAGCGCAAAGGTACGAGTGAAAACCTTAGACACCCACGTTTCCTCACGATGTTCCGTAACTTAGAAAACAGTCATTGGTACATTCCATGCCATGCCAGGATTCAAACCTACGATCTGTCGAATGCGCGTCCGGCGTTCTACCGCTCGGTTACCACCCCTCTCGTATGTTTTATCGATCGATTGCAACCCTGTAGGTATGTCCCCACTGCTGGGGCGCGGGTCTCTGCCTGCATTGGAAGAAGGTATGTTTTATACAAAGATTTTATTTCACTCTGTAGAGTGGACGCGTGTAAAGATTTAATTGAAAGAAAGAACGGTCGATATTTACACGAGTGTAAAGATTGATGTGCTGTCGACGGTACTGAAGCGCTCGTGGCCTAGCGAAGCGCTCGTGGCCTAGTGAAGCGCTCGTGGCCTAGCGGAATAGAGTGATTGGAATCAATCACTTGAGTTCAGCAACAACAGGCGCAGTCAGGTGTAGGATGGGTGACCGTCCCGTGACTACCGCTAGTGGCATTTTTTCGAGCGCTTCCGTGTTTCACAAGGCACCGCTAAGCCGTTGGTGCCGGCTGTCATGTAATGGCAGTCGTTAAGCTATGTCAGAGGCCTTATGGGCGGCTTGATTACTTCTGAAAGTAAGGCCCGTCACTGTCTTAAAATTCTCCACCAACACGACGGAATTGGTCCTCGTGGTGGATGTATGGCCTAACCTTCCTGCGATGCAGGAGGAGACCAGTGCTCCAGCAATGGGTGCATACAAGGGTTGTTATCGACGGTACTATCATATACCTGGTGGTTTTTTCTGCCTTCACTCTTTTCATCTTTTTTCTGCCGTAATACACGAGTGCGTAAACATGAAACCTTTAACAGGTGTTTCACTGCGCGATAACAACCCTCGGCTAGACAGGAGACGTATTTAGACTGGAGTCAATATTAGCCGCACATTTTGGACAAACTTATCAAGCTTATATTGTAAATCTTGTCAGAGTGAGTTTTTGAGACGTTACAGTAAAGGCCTGCTTTTACCGTCACAGTTACAATCGCTATTGTTGTGTTTGAATTTAGAACACACCCATTTATTCGAGCTATTTTAATTGCTACATAAACAAACTTCTTGTAAAAAATTTGGTTGATATCAACCCTTTGTACGTCCCCACTGCTGGGGCAAGTCTTTTCCTGCATCGCGGGAAGGTTAGGCCATACTCCACCACATCGGCCAAGTGCGGGCTGGTGGAGGATTGTAAGACAGTGGCGGGCCTTACCGTCAGAAGTTATCAAGCCGCCCATAAGTCCTCTGACATGGCTAAACGACCGCCATTAAATGACAGCCCACAAACAGGCACCAACGGCCTAACGTGCCTTACGAAGCACGGAAGCGCTCGCTACAATAGCTATTATGCCACTAAATATGCCAACTATGCCACTAGCGGTAGCCACGGGATGGTCACCCATCCAGTACCTGACCGCGCCCGCTGTTGCAATAAATTTATAATACGATTCAAATTTGATGGTCACGCACACCGGATAGACCATAAAAATTTTAATCGTCTTATAAATTTATTTTTAGAACTTTAAAGAACGCCTAAAAAAATTGGAAAGCCACTGCAGGTCGGCTGTATGTCCAAAGGCAGTTGGACTGAATAAGGTTGATTTCGGGTTAACATTAATAAAATGTCAAAGTCAAAATGTATTCAAAGTACCGCAGATTTTGCGACTTGTCCCTTTCAAGATCTAGATCGTTTTGGTGATAAAATTGACATAAAACTTCAAACTTAGTCTCAGACCTAGACTTTGACCTAACGCTAGGTCTAAACGCAGCGTCATAAACCCAGCTGCTTCGTAAGGCTTTTCGCAATAAAATAGTTTTAGCGCCGATGGGCATAAAGTTTGTGACTCTTCAAATTAGTAGTATCTTTACTGCCTCTCATATATAGAAGCGACCCAGGTTGAGGCTGTATCTTATTAACACGCTTTATTGTCTGTACGTCACTGAGAAACTAAGTCACTGTGTTTACAATATGTAACCAATCTACAGTGTTTTTGAAATCGTTCACGGTTTTTCAAAAGGACTTTTTAGCTTTAAAAAAATAGTTTGGTCCTAGTTTGGGACAGTTCAGGATAAGTCAATGTAAACAATACATTCTTATTATTCCGGCACGGTTAGCCAGAGGTCGCGGGTTCGAGTCCCGGCATGGGTGGAATTTTTAGCCTCGAAATAGGTTTTTAAAAATACTTTCTTACTGCACAATATATGTTTGTGTAGAAACGAGGTCCCTGAGGAGTACGATTGTGTGTGGTGTTACTTTGAATGACAGAATACACGATAGTCTGATTAGAGTTGAAAAAGGGACTTGTGGAGAGGATGAAAGAAGAAATATTGACGAAACGAATATAGATATAGCGAGTGTGGGCGAAAGGGACTTCCCACATAGACATACTTCGACCAAATAGGGGATGTATTAGCGAAGGGCACGATAAAAAGTACCCGAAAACGGCGTGAGTGCATGCAACCACTAAAAAACGTTAATGAAGCGAAGATAATCTGTCAGGATCGTGGCAAATGGAAGACCCTGGTCTCTGCCTACTCCTCTGGAATACAGGCGTGAGGTTATGTGTTTTCTACTTTAAACTATTCAAAATTATCTCTAGAGTATTTCTGAATGTTCGCAAAACAACCAAATCGACACATATCGATACCGCCGTTAAATGTCAAAATATCTCCGAAAACTCCAACAAAAATGTATTGTACGTGTGGAAAAAACGTAAATTGCTTGCAAACGCCAGGCCTTTTTTGTAGCCCGTAATTTTGAAATGTTTTGTGGTACTACAGAGCCGATAGCACTCAGCTATCCTTCCTTCAGTCCTTCAGCAAATCGGGTACATAGGCAGATGAAGGTGTTACTTAGAAAACGAATGTAACACGATAATCGTGACCCCCGCAAGTGGGAAAATACCTAGATATCAAATCTTTGTATGTCCTCACTGCTGGGGCACGGGTCAATGCATCGCAGCAAGGTTAGAGCAGTTTCGACGACCTCTGTGGCGCAGCGGTAGCGCATCTGCCTACCATGCGAGAGGTCCCGGGTTCGAACCCCGGCTGGGAACAAAAAAACCCCAGGTTTTGGATGTCAACATGTGGGATGTCGTTGTTTCTGGTTCCCACGATACAGGGTATCCTAGTGTGGGGCCAGAAGCAATGAATGTGCCTGTATGTAAATTGTGTTGTTGTTTTTATACCAAAATCCACCACGGGGGCCAAGTCCGAGTTGGGAAGATACCTTAACACGAAGAAAATGACAGTTTTCTTTTTAGAATTCCGTAGGCAAAGGGTGGCAGTAGGACTCTATAGCTAAGCTTACATTTAAATACTATATCTTTACATAAATTAAAAGACATCAGAAAGTATTATGTATAGTTTTCTTTTTCTACAGTAAAAACGATAAAACTTACAAACGTTAGTGTGGAGCCTATTCTGTAAGTAGAGCACAGATCAGGCCCAAAGGCCTCAGGTTGATCTGAGTACTGTTGTGTTTAATGACATAAATAATATCATTATTACTTATACTTAATTATATTCGCGAGTTTACTCAATGTTTTATTTTATACCTCATAAACACATAACAGAATAAAAGACTAGAACTTTTATCGATTTCCGCTAAAAACGGTCGTTTTTAGCGGAATGTGCTTGAAGTCCTTGATTGTTGATTTCTACCAAATGACACAAATTTAAGCAATGCCATTACCTCTTTCGAGTGTGATAACGGCAGAGTACAGCAGTAAAATCGCGGCTCTTTTAGGAATGTTTATGTTCCAGGTGGACCTACCGTGGTAGAAAATTGCCTGTCTCCTCTAAGACGGATTACGTCTACGAAATGGGATAAGGCTCGGACAATGACAATGGCGTCAAAGTGAACTTCTTATAAGGTTCACAAATTCGATTTACAGAGGTGTTTATTTTTGGGTAAAAGAATTTTTACTGTTGACAATTACGTCGCGCATTTTCTCACACGTCTTGCTTCTGCTTGAAAAAGTGGGAGGTAGGGCGGTGCATTAACTAACCGCATGAGGTGCTTGTGGTATTTTTGGCGGAATTAAGCAAAGTATTTTTCACATTTTAAAGTTACTGTTATTACAATAATGAATAAATTATAATAAATAAATATTCATATTCACACAGATCTCGTTAGCCCTATACTAAGTACAACTTAATGACTTGTGTTATAGGTGCTAACTCGACGATAGATTTAATACAATAAATACATAGATAACATCCAAGACCCGAGACAAACTAGAAAAGTTCGTTTCCTAGTTTGACCCGGTCGGGGATCGAACCCGGAACCTTCGGTCTTACAGTCAGCGTGCCAAACCGCTGCGCCACCGAGGCCGTCATTCATAATAGTAGTAAACCCTTTATTGGCAAGCGAATAAACAGTACAAATTAACGTCAAGACTATAAACAATTACAAAATTCGTGTTTCATTATTAAGAATCATAATTATCAAGAAACTTTCATTAAACACTTAAAATTCATTCAACGTGCAATACTAGACAAACTAAATTTATCAATATACATTAACAACACTGTGAAATATGTTTAGTTACGAGCATTAAAAAATCTATTAATTCTGAAAACGCGAAATATATTCTTTAAATACCCCGAAAGTTATTTATTATTATTCACTATAAAAACAAAATGTTTACTTAAAGTAAAAGCTGTCAGTAATTAATTAATTAAGTGGAGAAGAAGCTAACAAAGAAACTCCACTTTTATTATTTTTATTGCAAGGTTTAAAACAATAATCTTGACCCTTAAGAGCGGCGGAGGAATGCCATGTAAACTGAATTCAGTCTGTTAGCTTTTAGGATATACCTCGGCTACTATCGGATAGAATCGGATATATTCGTGTAATAGAAATGTCGTAACTAATACGGCACTTAATTTCACATAACTTTTCAAAATAGTGAAGAAATGTTTTATACAGCAGGAAGTAGTATTAGACTCGTGTGCTTTCGGCCAAAACCGAAGCCTACTCTAGAGCCCGAGGTATATTTTAAAAGCTAACAGACTGTACCTAAGTTGTTGAGAAGAGTAGGTAAACATGGAACAAAGAAAGTTTATTTTTAGAACCAAGCCTAAGAGCTAACCTAGGACTTTAATTGATTTTCGCTAACACAGGTGTCTTTCGCAAAAAAAAATGATAGACCCTAGACCCTAGAGGGCTAAGAGGCTTTGGAGGCCCAAGGAGCCTTAAGTCCTAAAAATTGCTACCACCATTAATGACATCCACGATGTTCATTTTAGGTATATGTGTAGACACTGGTTTATGTTGTATGTATTTTAATTAGTAAGCAGATAATATTGTTCCATATATTATGTACAACATACTTTTTTCATTTATACTTTATTTAAGTAATAGGCATTTTCTATGTACTTTACTTGCCCTTTTGCCAGTGTACGTTCAATACAAAACGTCATATCTAGATGGAATAAATTTCTCTAAAAACAGTCCGCCTTTGCTCACAATCTATGAATTCTTTGTTGTGTTATAATCGGATAACAATAATACATAGTAATTAAGAAGGTTTTACTTCCAAAACTATACAATGCTGTATGTTTTTAATGCGAAATTTTCTATTTTGTGCAATACAAATAAAACAAACCAATCACACTAATATCATAAAGGCGAAAGTTTGTGAGTGGGTATGTTTGTTATTTCTTCACGCCTAAACGGCTGGAGGGATTTTAATAGTACCTTGTAAGGAATTGGCTGACACCCCTGAGTAATATATAGGCTACGTTTCACTGCGGGAAAATATCATATTCCCATGGTAAAATCGATAAACCGCGGGTAACACCACGGGGCACAGCTAGTTTATTATAAAAACGTAATACAAAAGATTGGCGGCGATTGGTGGCGTTAATTAGCTCTGGTTCACCCCTTGAGGAGTACTCTTGTAAATCTCTCCTTGACAGTTGAAAATAGTTAATTAACAAGTACGTACATGAGAAATTCCTTTTCCCGCGAGCCCAATCGTTCAAATATTAAGAGAAAACGCGCATCAACAAAGTTTAGCTGTTAGAATATTTCATCGGGAACGAGCTGTACAGCGCTGTAGTTGGTTTCATAAGGCCATTCTCGGCCTTACATTGAGGCATCACATTTAACCCGTGAGGTGAGTTTTGTTACAGTGGAGCGTCAAGCCGGCCAAACAGTTGTTTGTAGAAACGTGAAATTTTAATAAAACGATGAAGTTAAAAGGAATACAGTAGTAGTAGGCTTGTAGTTAAGTAGACTTTTCTAGTTAATAACTCAATATCGACCAACGTATAAAAGGAAACTTCGTAAAATTCAATTTAAAAAATTACTTTTATAAATATATTCTTTTTTTTTATGCACTAACCCGATCCCCAACCCGCATGCCCAGCGTGGGGAGTATGGGCATTACCCCCTATGATAGCACAACGTGGCGCTCTTTAAGGGAGGGCTATGTCCAGCAGTGGACTAGTATAGCCTGACGACGACGACTAACCCGTGAACCCGTGAATACTTTGATGAAGTTCTTAGTTGTATAGAGTAGGTAGTTGATATTCAATAAGTCGTTCGGAGCTACTTTTATGAACCCCACTGAGTCCGAATGTCTGGCGCACCCTGGGCAACAATCAGCGAATCCCTTACGCTGATTAGCAAACTCTTTCAGCACAATGGGTTGTTGCCATCGACACGGTAATAAAACAAGAAAAAGTTAAAATAAGTATAATAAAATCCTAATATTAATAAAAACCCTCCATTTGAAGTCAGCATATTTTTATGGCCAACTACGGAAGCCTAGACGCAATTGGCCGGCGTTCATTGACTCCTTAGTCTCAGTACTATGGGATTCGTACAGTAAAAAAACAAAAACGTCCCGTTCTAAAACTTATTTACGCACAAGGTACAGGAGATGGGGTAACTCGTAATCTATTCTCTCTCTCTTTTGACCCAACTTGACTGCGTGTAACTATATATGTATGAACAAAAGGCTGGACCGATTTCGACAAATGAACAAGAATGCTATCAGCGAAGTTATTGTTAGTAAGAAATAATTAAAGAAATGTATTATATAGCCAAGAAATTCCACTATACTACAGCTCCGGCAAAGGGAGATTTTAAATGCAATTTACTTATTTAGGCCTCGTTTGATACTTTTTACCCGTCTCGTAGGTATGTATGTATGTGTGCGTGCGTGCGTGCGCGCGTGTGAGGGTGGGTTTGCGTGTGTATGTGTGGGGGTGTTTGTGTGTGAGTGTTTGTGTGTGTGTGTCTAAATATGGTCGATTCTATATTCGTTCATAACTCCCCAATCAAAGGTCAGATTTTGACAAGTGATATTTCAATAGATTCGTCTTGTTTGCGCTAGTGTCATGCTGTACAATAGAGAATATTCTAACTACCTACACGAGTTAGGTATAAATTTTCACCCGACACAGTGTGTGTAGGAATTCATCGAAGTTAGCCGAAGTTATCTGCAAACTTTGTGGGACGAACGAGCACTTAGGAATATTCGAGTCAAGTGGGGTGCCTTAGCGCTCTCGTTATGAACTATGAAGTGAAAGATTGTAGAATAACTGTACATAGAGGGACCGAAAGCCTCATACTGTTTTTTTATGAAATAACTGAAATGAAAATGTTTTATTCTAAGTAGCGCAGAAGCTGCGACTTAATGAACGTTACAATTCAAACTAGGTGTCCATTTCAAAATCTAGATCATTTTTCAGAAAAAAAACTCCAAACTTAGTCTTTTCAAAGTCCCTTTTAAAGTGGCCTATAAACATCCCACTGCATGGCCAGGCCTTTATTACTGGGTTACGTATTGTTCGACGTTTCTTTTTTATCTGCTTTTATTTAATAACTTTAGTCACTATTTGGTCTACTATATGATCACGGTTTTATTTAATAACTATGACAGTTCTAGCGTGCCCTTAGCAAGCAAAGACTTTACACTGATCAGTCACGTAACTTAAAAGAAAATAACTGTCTGGCTAAGTTGACCCCTGCTTCAGCCACTACGCATTGAAACCCCCTATTAAGACATTTTTATGTAGCCTATAAATGTCCCAATAAATGGCACATGCCTTCTCTCAGAACGAGAGTATGGGTTAAATTATCACGCGTGGCCACCGCTGATTGGAAATTCAAGCGCTGAGGTATTTGAACACCGCAGACACTTAGGTATCCTCACGATGTTTTCCTTCACAGTTAACCACCTGTATTGCTACTATAAATATAACTGTACAAATGTACATGACTTAGATAACAAAGATTAAGCTCACGCCGGTATCCCAGAGGGGTAGGCAAAGACAAGGAACTGTCACTTTCCACGACCCTGATTAAACGTAGTAACTAACAATTGGCGTTTATCTTCGTTTCGGACACACTCCATCAAAAAATAGTAACAGTCCTTTCTCACTCCTCGAAATTATTTTTTGACGTGTAACGTCTTCCAGTTCGGTAGTAAGGGGTCACCCGCATGCAACGAAAACATGTCGCCTCGGCGAGCGTTGTAACTCTATAACAACGTGTTGAGTAGATGAAAGTAGCCAATACTGAGATCAAAACGCCCGGGGCCTAGCGGAACCGAGTGACTGGAACCAATCACTTGGGTTAAGCAACAACAGGCGCGGTCAAGTACTGGATGGGTGACCCTCTCGTGACTACCGCTAGTGGCATTTTTCCGAGCGCTTCTGTGCTTCGCAATGCACGTTAAGCCGTTGGTGCTGGGTGTCATGTAATGACAGTCGTTAAGCCGTGTCAGAGGCCTTATGGGCGGCTTGATAACTTCTGACAGTAAGGCCCGCCACTGTCTTACAATCCTCTACCAACCGGGACTTGGCCCCCGTGATGGAGTATGGCCTAACCTTCATGCGATACAGGAAGAGACCCGTGCCCCATATATCAATTACAATATCGATTACTGAGATTCTCTCGACTCGTGCCGCTAGATGGCGCCAGTGACGCGAAACACATTTCGTAGATTGAGCTAACAATTTACGCTCATAGATATACCGTAGAATGGTCCTAGTAGGTGGATCTTCTACAACTGAACATTCTGTGTCCCCGTTGTAAAATTCAACGGGACCTCGCTGGTTCCAACGTTTCCCGTGACAAATGAGTTAACTTTCAGCGATAACGTTTGCCGAAGATCAGACGATGTTATGGACGGCGTACGTCGTGAACAGATAAATAGGTAGTAATTTACACAAGTCCAAGAGTAACAGAACAGTAAATATAGAGAAGACAGAGAAGAAATATAGAGTACATCGATATCAACCCTTGTTTGTCCATACTGGCGGGGCACGGGTCTCTTCCTGCATTGCTGGAAGGTTAGGCCATACTCCACCACGGGGGCCAAGTCCGGGTTGGTGGAGGATTGTAAGACAGTGGCGGGCCTGACTGTCAGAAGTTATCAAGCCGCCCATACGGCCTCTGACATGGCTTAACGACTGCCATTACATGACAGCCGGCACCATCGGCTTTAACGTGCATTGCGAAGTACGAAAGGACTCGGAAAAATATACCACTAGCGGTAGTCAAGGGACGGTCACCCATCCTGCACCTGACCGCGCCTGTTGTTGATAAACGATAGAAACATAGTAATTTCACATACGTATGGTAAATATGCAGTATGGCACTTACGGTATTCAAAGTATTACATATTAAGAGCTTATAAGAGCTCAGCTCATCTAATTTTAACTAAGTTTCTCTTCCGTTTTGTTTCGAATGCCTACCATTTAATATCTTGCACCATCTGTGGTTGACTGGTAGAAAATGCTTATAGCATTAAGTCCGCCACATTGCCATTGTATTTTTTTACTTATGTGCAATAAACGTATTAATAATAATAATAATAATAATAATAATAATATAACGTAGAGAATACAGTAGCATACATAAATTACAGCAACATACCAATTCGACATATATGAGATACGGTACGTACCTATTGGTGAAAGGGCCGAAAAGGGTCCACGGCACATTGACCTTTCCATTCGACATGAGCTAACACTGTCAGATAAAGAAAGGGACTTGATAGCTATTTGCCTCTCGCTCATACAATAGTGCCGTCTATATATTCTCTATAATATAAAAATGAATGGTAAGCGCAGATCTCGAGAGCAGCTGAACAGATTTCGTTAATTCTTTTTTTAGAATAGTCCTTGAAGTACGTGGGTGGTTCTTACGGTGAAAAAAAATTAAAAATTAAAGAATCGATGATAGGCAGTACGAAGTTTGCTGGGTCAGCTAGTTACTAATAGTTATCCAGCGTCATTTTTTTAAGTAACAGTTCTATAGCACAGATGTTGATCAGAAAGATCGAGATGATACTCACTTTGGATGTTTTATCTATCTCAACGGACGAGGCAAAGAATTGCCTAATTATTCTTATAAGTCGGTATTTATTATAACTGAGTGCGAACGAGACGCTACGAGGCAAAGCGATAGAATGGCCTATCCCATTCTAAAACACTCATGCTCACTCAGAGGTGCTAAATTCCACGATCTTGATCATAAAGGAGATAGGAAATAAAATCTCAAAAGAGCCCTGCTCGATGTTTACCTTGATTAAAAGATACAAAGTCAGGATACATATTAGAAACGATCTCTATCCTATCCTACTGATATTAATAACGCGAAAATTTGTAAGTATAGATGGATGGTTGTTGTTATACACTCTTTCACGTAAAAACTACCGAATGGATTGTAATGAAACTTTACAATAATATAGCTTATACATTAGAATACCACATAAGCTATTGTCTACTAAAATATGACGATAAGTGTCAAGTGAGTAGGAAAAAAACTATTATCTGCGAGCTATTCTGGCGTGCGCTGCCAAAACTGCGCTGCCAAAACCATTTCTACGCCACGCTACTCGAAATACTAAATAAATACTAACGAAGACGCGGGCACCAGCTAGTAAGGATACAATTTCTCGCTCTCTTCTTATCCTATTTTAAGTTGTGCGGGATCCGACAGTTAGTCAGCAACACTTACACCTATTCCCAATCGGCATTGTAAGATAACGACAGACACACCCCTTAGAGGTAAGTGCCTAACCTAAATCCTCTGGTTTGGGACAACACAGCCGCGAAACTTGCAGAGTAAAAGTATCCTCGACTTGATTATATTATTTTTAATGCACTAACCCGTGATAAGGACAATTAAAAAAAAAACCTATTTAGAGGCTAAAAGGCTCTGTACGTAAACAGAGAATATTGTAAAGACGTTCCAAATTTCTCTGATGACGGTGAGTCGCCCATTACCTCAGTTGGAAAGAGCGCTAGCACGGATAGCCAGAGGTCGCGGGTTCGAATCCCGGCATGGGTGGAATTTTTAGCCTCTAAATAGGTTTTTTAAATTATCATCGATTTCTTATAAAAAGATAAAGACTTATTAACATTAACATTTACATACTGGCACATACATTGCTTCTGGCCCCACACTAAGATACCCTGTGTCGTGGTAGGTTATTCAATATTTATGTAGCATACCTACTTTGTACATGTATACAGACCCACTTTTTACTGGCACTCCGACTCTCTAAGGTTTGCTGGAAGAAATCTCTTTCAGAGATAAACTCGCCTTTGTACACGTTATTTCTTATGTAAAATACGTCCTGTTAAATGTTTCGGTTGCAATAAAGTATAATTAATTAATTAAAATGGAAATTACACATATATATTCACAAAACGTACTTGAAAAGCGTATGCCTGCAAGTCTCTTCCTAGTTTGAAGGGCCACTTTGCAGCATAAAATGTACAGGCTGACCTGTTGTTCTCTGTACACTGCATTTCGTAGGCCGCATTTATTCATAAGAGCTTACTGCCAACTAATGTTGGAAAAGCGCTTTGAGAAGTGGAAAAGCAATACAACGCAAATCTAAGTTAAATAATGGAAAACTAAAAAAAACAATGAAACAGTGTCTAAATATCAGCGGTTTCATCATAATTGTATTTAAGTAGAAAAAAAGCACGTGGAAAACACGAAAAAAAAACATAGTATATACATAAATAGCGTAAAAATATCAGCGGTTTCATCATAATTGTATTTAAGTGGAAAAAAACACGAACAGTGGAAAACGAAAGTAAACATAAGCCTAAAGAAATTTCATAATCCAGACCAAACTAAAATATAATCTAAACATTAGAGCACCGCTTTTGTTCGTTGCTCATGAGCTAAAATTAACTAGGTAGGTAGTTATGTAAGAATGGGCGATATAATTCGACGCGCGAAATGTGCCAGTACGGCGAGCGCGCCCAATGTTAAGCTGGCCGTTTTATAAAAAAAAAAGAAATAAATAAAAAAGGCAACGCTCCATTTTTGTTATTTGAAAACAAAACTTTGTGTTTTTTTTCTCGAAAGAGAAAATTAAGTTTGTTTTCCATTAGCAGTATTTTAGACTAGGAGACAGAAGAAAATAATGTTCACGACTTGCGTCGGAACATTCGGCCTGAAAATTCATGTTATATTCGTCTGACCTCTTGTTTACAGTACAACAATCTGTTCTTCTTCATTCTTATTCTACTGATAACAGTTGTCAGTTGGGCAAAGTTCGTGTGTACTTTTAAAAAAATACAACTGACCGCTGTTAAGGCGGCCCCAAAGAACAATTCCCATACAAATGTAGTTTGGTTTTTATTTACAAACGACATGCCGGATGCAATGAGACTTTACCATTACGTTCAGAGGATACAAATTGAGGTCTGATCGTGCTAACAACTGCTCCTTAAGGGGCCGCCTCAAGAGTAGATTAACAAATTGTTAGTTTACGAGGAACCGGGACAAGACTGCGTTAACTCTTGAACGGGCAGAGCTGCTATAACTTTTTCTTTGGAGAATATTGTAAAGAGGTTCGAAATTTCACTGATAGCCAGTGAGTCCCCATTAGATCAGTTGGAAAGAGCGCTGGCACGGATAGCCAGAGGTCGCGAATTCGAATCCCGGCATGGGTGGAATTTTTAGTCTCTAAATAGGTTTTTTTTAAGACCCGTGCTCCTCGGTGGGGACATGATGGGTTGATAACAAATTAACTTGTTTTAAATACTTTAAACAAAACCAGTGTTAGACACTGTTCCGCTGGCACGGATAGCCAGAGGTCGCGGGTTCGAATCCCGGCATGGGAGGATTTTTTAGCCTCTAAATAGTTTTTTTTTAAATTGTCCTTAGCACGGGTTAGTGCATTAAAAATAATATTAGCACGGGTCTCTTTCCTGAGGAATGTACCTGAACGAGTAGAGTAACTTTGAGGCTAGTTTGCTAAGTCCACCTTTCGTTCGTTATCGTTATCAACCCTTGTATGTCCCCACTGCTGGGGCACGGGTCTCTTCATGCATAGCAGGAAGGTTAGGCCATACTCCACCACGGGGGCCAAGTCCGGGTTGGTGGAGGATTGTAAGACAGTGGCGGACCTTACTGTCAGAAGTTATCAAGCCGCCCATAAGGCCTCTGACATGGCTTAACGACTGCCATTATATGACAGCCGGCACCAAAGTCCACCTTTGCGCAACATAAATAACAAGTCGCGACCTCTCACTAGAGGTGGGTTGTACTAGACAAACAGAGGAACTCAGTGGAACCGTTCTCGGTATCAGACAATAAATGTCCCCAATACTAAAAACACGTAATACAGAGAATATTGTAAAGAGGTTCGAAATTTCACTGATGCCGGCGAGTCGCCCATTAGCTCTGTTGGAAAGAGCGCTGGCACGGATAGCCAGAGCTCGCGGGTTCGAATCCCGGCATGGGAGGAATTTTTAGCCTCTAAATAGTTTTTTTTTAAATTGTCCTTAGCACGGGTTGGTGCATTAAAAATAATATTAGCACGGGTCTCTTTCCTGAGGACCACTCCACCACGGGGGCCAAGTCCGGATTGGTGGAGGCTTGCAAGACTAGTAGTTGGTCTTACTGTCAGAAGTTGTCAAGCCGCGAATCTCGAATCAATACCGAGCCATAGCGGGTGCGTGCGCGCTACGAGTCTGCGGGTCATTGTTCTGGTAGAAGATAATTTGTAATATAAAAAAATACTTATCTTTATAGTATAGTTGTTTCTAAATAAGCTCATTTTGTCGCGGAAACTGCGCAACTTTTACGGCTTTTACGTAACTTTTAAAACAACTATATTAGGCCCCCACGAGTAGAGTAACTTTGAGGCTAGTTTGCTAAGTCCACCTTTGCGCAACATAAATAACAAGTCGCGACCTCTCACTAGAGGTGGGTTGTACTAGACAAACAGGAACTCAGTGGAACCGTTCTCGGTATCAGACAATAAATACTTAAATTATTTTCATACCGGTCGTTATTGCGCATAAGATTTTGTTAATGATAAAAAAGAATCTTTATTAAAATAAGCACAGAAACTGCTACCTAAATATCGTTACACGTAAAACTAGTTTTTCATGTAAAAAATGTAAATCATTTTTGAAAAACAATTGACAACACTTCTTATGTTTATAAGCGTTACAAATATACAAAACAAAATAAGATCGGTCCGTCTCTTTGTGACATTTCACTCCGCAACTGGGTTAGAGCGATAATGTTTTCAACAGTAGTACAGATCAGATAATTATATAATGTACGAAAAAGAATGAACTGATTAACTCTGTTATTAACTAGATACTAGGTATAACTGTTATTTTCAATATGCACCAACTCTACGTTTTACATGGAAATGACTAGGTCAGACTCAAAAATCAGACTCGGCATTTGTATTCGCGAATTTGTAGCCGAAATAACGTGGTAACTGTAAAAGTCTTTAAAAAACCTATTTAGAGGCTACAAATTCCACCCATGGCCGGGATTCGAACCCGCGACCTCTGGCTATCCGTGCCAGCGCTCTTTCCAACTGAGCTCACCGATTCGCTCAGCGACTCACCGGCATCAGTGAAATTCCGAACCTCTTTACACTATTCTCTGTATTACGTACAGTAAAAGTCTGTGAATAAGCTTCATAAGAAGAAAAGCATGGTCTTTATGGTTTCCAGAAACACAAAAAGCAGGCCATCCTATTGCAGCTAAACGAATTAAGCATTCGTGATACTCATTGCTCTACCTAAAGATCACCCTGAGCTTGTTGCGAGGAGTTTCCTAATGCGTACCTCCGATAATGTATACCTCAGAACTGAGTACATATCAAAGTGGCATTCCTTCGGATCATGACAAAAAAAGCATTATGTGCATAAAAAAAAAACTGCGTTTGTGTTAGCAGTTCTTAAGTGATAGCAAAGAGTCTATGCACGCTAAAAAACAAAAATAAATATTGGCCTTTTGCATCTACGTTATGAGATGATTTATACAGCGTCCAGTGGCATCTTCACTCACACTAGATGGGTGAAGGGACCACTCCGACGCTGTAGTGCCTGGGACATGGTTTTTATAGATGGTATAGGCTTGCCCAGCACCTATACCATCCTGACAGCTTAGTCGGGCCAGCCCACAATAAAGACTAGACAATACGTGCCGAGCTAACGAAGCCGCGGGTTTCCTCACGATGTTTTCCTTCACGTTAGCGTGTGGTATTGCGACTGCAAATTCGCAAATATACGTAACTTTGAAATTAAATACATGCTCGCACTGGGGATCGAACCTGGGTCTCTCGCTTGCGAGTCCATGGTTCTACCCACTGAGCTACCACCGCTGTAACATAAAACAAAGAGACGTCATATTAAGAACTAATAACAACAATGCGTGTTTTTTGTTTTTAATTTTTGTAAAGGATGTCACTTTAGTATTTAGTGGCCAGTTATAATTAAACACCTAAGCAAAAAAAATTCACTCCACTTCGAAATGTCGTTCCACAAATTGCTCTGTGGAGTAAACTTACTCATACCCGTGTGTATAGATATTAGGTTAAGTACATACACACAGTATGTACCACGAATCCACCAAATGTCTAGTAGGTATGTTTGTTAAACAGTCTGAATTGACCCTCAGTGCTCATCAAAGCAAACAACTGGAACGTAGTCTAACTGCTCATATCTGTTCAGCTGAGAAGAGCCCGTTAGTGGGGAGTTTCTTTTTTAATTCGACGCGCAAAGATTGTGCAATGTGCCAGTAACTATGGCAAGCGCGCCAAGTGTTAAACTGGCAGATTTTTCAAACAAGAAAGAAAAAAGTCGACACTCACTTGTCTTGTTTGAATATAGAACTTTGTTATCGAAGCTGTAATTTATTTTGTTTTTTTCTTAGGAATGGCAAGTGATGTCTGTTTTCCATTAAAACTCTGTCTAGGCTGCAAATAGCTTTACAAAAGAAAATAATGTTTACGACATGTCCTGGCGGACTTTGCTTTTATCCCTAATGGCGCGAGGTGTATAGATTTCTTTTAGGTTTTGACTTCAGTACACACTCATGCTTCGGAATTAACTAAATTAACTGTCAATATAGCTGAAAGACAACATATATTCAGACTAAGTGTGAGCAGAACAAACAAACATAATTATTACGCCTCTGTGTGTCTACAATCCAACATAATTATTTCAAAAACCTATTTGGAGGCTAAAAATTCGACCACACGGAGGTCGCGGGTTCGAGTCCCGGCATGGGTGGAATATTTAGCTTCTAAATAGGTTTTTTTTTAAATTGTCCTTAGCACGGGTTAGTGCATTAAAAAGAATATATCCAACATAATTATTTAAGTATTTTATCAATTTAGCTCTTTTGACATCTTACAACATTTTTTTAATAATTCGGGGTTTTGATAGAAAATGGTACCTACTATTTTATCAGCGTAATAGCGCGGTATCTGAGGTTTATAAATAACACAGCCCATGAAATTGGAATCCGCGGTGGGCACTCGTGGTAATTCAGCCCATACTCTCTCCGAGAGAAGTCCTATGCTCTGCAGTTGAACGTTTATAGGCTACATAATAAAAACATACGCGGTATCAACAAACAGTATTGCCGTGCTCTTTATAGCTATGCACAGTTGCTTAATTACATATGCAATTGCTCATCCGCCCTAACGAGATAGCATAAGGAAGACATTAGAAAACTCTTATATAATGATATTTCATCATTAAGTTGGCTTCGTTTGTTATTAAAATTGTCTTACTTGAAATCGGCTAAGATAGGAGGAAGGTATGCAGCGTTTCGAGATTTAGCTGGGAGAAATAAAAATCTCGCAAACTTTTGAATGAGATTTTAACAAGGATTGTATGATTTGGCGAAATTTGTCAGTCTCTGTACGAGATACGAGAGAAATAGGGATTAAGGCATTTAATCGTAGTTAAATGTTTAACCTAATAAGAAATGATCTTGAACCTTCATCAGCTCGTTTGTTACCTGTTTCACCCACCAATAAAGGAAAATCAAATTAAAATAAAGTGAAACTCCACCTCGAAAAATACCAAATAGCATTGGCTGCAAATAACATTGTACACAAACCTTTCGGGATGGAAGGTTAGAGATTTTCTTTATCTGCACTTGTACGAGAGTATGAACCGAAAGTACGAAATATTTGGCAACAACTAATACGAGGAAATAAGTATAGTTTATTACAGCAGCGCGGATGGTATCGAACCTTGGCAAGCTCCCTACACCTGAAAATTTGGTCAAGGCACTTCAGCGATAAAGCTCGTACTATGAGACTGGCCTGTGCCCGACAGTGGGATGCTTATGTATTTTCTTAAGCGTGGTAACTTCACCTATGTAGTTGCCACTAGACGTTTATATTGATTGATTGAAAACATTTATTCAAATAAAAATACAAAAAATACAGAAGTTGGTTTCTGCCAAACTGCATAACAGTTTGTTGGCAGATGCTCTTGGTTTTACAAATTCACGTTATATGCTAGGTATATACAAATAATAAAAAAGACATTTGATTATTCCCTACACACTACCCTCTTGCTCGCTCTACGCCTAAGGCTTGAGTTCGGTCAGTCACATGACATTGCCACGAACAAGAGGTCAGTGTGCCGGGCAGAATCAAAACTAGCCAACTACCTACATACACATCAACTACAATTGACTTAACAGAAATTCTGCAACTTTTTTCTTATATGTGACTTTACAGACATTCTCATATCTTAAAGTAACTGGAAGATCGTTTAATGAGAATTCCGTTGTTTTCGGAATGAGATATTTTCTCATACGCATACCATAATAATTTGGAATTCAAGGTATGACCAATTTTCTTATAGATACATTTCTTGTTATGATTTTACATGTTAGTTACATTATAAGTTGGACATATAGAAAAACAAGATTTAGTAGTGCCTTACCAACTATGAAACCTTGTTGATACAACACTGTCAACGTTATACGTCGTAGAAATACATCTAGTACTAGTTATATTTTCGACTGCGATACAAGAAGGAAAAGTCCTGCATTAACATTTATTCTACATTACATTCTGTTTTATCTACGGCACTTCTGACAGGCAATGCTCACTGAATAAACATTTTCACATAATCTGATTAAACGCACAGGAGAAACCATCCACGTGACCATTAACTGTCAAAGGCCTACTATGTAAGTTTTCCGCTGTATGAACTCGTGCGATAGGTACTCCGACCGAACCGTCAAATACCAATGGAATAAAAATTATAACTAGTTCTGTAACACGTTTTTTTTTTTCAAAAAGTGAACATCATGTTAGCAATTGTGGCAACTACTTTTCGAACCTGTACGTACAGTTGATCCTAGGAACTAGGATCAACAACCTCGGACTAAAAACGGGCGTTTTTAGCAGAAATTGCTAAAAATTGCGTTTTTGGCTAATCTGCTAGATTGATCTCTGACTGTTTGACGACCTCTGTGGCGTAGCGGTAGCGCGTCTGCCTACCATGCAAGAGGTTCGAATCCCGGCTGGGAATAAAAAAAAAACCCAGGTCTTGGATGTTTACATGTTTGTGATGTCGTTGTTTCTGGTCCTCACGACACAGGGTATCCTAGTGTGGGGCCAGAAGCAATGTATGTGCCTGTATGTAAATGTTTTGTTCTAGATTGTTGAAGTTGTAGACTGTTCAGTAGGTTCTAAAAACTTATTTATTTTTGGAAAACTTGCAGCTTACATAACACTGGATAGATCTTAGTGTAACTATAAGCTAAAAATAAAAATAACTACTAAATTTATAAAGATTTCACATTTTCCAAAGTTCACTTTTTCAAAGGACGCGATACAACTGAAGATAATATGTTTTATCAATTGGTGTCGCTAGTTAGCGCTAACACTACATAGCGCCATAATAAGAGTGCTCAGCGTTCGGCAACGGATCACCATAATTGGAAAGCTAGCTCTTAAGGCGTGCGGTGACATCAGGGGACTACTAATTATGTGCACTAAATCCGGAATTTTTAAGTTAGCGTTATCAATTATTACGAAATTTGACAGTTAAACGATTGGAATCTTTCGAGATTTGACTCGCGTAATAAGGGAGCAGAGCCGTGAATAAGAATTTAGGCCCTGCCTTGATTGAGGATAGCTTGTTAGTCCTGAGATTTCCCAGCTTAGTAGCAGAGTTAAATCATTGTACGTAGCAAGTTATGGGACTACTCTACCTAGATTTCCACAAAGCTAGTAGTGTTCTGTTCCTCTACGCACCAAATCCTAGACAATTTCATCGTCTTCCTGTTAAATTAATACAGAATTTAACAGTTAGATGACAGTATGGTACAGACGATATGGTACGCATAATAGGCATGAAGAAATATTTTTAAATCCTCTTCCATAATATGGGGACACATATTATATAATATTAACAAAAAAAAAAACTACATTTCAGTAATAAACTCAAGTTAGGAAAGAAGGAAGGTTAAAGCCATTATTCAAAAGTATTTTAAACCTGTGGGAAACAGCTCGCGTCGAATCTGACGTCACGCCCAGGTAAAGAAACATTAAACAAAGCACGGGTGAAGTTTACCAATGTTACTCAGGTGTGACGTCACGCGGTGTGATTGCTGTTTCATTCACAATGGCTGAAAGCAGTATTAAAATTTATAATTTTATTGAAAATATTGCTAATCTCTTTTTTTATTAATATCGTTAAATCTTTGACTATTTAACATAACATTTACATACAAGCACATACATTGCTTCTGGCCCCACACTAGGATACCCAGGGTCGTGGGAACCAGAAACAACGACATCACAAACATGTAAACATCCAAGACCTGGGCTTTTTTTTGTTCCCAGCCGGGATTCGATTCGGGATAAGATACTGTCGTCACACCTATTAAGCCTCTGTTCCCTTTAAGCCAACTCCCTTAACCCCTTACCAATCTAGTATAAACCCTTCCGGAGGCTTAAGCAATGTCATCGACCCATCCAGTCGCTGGTCTGCATACCGATCGTCGACCCACCCTTGACTATTACCAATTCAACTAACAACATGCAAACAGCGAAACGAAAACGATACACTATCACGCGTTCCATTCATAGACACGAGTAATGGCTGAACACACGCGAAGCCAACAACTTAATATTTAAATCCCAATCCTGATGCTTTAGCCTTCACTAACCTTGACACATTCACACATGCGATG
Source organism: Yponomeuta sedellus (assembly GCA_934045075.1). Classification (NCBI taxonomy): domain Eukaryota; kingdom Metazoa; phylum Arthropoda; class Insecta; order Lepidoptera; family Yponomeutidae; genus Yponomeuta; species Yponomeuta sedellus. The sequence goes on along the minus strand of OW203726.1, from coordinate 4,960,610 downwards.
TCATGTCCACACGGGAGAAAAACGCGCATGTAAGTTTCCATTTTCTGCAATCAGTTGTCAGCCCAGAGGAATCATTCGCAGTAATAACAATTTGAGTTTTCCGATGATGATTCTTTTGACGTTTGAACTAGGGTGATTTCTAAATGCACGAGGTAAGCTACACCTAGCGCCCATTGTTAAAGTCGAGAAAAAATTTCTATTCAGTATTAGTAGTATTGGCAGAGGTTGCGGGTTCGAATCCCGGCATGGGTGAAAATTTTAGCCTCTAAATAGGTTTTTAAAAAAGTATTGGCATTTTTAGCAATTGCAGTTTTTGTAAATAAATGAAAAAGTATTACATAGATAGAATGTGGTGTATGGTGCACTAGGAATACGAGTATCCTGTAATTATATGTAGAAATAACATGTAAGGCTTAAACAATAAAGTGCAGTAAAATTGGCGGTACTAAGCCTGTTACGCATTGTGTGTAATATTTCAACTTCCCAAGAAAAAGAAAATGGGGCCTAAAATGCTTTAATACGCAATGGAGTTCTGTAATATACATACACTGTCACTATTTTTTTTAAGATAAAAGTTCTAAGGACCAAAAAGGGGAAAAAACGAATTAATAAATTTTTTATAAAAAATCAAATTGAAATCAATAAATTTGCTGATTGTATCAGTATAAACGTAAAATAAATAAACAATACTTCATTGGCAATTTTACTCAATATTAAGGTGATTCAAACCATGCACTACGTGCAAGGACTCCAATAATCGTCGTGGGTGTTGATCACGTCAGTCAAGTGCACCCGAAAAGATAGGCAAAACTCACCACCGAGTGGGTGCCACGGACGTCTAAGCCGGGGCCGGCTTGGATGTCGGTGGCACCCACTCGGTGGTGCCACGGACATTAGAAGACGGTGGAGAGATAATCTCGACAACCAATGCCGGAGTGCTCCGACGTGGCCCAGGACAGAAAAGTCTGGACTGCAACGGGGGAGGCCTTTGCCTAGCAGTGGGACTCAAACATAGAGACAACGTAAAAAGTAGTAATCATGAAAATTTTAAAAGTTTCATTCTTAATATATCTTTTTCTTCTTCTTCAGGCTATAACTATTAGTCCACTGCTGGACATAGCCCTTCCCTAATGAGTGCCATAGCGCAAGGTAGTGCCATGATTGGAGGGTAATGCCCATAATCCCCACGCTGGGCATGCGGGTAGGGGATCGCAGTTTGGTGGAATCGTACTGCAGGGAGCGCTGCTGCCCACCCCCCGGTTTGTGTCCCTTAGTCGCCTTTTACGACAGCCGCGGGAAGAATTTGGGTGGGTGCTATTCTCTAGGCCGACACCACACTGCTGTGTGGTGCAGCTTAATATATCATCTTAGAATTATTTCAGCGATTCGGATAGGGCGTATCAATTCGTTTAATGGTTCGGTTTGGCGATAATTACGCTTGGTGGTCCTCGCCAACTGCGAATGACTTATATTTAAAAAACTAACCTTTCAATTGTAATAAACAAGGTGTGCATCCATTAATCATTGCGGTCACCGAGAGGTATTTTAATAGGTTCGTCTAGAGGGGGAGCGGCAACAGAGATTGGCGCAAACAAAAAGTGGCCACGTGCACCGGAGCGTGCGCCGGAGTTTCTCCACGCTAGATATTTCTCGCCGATGACACACATGGACGTCCAGCACCGAAAGAAGTGCGACAGAAGAAACCGGGGCGTCTATTATAAGTGCATAACATAAACTCAGTACAAACATAGTAGGTACTGAGTTTATGTTGACTTGATATCAACTCTTTGTATTACACTATTTTTTTTATTTTTAATGCACTAACCCGTGCTAAGGAACAAATTTAAAAACCTATTTAGAGGCTAAAAATTTCACCCATGCCGGGATTCGAACCCGCAACCTCTGGCTATCCGTACCAGCGCTCTACCAATTGAGCCAATGGGCGACTCACGGCATCAGTGAAATTTCGAACCTCTTTACAATATTCTCTGTATTACGTACAGGCAGCGACATCTGACTTAAGCAAATTGCATTGCTTACAGCCCCGACTACCTACTTTGCAGTTAGGTTTAACATCGGAACGATATCACTGTACCCACATGATTACACTATGTTTTTTATTTTTAATGCACTAACCCGTGCTAAGGAACAAATTTAAAAACCTATTTAGAGGCTAAAAATTTCACCCATGCCGGGATTCGAACCCGAAACCTCTGGCTATCCGTACCAGCGCTCTACCAATTGAGCCAATGGGCGACTCACGGCATCAGTGAAATTTCGAACCTCTTTACAATATTCTCTGTATTACGTACAGGCAGCGACATCTGACTTAAGCAAATTGCATTGCTTACAGCCCCGACTACCTACTTTGCAGTTAGGTTTAACATCGGAACGATATCACTGTACCCACATGATTACACTATGTTTTTTATTTTTAATGCACTAACCCGTGCTAAGGAACAAATTTAAAAATCTATTTAGAGGCTAAAAATTTCACCCATGCCGGGATTCGAACCCGCAACCTCTGGCTATCCGTACCAGCGCTCTACCAATTGAGCCAATGGGCGACTCACGGCATCAGTGAAATTTCGAACCTCTTTACAATATTCTCTGTATTACGTACAGGCAGCGACATCTGACTTAAGCAAATTGCATTCAAGGGATATTCTAAAAAAAGAATCAGCAAAATCGGTTCAGCTGTTCTCGAGACTTGCGCTTACCAACACAGTCAGCGATTAATTTTTATATTATAGATGCGCAAATGTATGTAAAATCCTATTTAGAGGCTAAAAATTCCACCCATGCCGGGATTCGAACCCGCGACCTCTGGGTATCCGTGCCAGCGCTCTTCCAACTGAGCTAATGGGCGACTCACCGGCATCAGTGAAATTTCGAACCTCCTTACAATATTCTCTGTATTACGTACATGTATGTAATTTAGAAAACAGCCATTGGCTGCCACCGGCATTGAGCCCACGACCTTTCGATGGAAGCAAAGCGTTTTATTGATGCGTTTATACTACTAGTTCGTTTTTAGAGTTCCTTACCCAAAGTGTGTAAACTGGACCCCATTAGGTACTATACCTACAATGTCTGTCTGTCTGATCTATACAGAACATTATCGCTAGAACCGAAAATTTGTGAGCTTTAATACATAGAACTCATCATAATATAATATGCATCATATAATTTCACCACATACGTTACGTTACATTATCGACCCTTGTATGTCCCCACTGCTGGGGTACGTGTCTCTTCTTGTATCGCAGGAAGGTTAAGCCATACTCCACCACGGGGGCCAAGTCCGGGTTGGTGGAGGATTGTAGGACAGTAGCGGGCCTTACTGTCAGAAGTTATCAAACCGCTCATAAGGCCTCTGACATGGCTGAACGACTGCCACTACATGACAGCCGGCACCAATATAATTATAATTAATATAATTACGCACCTTCGGCCATATAAAACAGAAATGCACACTCATATATACATCCACACACACACATTTTCGTAGTATTAAATACCTATTATATACTATAACTGGCCTCGTATTTGATTATACTTTAAGCCTGGTTGGAAGTTTTAGCCTCTAAATAGGTTTTTATACTTTAAGTGTTTATTTTATGTGACGCCATCGGTTTATCGAAATGAATAAAATAAAAAATCATAATAACTTCCACACAACTCAATCATTTGTCCCGGTCCCAAACTAGGATACCCTGTGCTATGGTTACCAGGCTAGGACATGACGAACAGAGATACACCCAGATTGAGGACAGACAGCAGATTTAAAAACTTGAAAATTTCACCGGGATAACTATAAAGTTACTCTTCAGCTGTGCTTCTGTGGAGTTCCCTAGTGACTTAACGTTCTCCAGCGATGCAACAACGGTGTGCAAGAAAAATACCTTCTCGAACAGCTTTTGAGTAACGTTGCATTTTTATCATTTTGATAAGCAACTACGAGTATATAATATTCAGCGGTCGCTCAGTTGGAATTTCTCGCGATACCGATCTTTCGGCAATTTAGGCACTTATGAAAATATTGGCGGGATGTTACAAGGCTTCCAGCAATTTAATTGGAATAAGCTTCTTTACGATCGACTGCTCCCATAAAATTTCAATTTCCTTTTTGCTAAGCAATATTTCAGCTTACAGGATTATTATTTTTTTTTGCATCAATCTTAAAAATACGAAAGTGTGTATTTGCCGGTTTGTACTTACCTGCTACCAATAAAAATATGTAAGTAATTAGCATGCACAAATTATGGCTGTGCTGAAGCACTGGATTTTAGTCCATGTAAAATAATATTACCTAAATAAAATATAGGCAACAAAGAAATGTGTTTACTAACCTAATCTATGAAATAAAATAACATTACATTTACATACAGGCACATACATTGCTTCTGGCCCCACACTAGGGTACCCTGTGTCATGAGAACCAGAAACAACGACATCACAAACATGTAAACATCCAAGACCTGGGTTTTTTTCTCGTCCCCCTCTAGGTAACCGCATGGTAGGGAGATGCGTTACCGCTGAGCCACAAAGGACGTTGAAATATCTGTAATACAAACACTATGGACTTTTTCCGAAATAAAAACATTGAATTTATTAGCCGGAGAACGAAATAGTATACTAAGGGTACCACGGCTCCAATCTATAGAGCTGTAATAGGTAGAGGCAGACGATTTTTTACCAAACACGTGTTTCTATGCCCAATAAACGTTTAAAATAAGTTAGTCCTCCGGATTTAATAATCGTTGTTTTTTTACTATTAGGGCACCAAGTTTTATAAAGAGCTACACTTTGATGAAGCGCTCGTGACCTAGTAGACCCGAGTGATTGGAATCGATCACTGGCTTAAGCTACAACAGGCGCGGTCAGGTACCGGGTGACGATCCCGTGACTGCCGCTAGTGGCATTTTTTCCGAGCGCTTTCGTGCTACGCAAGGCACGTTAAGCCGTTGGTGCCGGCTATCATGTACTGTCAGTCGTTAAGCCATGTCCAAGGCCTTACGGGCGGCTTGATAACTTCTGACAGTAAGGCCCGCCACTATCTTACAATCCTCCACCAACCCGGGCTTGGCCCCCGTGGTGGAGTATGGCCTAACCTTCCTGCAATGCAGGAAGAGACCCGTGCACAGCAGAGGGGACATACAAGGGCTGATATCGAAGTTTAATTGCGATCCAATATGACGTTTGTAAATAAAAACCAAACTACGTGTGTATGGAATGGAATTTCCGTGTATGGAAATTGCTCCTTGAGGGAGACTTTGAAATTGGTTACACGATAATATCAATAGATGATACAAAAAGTATCGCACACGGAAAATGTATAATAATACTTCCCAAAATGAGGTTAATCATTCATTTTCGTGAACATAAAGGCTGTTGTTGGGGCGGTATAATATTGCAAGATTATCCGTGTCATGCTGACAATAATAAATTAATAGAATATATCCGCACTCTGTGTAGGAAAACATCGTTAGGAAACTCGCAAATTGGTTGGCTCCGCACGTATTTACTTGCCTTTCCTGCATGCTAGGCCCACTAATCTGTAGGATGGTATAGGTGCTTTGCAAGCCGATTTCATCTTAAACAATGTTCCAGACACTGCAGCGTCCGAGTGGTCCCTTCACCCTTCACCTATCTAGTGTGAGGGAAGGTGCCATTGGAAGCTGTAAAAATCATTTCACTACGTAGAAACAAAGCTCAAAGTTGTTTTAGAATGAAATTATTAAGAATAATAATTATAGAATTTCTTTTGGAAGGCTTGTCCAGCACTTATGCCACCCTGATAGCTTAGTCGGCCGACCCCACAGGAAAGACCATCGTGGGGTGTCAATCATGAGGAACCCTGAGTGTCCGAGGTGCCCAAATACCTAGTAACTGATTCGGATTCTGGTAACTATATAGCGCAATAACAATTTTATGAACGTCTCAATTTCATTTCATAAGCGCTTCAAGCCTAGGCGCGCAACAATATATCAAACCTTATAGGAATGAAAATGAATAAAACATGTCACGTGGTCCGGCGGTGAATCTGTCGTTGTAGAGTACGCACTAACAGAATTGAGGCCCGTTTTCTTATTACGTATATTATGTCCACTGTATAAGGTTGTCCATATTTACGATTCCGAAGTAAGAAAATATTTAAGTATTTGACAGTTCGGATTAGGTTAAATCGCATAAGCCCATACCGTGGATAAGTAGGAGCGCCAGTGGACAAGCGAATGCCTTATTGTAATTCATTAATTTCTTTAATGCATTCGTTTACCTACTCACTCGTTCATTAAATCGTTCATTCATTAATTTATTCGTTGATTATTATTCTATGTACGTACTTTCACGGAACCAATTCTAAAACAATTCGATTATCCTGGGCTCGGCCATTCGAATCACTACTTTCTATTACTCGTCTCAGGAAGGAAGCGAGTAATCTCTATGTAGCAGAAGCGAAATTACTTCGGTGAACTATCCCCTAACACCATAGCAATGAGTCGGAGTTATCCAGCAGCAGAAGTAGAGCGAATGGGATTTCGTTCCAAACTGCGGTTTCGAGGCATGGAAGATAATGAAATAGAAGATTAACTACGTCTTTAATGTGAAAAATCTTTATGTAATGTCTTAATTTTCTAGTCTAAATAGTCTAGTCTAAGTCTAAATAGTGGAAGCGGTAGACTTCAAATCGATTGTCAAATATCTATGTTAAAATAGGGCGCTCCTTGCTTTGGGATGCTACGTTTGACTGCACTTTTACCCCTTCTTTCTTAGCGTCTACTGGGTCGACTCCAGAGAAGAGGCTGCGAGGTTTAAGGTCGAAAAGTATTCTGCTCTTTTGGGTCAGTACATTTTATGCCTTTCACGATAGACACAACTGAAGTCTGGAGAGTGCAGGGGAAGATTAGATTAGAAAATTCTTTATTGCACAATAAGCATATTTGTACAAAGGCGAGCTTAATACTAATGAGTATTTTCTTCCAGTTAACCTTAGTTTATGTGGATAGTAGTGCGGGTAGTGCCCGGAGAGAGTTATTGTAATTAATTATCAAAAAATCGCATCGTATAAGTTAAAAAAAAAATACTTGTCCATATACCGAATGGATAACATAAGGCCTTTGTGAAGGCGATAGGATGACCTATCTTATGCAAAGAATTTCCTTTGCAGTGCAGCGAGGCAACGCCGCCAGCGTAGTAGGAACCTTTGGTTCGGATGTGTCCCGGGGCGGCTTATCCTTTTAGTGTTTTTTTGTTTGTGTTTTCTGTTCAGAGTGTTTCAGTTTTACGGAAGCTTTTTGTAAATGAATTTTACTTTTATATTTGACGAAGCTTTATGCAAAGTAAATTAATTAAAAATATTTATATTCTTTTTAATGCACTAACTCGAACTAAGGACAATTTAAAAAAATTTTAGCCTCTAAATAGTTTTTAAAATTAAAAATGTTGCGTGTGATTCAATAAATTTAATTTTCTATCGAATGAAACCGCTAATTAGTATTACTGCTAAAATGTTAGTCGATATGTGCCTGACATGTGGATATTGTGCATGAAGGCTCCAGCATGGGTAGTACAGACCACTTTTTAGCCTTATGGTAGTTGGCTAACTCAGTTGTTCTTTCACTTGTCTACGTATATCGGACCATCATCATCATCAACCCATTAACGAGGAGCACGGGTATCTTCCATGACGAAGGTATAGGCCATACTCCAGAACGGGGGCCAAGTCCGGATTGGTGGAGGCTTGCAAGACTAGTGGCTGGTCTTGCTTTCAGATGTTTTCCAGCCGCCCTAATGCCTTGGCTTGGCTACTTGGCTGGCCTAATGACTTGGCTTAACGATTGCCATCTATCGACGGCAGCCGGCACCAACTTCTTAACTTCCCTTGCAAAGCAAGGAACCCCTCGGAAAAATTCTACAAGCGTTAGTCATAGACGGTCACCCATCCATGCACTAAACGCGCCCTATGTTGCTTAATCTTCGTGATCGTTTAAGATCACTCACGGGGCCTAGGCTTCGAGCGACTCATATTGCACCAACTCTGAAATATTTAACATAAGTCGAAAACCTTATTTACTCTAAAATGTCATATTTATGGGCCCCGGGACCAGTTCTCGTTTGTGTTGTAATTTGTTGTATATTCCACAGAACATAAGTTCCATTTGCTAAGAACAAATATGTTTCAAAAATATTTTTGTTTCGCTCGCTTAACGAATTTAACAAAAGATTTATTTTCTAATTTAGGTCCTTCTCTCATAAATTTTTGGACCTATAAATTTGACAATAGTGAAGATATCAACAATTTAAAAAAAATTGAAACGTCACGATACACAATTCAATATTCTACTAGTACAACACTGTTTACTATAGCAACCCTTGTATGTCCCCACTCCTGGGGCACGGGTCTCTTCTTGCATCGCAGGAAGGTTAGGCCATACTCCACCACGGGGGCCAAGTCCGGGTTGGTGGAGGATTGTAAGACAGTGGCGGGCCTTACCGTCAGAAGTTATCAAGCCGCTCATGAGGCCTCTGACTTGGCTTAACAACTGCCATTAGATGACAGCAGGCACCAACGGCTTAACGTGCCTTGCAAAGCACACCACTAGCGGTAGTTACGGGTCGGTCACCCATCCTGCATCTGACCGTGCCTGTTGTAGCTTAACTCAAGTGATTGATTATTTATCTGACAAGCGATAGTAAAATGACTGTCGTGTGTGTCAACTTGCATTAGTCGACTATTACTCTCCGTGCCAATTAGTAACATGAATTCAGTTCGGAAACGGACGGATTGTGCTTGGCGCGCTTCCACTCCCGTTTCCTCTGTGGTATTCTATATGGCAACAGGAACTCGGGATTTATAGTGCGTATACAGGCGACAACGGGCTTCGCTACAATGTCGAAATAGTACTCTATGTTTTGACAATAAGAGCTAGTTCTCCTATTTCATACCATTGACGCCTAGAAGGTTTAATACGTTCTTAAACTCAGTACAAAGATACAATTGAATAGACTTAAAAGCCACTCCTAGTGTAGGAAAGAACTCTGACAGTTAAAGGATTAGGAACGTTATCTTCCCCCTTGAAACCCATTTTTAACCGGCTTTTAAAAAGGATGAAGTTCTTAGTTCGACGCGTAATTATGTTTTTTTGCTGTTCCTTCAAAAAGTTGTCAAATCTTGACCGATTTCGACAATGTCTTTTTTTGTTTGAATATTATTTTATTATTATATTTTTGTTTGAATTAGAATGGGTCCGATGGACGTTATGACGTCCGATATGGCCCATTTTAATTTAATGCAAATCTGATGAAGTCTTTCGAAAATAGGGAACGGAACTCTTCAATGGCCAGCAAAAAATTAAGCCTCTGGGAGAAATCCTGTAATAATTGGTGATGTTTTAAAAAATATGTCATCAAAGTAGGGCCTTCACGAAAAATCGTTAAATGAAAAGAAATAATAAATACCGACTACAGAATACAATAATAATTTGCAGTCAGCACCGAGCTCAGGACCAGCAAATAAATTTTGGGCTTCGCCTCCAAATTATTATCGTATTCTGAAGTCGGTTTATATTTTTTGTTTTATCTTTTTATGTAATTTGATCACGAACTTCGGCAACAAAACGCCCCGTAGGGAAATTGAGACTGTGACCTTTCTTCGACAATCCATGTCCCGTGCCCTCGATACAGCGATATAGTGTGTGCTATCCCGTTCCACGTCAAGAGATAAAGTGAGATAGAAGACGTTCAATCGCGGTGTCGGCGCTTCCGTTTGTAATAAATGGCTCTTAGGCCAGTACAGACGTAGAGAATCTTCTCTACTTATCTAAGTAGCGTGTAAAGGCAAATCAAGGAGTCGTGGCAGAGACGAATAACTCCAGAGTAATCTCTCATTAAGCAATGTCAGAGGCCTAATGGGTGGCTTGATAACTTCTGACAGTAAGGCCCGCCACTATCTTACATTCCTCTACCAAGTTGGTGGAGGAATGTAAGACAGTGGTTGGAGGCACCAGCCCGGACTTAGCCCCCGTGGTGGAGTATGACTTAACCTTCCTGCCATGTAGGGAGAGACCCGTGCCTCAGCAGTGGGGACATACAAGGGTTCATATCGAATCTCTCTTGGAGCAATCCCCACACAAACGTAGTTTGGTGCATGAGTTCTACGATTTTGTAAACTCTGTATAAATGTCTTCTTCTATTATCCTACATACGTTAATTTAAATTAAATTAAATCAAATCTATCAAATCAAATTATTCAAAATTACTCATACACTGTGACTTATTGTATGTTACAAGTTAAACTAGGTATCCATTCCAAACTCTAATTAATTTTGGAAAAAAATGGACAAAAAATCTCCAAACTTAGTATTTTCAGAGTTTACAAAATCATAGACCTCATGCATAATACTGGCTTTATTCCAAACATAATTGTCATGTAAGTCATCTAATACATAGCACACATCACACACACGGGTGTTAACCATAAACAATCAGTCTGTAGTTGTCAGCGTCTACTGCGGTCGCCCGCCCGTCAGAGGCACGCAGGGAAATTGCTCAAAGCTTTGTGCCATCAGATTTGTTTACCGAAATGAGCTGGTTTCAAGATGACTGTATCCTTTTATAGTCTGTTAGCTCTTAGAATATACCTTGGCTACTATCGGATAGAATCGGATATATTCGTGTAATAGAAATATCGGAACTAATATGACACTTGATTAAATAAGCTTAAAAATAACTTAATAAGAAAAGTTTTATACAAAGCAGGAAGTAATATTATACTTGTTTGCTTTTGGCGAAAACCGAAGCCTACTCTAGAGCCCGAGGTATATTCTAAAAGCTAAGACTATACGCTAGTGCTAGACAGAGTTACATCGACATCACAGGAATCTTTACATGCATTCACCATACTCAGTTACTTTATGGGTATCTTTGCGACAAACATGTAGAGGCTACTATATTTTTAGGGTGTTAATAATATTATTATAAATATGTGTTATAACTATTTGTTAATATTATTATGCTTTTAGCTTTTACCATAAATGTTGATTAACGATCTGTTCGTACTAACGTGATTAAAAAATATAACACAGATTTTTTGTTCATGCAGATTAACTCGCCCACATAAGAAACCGCCTACCTCTCAGATATAGAGTAAATCTCTAATCAATTCACATACTGTTCGGTATTTTAGTGTACCCATAATAATTATTTTAGTAATTAATATTGGGACCCAAAAAATACTGATTAAGGCCAACGTAACTAATACCGACCTAAATCCTACATTTGTTTCACATAGGTATTATGTCTACGACGCCTGTTCGTCTGACATAGTATGATAAATGGATTTATCTCTTGGACTACGTAATACGTTTATATGTGAAATCTAGTTGAAGTTTCATAGAATATAACGCATATTCTATGAAATTTCAACTGGCGGATTGCCCTCAAAATCAATAAAATTTAAGGGCGATATGGCGTAATGATTGTTTTAAAGATTTTTGCTGTATCGTAGAAACAGTATTACATACAAGTGTAAAATTAAGTTTGATTGTAGCGCATTGTCAGTATTACAAAAACAGGAAAAATGTGACTTGTAACACCCCGAACTGAGTTAAAGAAAACATATTTTTGCTAGGGTCGGTTTATACATTCAAATGTCATCCTAGAACTGCCTCGCTATGGCCGCAGTGCGTGTGGGTTGTGGCGTGCGGTATCCGCTTTCGATTTGCAGGATTGGGATGACTTATTGGACTAGGTGCACCGTATAACCCGGGAATACTTGGGTAACTATTTACCTCTCGCTTACATAACATGAACGGCAATATTGTGTGAGCTGGACGCAGATAGTTGCCCAATTCACTTGTTCTATAAACCGGATAATATAGAGCTAAGATTTTTTTTATAAAAGAAAGAAATTTGGTAAATAGCTACCGTATTTCACGCTTCCGTAAGCCGTATTATACCCGAAATTCCTAAGAAATTCTGCATTATCCGGTACATTACACTGTACGCAAATTGATTCGTTATTGAAGGAAGCATCGTGCATTTCTTGAATAAATATCATGTGTCGTAACAGGTGTTCACCTGTTACGTCGAAAGAGAATACACGTGCGCTAGGCATAAAATACAATCGAAGGAGATAACTTTGTAGAACAATTTTTTACATGCAGAACGATTGTTCTACAAATCGTTCAAATTCATGACGCATGACATGACGATAAAAGGTATAGTCTGTTAGCTTTTAGAATAGACCTCGGGCTCTAGTAGAGTAGGCTTCGGTTTTCGCCGAAAGCACATGAGTGTAATACTACTTCCTGCTCTGTATAAATATTTTCTTCACTATTTTGAAAATAACAATACAAAATAAACCTTACCTTATTGCAATATAATCGGTTCCGTCCGATAGTAGCCGAGGTATATTCTAAAAGCTAACAGACTGTATTCACATAGAAGATAAATATTGTATCACATAGAATACAATCTGGTGTGATATCGAAAAACAGTTTTACTCTACTCATACCTTAAATACTTATATTCATTACCAAATACCGTAGTATTCGCAGGAACGTCGCCACAATAAAAACTCTTTTTTAGGTTCTCGGTAAAACATTTGCAAAGACAGTTTCAAATGAAGCCAGATGTAGAGCCTCTACTCTCTTACTACGCTGAAATGACGAATCATTTATACAATCTAAAATTATTATCCGTGTAGTGCCAATAAAAGAGATGGATGTATTGTTATAAAAATGGACGGATATTTCCTAAACAAAGTTAATATTATATTTTCAAAGATGCATTAGAATATCTACGTGAACATTCAATTTGTTTCATATTCGGAAAATTAAATTGAAATAAAATTCCACCCATGCCGGGATTCGAACACGCGACCTCTGGCTATCCGTGCCGGCGCTCTTTCCAACTGAGCTAATGGGCGACTCACCGGCATCAGTGAAATTTCTAACCTCTTAACAATATTCTCTGTATTACGTACAGGCAGCGACATCCGGCTGAAGTAAAACTTTTCAACAAACTATATTGGCTATTCTTACGACTGTATGCTTTCTAATGACATATCGGAATTTCAGTGTTGTAATTTAAATATCTATTATTTTGTTTCAGGTAAGCAATTATTACTCACAAGTCAGGACATCTCGAGGTAAGACGATGACAAAGGCAATGACTTACCTGAAATAAAAAACAGTACACATTTTAAAGTGATAAATCAACGGGGAGAAACCTAACGGAAGCCGACGACGCGAGCTTCGTCTCTACTCACCATGATTAAGCTCTGCGAATCAGAGCGAAACCTGGTCAGACTCTTCCGACAAATAATCAAGTAAGTGAATGCGGAATCAGTCTGAAAAATTTTAGCTTCTCTTCAGAATTTCATAACAAAACTGGTCAGTATCAAAAAAAGTAAAATTCATGTTGGTTTGGACATGTAGAGAGGATGAAGAAAGAAAGATTGACGAAACAAATATATATAGCGAATGTGAGTGGAAGGGCTGGTAAGGGACATTCCAGGCGGACATACATCGACCAAATAGGGGATGTATTAGCAAAGGAGAGAACAAAAAGTAGCCGAAACCGGCGTGCGTGCATGCAACGATTTATGAACGTTGAGGAAGTGAAGGTGATCTGTCAGGGTCGTGGCAAGTCCCTGGTCTCTGCCTACGCCTCTGGGATACTGGCGTGAGGTTATGTATGTATGTAAACTTCATGCATTCCACTCCATCCAAAGTTTTTCTGCAAGAGATCGCTCTGAGCGATAAGACCGCCAATTGTGTAACAATACTTAGATTTAAGAATCATGGTTCTAATTATTTTTTTCTTGTTGTGCAGTAAGGTGTTCTCTATCTATCTAGTTTTATGAAAAGAGCAAAATTACTCGAAAGACAGAGGAGGATAAAAGGAAGAGCCATGGAGGTGAATATTAATATTACTATTATTTCTAACGGCTTCTATGATCATAAGTTTATACATATTTGGGTACCATCTAAACTCTTGCGGCCGAAAACAATTTTAGACATCCCAAACGCATCTACTAACTACAGGAAGAACCTCCTGTTTCCTATGTGGAAGCCGAAATATCAATGTAATATCTGTTGACTATGACCTGAATTCTATATTGATTAATTACTACTTCCTTGTTTCTCTTTTTTAACAAACTTCAAAAAAAGAGGAGGTTATCAATTCGACGCGTATATTACTTTATTTTTACTATGTTTTCGCATATCTTCGTCAAATCTTAAACGAAAAGAGGTTCGAAATAGACTTGGGCAAAGTGTGTCCTTAGAGGACACATATCTTTGCTCACCGAGACACACTATATCTCTATCATATCTCGCTCACCACTTGTGTCCTAGCTCATACGACATCCAATCAACTAAGTGCGTGTGGAAACAAGAGACACAAGTGGTGAGTCAGTCTAGTCTACCCATTCCCACTTTAATCCAGATCACACGTTTTTTTGGTGAGCTTTCTCTCATCGCTCGTTGGTTACGACGAGAAATGCGGCCGAATGTAACCGATGTCAGACGATGTTGATCTCGCTCTCGCGCATTGTGTGTGAGCTGGATAAAGTAGCAGATGACTACCGTACTGAGTTGAGAGTATGTGTGAGGGAGCCAGATATAGTTGACATCTCTGGGATATGAATGGGACACACTTGTCGGCGAGGGAGTTGTGTGTCCTGGCTCTTGAGTTACCCAAGTGTAGTTCGAAAGTTCACCGATGCCGGTGAGTCGCCCATTAACTCAGATGGAAGAGCGCTGGCACGGATAGCCAGAGGTCGCGGGTTCGAATCCCGGCATGGGTGGAATTTTTAGCCTCTAAATAGGATTTTGAAATCTTAACCGATTTCGTTATATATATTTTTTTTTAGTAAAAATGTTGTCTCTATCTAAATGGTGGTTATCACCTGTCTGCATTCATTCAAATTTACAACTTATTGTGAAGACTTTTAATTGGCTTAGTGTGTCCTCATTTCTCTGCGTATTGTAACCTTGTAATAGAGAATCAACAAGCTGAAGTGGCAGTGGGCTGGCCATATCTCGCGAAAAACCGACAACCGTTGGAGTAAACGTGTTCTTGAGTGGAGACCGCGACTCGGCAAACGTAGTGTAGGACGCCCTCCGACCAGGTGGGATGACGATCTGCGAAAAACTGCCGGCAGATGCTGGATGCGGCAAGCTGAAGACAGGGCGCTATGGCGCTCATTAGGGGAGGGCTATGTCCAGCAGTGGATTACATAATATAGCCTGAAGAAGAAGAAGAAGAGAATAGCTGTTAGTCTTCCTAGAAAATAAAACAAAAAATAAGTAGACCCCTCGGGTGCTTGGATTATCATAATGTCTGGGCAGCAGGTATAACGAAGCAGCGCTCTCGTGTCATTCGATTTACATAACTACCACTTTAATATAGGCGGAGAGGTTACCAAGCTGCTTCTGCTATTGCTAATATCTCCCTTTTTACGAGACGACGCCAGAAGGAATTATATTAGATAGAAGGAAGTTCTACGTCCCAGACGTGGAAGAGATCCGAACTCTCTGCGACGAAAGAAATGGGAGTAACTTGGCTGGAGCTACCATCCCTAGCCATGAACAGAGACAAATGAAAAGCCCTTGTGTCAGCTCCAGATTCCACGGAGGAGTAAAGGGACCAAAGAAGAAGAATAAGAAAGAAGTTATGTTTTTCGAATGTGTTCTTGCTGGTGTGTATGTTTCTTTAGCACACTCTGTGTGTAGCCTAAACGGTTTGATGGATTTTGGCTAGAGAGGTGTCTTTAGATCCGCTCCACGATGGGAGTGACACTGCGGGAATCAAAGTTATTGTTGTTGTTGAACATAAAACTTCAACTTTGTTGCAGTAGAGAGGAACCTGCTCATTGAACATAAAACTTCAACTTCACTGCAGTGAAGAGGAACCTGCGCGTTGAACATAAAACTTCAACTTCACCGCAGTGAAGAGGAACCTGCTCGTTGAACATAAAACTTCAACTTCGACGCAGTGGAGAGGAACCTGCTTGTTGAACATAAAACTTCAACCTCACTGCAGTGGAGAGGAACCTGCTCAGTAAACATAAAACTTCAACCTCATCGCAGTGGAGAGGAACCTGCTCGTTGAACACAAAACTTCAACTTCACCACAGTGGAGAGGATCCTCCTCGAGGAAGATAAAAAGTCAACTTCAACACAGCGGATTTATAGAATATGTGTCAATTATGTTACAAATTTATGAGCAATAAAAAAGCTGAGATTGTTTTACTGATTATTTTATTTATTCCTCTTTGTGACTGTCTGTTATAAAAAAAGTGAAAAATGTAGCCCTATATTTATCACTAATGAATCGCTCGTGGCCTAGTGGAACCGAGTGATTGCAATCAATCACTAGGGTTCGCGGTTAGGTGTTGGATGGGTGACCATCTCGTGACTACCACTAGTGGCATTCTTTCCGAGAGCTTCCGTGCTTCGTGCAAGCAGTTGGTGCCGGTCAGCGTGTAATGGGAGTAGTTAAGCCGTGTCAGAGGCCTTAAGGGCGGCTTGATAACTTCTGACAGTAAGGCCCGCCACTGTCTCACAATCCTCCACCAAGCCGGACTTGGCCCCCGTGGTGGAGTATGGCCTAACCTTCCTTCGATGCAGGAAGAGAATCGTACGCCAGCTGTGGGGACATACAAATGATTAATATATATCTATATATAATTGGTTTTTCAATATTAGAAAGAAACTGTTGCTTAATTAAAGTATTAAAAATTAAACATAGGTGTTTATTCCAAGTAAAGAACCGTCTTTTATAAATGTCTTAAAACAAAAATGTTAAGATATTATACTGTTGATGAAAGAAAACTTTATGGATGAATAGTATTATTTGTAGCAAATAATACTATTCATCCCTAAAGTTTTCTTTCATAAAACAGACCTTCGTAAATAAATAAAACAACAAGCCTTTGTTAGATACTTATCGGCCAATTGTTCTCCAAAATCAATTTGTATATTTTCCTTTTGTCTGAAAGCAGACGCTGTTTTTGTATAATGTACCTTTCATGTAAGTAACTAGACTTAAAATACGTTGAACCCATGTTTTTAGAGATCCGTACTTCAAAAGGAGAAAAGGAACCCTTAAGCGATCACTTTGTTGTCAGTCCGCCTGTGAATTCAAGTCAATTTTTTTTTTTACATACATACATAACCTCACGCCTGTATCCCAGAGGGGTAGGCAGAGACCAGGGACTGCCACTTACCACGATCCTGACAGATCACCTTCGCTTCATCAACGTTAATAAGTCGTTGCATGCACGCACGCCGGTTCCGGGTACTTTTATCTTTCCCTTTGCTAATAAATCCCCTATTTGGTTGATGTATGTCCGTCTGGGACGTCCATTACCAGCCCTGCCACTAACATTCGCAATACATATTTGTTTCGTCAATCTTTCTTCCTTCATCCTCTCTACATGTCCAAACCAACGCAACATTCCTTTCTCAATTCTAGGCACTACATCCTCTTTCAGTCCACAACGTTCTCTAATCAGACTATGGCGGTTTTTTTTTTTTCATTGTAAAAACTAAATATTTACCGACAAAGTTGTTAGTTTCACATTTAATAGATTATGTGGACAAGAAACTAACGAAGAAACTCCACATACATTCTGTCTGTCCGTCCGTCGGTCTGTCAAGGCCTATTCTTCAGTAACTGTTAGAACTATCAAAACTAAATTGATATAAAAAAAATGTTTCTATGTTGTCGTAACAGCTGTTGGTTTACCATAGATCTCTAAGGACTGATTTTTCAATCCTTGCATATAATTATTCGTCGCATATTTAAAAAATGTGTTGAACTTGCTTTTCTTTTGTTATTTCAGTGTGACATGTTTATATTATTATTATGTAATACTTCGCTCGTGGCCTAGTCGAGTAACAAGAGGCGTGGACAGGTACAGTATGGGTGACCGCCCCGTGACTACCGCTAGTGGATTTTTTTCCGAGCGCGTCCGTGTTTCGCAAGGCAGTCATTAAGCCATATCAGAGGCCTTATGGGCGGCTTGATAACTTCTGCTTCAGCTTGATAAGTAAGGCTCGCCCCTGTCTTACAATCCTCCACCAACCCGGACTTGGCCCCCGTGTGGAGTACGGCCTAACTGTCCTGCGATGCAGGAAGATGCCTGTGCCCCAGCAATGGGAACAGACAAGGGTTGATGTCATGTAATATTTTATGAGACGGATAAGATTTAAGCGAGGATTGAAAAATCAGCCCTAAATAAAAAAAAATAATGAATGGTTAGATACAAAGTTTTCCAGTGAAAAGTTGTTTGGTGAGAACCGTCATAGCCCAAGGAATACTCGCACTTGACCAGGGTTTGCTCTGTTTACATTTTCGCCGATCTAACAGCGAGAGTGTAGCTCAACGAAAAAAACGTGAATTTAATATTAGAGAAAGTAACAACGCAAGTATTGCTCGTAGAAATTCATTGTTCTGTGTTGGCGAACATAAAAGTTATAAATTACTTGGCTATTTACGTTTGCGATTTGCCAGTTTCAAGAGTTACGTTTTGTTTATTATTCAAATAGAGAAATTAACAGCTGTGTTGCAAATACACCTGATGTTTGTAACGTTTACAAACACTATTGTTCGTAGTTGAAGTTTGTAAAACGCTACCTTTATTTTGACCGGTGACTTGCTTGTAATCTGTGGAATTGTAGACAACTAATGCAATGTTTGATGTGTGATGTTTTGGTAGTCTCTTCCTGTTCAGTTAAAACATTTATCAAGACACAAGATCTTACATCATCCTTCCTCATAACCGTCCGCCGAAATGCACATTAAGTAGATATTTACGAGATAGAGATCACAATGTTCCCACGTGTCCATATACCACCTATTACAACATAAGACAATGGCCATTCCCATACTCGCGCCCGTGACCTCAGACGAGTGTCGTAATGTCAATTAACACGTCAGCGAGTCAGGGACAGATGTAATTTAAGTGATAGAGTAGACTAAACAGCGACCTATATGCATTCTTGCCGGGATTGTGCGAGGTGGCTGGAGACAGGGAGAGACGGATAGCGGGAGGAGAGGCCTTCAACTAGCAGAGACACAAAAGTAGCTAAGATAAGAATATTCTTTATTGTATAACAGAATACATATTATAATGCATGTAAAGATACAGAGTACAATTGCTAAAAGCAATTTCTTTCAGACAACCTTATGAAGGAAATAGGAGACTAATGCCCGATTTCACCAACAATCCCTATCTTTTAAGGGACACCTACCCCTTTTTAAGGGCTACCTTACGGTTGTTTCGCTTTTACCAACGGTAAAGCGTCACTTACGCCGCTAGGGGAACCCTTAAATTTAGGAGGCCGATTATTGAGCCCCTAGCCTTAGGTGACAGTTTCTTTGCCGTCTAAAATGGACAATTTGTTAGATTTTATTAGTGACTTTGAAGGTCTTGAAGACCTGGACTTCTTGTCGAACCCAAGGCTTCTTAGGTGGCCTCGCATTTATCGAGAAAAGCCCGATTCCTTTGCAAAGTACGACGACGTGGATTTTGTTAAGCGTTATAGGTTATCCAAACAGACTGTTCTTTTCTTACTTAACAAAATTGAAGTTCGCTTCGAATTTAAAGATAACAAGTACTGCACCGTTTCAGTTTTGTACTTTGTACACATTAGGTACCATGTTTTCTGTGACATTACGTGCATGCACCCTCTATAACCTACTAACTTACATTACGGACGATAAAATATAGGTAAGTTACCTAAAGGTTTATCTGCTAACGAGTGTACCTTCTTAGCTACAAAAAAGGACCTTCCTCCTACAACCGACCGAGATTTTAGAAAGCAAAGCAAAACAAATTGTTTTGACTTTTTGGCAGTTCTTTTTTTAATGATATCGCAATGAGATATCATCAGACAGCCATCCACTTCAAAAATGATAATGTAATAAAGCTTACAATGTAGTCAATTGTCCATTAAAATGACTCTAAACACGTAAAAAGAATTTACCGGTAAGTTGACAGTAAAAGACAACACTAGACCATAGACAAAACATCACCTTAGTAACTCCTAGTTAGGCGATTCTTTGTACGGTGAAAACGAATTTAAGTTGCGGAATGGTTTAGGGAATCACTTAAGCTAGAAGTTCCCTAGTTAGGTGGATGTTAGGGGATCGTTGGTGAAATAAATAATAAAAAATATAAACAGAGAATATTGTAGATACTTCTACGATGCGATCTATTCTTTGTCTTACGTACAGTAACGTGCACCAACATGTATGCACTTCAGTACCCTGTCAAAGTAAAAATAGCTAATTTCTCATGAATCAGGGTAGAAGAGGCTAATGTGATAAGGTTCTAACGTGTTTACATATCAGTGGATGCGATTGCACAGGCCGTACTGCCCAACAGTAGATACTTTTACAAGTTCTTGTGATGCAGAATGTTCTATTCTCAGTTACAGAAAGCGCTTGTGATAGACGCCCAGTTGTTCGAATATTTTAAATAGTACTGAAATCGAATATTCGATAGTATTTCAGTGATTCGCGATGCTCATACATTGTTATATAATAACTGTATTCGCCACTTCAGTCTACCCGCGACCACGGCAACTGCAACGCTGCCGAAATGTCGGGAAATAAGGTAATTACGTTTTACCTTACCGAATATTCGAAAACGAATAGTCTAAATATAAGCCCTAGTTACGGACGGTATTACATAGAAAACGCAAAGGTTCACTTGTGGCGTTGTCCATAAGCACGAGAATTCCGTACTATGCTCCAATTCTATAATATTTAGCAGCGATGTCTGACTCGTGCCAGACCTTATCATAAAATATCCCAAGCAATAACAACCACTCATGGAAACGACCTACTTAGAAAATCATAATAGCGAAGGTTATAATTTATCGAAGGGCGCTCGAACCTATCCACCCTTTTACGCGGTATCCTAACCTTATTCATCCCCTAGATATTAATACCGCCGCAAATATGAACAAGTACATAAATTAAGCACTAGTAACTTCAAAATTGTAAATTTCTACTCCTAAGAAGCTCCAAGCATTAATACTAGCGTGACCAATGTAAGAATCATACATTTTTTACAGATCGATTCTGCCGAAAGTGTCAAAGCAATCTCGCAATCATGTTAACATTGATTTTAGGACTCATGGCTGTGAAGCTAAGGCAAACACTTTGAAAATAAATAAATAAGTGAGTCATTGAGACAAAACAATAACAGATAATAATAATAATCAATAATAGGCCTTACGGTCAGAAGTCTGACCGTAAGGCCCACCGCTGTTTTACAATCCTCCACCAAACCGGACTTTTCCCCCGTGGAGTATGGCCTAACCTTCCTGCGATGCAGGAAGATACCCTTGCCCCAACAGTGGGGTCATACAAGTGTTGATATCGAATAATAGATTCAGCGGAGTGATAACAGAAACTTGAAGAAGAAAATAACTCTCTTGGAACGCGTAGTAACATTTCGTCTAAGGGTTAGCTGTAGGGGTGAGGTACAATTTGTCACAGACACACGACACCGATGACAGGCTGAAACGGGCGGCTCACCACAGGCACTTGTTGAGCCTGGTCCTTCACTGTGGGCTAAGGTTGGTGTGGGATCGTTAGCGGTCAATTAATAGTGCAATACCGCCTATTCAAGCCGATGATTTAGGCGTTAAGTTGGCACGTTGTTTACACAGGGAAAGGGTATTTAAGAACCTATCTTAAGCAGTAATTCTCCACGTGATCGAGATCGTTAGGTCGAATCGCAACAGTTTGTTAAATGTGGATAAGTACCTACTGGTAGGTTTGAACTAAAATTCTACAAACTAAATTTATTACTTTAATATTGTAATGCCTTAAGTGACATTTAAGAAAATGTAGCTTAGTAGAATTTAGCTTAAATTCTTCAAACGATTAAAAAAAGGAGGTGGTTTTTAGTTTCTTTAGCGATTATTCCTTGCCACGTTACCAGGTTTCATTGTTTTTTTCTTTGTTAGAAAAAGGGTACCTCAGCATGGTCTCATATACGGTCGGTAAAGATCATTTGATCTGTTGATCATGATTTTCTCTTGGATTTCACCACCTCTATGGTTATAAATTTTATCACATATTGGAAAGAAATAAATTACACTACGCACTATCACCGTTTATGTAGTATTTCTTAATGATTCGCGATACTCATACGTAGTTATATATTAAACGGGTCCAATCGCGATTATTTACTAGGTACAATGAAATTACCTTATTTCCCGACGTTCCCGAAACGTCGGGAAATAAGGTAATTACATTTTACCTAATAAATAATCTCGATTGGACCCGTTTAATATGTAACCGTTTATGTATCAAATGAAACGGTACAAAACAGATTGCAACCAACATAAAATTATTCGAAATGCCCTCCTTTTCCCTCGATACTAGCTTTCAATCTGCAAGGCCAGTCATCAATCGAAGCGTACACGACGACGTTCATGTCAATATCGGCGACTGCTTTAATTAGAGATGCTTTATGTGACTCCAAGTTGCAATAGGGTTTAGCACTGTCCTTCTCTAAGTCCTGCCATATTTCAGACGAATGGAATCCCTCAGGATTTGGTGCGCATAATTAGGCCCGAGGCACGTTTAGCCGCTGGTGCCAGCTGTCATGTAATAACAGTCGTTAAGCCATGCCATCAGTCTTGATAACTTCGACAGTAAGGCCCGCCAATGTCTTACAATCCTCCACCAACGCGGACTTGGCCTCCGTGGTGAAATATGGCTTAACATTCCTGCAATGCAGGAAGAGATATGTGCCCCAGCAGTGGGGATATACAAGGGTTGATATCGATAATTATGCCCGAGGCCAAAATATGATGAGTCAACTCCTTTATAACTTGAGACCTACACGATTAGAAAGATCTTTGAAAATACATATTACTTTTATATTACGACAACGTTGTAGATTGCTAAAGAAAAAAGTTATAAAAAAAACCTTCGTGAATTCACCTCACGGCGCTATTCACGCGCGCGCTTGCAAAAATAAAGTAATCGTAAATTCTTTCTCAAATTTATTCATCCATTCGTCCGTTAATTTTTAAGTGTTTCATAATAGAATACCTCTTTTCAATGACACGATATCAACCGCTCGGAAACAATGCCACTAGCTGTAGTCACGGGACGACCATCCATCCTGCACCTGACCGTGCCTGTTGTTTAACTCAAGTGATTAATTCCAATCACTCGGTTCTGTGCGGCCACCAGCCCTTTCGGTCAATTAAATCGGTCAATGAAGAAAAAAAAACCCTTAATCTCAGTAGATCCATCGACCAAAAAATATCGTCTATAAATAGGCGTCAGTACAAAAAATATAGACAAATTGAGATAATTTCTCCTCTTATGAAGTAGGTTAAAAAACTTCTATTTCAGTACATAACCTCTGTTGATAAAAAGGTAGAACTAACTCAACTAACGCTAAGCCTTTTGTAGGCTTTAGTGGTAGGGGTACGCGTGAACTCTCCGTTTAGTACTAGTTAACAAAGTTCGACCCTTGTCAATTTACACAGGACTACCCACAACATTTGTCACTCAAATTAACGCTGTTGCAGATGTATTACGTGTGGAATCGCACGTAGTACCTACTGGTAAATGATGTGACAATTCTAGGTACCCTAAAACTCACAAATACAACAAATCGCAAGTAACGCAGAATGAAAGTGACATTTACTTAACGGTACAGTCTGTTAGCTTTTAGAATACGCCTCGGCTAATCGGATACAATGGGATATATTCGTGTAATAGAAATATCGGAACTAATATGACAGTTAATTTTACATAACTTTTCAAAATAGTGAAGAAAAGTTTTAAACAGAGCAGGAAGTAGTATCTTTTCGTATGTTTTCGACGAAAAGCCTACGGGCCACTCTAGAGCCCGAGGTATATTCTAAAAGCTAACAGACTCTGAAATATAATGCAGCCTATATACATACCGTTGCAGAGTGCAGGCACGTACAGGTCTTTTCTCGGGGAGAGAGAATTGATTGATAGATAGATTGATAAATCATTTATTTAAGCACTCACACATAAAGCATCACATAAAAAACTTAAAATATTGTATCATATCGGCTTAATCACCACGCGTGCCCACCGCAGATTGCAAGTAATGAAATGAAATATCAAAAATGTATTATGAATATTATTAAATGTCTCGTCAAGTTCACTTAATGAGTTTAAATATTTGAAGAATATCGTTACGTTTTGTTTAGGTGTCAGTCGTGTCGAGAACCGCAGCTAGGCTAGGGTTTCGATGGAGAAAAAGGTAATAACAAAGATAGTATGTACCTATTCAATTAATTAAGCGTAGTAGAGCACTACAGTACCATAGTCCATTTAGATTTATATAAGCGAACCGAAAACAGGGTTCCCTGGAAATATCTCAATAACCTCGACGACTCCCGCATCTGTCAGAAAAATGTAAAGTTGTTAAAGCAGCGAGGCATGTTAAACGACCCTCGACAACATTACATGCTTCAACGATCAAGACGTTTAGAAAACAAAAACTTGGGAATTAATAGCGGCATTACAGTAGATTTTACGAAAACTCCGCCAAAAGATTGGTAAAAGCTTTTGAGAAAAACATCATAGGCCCTTTACTTATACAAAAATGAACTGAAATTATTCTCTAGTAACTTAATTCTGGATTAATTTACTTCATTTTGATCCTGAATTAATTAATGATTAAATTGACTGAATTGAACTGAACTGACTGAGTTCAGTCAGTTCAGTTCAATTCAGAAACTACTCTCGACATTAGTAAATTCAGTTGAATTGACTAATGTCGAGAGTAGTTTCTTTCTGAACTAATACGATAGTATTAGTTCAGAAACTACGATACTATTAGTTCAGATAGTATTCTCGTTTTTAATCATCACTACTACTTTCGTATGGGTTGGACAGGGTTGTGTCGCATTCCCGTGGTTGTTCAATTTATTCATGGATAGTTGCCTGACTGATCTGAAAGAGAATGAATGTGGGATAAGGATGGGTGAGCTACTTGTGAAATGCTAGTTGTACGCCGATGATCAAGTGTTGTTCGCATCGTCGGTCGAAGAATTGCAGACACAAGAAACTGTAATGGATGAGGCTTTTAAAAGGAAAGGTATGAACATGAATGTGAGTAAGACGAAAGTACTGGTCTTTGAAAAAGATGATGAAATGACTGAGTGCAAGATAACGATTAGAGGCGAAAGAGTAGAACAAGTAAAAGAATTTGTCTATTTGGGGAGCCTGTTTACGAGGGATGGAAAGTGTGAAGGTGATACAGAAAGAAGAGTAAAAGCGGGAAACTGTGTAAACGGTGCCTTGCACTCCATTGTGTGCAGCCGAAACATCTCCAAAAAAGCTAGTTCTTGTCCGGTTGGCGTACATATTGTACTATTTTTATTTTTAATGCACTAACCCGTGCTAAGGAACAAATTTATATTGTACATATTGTAGATTATCTGTTTATTTTGTTTCTGTTGTGTCTATTTGTTATAATGTCTTTTCTTTCATGAGTATAAATTCAGTACATTTTGACATACGTTCTTGAAATGCGGATGCATGCCAAGTAACCGCCAGTACGTTCAGTCCTAAACGACTTAAAAGCTATTGAAACCACTGTGATTTCAATATTAAAACCGCGCGTTTGGCGAGAGAGATTTGCATTTTTCTAATTATGAAAGTCGTTAATTGACTGAGACTCATTCAGAGCAGGTATTTTTATTAACTTCCTGACGGACGTAGCTCGGTTTTATTGCACGGTAAAAAGGCGAAATTTGCTCGACATGCATTCGTTAGCGTAGACATTTAATACCTACTCCATCTTATTACAATATAATTATGCATTTTACAGACGGGCAATACTTTTATATACCCATTAAGTTGCCGTGCGTGGTCGTGACCCGTACAAATCAACAGCTACAATTCATGGTTTATTCTGAATTCGATGTAAAAGACGATTGCCCCACAGATTATTAAGTATACAGGATCGGCTACGAAATGTGCATTAAATTGTCATAATAAACTATTTTATAAAAGCCCGGCACAGAACGTTTATATTTTGTATTCAACGGAACCGCGTGTAGTATGCTTAACGCATGATGATAATGCAAAAAAAAACTTCGCGAGAGTTACTTATAGGCTTAAGATAGACACTATTGCACAACTTGAAAAAAACACATGGAATATAACAATTTACACCTGCCCAGGTTCCAAACACCATTTTTCTGCCACACGATTAAATCGCCACAGACCACAGTGGTCAATTTTGTAAACGAATAAGAATATTACACCACAAAACCCTCGATGAAAATAAGTACCAATACGTGTCCCTTGGAAGCCCCAACAAACGTTTACTGAAAGCAAACGCCAACAACAGATTCAATCAAGAAATATATACTTCATCTATCTTGTGCTGAAACTATCCAGACAAAGTTCAGTCTCCGCATAAACAGACGGGTCGTTTCAGCAGGTAGCCTGAATATCACAAGCTGCTGACAGGAGGCGATACTAAAATAACAAATCTGGTCTAGAGGGTCACACTCCAAAGCTCTGAAACTTTCGTTAATATTACACCTATATTTACCTCCAGATATTTTCGGTCCTACGAGTATTCACATTCACACAACCAACGACGTATTATTAAATATGTCATTTCAAGCAACACAATAACTTCCGTACCAAACCAGGATTGCGTGTATTACGTTAACAAGTCAAGGTCATGGAAGACGTGGAGGCCATTTCTACAAAGCAGCACGCTGGGCCCCAATCGGAATGAAACCCACAATCTCTGATATTAGAATGATAGACCCGGGTTGTTTGTCACACATTATTGACTTTGATACCGAAGAATAGATAAGCGAAGGAAAAGCGTGTTTTGTTTATGGTGAAACCAGATTGAAGACAGTTCTTGAAAGCGTAGGCGTATCGGCCGATTCTACACGACACAAAAATTATTATATGTACCGGGAGCCGGCTTGCGTGCATGCAAGGACTTATGAACGTTGATGAAGCGAAGGTGATCTGTCAGGATCATGGCAAGTGGCAGTCCCTGGTCTCTGCCTGCCCCTCTGGGATACAGGCCTGAGGTTATGTTACAAAAATTATAACGTGAATTTCTGTTTTCGATCTTGTTTTTTTCTTTGCACAGGTTAAATATGGATAGATCGCGAATTGTCTGCGTAAGAAATTCGACAGACAAAATCTAGAGCACAGATCTAGAGTTACTGCCAGTGAATTCGAATTGTATTAAATATTAAAAACCTATTTAGAGGCCAAAATATGTCAGACTTTTTGCGGCACGATCTATAGCCCAAGGCTTTTATAACAAAAATATAATTTGAACAAAGTGCAGCTTTATACTCTTGGTAAAAGATAGAAAGCCCAGAAGGAAACAGTGAGTTGTTATTAAAAATATATTCTTAGAGTTCACAATTCGGGGCTCATTATGTGTAACTTTCCAGTCTGCAAAACCGTCATTTCCACGATTTAGACTTGCAACAGTTATTACATCCTTTGTGGGGCACTGTGTGTATAAGGTTCTACAACAAGATTTTTCAAAATATATTGCAGTTGCCTCCGACGCGGTTTCAAAAATGTGTTAAGCACAGACTGTGCGCTCTGCGTAAAAATCTGGTATTAAACAGTAGAATAATATTAAAAGGTATTTAGAAGTCGATTGTGTCGTGTTCAACACATTTATGAGTAATAAATTTTAAGTTGAAATCTATTTTAAGTTAAATTGGTTTAAAAAAGAATAAATATGGAGTTTCTTCTAAACATAATTTATTTACTGTGAAAGTAACAACATTGACGTTTATTAAGAAAACATTTTGTTTTTACAATGAATAAAAGTAATTGAATTGATTTGGAGTTAGGTTGACAGTATGTTCGAAAATGCACAGGCCACTTAAGGGTAAGTACCCTGGATGGACTGGACAGCCATCCCGGCTGCAGCGTGGGGCTGTCGTAACTTCCAATAATGCCGGAATTAACTTGACAACTGACGCCTCTCGGGAGATATTGGATAACGATTCCAAACACGATTGTCGTTCACGAATATCTAAATGTACCCGAGTTGGGTCATTTTTAATGCACAGATGGGTGAAATAAGCTCAATAAAATGAATGAAAATGAAATAAGCTCTCTGATGTCTTTTCTGTGTAAACCAAAACACATGATACAACATTTCCTCGTTTGATACTTGACTCTCTTTCTTTCTCTGTCTAACTAGTCTAACACAGCTTTTACCGCTATGTTCCTTTTAACTTCCTTCGTGCAAAAGTTTTCGAAATTGCAGCTACTGACGACCTATATTTATCTTCATTAATTTTAAGTAGTTTACTCCGCAATTTTACTTAGCAGTTTTCTTGAAAACTTTGCTAAGAGCGGATGGTTTTAATGACTCTAATTCAAAACGACGGCCTCGGTGGCGCAGCGGTTTGGCACGCTGACTGTAAAACCGAAGCTCTCGGGTTCGATCCCCGGCCGGGTCAAACTAGGAAACAAACTTTTCGTGTTTGTCTCGGTTCTTGGATGTTATCTATGTATTGATTGTATCAAATTCATCGTCGAGTTAGCACCTATAACACAAGTCATTTAGTTGTACTTAGTATAGGGCTAACGAGATCTGTGTAATATGTCCATGAATATTTATTATTATTATTATAAACGTTGAGTCCGCCGTATCGTTTGTGACTTCTTGTTCAGTTACCATAGGACGTTATCCTAGACTAGACCAGAACCTATTTCTTCTCTTCTTCTTCTTCAGGCTATATTAGTCCTCTGCTGGACATAGCCCTCCCCTAATGAGTGCCATAGCACAAGGTTGTGCCATCATTGGGGGGTAATGCCCATAATCCCCACGCTGGGCATGCGGGTTGGGGATCGCAGATTGGTGGAATTGTACTGCAGGGGGGGCGCTGCTGCCCACCCCCCGGTTTGTGTCCCTTAGTCGCCTTTTACGACCCCCGCGGGAATAATTTGGGTTGGTGCTATTCTCTAGGCCGACACCGCACAGCAACCTATTTGCTAAGGCTCAATTAGTTCGATTGGCTATTATCAGCGCCGTAACAACTATACTTATCAGAGCTATAAATTCCGTACCTAAAGAGTAAAAGGGGGCCAAATTACGTAGACTCCAGTATCCGTCTGTCTGTTAGACACCAGACTGTTCCGTGATAGCAAAGCACTTGAAATCATTACAGATGAAGTATTTCTGTTGCCGCTATAGCAACACATACTAAAAACCGAACAAAATTTATATTTAAGGCGTTTCGGGCGCTAACTAGCGCCACCAATAGAAAAAAATCATAAATTATTTTATAATACGTTTTTATCTAAAAGTGAACACGAGAAAGCTTAACAGCTGTGACAACGATTTTTAGAAGTTACAGTCTAGAACCTATGATCAATAGATTAGAACTTTATTCGATTTCCGCTAAAACGGCCGTTTTTGGCGGAAATTAAAGTCCTTGGATTCTAGGCTCTAGACTGTATGTTTTTAAAATAGTTGTCACAGTTGTTAAGATTTCTCGTGTTCACTTTTAGATAAAAACCTATAATAACACAAGTTATGATTTTTTTCCATTAGTGGCGCTAGTTAGCACCCCGAAGCTCCTTAAGTAGTTTGGGCTCCCATACAACAAATGTGCGGCTTTTTGCTCAACATTTTAACGACAATTATTCACAGAATATTGTAAATTCACTTCATAACAAAATAATAAACTTAAATTAAAAAAACAAAAGCCTTTGTCCAGTAGTGGAACATAAACACTAGCCAGCTAAAAAATTAAGTAGGCTCTCATACAAGAATCTTGATTTTTTACTATGGTAAGAACGGTAATTCGTCCAGGCATCAAAACTTTGCATAATTATTGGACTAATTCCTGGTAAAGAGAATATTCTTTATTGCATGTACACCAGGAATTACATAAGAGACAAAAAAAATAACATACTACAGTACAAGTGGCGGCCTTATTACTAAAATTATAATTACGTTCTAACGACCAAATAATGAAAAAGGTTAGAATCTTGTTTACTAAATTGGACAAGTAAGGATAAATAGACTGTACATTGTTTGGTAAGGGGTGAAATTAGTTATTTAGTCCCGTAACAGGGCTTGGCCCTTGAGCGTAGAGAAGGCGCCAATAGTTCAAGGGACTAAATAAGTCGTTAACCCGAGGTAAACACAGTTTTCATAACGAAAATAAGAAACGTGCAAACAAAACTGTAAAACTCGAAAAAAAACAAACAAAGGTGGGATTACGTTGTCCCGCCTATATTTTGTTTTCTGTGGCTGACCAGCTATTTTGCTCTTTTTTATTATCAGCATTGTAAAAGTGGTAAATGTTTTTCTCTAATCTATGTTATCTTAAAGGAATAATATATTCTTTTACTTATGCTTAGCTTCCAGTTATTTCAATTTTACATCGCGCTGTAGGCCAGGGGCTTTATAGAAAGTTGTAATGTAATTCCACAGAAATGAATCCAGATCTAGTTTTTTTCACAGATCTAGTTTTTTTTAATAATGTGACGGCTGTCAGTTAAAAACAATTCTCCCTAGGACTGAAAAGAATAACTTTCAACCCGCTCCTCGGGCTATTTCAGGCTTACTTTCCGATTATAAGTAATGAATAAAAGTATAAATGGAAAAGTAAATGCCAAAAGTGCGACTGCATTTGAAAGAGCCAACCTGTGGTGCTATCCTTTAGGTTAAAAGCTGATAGGTATGTTCAGATTGTTCTTTTACGTGTTATTTTATATTTGGCACCATCAACCCATTATGTCCGCTCGGAATAATACCACTAGCGCTAGTCATAGACGGTCACCCACCCATGCACTGAACGCACCCTATGTTGCTTAACCTTGATCGCTTAAGATCTCTCTAGCAGCCGGGGCTACGAGCGATTCTTTTTTCATGATGTACCTATTTAAGTTTTGCTAATACATCTGCTACATCTTAAAATAACAGTCGGTGGCACAACTCTTGTTGTTGGAGTTTATTGGACGGATATTTGAGAGATCATAAACCTCGCCTCAATTAAAAGACCGTCTGTAATAAAGTAGGGGTTTACTACTGTAATATTAGCTTCAGCTGGGATTTTTTTACTAAATTATATAAGCCGAAATGGCTATCATAATCATCTCGTCGTCCACAGACTTGATGTCCACACCTGCCAAAGTTCCACGACACCTGGAACTCTCCCAGATAAAGCTCCATTACCTAGTCGGTGGCAGCGCAGCGGTAGAATGTCGGCCTCTTATTCGGGAGGTCGTGGGTTGGAATCCCGGCATGAACAATGACTTTGTTTTCTAAAACGACCTTTGTGGCGTAGCGGTAGCGCGTCTGCCTACCATGCAAGAGGTCCCGGGTTCGTATCCCGGCTGGGAACAAAAAAAACCCCCAGGTTTACATGTTTGTTATGTCGTTGTTTCTGATTCCCACGACACAGGGTATCCTAGTGTGGGGCTAGAAGCAATGTATGTGCCAGTATGTAAATGTATGTAAATGTTATGTTAAAAAAGTATTTCTTAACGATTCGTGATACTCATACATAGTTATATAGGTATTAAACGGTTTGTTTTCTAACTTACGTCTATTTGTGATGTCATAATAGAAGCAATACCACTCGCCGCTTGTGAAAGAAAACATCGCGAAAAAGACGTATTATTTTACTAAAGCGATCGCTTTTAATGATAAGGCCGCCTTCTGTACTCTTAGTTTAAGAAATATCTGTGTAACTTTCTTTTTTATGTACAATAAAGACTTCTCTATCTTTCTCTCTGCATATCAATCTTGGCGTAGTTATAGGAATTATTATAATAACGACAATATAAAAAAATGCCCACCGAGGCTTCGGTATGTTCAAATTTGTCAGTAGGTCCTATGAATTTTGATTCCCTTGAGCGTCGAAATACAGTGGTTTTTCTCCGGCATAAACGGCCGTTATTTTCTTTTATTTACTTTAAAAACCTATTTAGAGGCTAAAAATTTCACCCATGCCGGGATTCGAACCGGCAACCTCTGGCTATCCGTACCAGCGCTCTACCAATTGAGCCAATGGGCGACTCACGGCATCAGTGAAATTTCGAACCTCTTTACAATATTCTCTGTATTACGTACATTTACTTTATTTATTTATTTATTTTATTTACTTTCTTAGTTGTTAGATTTTTTCATAAATTCAAGGGACTGTAGACCAGAGTACGGTTATAATTTCAGCTCGTTACCTCGCGACTTATCTCTAAGGGTGATCCTATAAAAGTTCCGTTTTTAATTTAGAGTCTCGGAACCCTAAAAACGACAGCGCGAGTACGATACCCTCGGTGCAGGAGTCCAACTCGTACTTGCCCGGTTTTTAAAGAATATCATGAACCCATAAAGTAGGACACAACCTTGTACCTATTGTTTCCCAAATATAACACTACTGGTATACCAGCGTGTGCCAAGAAACGAGGAGCCACTGTTGCCAACGGCTCAGAATTGAACGGAAAAAGATATGTCCTAATTGTCCCTGAAATTCAGTGGAATTAGGTCGCAATGCGGCACCAAAGGGTTTCGTTGCTTCCTTCCAACCGCTTGGCACTGCCCATTTCGACCGTATTACTGCCACTTCGTTTGCCGGCTTATGGTAATTTTTAGCCCTCACGAGCTCTTTAGGTTTTTCGTGGCCCTGTCAAAGTATTTTCCCCTTTTCGCAACGAATGGACTGCATTAAATATGATGGCACGGACTGTTTATGAATGAAAAATGATACGGGTATTAGGAGGTGGCGGAACGGTAAAACGCCGGCCTTAAAATCGGGAGGTCGCGGGTTCGAATCCTGGCTTGTTTCAATGACTTTGTTTTCAAAGTTAAGTATATTTGTGAAGTTTTTGTAGCAATAATACTCGCTAACGGTGAAAGATATGTATGTATGTCCGATTCTATATTCCCTCATAACTCCTCAACCAATGGCCAGATTTTGACAAATAATATCTCACTCGTATTTCTTAATGATTCGCGATACTCATACACAATTATATATTAAACGGGTCAAACGTCGGGAAATAAGGTAATTACGTTTTACCTAATAAATAATCGCGATTTGACCCGTTTAATATATAACTAAATATATCACTCGATTCGTCGTGTTTGCCCAAGTGACATAGGATAAATTATATTCAGCATATATCCATAAAAAAAAACACCAAAACGACAAAAATAAAAAATGAAATGAAAAATAACCTAATATTGAGGTTACGAATACAGCTGGTGCACCAGCGCAATCAGAGAGTGGCGAGCATAGGAATACTATCAGTCGGGAGATCAGCGCCCCGATGGTCGGACGATGTCGTTGAATCGGCGGAGGGTCCGTGGATGCGGCTGGCAAGAGATCGTGAGAGATGACATTTGGGGGAGAAGGCCTATACCCAGCAGAGGGCAGCGGTGGAGTGATGACGATGATAATGAAAAAATAACCAACGAGCCGACTGATGAGCATTAACCTTAAACCCTCTTCGTAAGCTATTAATTGCATTAAGCACGCCCTTGTACATTTACTCATGTAATTAGTGCAATAAAAAATTAAAATAATAATAATAATAAGCCACGTTAAGCAGTTGGCGCCGGCTGTCGTCTATAGATGGCAGTCGTTGAGCAAGTCAGAGGCCTTAGGAGGCAACTTAAAGTTTTCTGACAGTAAGACCAGTCACTAGTCTGGCAAGGCTCCATCAATCCGGACTCAGCCCCCGTGGTGGAGTATGGCCTATACTTACCTCAGGGAAGAGACCCGTGCCCTTCGGTGGGGACATCGTGCGTTCATGACGATGAAGGTCACACTGCTGTCGATAGAACGCAACAACAGATGACACACAATGGAAAATAAATCACGTATTCCAGAGACTACATGTAGAAAGCAAATAAAAATAGCTTCGTTTGAATACCCGGTACTATCGGCTAATCAATCAAGACATATTGTTTACTGACTGCTACCGCCCAGTTCAAGAAACTACAGAAAGACGGAGTGGTACAGACCGCATAAAATAAAGTTTTTCGCTATCAACAGATTGTGTTACCGCTCAAACTGACAAGCTTCATATATACCATTGAGGTTTATAGGGGCTCCCCCATAAACCTCAAGGGTACAAAAAGGTTATATTTAATCGTGAAAAGGACCCTTGTGTTGCTCAAGGATCGGGAAAACGTTAGTGCACGAATTTCCGGCCTTCCTACCCCGCCAACCCCCATTATTTTTACTATCACAAAAATAAACAGAGTGCATAGATCTTTTTCACATCTCCACTCCGTCTCCCCAAGGTTTGCTGGAAGAAATCTCAGAGATAAGCTCGCCTTCGTACATGTATTTCCTTAATTTTTTTTCTTTATTGTGTTTTTCGTGTGCAATAAAGTAAAATAATAATAATAAACATGCGGTCCACAGTCCTTTTTTTTAGAAAATTCTCTTATCAGCTCCCACGTTGACTATTAATTTAATATAACGTTGACATATAGACAAGGGCGAACAAGGGCTAACCGACGAACAGGTTGCCAAGTGAACCATCTGTTCCTATCAAGCTAGGAGCATCCATGAGTGAACGAAAGCGTGATAAACGATCAGCAAATCAAACGATCGTGGCTCGAGTCATTGCTCATTGATTTAGCGTAATTAGGCGAGAAATTAATGGTTAGGCTGCCGGGTGAGTCGATGTTGACAGCGTAACGTATTGATGGGAAAGGTATTGGCACTTACTCTAAACAAAGAAGAAAGTCTAACATAGTTGTTTGATACTGAAATATGGAAATAAAATAGGTAAGAGAAAAGGTGCTCTATTCACAGACAAAGACGAAGCTGGTATCCAAGTCACAATCTACACAAGATCTCACAGAGTAATTTCATCTTTAAACTTAAATATAAACTTAAAGAACTAATGATAAAATAAAACTACACCTATGTAACATAAGATAAGAGTATTATTTATTGTGCCAGGAAAACACATAGAAAACATAATAATGTACTTGAGACGAATCATTAATATGTATTATGTTGTTTATGTATACAAATAATATATGTATTAAATAAGTTAGCTATATACAGAGATAGAGCGCTTCGCCAACAAACTGCTTTGCAGTTTGGCGTAATTGTGTAATTGAATAAGGTTTTT
Organism: Yponomeuta sedellus; assembly: GCA_934045075.1. Lineage (NCBI taxonomy): Eukaryota > Metazoa > Arthropoda > Insecta > Lepidoptera > Yponomeutidae > Yponomeuta > Yponomeuta sedellus. Next base: position 4,925,453 of record OW203726.1, on the reverse strand, counting down.
TGTTTTTGTAAAAAAAAATAAAAAAAAAATCTTTAAACACACGTCGGACGGCAGTTTTGAAAGTTCAGACAAACAGAAAGTTTTTAACGTGCGCCTAGCATGGCAAAAAGTGAGCGAATGGAATGAACGAATCTTTATGGTATTTCAGAAGCGCGCCTATTTGAATTGTAGCGGAGAATGCAGTGCGTTTAGTCTCAAACCCAAATAAGTAATTTACGTTTTACATTACATCATTCGTTTTCTCGCCATGATCTGGACGTGGTGATCTGACGCGTTTGCTTTGTCTGTGGACCCTTTTCCTTTGTTCGTGAACCGTAGTATATTATTTGGCATGCGCGGTCCTTATTGGTTCACCTCCTTCGAAGAAAGCGTAGAAGGCTTCGTTTCAGCTTCTCTAGTACAAGATCGCTGAAGAGCAGATCACAATCGAAATTCAACATTATTATTATTTTAAATCATGTCACTAAGTACATGCAAAAGCCAAAGACAACCCCGACGTTTACTTAATTCACCTGAGTTAATGCACCCAGGCGAAATAAGTAAACTAATAGTAAATTGTAAACACCTGTCCTTGTTTTACGTACTAATTGAAATACTGTTTAAATGTTATGTAAACTTTATTCACCTATTGTCTTTCTACTTTTTTTTAGTGTCTTCATCCAACGGGATCACCTGTTCCTAAGTTAAGCTTACCAATAGCGCCTTGTACCGGTATAATGCCCGACAAATAACTTGAACAAATAATTTGATTGCGTATTTCGCGTCGAATTTGCGGGGACAAAAGGTGACTTCGAATTCTTTAAACAAACATTTAATTAACAAATAATATTGAAAAATACTCTTACGTGTCGTCGCCCTTAACCTCATCGCGACTGCGCGAATTTTCAGTCAAGATATCTGCCGGGGATTATACCTAGAATATAAACAAGTTCAGTTTGTATAGTCCACAGCACATCAACCTTTACATACGTTCAGTCGCACAGTTACGTTAAGGACGATTTAGCCTCAACAAAAATGTTACGGTCGACCTGTACAATAAATAAGGCTGTACAATAAACATGTTATGTGATAAAATGCCCCTATAGGACTTAAGAAAATATAATACGGGTATAAACCTGAAAAATAAGCCGTTTTGCCGAATGCTTTGTGCTATTCAAAGGCTGCTTTATACGCAGCCTCTCATCCACACACACATACAGCGGCAGTACTGCGGTCTCAATGGCAAACGCATTGCGGGTAAAGTTCACTCATCGCCGCCCTGAAGTCTCTATTTAATCTTAAGGCGGTTTGGTATGGTTTAGTCTTCATACAAGGCGTTTATGACGTCCACTTTTCCTCTCGCTGGCTCATTAACTGTACGAATTCGATAATAATAATTTGTTATAAGACAATAATTAATTATTCTTTGTGGTTCGAACAGTGTACAATTTCTGGTTGGTATTAGCAGCTTTGAAATGCAAGATAGCCGAATTGGTTACCTGTTAAAGGAAACGGCACATAAACACATCTAGAATACGTATAATTCTAATTGCTATTGTCGCGTGTTACAGTGTATCATTACCTAAACTAGATGTACACCTGTAGACAGTGTTCAAAAAATAATTATACTTTTATACCATCACACAAAATGTGCCAATTATTTATTATATGTATTAAAGTCATTTATTTACCACTTAATTGCACAACTATAATTTCATAAATCAAATAATCTATACTATTGTGATGTATGCGCACCGCCACAGAGCGGTACTTTCGGCCAATCAGTAATAAACTATCTACCGACGATAGCGCGCGTTTCATTTGGCACTAAATACCTCAGTGACGACGAGGCTGGTGAATTTTAAATAATGTCTACGTATCTCGGCAATTTAACATGTTTCGACTACAAAGTGCATGCGTGGGATATCTTCCGGGACCGTTTGAATAACTTTATCAAAGTAAACAAAATCACGGAAAATAAGAATAGCGTTTTACTAACGTATTTGTCGGAAGATGCCTACCGCCTAGCAATAAATCTCGTACACCCGCGCAGCATTGAAACCTTAACCTTCGAGGAGCTGGTTACCGCCTTGAATACGCATTTTTCCCCTAAGAGGTCCACGTTCGCTGATCGAGCCAGGTTCTATGCGGCCACAAAAGGAGTGGGTGAAACTATGGAGGAGTGGCTGGTGCGACTCAGAGGCCTAGCCGTCTTCTGTGACTTTGGAGCTGCTCTGGATACGGTACTGCGCGACCGTTTCATCTTGGGGCTGCCAGACGGACCAGAGCGGAACAAACTGTTCGAACAAGACGAAAAAACCCTGACGGTGGCGAAAGCATTGGAAGTGGCGCAGCAATCGGCATGCGTGAGGATGGCCAAATCAGCTGCAGCAGGGGGAGAAGGAATACACGTCAAGGAGGAACCTGTTTTTCGGATGAGTAGTAGTAGTAGGGGCGGCCGGGCGCGACCGGGACCTTCGCAGTCCTCAGCAGCACGCGACGGCTCGCGAAACGGCTGCGAGATATGTGGCTTGAAGAGTCACGAGGCAGTTTCATGTCGCTACAAGAACTACAAGTGTCAGTGTTGTGGGAAAAAAGGTCATCTAAAAAAGGTGTGCAGTGCAAAGAAGTGTAAATCGCGGATAAATAACATTACTCCGGTCGAGGCTGATCAGAACGATTCTGGTTCTGATAGCGATTGCGACGAATGCAAGATGTTTAACATGAGGTATGTTGAAAATAATCCATGTAAAATCAATGTTTTAATCAACGACCAGACAATAACTATGGAAATTGATTCAGGTTCAGGGATATCAGTCTGTTCTGAGCAACTATGGTTACAGCTTTTCTCTAAATATAAGTTATCACAATGTAATTTTAAGTTATGTTTTTATACCGGACATAAAATCAAGCCGATTGGGTTTTTTACAGCTACCGTCAAGTACGAAAACAAGACGAGCCACTTGAAAATCTATGTAGTAAAGAATGGTGGCCCGCCTTTATTAGGGCGAGATTTTATGTCTGCGTTCAATATAGCATTCACTTCACTAAACAACATACACAGTTCAGATAATGAGATAGGTGACTTGTTACGACGTTTTGCTGACTTATGGAAGGACGAACTAGGGCGATTTAATAAGTTTAAAGTCCACTTAAAGGTGAAAACGGGTGCACTACCGAAATTTTTTAAACCTAGACCTGTACCTTTTGCTCTTCAAGACAAAGTCGAGAACGAATTAGAGCGTCTAGTGAAATTAGGGGTCATAGTACCTACCACATATTCTGAGTACGGTACACCTATTGTACCCGCGTTGAAGGCCGACGGAAACATAAGAATATGTGGAGACTACGCTTTGACAGTCAATAAAAACATTGAAATAGAACGATACCCCATGCCGCGTATTGAAGAGGTGTTTGCTAAACTTAGAGGAGGTGAACATTACTCTAAGATTGATCTTTCGATGGCATACAATCAGCTGGAACTTAGTGAAGAAGATGGGTCGCAAGACCTGACTACGATTAGCACTAGTAAAGGGTTATTTAAATATACGAGACTGGTCTTCGGCCTGGCTAACGCGCCAGCAATTTTCCAGCGTGCTATAGAAACCCTACTTGTAGGTATAGAAGGTTGCGTGGTATGGTTGGACGATATTTGTGTCACAGGTCCAACGAAAGATATCCATTTAGAAAGACTAGAAAGGGTCCTACAGAGATTGCAAGAGGCAGGTCTCAGATTACAAAAGAAAAAATGTGAATTTTTTCGCGATAGCGTCACCTATTTAGGATACGTCATCGATAAGCATGGCCTAAGAACCTGTTCGAAAAAGGTTGAAGCTATATGCAAATCGCCGCGGCCCACAAATGTAAGGGAAGTGAAACGTTTCTTGGGCATGGTGAACTATTATCGGAAGTTCATTCCCAATGCATCCACGATTTTGAACCCTTTAAACGAATTGCTTCGAGATGATGCAGACTGGGAATGGGGCGCTCGACAGGAATCAGCGTTCGATGAGATAACGAGGGAACTAGCCTCAGATCGTGTGCTGGCACACTTTGACCCTGAGGCGCGCCTCGTGCTGAGCGTTGACGCTGGGCCCGGCGGGCTGGGGGCGACATTGGAACAGGGCCCCGAAGGACACGAACGCCCTTTAGCATTTGCCTCTAGGTCCCTCTCGACGAGTGAGAGAAACTATAGCCAGATACAAAAGGAAGCATTGGCTATAGTTTTTGGTGTGAAGTATTTCCATCAATATTTGTTTGGCCGAGATGTTCCGTTTGTTTTAAAAACTGACCATAAGCCCCTATTAGCTATTTTTGGTAAGAAAAATGGCATCTCAGTGATGGCAGCGTCGCGACTACAGCGGTACGCTATTTACCTATCGGCGTATAATTATATTATACAATACACCCCCTCGGAGAAAAACGTGATAGCTGACTATTTTTCTCGAGCGCCATTGCCGCTATGTCACATGGAGCCGGAAAACGACGACGAAGACGTCGTTTTTGCTCATTTCCTCAACGACACCACGTTACCCATAACAGTCGAAGACGTTAGGGCAGCCACTTTAACTGATCGCACGTTGCAAACAGTTAGGAAGTACATGCAGAACGGTTGGCCGAGGAAAGTAACTTGTGCTTCCATACAACCCTATTTTCGTTGCAAATCGGACTTAGAAGTCGAGCAAGGTTGCTTAATGCGCGGCCATAGGGTAGTCATACCGAAGTCTCTCCGAGACCGTCTTTTAATAGAACTACACAAGGGCCACTTTGGCATTGTCAAAACAAAAGGAACAGCGCGAAGCAGAATGTGGTGGCCCGGGATAGACGCAGACGTCGAACGGTGTGTAGGCACGTGCAGCACGTGCAGCGCACTCCGGCCCGCGCCGCCGCGCGCGTCGCCAGCGCCCTGGCCACGCCCACCCGAGCCGTGGTGGCGGATTCATATTGACTATATGACAGTAGGAAATAGAGTGTACTTGGTTGTCATAGATGCTTACAGCAAGTGGCTCGAGTGCTTCCATATGAGCAGCGGAACGTCTACACAGGCCCTGATTAACAAGTTAAAATACCTATTTTCTAGGTACGGTTTAGTTAAGGTAATTTGTTCAGACAATGACACAAAAATTAAAACGTCAGAGTTTAACCAGTTTTGTGTTTCTAACGGTATTGAACACGTCACATCACCCATATATCATCCAGCCAGCAATGGCCAGGCTGAGAACTCAGTCAGGACTTGCAAGAAGATGTTAAAATGCATTCTCAGTCAGGCCACACTACAAAATGTCGATGAGTCACTTTTGAGTTACCTATTTCATTACCGAAACAGCATACACTGCTCCACAGGCACCACACCGGCAAAATTGATGTATGGGCGTGACTTGCGATGTAAACTTGATTTAGTGATACCATCCTCAAAAACCGAAACCATAAAAAAAACTTCTGAAAAAACAAAAACTAGGAGATTTAATATTGGTGACAAAGTATGGCTAAGGTGGTTTGTCGCTAGAAAACCGATCTGGACTGTAGGAGTTGTAACAAAAATAATAGGACAAAGGATGTATTTGGTTTATGCAGATAAATACAACGCCTTTGTGAACAGGCACATAGATCAGTTAATAAGATTTACTGGAACAAGGATGCAGTGTACTCAGTCTCGACAAAATGCGAGCGCGCCGCCGCCGCCGCCGCCGGCCGCTGCCGCGCGCGCGCAGCTGGTACCTCCCGTCCCGCCCCCCTCACCAAACCTGTCTTCGTGCGACACGCCTAGCGCTGAGACCGCACCGCTTATCAATGACGCATTATCACAACAAAGAGTAAACGAAGCTATACAAGGTGTGCGCGATAACTTCACCGATAACGGATCGGAAGAGCCATTTTTGGATACTGAGGTATTTAGTGCCAAATGAAACGCGCGCTATCGTCGGTAGATAGTTTATTACTGATTGGCCGAAAGTACCGCTCTGTGGCGGTGCGCATACATCACAACTATACAAGCAAGGGAGATGAGGAGTGTACGTAAGAGAGAGTGAGTTTAATAGTGGTAATGCCTATTTGTGTAATTATATTTCAGATTATGTAATATATTTAGACCAATCCACACCGAGCCGCCTTAACAGCCTCGCGGCAGCGCGGAGCCAGGCTATCTCAATTTTCAGCGCGTATTGGTTTTGATCCTTTGATGTTCTCAAAGGCTGTATTAAAGCACAGGCAATGGTTAATTAATATTGTTGAGAACTGTCAATAGAACAAGACGATGCCCGGTGTACCAAAGCCACTACACAGTGTTAGCTTTTAATGCAATAAAGTTTCTGTATCAAAAAGAGAGACAAGATAACTCTGTGTTCTTGACGAAAATTTATTGGATATTATACGGTGCGTGGTTTTTTTATTTGACTAGAATTATTGTTTCATGACAGCTCGCAGATAACTCTCGTTTAAAACAAATTTTAATTACCTATTCAAAGGGTTTGACGCGTTGGACTGACCCAAAGTTAGATAGATAGTTAGATAGAATATTCTTTATTGCACACAGAAATTACTATAAAAAATATAATATAAAAAATATAGTACAAATGGCGGCCTTACTACTAAAAGCAATTTCTTCCAGGCAACCATAGGTGATTTGTTAGAAGTCAAAGACCTTTGGTCATTTGTTAGAAGTCAAAGTACAGCAAACCGCAGCGGGAAGCGAACATTTTCGTTGTTTTTAATAAAGCAAATAACCGCTGGACCAACGAAGGCTCTTATAACTGGCCTTACTCGATATCAACCCCCACTGCTGGGGCACGGGTCTCTTCCTGGGCCGCAGGAAGGTTAGGCCATACTCCACCACGGGGGCCAAGTCCGGGTTGGTTGGCAAGCATTATTGATCGTTCAATCGTAGGTACAAAATCATAGCACTTTTAACAATCACTAATCCCAGAACAAATTTAGAATAAAAAAGAATATTCCTTTGTTAAACATTTGAAAGCACTTCTCGCAATATTTAAACAGTGAAACGCTTCAATTACACAAAAGAGCCTTCGAAGCCTTCGCAATTTTCCAGAGCCTGATCGATAACGATAAGGGCGTCTATGCATTTGGACTTTTATACTTCGGTTCCGTACAAATTTGTACGTAGGTACATAAGACGAGATATTACTTGCCGACTTTCATAGTTCTAGATCATTGAAAAGTACCTGAATTAATTTTGTTTCCCTTGAGTGTCGAAATATATACGAAATAAATATTGATATTTTCACAACTTCGAGGGACGGAAGGTCTGAGTATACGGTTCTGATTTCAACTCGACAAATTCACGCGTTTTCGAGATACAAGGCCTTGACACACAGACGGACGGACAGAGCGACCACAAAGTGATCCTACAAGGGTTCCGTTTTTTCTTTCGAGGTACGGAACCCTAAAAAAAATGTATGAACGTATTTTTGAACTAAAACTTTCGTAAGCACAACACACTGTAGACTTTTAGTCCGGATCTACTTACGGGTGTTGTTATATCGGAAGAGTCCGACCAGGTTATGATTGTATGAACGTATTTCAAAGAAGTGAGTTATGTATGAACTATTTGTTTGAAATGGTTTGCCAAGTAAGGCGAGGGTTGACAGTCGGAACAAGTTGCAATGACGGTTCCGCACGTGTACTGAACGACTATTTTTAATACAGTTGCGAAAAAAATTAGCAATTTAATAAAGAAAAATTATTTGGAAAAAGGCGCCAACCGTAAAAAAATATAAGCAGAGATTTTTTTTCTTCACCCATTCTGGTAGGCAAAGGGAACTATGCCCATACAGCCAGTCTTCAGTAGGATGTTTTTATTGATATGAAATGAAAATGAAATTTAATGAGATGAAATGAAACCTAACCTAACTCATTCAATCAAATCATTAAATCTGATATTGAAACAAATTGATAGCTTCTTTTTAGAAATATACGTATTTGCATGAATCATAAAAACATCTATGATTTTTTTTTGTAAAAACTTCATGGTTGGCTTTTCTTTTTTATAGACATTATTTTGACAGTTGGGAAAGAGAACGCACAAGTGCGGGAAAGGTAAAAAAAAGCACGAGTGTGTAATAGCGCACATCCCGCACGCTATACGTCTCTGCAATACGCCACTTTTTGAGCAACTGTATTAAAAAATACTTTTTCATCCCACCATCTCGGAAAGAGTATTTTTAATCTTCAATATCTGAGTGGAAAAGCCGTTTTTATTCTCTAGAGGATAAAGTAAATTGAATTTAGAACATCGTGTGCACTAAGTTTGTGAATTAAAAAAGTGTACCTATCTTGTGATTGTAAAAGTTTTTTTTTGCATTTAGTCATTTCCTCACTGAGGTGGAATGAAAAGTTACGTGTTGCACTCGAGTGCAAAGATTTTTCACCTCTTTTGATTCCCTCGCTAACGCTCAGGATTCTAATTTTGAATCACGAGCGCAGCGAGTTTTAGAATCCTTCGCTTGCTCAGTCATCAAAATTGAACACGCGGTTAAAAAGCAACTTTGCACTCTTGTATAACAAATAACTATTTCATCCCACCATCTCGGAAAGAGTATTTTTAATCTTCAATATCTGAGTGGCAAAGCCGTTTTTATTCTCTAGAGGATAAAGTAAATTGAATTTAGAACATCGTGTGCACTAAGTTTGTGAATTAAAAAAGTGTACCTATCTTGTGATTGTAAACGTTTTTTTTTTGCATTTAGTCATTTCCTCGCTGAGGTGGAATGAAAAGTTACGTGTTGCACTCGAGTGCAAAGATTTTTCACCTCGTGCTCTTTTGATTCCCTCGCTAACGCTCAGGATTCTAATTTTGAATCCTTCGCTTGCTCGGTCATCAAAATTGAACACGCGGTTAAAAAGCAACTTTGCACTCTTGTATAACAAATAACTATTGTACATCTAAATTTAATCAATGTTATAAATGTGACCCGAGAATACTGACGCCCTTATTTTACTTTCGTCGCCTACCAGACGAGAAAATTAGATCAAAGAAGGATCTTCCAATATTTAGCAATCAATTACTTTTAACAATAGGACAACTTTACGTTCTTGGCTACGGAAGTTTCTAAGAAATTTTATTTTATCTTTTATCTCAATCCATTTCTTGTATCCACCCCAGAGGAGAAAAGTCACACAGATCATCAATCACAGTTGGTAAACTCAACTAATCTTATGTGTGACATAAAATGTGGCCACTAACTTTTCAATTTCATTAGTAAGCATGTTCAAAAAAATATCTTTGTTATTTAAAAGACGGTTTTGTGACAACTAAAATATACTTTTAAAACTAGCTTACAAAGTTAAGGTATCTATGTAGAAAAGCTATTAATAGCCAACAATCCTGTTATAAAATTTAAAATGTGATTAAATGACATTACTCGAAAATTGCTCTATGGCTTTATCGTAAACACAATTCTCGACAGGCGCGGCCTTTTTTCAGACAACGCGAATAAATTGCATTATGAGCAGTTGTGAAAACTGTTTCTGACCAGTTTCTGAATTGATAATTTCGCTAAGTAAATAGTTAACTTTAGTGCTGTCTCCTAAAATTTCACAGAAAAGAGCGTGACAGAATGTTACTTAAGTATTTACGTAGTGAAATCCTCAACTCAGAAACCGGCACTTATTGAGTATTTTTTTTAGAATTAACAGCCTAGACCCTAGGGCCTAGGCCTAGGCCTACAACTTTTGCATGTTGCTAAAAACGGCCGCGGAAATTGAATAATATCATAGGCTATTTATTAACCCTAGTTTGAAGACTCTCGGTTCTAAAAATTGCTAGCGCAGTTATTAAGATCTATGATTATATTATTTTTATTGCACTAACCCGTGCTAAGGACAATGGCACGAATAGCCAGAGGTCGCGGGTTCGAATCCCGGCATGGGTGGAATTTTTTGCCTCTAAATAGGTTTTTAAAAAAGATCTGTGATGTTAGATCTAAGATTAGATTAGAATAAAAATAATTATTGTACACTTATCGTATCCCATCAAGGGTTCGCCGGGGGAGATATGTGCCGAAATAAACTCGCCATGTACAGACTTGTTCCTTTCGTGTTTTATGTACATAAATTAGGTATGTGTGCCATAAAGTAAGTGTAAACACTACCCTCGTCTCATCTTACACACAAATCTCGCACGGTTCCCTCCAAAGGTTATAGATCCGTCAATAGAGTCGTAGCCTAGCAAAGGGATGCCTATTTCCCGACGCAAACAACCCGGCCCGCGACAAACTGTGAGAGCAAGCGGCGCCACGGTTGGGGCAAATATTGGCGTCAGCGGCCATTATGCTTGATGGAGACATATTACAGACTCAAACGCTTTTGGACATGGATTTTTTAAAGAAAAGCTGGTGTTTCTTTGTGTGGTGGATTCTACTTAGTTAGACCTGTGATTTCCGCACTTAGCTTTATAGTTGAGTCATTTGTACGTAGCAAGCGCTGAGATATGTTAACACTTCAGACACTAAGGTTTTCTCACTATGTTTTCCTTCACAGTTAGCGAGTGTATTACAATAAATTCACAAATTTACATAACTTAGAAAGTCATTGTTACATGTCGAGATTCGAACGCACGACCTCCCGTTTGCGAAGCCGGTGTTCTACCGCTCCGCTCCCACCACTCGATGGATGAACGATCCGCAAGCGTTTACAATACCTAAAGAAAATTCACGCCTTTATATCGGTAGGTTAGGTAGAGACCAGCCCGGGTAGTACGATTATTTATTTATTTACATGAATATTGTAACATAACAGTAAAATTACACCAAAGCGTTTCAATATTATATCAGAGCACTACCTGTCACAAACCGGGGAGTGGGCAGCAGCCAGCGGCCCCTGCAGTACAATTCCACCGAGCTGCCATCCCCAACCCGCATGCCCAGCGTAGGGATTATGGTCATTGATAGCACAACGTGGCGCTCTTTGGGGTAGGGCTATGTCCAAGCAGTGGACTAGTATAGCCTGACGACGACTACATGTCATACATCTTTTAGCATTCTCTTACATGCCTTCACCACACTTTCAATCCCATCCGCAAACACATCACACTCTGGTGCTTCAGCGAGCAGGGTACAGAGTAGCCGCAGCGCACGCGCGATCTCCGAGCGCTGGTCCGATGTTACGAGTCGCGCGTATTGTGACGCTAAAACGTCAAAATTTTACAATTAATGTGCTTATATTTACTATGAAGAAGAAGAATGCACTAACCCGTGCTATGTGTGCTGTTGCTGCCTGTACGTAATACAAGTGTTGTAAAGAGGTTCGAAATCTCAAGTGTCTAAATACTCGGTCGAGTTATCATACCATATTTTTATGCGACAAATGTCTAAGCCTTCGAAAATTTTGCGTATACGCTTTCAATTCGCATGGGCGAGAATCGGGTCCCTGGTCTGACTCTTCCGACAAAACATTTTAACTACATACACCCATATGATTCGCATCATCTCAATCTGTAGCACAATGCCTGACGCTCTATATAAAATGTTAACAGGCAAAAGTGTACTTAAGGTTGATTTTGAGCGTTTCGTGGAAAAATATGTTTTCATAGCATCTTAGAGAATCGACGGCTTCCCAGTCCGACGGTTCCAGGGAGTCGCCTGCTTCCACAATGCACGCTAGTTCCGTCTCGACACTTTACCCACTTCCAAAGTGTCGAGGAATTAAGTTTAACACTCGCAGTGCTAGTTAAAAACTTGGAACCGAACACGAAGTTTGTGAGTTTGTTCCCATTTTCCTCGCCTCCCATTTACACGTATTATGATCATAACTACGGTGTGATTCAGGACATCTTCAAGAATTGAATCTTCACACTTAAGAATTGTTTTCACATTTCATTCTCGAGCTACGACCTTAAATCTTCATTTCAGTAGTTTAACTATTTTTATGTTGCCTACAAACGACCCACTGCAGGGCACCTTCTCTCAGAGAGAGGATGGGCTTAATCACGCGTGCGCACATTTGAACTCCGCAGACACTCAGGTTTCCCCACGATGTTTTCCTTCATTTATCGAGTGGTATTACTACTATACCTTTACAAATGTACGTAATTATATATTAAACGGGTCAAATCGCGATTATTTATTAGATAAAACGTAATGACGTTAACGTAACGTCGCGATAAGACCCGTTTAATACATAGCTATGTATGAGTATCGCGAATCGTTAAGAAATACAAATGTACATAACTTAGAAAACAAAGTCATTGGTACATGCCCGCACTGGGAATCGAATCTGGGTCTCTCGCTTTTGAGCCGCCAGCGCCAGTTCACCTTTTAAAAGTTACTAAAAAACCAGAAATGCAAAACACGTTTACTCTCGTGACTTTGGCATAATTTTAACCGCTGCGCCAACCATTGTCGGTTGTATTTACACGCACTCCTCGCGGGAATAACAACGGGGGTGAATTCTTTCATGTACCGGTGCGGAGCAGAATAAATATATTCTAGGAATCCCGTGAATCATGCTGTTGGGTAGAGCTAGTAAATCAGAGTGGAATGCTAGGGCCTAACATTAACACTGGCCTCGGCATTTACGTAATGAGATTATTTATGCAGCACCCAGTGGCATTGTTCACTCAAAATACTTGACGAACCTTGACGCCGCAAGTGTCTTAGACGTTGTTTTAGATGGTGTGGGCGTGCCTAGCGCCTACCATCCTGTAGGCCGGCTGGCCTATTCTTTTCAAAACACATTGTAACGGTGCAAACCTCTTTACACCATTTTTTTATATTTATTTAATTCTGTCTAGTTAGTTAGACCTGAGATTTCCGCACTTAGCCTCATAGTTGGGCCATTGTACGTAGCAAGCGCTGAGGTACGCTAACACCACAGACACTAGGGTTTCCTTACGATGTTTTCCTTCACCGTCAGCGAGTAGTATTGGTACTATAATTTCACAAATGTACATAACTTAGTAAACAAAGTCATTGGTACATGCCGGGGTTCGAACCCACGACCTCCCGATTGAGAAGCCAGAGTTCTACACCGCTCCACTACCACCGCTCTTTAATTCTGTCTATTATTTTCAAAAATTTAAAATTACATCACCCATTTTTGAGATTTCTCTAATTTTTAGCATTACTACTTTACATATTGACTAGACCGGACTAATTTTACCTGCTTATTCTGTTTTATCCAGTTGTCAGTTTTTATTATAAATAAAACATGCTATAAATAAAGCACAAAGTTGAAGCCGTCCCAGCTTTATTAGGTATTTATTAAAAGTTATACAACATCACAACGTTTTAACTTAAATAACAGAGTTTTCAACTTCAAGTTATTGGCTTTAATGTGTTGAGAACGAGACACAACTCCGTTAACTTTATTTCAATACAAGACGTCTTTGTCTACTAAATAATCTTTACTCTAATAGTAGGCTTAATACATGTTTTAAACCTTGACGGACGTAACTCCAATATAGTCTCTAGAGAAATATTGTTGTAGAACCTAATACAGACTTCGTAGCTAATCTACGCGTATTAGTGTACAATTTAATATTCTTCTCTCAGCGTGTCGATTTGATACTAATAATTCTTTTGTTTTGTTTCAGGTATGCTACGCTACTTACGATTGTCCATGACTAAGCCAATTAGTCCCAAGGTGTGTAGGTAGATATAAGGCACTTACCTAAAAAGAAAATAAACACGCGTTAGCTTTACATCCTGCTTATTTAAAAAAATGTTCGTTCATTTAACGCTAAACAGTACCTATAGATAGATAGATAGAGAACACTTTATTGCACAACCAGAATACAAGAGCCATGATTTCATAAATCTAAGAAATCGCTAAATTAAGTAACCACCAAGTGAGTATCACTTTAGAGATTGAGATATTACAGAATAAATAAATATTCATGGACATATTACACAGATCTCGTCAGCCCTATACTTAGTACAACTAAATGACTTGTGTTATAGGTGCTAACTAGACGATAGTATTAATACAATAAATATAAAGATAGCATACAAGACGCGAGACCAACTAGAAAAGTTCGTTTCCTAGTTTGACCCGGCCAGGGATCGAACCCGAGACCTTCGGTTTTACAGCAGCGTGCCAAACCGCTGCGCCACCGAGGCCGTCAATAGTGAGTTTTCGATGAAAATCTCTAAAAAAATCTAGAGGTCAAACTACTAAAGACTAAAAAAGGATCTTAGCAGATGATTTATCCAGCAACTTTTATAGAAGGCACATTACTCATCCATATTTACAAAGCACGCAATCCATTAGCGTCTCGACCAGAAAATTATGGTGAAGATCTATAGTCCTAGCCTAGGCCAGACGTCGGGACTGCCACTGGCTTAGTGCCAAATGGTTTTCCAGAACTAGATATTGGAGGATAAAGTCCTTGTACTTTTTCCTCGAGTTGCACAATACATGTCGCAAAATACAACTATAGTAAGCCATAGTACTTACGGTCTGTCCAAGCTAACTTACTAGCAGGTATGCTTGCGTTCATAACCTCTAGTCAAGGTGATTGGTGCATACAGTTTAGATGGAAAATCAGACATGTGTCGGTGGCGCAGCGGTTGGGCCCGCTGACTGTAAAACCGAAGGTCTCGGGTTCGATCCCCGGCCGGGTCAAACTAGGAAGCGAACTTGTCTGATTTGTCTCGGGTCTTCAATGTTATCTATGTATTTATTGTATTAAATCTGTCGTCGAGTTAGCACCTATAACACAGGTCATTTAGTTGTACTTAGCATGATGGGGCCAATGAGAAATGTGTCCATGAATATTTATTATTATTATTATGTCGAATTACTTTAATTAAGTGCATAAAACAAGATAGCGCGAGGCAATTGCGCAATCGAAACGTTTGTCTCAGAATTGTGCCGCGGGGGGTGAATAGCATACTAAATCCAATCGAACAAACAATAAACAGCCAAAATAAAAATATTCTGAACAAATAAATGACCGTATCTTCAACATTTTCGTAGACGGTAAAATAATACCTACCCAAAGCACGTACCATGCCAAGGGGCCAAAAGCGTACTAAATTCCAATCAGCCAAAGACAAAGAACAGCCAAAATAAAAATATTTTGAACAAAAACGTGATTGTATTTTTGTGAATGACCGTATCGTGAACATTTTCGTAGGGGGCAAAATAAAAGTTCGTAGCAGTCAAACGTTCCGCTACGCCGCGTAGCGCGTAGCACTTCTAAGAATTCGTAGCACGTACCACGGCGTAGCACAGGTTACGACACTAGTTTGTTATGTCATGTCCAGCTTGACTTATGAACTTTGTGATAACGGCATTTAACAAATTGAATTCATATCTAGTTCTCTTTGCGTGCCAGGGGATCGGAATATAGTTTTAAAACATACTAATAAATAATCGCGATAAGCAACCCCTTTATCGTGAATAATTAAGAAATTGTTAAAATAAAACGTAAATACCACACATTATTTAATTTTAACCGGATCAAAATCACTAGGCTTTTTGTCGGAAGAGTCCGACCAGGTTTCACTGTGATTCGCAGAGCTAAAAAAATACTAAAACATACTGAATTTAAACATAGGGTACCTTTTATCCAAATTCGACGCAAATGAAATTGCTGGTACAGCTAATGTACAATTGATTTGCTACGGTACCCGACTATCATTACTTCTAGGTGGACCAACTAACATCCAGGTAGGTGAAACAACTCCGTAAACTAACTTTGTGAACCGTCAAAGCCCGCCAAGTTCTTAGGACGATTTCTCCGGCCCCGTTCACACGAGTCAAGTGGCACTGTCAAGTAGCACTGGCCACTTGCTAACTGTGTTAACTGACGAGCTTGGCAGGTAACTAGCACTGGTCAACTTCAGAAGAGAATAGAAGACTGAAGTCCTATGTTTTTTTTTTTGAGAGTGTAAAGGGACGTTCCAAGCGGACACACATCGACCAAATAGAGGATGTATTAGCAAAGGGGAAGATAAAAAGTACCTGGAACCGGCGTGCGTGCATGCAACTACTTATAAACGTTGATGAAGCGAAGGTGATCTGTCAGGATCGTGGCAAGGGGCAGTTCCTCGTTTCTGCCGACCCCTCTGGGATACAGGCGTGAAATGATGTATGCATGTGTATATGTAAAGAAAACCCGTAACTATTTCCTTATACAGTAGTGACGATCTAATCCCGATGGATGTAACTTCCAAACAAAGATAATTATATTTTAAAATCAGACTTTCATTTACCACTTTCAAACAAACACCAGACAAACAAAAACTGTTTATAATCTAAAACTAATTTGCCAAACTGCTAATTAAGTAAAGTTTACTTCGCACCATAAATAACAACAGACAGGCAATGTATTAAAAGGCTTGAGGGCTTCACAATATAAAGGCTAATGCTCAATTGCTAATTGCCTATCCTGGATTCGACTCTCCTCGCTACTCTACTTACCTACGAGTAAACGATACATTCCACACCAGATTTTGTTACAACTCTTTGAGACCTCTACGTTCTATACTGTTACTTAGACCGGAAGGCGACCATAACTTCCGTTGTGAAGAGAAAATACTATAAGCCTTCTTTCATCATACTATCAGGGCCACGTTTATTATTCAAAGAGCTCGCATACTTTAGAACTGGAAAGAATTTATCGTACACTTTGAGTCTAACGTAGTGCGAAAGGCTTGCTTTAACTGAGAAAAATTCTACAGGTTAGTTTGTTTCAATTTTTTTTATTTAAAACACATACCGACCATAAACCGAAAAACACGCATTAACAACAGGTACCCCCTTTTTTCTAACAAAAAAAAAGAGTCATACTGAACACAAACCGGGGGGTGGGCAGCAGCGCCCCCTGCAGTACAATTCCACCAAACTGCGATCCCAACCCGCATGCCCAGCGTGGGGAATGAGCGCCATAGCGCCAGGTTGTGCCATCATTGGGGGGGTAATGCCCATAAGGGCATTACCCCCCCATTGATGGCACAACCTGTCGCTATGGCGCTCATTAGGGGAGGGGTATGTCCAGCAGTGGACTAATATAGCCTGAAGAAGAAGAAGATATTGAACACAATTAAAACTTTTTATAAATATCTTTCACACATACTTTACATGCCCATAAGGGCATTACCCCCCCATTGATGGCACAACCTGTCGCTATGGCGCTCATTAGGGGAGGGCTATGTCCAGCAGTGCACTAATATAGCCTGAAGAAGAAGATATTGAACACAATTAAAACTTTTCATAAATATCTTTCACACAATACAATCACTTGTTCTGGTCCCAAGCTAGCTTTATCTGTGCTGTGGTAACCAGGCAAAGACATCGCAAACATGGAAGTACACCCAGATTGAGGTCATTTGTAAAATAGTACATATTTACGGCCACCGTCAGTGGGAATGGCACCCACCACCTCCGGGCACGATAATCAGACGTGATACCGCTTAACCAACGAGTCACTCAAAGTAAAAGCAGATATGTTTTTTTCATTGGTAGCTAGTTAGCATCGAGTCGCTCCTTAACTCTACCAGGTAACTAGGGAAGGGCAAAATATACAGACCAATTGATGGTTTCCTGTATTTGGAATCGGTAAATTAATAAAAAAAATACATGCATTTTATTTCTACCAAACTCTATAAGCGATGAGAATAGTTGACAGGTGCCAACTAACTTATGCGCTCGTGGCCTAGGCGAACCGAGCGATTGGAATCAATCACATGGTTAAGCAACCATAGGCGCGGTTAGATACAGGATGGGTGAGCGTCCCGTGACTACCGCTAGTGGCATTTTTCCGAGCGCTTCCTTGCTTCGCAAGACACGTTAAGCCGTTGGTGCCGGCTGTCATATAATGGCAGTCGTTAAGCCATGTCAGAGGCCTTATGGGCGGCTTGATAACTTCTGACAGTTAGGCCCGCCACTGTCTTACAATCCTCCACCAACCCGGACTTGGCCCCCGTGGTGGAGTGTGGCCTAACCTTCCCGCGATGCAGGAAGAGACCCGCGCCCCAGCATTGGGGACATACGAGGGTTGATAACGAACTAGCTTATGTACAACCACTAAATTATACATCCCAAGGGTCGGTTGCAGCAAGCGGATGTACAGGGGTTTACTTATTTTAAGTGACAACATGGCTTTATCCTACGGCAAAACCACAATCTGTGTTGCCTCATTCTAGAACTTGCCTCAATTTAGAATAAAAAGAATTGTTTTTTAACATAGAATAGATAGGTAATTACATTCATTTTTAAAGCACTAACCCGTGCTAAGAGGTCGCGAGGTGGAATTTTTAGCCTCTAAATAGGTTTTTATATAACAATAAAAATATTTCATTCGTGATTTAACACCTTTCAACAAGTGCGACAACGTATTATAAAAAAACATATTAGATTTAAGATTAGATATATTCTTATTCTTTAGAATAAGAATATTCTTTAGTTGAGTTCTAAACGTTTGCCAATAGCAGTGTAAACTTGTAAAATTGTTACTTTGGAGATTACTTAAATATTTTTTGTTAATAAATAATAAATTTCTTGTTGTAGCACGTGGTTAGAGTCTGTTAGCTTTTAGAATGTACCTATCCGGGTACTATCGGTTATATTCGTGTAATAGAAATATCGAAACTAATATGACGTACACTTATACAGGGCAGGAAGTAGTATTACACTCGTGCGCTTCCGGCGAAAACCGAAGCCTACTCTAGAGCCCGAGGTATATTCTAAAAGCTAACAGACTAGATTTCCTTTTGGATAGGTTAAATTATGAAAAGCAGCACATAATCGTAAAGAAAAAAATTAACACAATCTTAAAAAACCTATTTAGAGGCTAAAAATTCCACCCATGCCGGGGATCCGAACCCGCGACCTCTGGCTATCCGTGCCAGATACACGGATAGCCAGAGGTCGCGGGTTCGAATCCCGGCATGGGTGGAATTTTTAGCCTCTAAATAGGTTTTTTAAAATTGTCCTTAGCACGGGTTAGTGCATTAAAAATAATATAAACACTATCTATTAATATGGTATTATATTTTCAATGAGTTCATAACATTTATTTGGTGAACCTACCTTTTCAGTTATGATTTTATGACCCAGATTAAAACCGCCCAAAAATAGCATTTGCAAATGGCGAAAAAGTGTCAGGGGAGCGCAAAACGTTTTTAGTCCTCTCGGCTCTGTGCTGCTACTTGTACCAACGGCTGGGATTCGGTCGTTAAGTGCTGAAAATAATACACATTACAGAAGGTATACTTTTTTATGCATTGTCGATAACGTCCCACGAACAATTGCGTCAAACGGATTGTGTCAAGCGTTACCGCACACCGCGAGTAAGTACTGTTGCGCGTTACATTATTGACAATAATTGTTATATTTACCAAAATTCAAACGTTTGTACCACGAAAGATAATACTTATAATCATGTTCTAATATACTTTGTAAAGTAAAAATACAGTTTAGAAGTAACATTCTAATTTGGAACTATAATTTTGACATTAAGTCCTAGTTCTAAAGCATGAACATTTCTTTTTTCGTGGCGTTATATTTTAACACAACTAACAGTGGCTACCTATAAATGAGAAAAAACTTGTTCTTTTTCTTTGGCCCTTTAACTCAGGGCTTTAACCAAAGACTTCCACTTCCAAAGGTGGTTAGCGGCAACTTCCAATTCCGGCAAGCTAGTGCCTCTCTTCCAAGAGGCCGAGGCCAAGATAGGCCAGAGAATTCTACACATCAGGGAACAAAATAGAAAGGATGTTCAAGAGACCAACTGTTATTTAGGCATGTATTTATATAGGTACCTTTGAAATTATCGTTTTCTATGTTTTTTTTGTACATCTACTTCCTTCTCTAATGTATAAGTCTAGTTCATCCAAAGGTTGTCTGGAAGAGATCACTTTTAGTGATAAGGCCGCCGCCGTGTTTACTCTTAGGTTAAGAAATATCTGTGTAATTTCCATTTTTATGCACAATAAAGTGTTCTCTATCTATCTATCTATCTATCTATAAGACTCCCAACCAGCAAAAAATCGAAGCTCCTACTGCATAGCGCGCTTTGCAACTCTTTTGGAAATGAGCGCTAATGCCCTTTGCAGCATTACAGACCTCGGTGTAGCATCTGTGCTCAGGAGTACTAAGTTCACCAGTTATACTACATATTCGGCCTGACGAACCTGTAAACATTTCCGGTAGTGGATGTATTTATTCAGTAAACAGCTCCCGTTACCGATTGTACTCGGGCTGTTTTGTTTGCACAGTCTCTGCAGTGTTTTGCATGCCTATGGTGTCGTCAGAATTAGAATATCCTGCTGTTAAAAAATAATTATAAATATAAATTACTATTTTCTAAGGTTAACACGAGCTGTAGACATAATTAAAACTGTTTTTATACGGATTTATGCTCGTTTATTACATTTTTACAATTTTCCAACGTTTCGGCACTTTTTCAGGTGCCGTGGTCCCGGATGACTGAGGTGACAGGTGTCTTTTAGAAATCATTAACGGTTAGTTTACTACCCTCGGTAAAAATTACAAAGTTAATATGAAGTTACGTTCCAAAATAGACAAACCAATTATTTTTTATATAAAGTCAACAATATTGATTATTAGTAATTGAAGTTAAAATTAAATTTATAAACTAATTACTTTATATGAACTTAAAGATACCGATTATTAATTGAAATTAAATTGATTTTTTATATTATTTATTCTACAGTCACACTTCTAGCAAGGGGGTCTCATGCACTTAAGCACTGGTTCCCATGCTACCGGTATGTTCCAACCACGATCTCTATTAAAATTTGGATGCCGGCGGATCTCTATTGCCTCACGTATCATTCTAGGGAAGAAACGGTCTTCTCGGGCTAGAACTTTAACTTTATCGAAATGTATAAAGTGGTTGGTACCGCTAAGTGTATGCTCGCTGACTGCAGATCTACCAGAGCGCTTATGTTTCACATCAGCGATATGTTCCTTCACCCGCTCAGCTATGGTACGCTTCGTTTGACCAATGTACGAGGAACCGCATTCACAGTCAAGCTTGTATACTCCTGCCTCTTGTAAGGGAATCCTGTGCTTGACACTTCGCATGAATTGGTGTATCTTTCTTGGCGGCTGGTAGATGGTTCTGATTGAGGCGCGTTTCAAAATACTCCCAATTTTGTCAGTCACTCCTCTCACGAAAGGCAGGTAGGCTGGAACTCGCTCGACTGTGTCCGGTTTGACACGTCCTCCGCGACGGACACGCGGAACTTGCAGCTTGTTTGCACGAAGTACTCGTTTGACATGCTGGAGTTCCGCAGGTAGATGGTCCTTGTCGCAGATTCGGTGTGCCCTCTGTAACAGAGATTTTCCAACGGTAGACAACTGACACGGGTGATGGTGAGACTCACCGTTTAGGTACCTATCAGTGTGGGTCTTTTTCCTATAAACTGTATGTCCTAAGGTTCCATTTGGATTCCTGATGACTAAAACATCTAAGAAAGCTAAAGAACAATCTGCTTCTAACTCCATTGTAAACTGAATCTTGTTGTTTATAGAGTTAAGGTGGTCTAAGAAAGCCGTTATTCCACTAGTAGGTAATATAGCAAAAGTGTCATCGACATATCGCTTATAGAACCTTGGTGGGACGGGAGCAGTTCGCAGGGCTCGCTCCTCGAAGTCTTCCATGAAAATATCGGCTACAACGGGAGAAACAGGGGAACCCATGGCTACCCCGTCTACCTGCATGTAAAACTCACCATTCCATACCAAGTAGCCAGTTGTTAGGCAGTGATCTAACAGCTCTGCATATTCCACAGGCAAATCATGTTCATTGAGCCTTCTCTTAACAATCTCAATGCAATCCTGTATTGGAAGACAAGTAAACAAGGATTTAACATCGAAACTCACCATTGTTTCTTCACTAGTCAAATGTAGGTCATCAATTTGACTAGTGAAGTGGTAGGAATCCTTGACGTGGGCTTCAGTGTTCCCCCTCAGCGGTGACAGGACTTGCGTCAGGTGTTGGGCTAGTTTGTAGGTAGGAGCACCAATTTGGCTGACAATAGGACGCAGTGGAGCCCCCGTCTTGTGAATTTTCGGTAGTCCATACAGTTTAGGAGGTTTTGCTGTCCCTGGTAGAAGGTTGGTAACATCCAGACTAAGCCATTCGGAGTGTTTTTCAATAAGTTCTTTGGTTTTCTTAAGAAAACGGGTCGTAGGATCTCGTTTGACCTTTTGGTATGTGCTTTCGTCCGATAGTAATGATTGAATTTTGGCGTTGTAATCTGATGTATCCATAACCACGGTGGCATTTCCCTTATCCGCTCGAAGTACCGTTAGTTCTGGGTTATCATGCAAGGTCTTAAGTGCAATGTATTCATCGCGTTGAAGGTTGGGTTTTGGAGGTTTACATCGACGCAAAACGGATGAGATATCCTGGCGTATTCCTTCCAAATCCTCACTTAGCACATTGTTTTTCCACAGACACTCATCAATACTGCCAATAATCTTTTCGTAAGGGATAACCCGCGGTGCTACAGCAAAATTTAGACCTTTTTGAAGGACCCTTTCGGTTTGTTCGTCTAGGGCTTGTTTTGATAAATTGACAACTGCTACGGGTGCGTTCCGAAAATTGGTTTGTACCGCTGCGTTCGATTTCGACTGAAGCCGTTCATATTTTTTGTCCGTCGCGGAGGACGTGTCAAACCGGACACAGTCGAGCGAGTTCCAGCCTACCTGCCTTTCGTGAGAGGAGTGACTGACAAAATTGGGAGTATTTTGAAACGCGCCTCAATCAGAACCATCTACCAGCCGCCAAGAAAGATACACCAATTCATGCGAAGTGTCAAGCACAGGATTCCCTTACAAGAGGCAGGAGTATACAAGCTTGACTGTGAATGCGGTTCCTCGTACATTGGTCAAACGAAGCGTACCATAGCTGAGCGGGTGAAGGAACATATCGCTGATGTGAAACATAAGCGCTCTGGTAGATCTGCAGTCAGCGAGCATACACTTAGCGGTACCAACCACTTTATACATTTCGATAAAGTTAAAGTTCTAGCCCGAGAAGACCGTTTCTTCCCTAGAATGATACGTGAGGCAATAGAGATCCGCCGGCATCCAAATTTTAATAGAGATCGTGGTTGGAACATACCGGTAGCATGGGAACCAGTGCTTAAGTGCATGAGACCCCCTTGCTAGAAGTGTGACTGTAGAATAAATAATATAAAAAATCAATTTAATTTCAATTAATAATCGGTATCTTTAAGTTCATATAAAGTAATTAGTTTATAAATTTAATTTTAACTTCAATTACTAATAATCAATATTGTTGACTTTATATAAAAAATAATTGGTTTGTCTATTTTGGAACGTAACTTCATATTAACTTTGTAATTTTTACCGAGGGTAGTAAACTAACCGTTAATGATTTCTAAAAGACACCTGTCACCTCAGTCATCCGGGACCACGGCACCTGAAAAAGTGCCGAAACGTTGGAAAATTGTAAAAATGTAATAAACGAGCATAAATCCGTATAAAAACAGTTTTAATTATATAAATTACTGTCATAAACAAAGATATATATTTAATATTAAGTTACATTAACACATTAAAGTAACTTTCTGTACGTGAAATAAGTAAACATATGAATAATAACATGTTGGAACTAAACCTTTCGTAAGCACTACACATTCTTAACTTAATTCCTGAATCACTTACTTGATTTTTTGTCGGAAGTCAGACCAGGTTTCTCTCTTATTCGAAGAGCTCATGCTCCTAGTCGGCCTCAACCCATAAAAATTTTAGTAAAAGATTACGGAATTAAGTAAAGAAAAACATTGTGTAATGTATTACGTTCGCAGAATATTCCACACTCGAAAAGTTAATCGGGACGATAAATGTACACCGTTTTGACTCTTGTTGCATGTATCATAAGAGTGAATGTCGATAATTTTGAGTTCCATCATCATCCAGAATTCAGAAAGGCATTCCGGATGTGTGCGGGGCCTTACAGTGTTATTTGACAGGATATCATTTAACGCGTTTCAATTACCGCATTGAGAGGTGGACGAAATGTGGTCGCCCTTTTCGGTTTATCCGCTTTGCCCCGATGAGTGTGAATTAACGTGGGCTATACACTATGAAACATAATCTGCATTTCTCGTCAACCCACTAAGAAGCATTACAGGGCTAAAGAATCGTTGTCTTGGGTGAAGTCGAAAATACATGCAAGTAAATCAATTCAAACGATAACATATGAGTTACAGGGTTAAAGCATATTAAAAAGTAATAAGCATTGAGACCAAAATTAAACAATGTAAACAATTAAACCTGCTATATCATGCGATGATATCTGCTATATCATCGCAGCTGGCTACAACGAGGAAGAAGAGGTTGTAGCCAGCTGCGATGATATAGCAATGCTTATTACTTTTTAATATGCTTTAACCCTGTAACTCATATGTTATTGTTTGAATTGATTTACTTGCATGTATTTAGGTGTTCGTGCCTACGCTTGAACCACAGGTGAGATAACGCCCTTGTAACTCAGCCCTGTTTACAGCTTTTTCTTGACAGATAGCGCCCTCTATCGGCGTTAAAGGTACTAACACTCGCCCGGTGTGCCGCCGCCGGCTGTCAGTTGGTCAGTACGCTTTTGTAACTCAGCCGTGCAACACGTATACACAAGTTGAAACAAGAGAGTTTAATCTCTGGTAAGAGTCTTTCTGTAAGCTCGGTAAACGACAACTAGATCCGCTCGGCGCCTAAGCACAGCGACGGGACGCAGTTGCCTCTCTAGGCACCGTCATGATGTACTAGTCCGTACATGTCGGCTACCGCCTCATGAGGCGACGAGCGTCGTCTCACTTGACGACGACGCATTTATTACTTGCCAAGGAGCGTGTCTCCTTACACGACGACAACGTCGTGTGGGTAGACAACACGTCGCCTCACATAATGTTATTGTGTCGTTTCATTCGACGACCGACGGGATGATTGAATAGTTGTTTGGTTAATTACAGATGATGGCGACTACGCCGACGCAAACAATGGGTGAATTAGCCGAGCAGGCTCCCGATGACGACGTCAAGAAGAAGGCCTTCTTAGCAATACTTGACTCCGTACAAAACAATTATCCCAGGGGTTGGGAACTATGGAAAGTATTAGACTGCTCGTACGAGGACCTTTTTGGCAAGGAACTGCCACCAAATACGGACAGCAAGTTAAGATTTGGTCTCCCAACCACTGACATTGTACGAGCGTTTTTTCCAAATGCAAAAGATCTTCCCGAAAGGGCTTTTAGACACATTAGAAAGATTTTAATAGAATGGCCATTAGGAAGAGCCTTGATTTACTCACCGCACGCCATAGTTGAAAAACTCCACGCACCTTCGTATACGGTCTTTATGGATAATATTCGAGAACTAAAAGCTCAAGGCAAACTTACCAACCGAGAAAGGACTTCCAGGATATTAGCTGACGAGGACGCTCACTCTCTACGAGCTTGCAGTTCTCCTTTCTCGACAGAGTCTCGGAACAGAAAAAGAGGGGGGGAGGCAGTAACAACCCTCAGCCCGAGGGACTCCAAGCGCCCTCGTGGGGCCAGAGAAGACTCACCTCCTCCGAAGCAAAGTCCTATAGACCAAGGAAATAGTGACCATCTTTTGGCCTCAGTGCTACAACAACAAATGCACCTTTTTAACAAGCTCATAGAAATGCAGTCTAAACAAAACAAAAAGCTTGATGAGCTAAAACAATCAAGGGCGACAACTTCTATTTTGGACGAATCGTACGAGTCGATTCCGGATAGTACTGAAGAGATCGAAATCAGGCCTCAGCGTTATCCCGGTTCAGAAGAAGCCAACTACGATTCTGATAACGCCCAAGAAGAAGAAGTAGCATCAGATGAGAAAATCACCGCTGAGCATTGCCTTAATGATGAGATAGCTAGAACTGAACAGCGTTTAAAAGAACTTCGCTCAGCCAAAGCTTCTAATAGCGAGTCTATGATTCCAAGCGAAAAGACATCAGTGTTTGACTTTAAACCTCGTACGACAGAATCAGAAACCAAATTTTCAAAGGCCGACCCGATTCTAGCAGAGCAAGCAATAGATTGTCAAAGGCTTGGAACCGAAAGCTGGAAAAATATTCGTTTCACTGACGTACAAAAACAGTTTCAGGCAACACCAGTGTTTTCGTCCTTGAAGGTGAACAACCAGTTTGCCGGGATCACTCCGAATTGGACTTCTGTCACCATATTGGAAAAATCGGACCTTACCCTGGGCGCTATAACAAACGGTCTTCTTCAGCAAAGAAAAATTTTTGAGGAACTATGCGATAAAATGCCTCAGGAGCTTAAGCACACAATCGGAAAGGAATTTCTAGCCAATAATTCCAAATTTCGTAAAAGCTCAGATGACCTTCTTCAATATGTCTGTGGACGCAGAGCTGAAGTTATTCAACAAAGAAGAGACGTATATAAAGTCAAAAATAATAGAACGCTACACGACATCATTCACAGCTTACCGCCTTCAGATACACATCTATTTAAAGAACCAGAGCTGTCTCAGACCGTTAAAGATCAAGGTGGGATACATAAGTTCTTTCCTTTTAAAAAGACAACATACCATCGATCGACAAGAGTTGAGAATAAGTCCTTGCAGAAAGTTGGATTCAAGGGAAGGGTTGGACAATTCAGAAAAGGGTCTGCGAAACAAGTTGGCAGATTCTTTAATCCCACGTCCAATATTAACACCAGTAAAAGAAGTCAACCTTTCAACGACCAACTCAGTAGAAATGCCGGAGGACAAAGTAAATGGAAGGGCCCCAAAAGGGCATGACTTCAAGGCGGGGCAGTTATTGTTCCATCGAGAAAAGTGGACCGAAATAGGAGCTCCATCAGCAGTCCTAAAAATATTGTCAGGCTACAGAATTCCCTTTCGAGAAAAGCCACCTCTGGTAAAATTATCAAGCCGACAAAAATCGTTCGAGCTTCGTCTTTCAAAAGAAATGGAAATCGAAATACAGAAGATGATAAGCAACGGCGCCATTCGCAAAAGCGAACATCGAACGGGATTTTTCTCAACAATGTTTCTGAGAGAAAAGGCCGATGGAACAAACAGACCAATTTTCAATCTGAAAAGGTTGAATCGGTATGTTCATGCCCCCAAATTCAAACTCTTAAGCCATTTTCGAATACCTTCTGTTCTGAACCCAAAAGATTACATGGTAAAAATAGACATCTCGCAAGCATACTACCATGTACCGATAGTAAAAACGCATTGCAGATTTTTGTCTCTACTACACAAAGGGGAAACGTACGAAATGACTTGTCTCCCATTCGGGCTATCAAGTGCCCCACATGCTTTCTCAAAAGTAACAAACTGGTTGGCACACTGGTTCAGACACACGGCGGGCATAAAAATGGTAGTCTATCTCGACGACTTCCTCTTGATCCACCAAAATCAATCCATTTTAGAACAACAAACAACGTTTGTGCTGCTGAAGCTAAAAGAGCTAGGCTGGTTCGTAAACAACAAGAAATGCCAATTAGAACCTACTCAATGCCTAGAATACTTAGGCATAATATGGAACACACGCACGAACAAAAAGCTGCTTTCGGACACAAAAATCAAACAACTCGAATCAATTTGCCAAACATTCATGAAGAAAAGACAATGGAGCTGGATAGACGCAAAAATACTCCTAGGAAAGCTAAATTTTGCAGCGTTCACGGTTCCTTTAGGAAGGCTGCATTGTCGTTGGTTACAGATAGAGTCCAACAGGCTTCCAAAATCAAATCGCTATGCTCGCTATCCCATGACAAACACAACCGTGGCCGAGTTGGAATGGTGGTTAAGAAATGTAAACAGAAGCACAGCCATTCACAATGCCGATCCAACAACGTTCATAACAACCGACGCAGCCGACTCAGGGTGGGGTGCGATAGCAAACGGTCAGAAACTACAGGGCCATTGGAAGGAATCACAAAAACGTTGGCACTGCAACCAAAAAGAGCTTTGGGCACTTTACGAAACCGTCAAACTTCTGGGTCCTGCACTAGAAAACGTAACGGTAATATGGCAAACGGACAACCGGACGGCAGCTGCGTATATAACGAAACAAGGTGGCACGAAATCAAGGAGACTCCTGGAAACAACAGAAAGCATCCTTCATCTATGCGACCAATACAATTGCAATCTGATGGCGCGCTACATTCCAGGACCATACAACGGGCTGGCCGACAGTCTTTCCAGGACAAAAAGTCTACCAGAATGGCATTTGAAGGCTTCGATAACGAGAGTTATTTTTCATCATCTGGGTACCCCGGAAATAGACTTGTTCGCTTCAATGCGCTCGGCGGTAGTTCCTACTTACGTGTCGGAGGATGCAACCGATTTGAAGAGCCAGTTCACGGACGCTTTCAGCCGAAGCTGGGAGTACAATCTAGGATGGATTTTTCCTCCACCTGCTCTGATTCCAAGAGTGCTTCACCACCTACAGCAATCAACGGGGATTTATCTCCTAGTAGTACCGGAGTGGCACAAAGCATTTTGGGCACCGGAAATAAAGAGACGAACAACCCAACATCCATGGAAAATCCCAAGCCTCTCTCGACACCTCGTAGACCTGCAAACGAATTTACCACCACCGGGAGTAGACAACCTCAATTTGCAGGTTTGGACAGTACGGGCTGGGCCAGTGAAATTTACAAGTGGAGTGACTTCGAAGTGGAGCTGCTTCAAGCTTCCTGGAGAAAGTCCACCCTAAAGACTTACCGACCAGCGTGGCTCAAATGGTGCAGATGGGCATCTGATAACAATATTAAAGTTGATGACCCAAGACCAGCGGACCTGGCACGGTTCCTTTGTCATCTGTTTGAAGTTGTAAAATTGGCACCTAGTACTATAATGCTCCATAAATCTGTGGTAGCCACGTTTACCAACCCACATAAGAGCTCTTACTTGAGTTCTCATCCGATTGTTGTCCGCACAATCAAAGGAATCCTATCAAAACAACCGAAAAGAAAGGCACTTCTTTCTTGGAAGATCGATGACTTGATGAAATTCATTGAGACCTATGACTTGGACAGTAGAAGCTTGTTCGAAGTGTCACGTCATACCAGTATATTACTGTTACTGGCGTCAGGCAGGAGGGTACACGATTTGACTTTGTTAAGCTTACATCAAGATAATTTTGAAGAAAAGGTCGATGAACTCATTTTTTGGCCGAAGTATGGGTCGAAAACCGATAGCACCTCATTCCGACAATCAGGATGGTCTATCAAGGCTATGCCAACAACGAGATTAAATATAGTTTATTGGGTAAAGCAGTTAGTCTCTCTATCTCAAAGTCGTCGTGGCTCGACACAAATACAAAGCTTATTTATTACCACACGGGGTGTAGTGAAGGAAGCGTCACGGGCCGTCATCGCTGGATGGATAAAAACACTTTTCAAAGAGGCAAACATATCAGCCTCAGCGGGAAGCATTAGAGCTGGTGTAGCTACATATAACTGGACACAGAGAAATATGGACATCGATGAAGTTCTGAAAAGAGGAAATTGGAGATCGAAATTCACATTTTTCAATCATTATTTCCGAGAGATACAAACGCCTGCTTTAATGAGCGACAGTGCTAACCTTAGCACATGCTTTTCCCCTGTTGATTAATGAATATATTATAATACGTCCAATTAAGACTGATTATATGGTTTAAAGATTATATGGATATAAATGGTTTGGTTTATTTTTGTTTTGTTGCTATGTTTTCTATTAACACAATTATTAATTGTTGAATACGAATTTAACTACTTTTGTTATTTTCTAATTAAAGCATTACTTGTTTCTAGAAATCACGAGACATTGGTTTTATTTTCGTATTTAAGTACTTGATGCAACAACTTTCTCATCACAGTACGCCCGGTCCCGCGCCGGCAGAGGTTAAACACGTCTCACCTGTGGTTCAAGCGTAGGCACGAACACCTAAATAGAACCGTTTTTCCCCCGAAGGGTATAAAACGGATATTTAGGTTTCTGCCGTAGCTTGAACCACACCTGATGGCCTTGCCGGCTCCACGTACTGACCAACTGACAGCCGGCGGCGGCACACCGGGCGAGTGTTAGTACCTTTAACGCCGATAGAGGGCGCTATCTGTCAAGAAAAAGCTGTAAACAGGGCTGAGTTACAAGGGCGTTATCTCACCTGTGGTTCAAGCTACGGCAGAAACCTAAATATCCGTTTTATACCCTTCGGGGGAAAAACGGTTCTATTTTCGTCTTCACCCAAGACAACGATTCTTTAGCCCTGTAATGCTTCTTAGTAGGTTGTCGAGAAATGCAGATTATGTTTCATAGTGTATAGCCCACGTTAATTCACACTCATCGGGGCAAAGCGGATAAACCGAAAAGGGCGACCAGACTAAACAGGAAATACTTCCTATTTAGTCTGTGAATAGCATACTTGTGCTCGATTCACTGAAAAAACAATCGATTTTATAAACACTACAGATTTTAACTAAGGTTAAACTACGCCTAGGGGAGTAACAAAACCCACACATCAATTCCAGATAAACTTTAAGAGAGCTCGCGGCAAACGCACTCGTTTATTAGCATTGCATACCCACGTTCTTAGCTTTTATGCTCCTTACATTACGGCGTTGTCAGTCCGAGGAATATAATAAACATCTAGAAATATAGGAAACTTGAGATTCAGAATCGAGCTGCTTTTCATTAAACATCCTTATTTCATAGGTAGTGAAATTAATCTCTCTGTACTCGTAAGATACGATACCGAATAAAATGGAATAGACCTCTAGGCTACACACAAACATACAAAAGTAATTATGTAAAAAATATTTTTGATAAAAATAGAGTAAAGATGTCAATTCCAAATCCTTTCTGTTAGCACAAATGCCGGATTTCTTGATTCAATCAAGACACCAGACCATATACTTCCGGTGAAACCAAACCCACCTCTACCAAATGATCTAACCACCGTCAGTGCTCTAATTCGCATTAGCTGTCAATGTGAATTAAAGCACCGCCAAACATGCCAACGCATGCAAACATGTGCATAAATTACTGAAAGCAGCCTGCGAAAGGCTTCCACTCCATGTGCAACGTTATTTGTCCGCGATTGTGGAAATTTGGCGACGAGATCCCAGATTAATAGGAATAGGTCTAGCGCCGAAGTTTAACGATACTAAAAATATATTAAGAGCTGATTTTTCAATCCTCGGATTAAACTTATCCGTCTTCTAAAGTATTACACAATAATATAAAAATGTCACTGTGAAATAACAAAAGAAAGGCAATTACAACACATTGTTGAAATAGTTGTTTAATACGATATTCCACGAATAATTTTTATCTGAGTATTGAAAAATCAACCCTTAGTTTGTTAAAAACTTGTTGAATAACCCTTAGGCTGGTTAAAAATCCTACTTAACATTTCAAGTCTGGTCATAAATTTCTAAGTAAATTCTCCTTCATCAAGGGATGATTCCAGGAAGAAAGAGACCTGGAAGAGCCAAGATATTATGGCGACACAACTTGGTTTGAACGACAACGACAGAGGTTTGAACAGAGTACCAGTTCCTTGTTCGTATCGGCAGCCTCGAAAAGCCAAATAGCCGAATCGGTCGCCGACCTCCGGGAGGAAGAGGAGGTCGGCGACCAATTCGGCTCACAGTAGTGGAGGTATCCGTTTTTTGCGGAATCTTTATCTTTTTATCTTTAAGCTCGCTTATGTGCAAAACTTTTATACAATATATTTTTATTATAATAAAAATATATATGTATAATCGAAGCAAAGTTTGGACTTTTTTTGTCTATTTTTCCTCCAAACTGATCTAGATTTTGAAATGGCCACCTAGTTTGACTTGTAACGTTTTACATTAAGTAAAAACCTTTTCATTTCATTTCAAATGTTTTTCTCTCTGCAATAATAATGATGTTAAGACGTCCCATTCGGCTCCGGCAGGCTCGCCAGCAACACAGGTTGGGACGATCCATTGCTGGCTAGTAAAGCACTTCCTAAATTTTAATAAATAGTTTCGAAGAATACCTAATCAAGTGCAGAAAAGTGATCTTATTCGAAGTTCAGCTAATTAAATCTCTACGGTAACGTCCTACGCAGGCGAATAGCTACTTTGCAGGCCAGAGTACTGCCTCTTAGTATTCAGCACACGCGCCCGGGAGTACATAGGTATATAAAGGGACAGGGAAGTGACGTTTCACTTTTACTTCCTTTTTTATCATTGAGATTTATCGCGTTACGTTCATGCTAGTCCAGTCTGTGGTGGTTTTGTTCTGCAAAGGGTGGCAAGTAAACGGTCAAGTTAATTTTCAAGTTGTTTAGGTCGCAATTAAAAACCAAGTTTTTGACCTTGGGGGGAGGCGCTGGCCGCCATCTTGAATTGAAGTGGCAAAATTTTGTTTTCTTTTTAAAGATGCTGTTTCAATGATTGACTCTACGACAAAAGAAGCTGGGAGAAGTATAATTAAGACTTTTTATCTATTTTGTATCTTCCAGGTATAACGTTAAAAGCAACGGAATCTGTAGTTTTATGGGGGTTTTGGGAAAAGTCATCTCCTTCACCAAAATATGCAGACGGTATACGGTGACAAAGTACCTATAGATAGATTCGTCGTAGTCTCGGGATCATGGAACTACTGAAAAGAACCTAGGACTTTGAAGCAGTTTTGCCAAAAACAGCCGTTTTTAGTGGCATCATAGATCATAAGTTTTAGACTAGGTTCTAAAATAGTTGTCACAATTAATAATGTACAGTTTGAAAAAATACGTGTTATTAAATAAGTTATGGTTTTTATTTCATTGGTGGCGCTAGTTACCACCGCCTAGCGCCTTAATTAAAGATCGTGGAAACGGTTCTAGTTATGACATAATAAAAATGTGGAATTGGGTTTATCTCTCGTGTTCTATTTTTCTAAAATGCACACATAGGAGACATCATTGTAAAGCTCCTTTGTTGCACTAACTGTATAAGTATTTATGACAAAATGTACATTTCAGTTATTTAATTGGAAATGATCGTTGCCTCAGCATTATTTCTGTGTTTCAATTTCCAAGGAGATTTTATAAACTTAGGTACACTTTACAAATAAGAACATTTAGGCATAAATTACACCTTAAATAAGTATCATACAAAGCATCTAAAAGGACAAAATTAATTAAAAATAAAAGAAAAATTATTTAAACGAGAGAGACTATCCAGCCAGTTCCACAACAAACAAGTTATTTAATCAATTTTATTCCCTTAACACGCAAGCCATCATTATTTCAATAACAACAACACTGCAATTCGCGACGCCGCTAATGACTATAACGTTATTATTCCGGGAACGAGCCAATGGTATATCAATTACGATTATTATGCAGCCGTGTGAATGGAACCACAAGTCTCGTGGGCTTTATTGAAAAGCACTATAATTAGCGACTTTTAATCAGCTAACATTTGCACTTTGACCGCACGTCTTTTATTTCGATAAGTAGCACACTAAGTAAAGGTTGTCTAGAAGGAATTGCTTCTAGCGATAAGGCCGCTAATTGTACTATGTACCTGCCTAAATATTTTGTATTTGTTTCATTGTACAATAATGAATATTCTTATATTATCTTACAGTGACCTTTACACCGACAATTTGAATTTTACTCTTCCTAACCAAATTCCGGGCCAATTTCTAAATCTAGAATTTCGCTAGTAAATAGTTAACAGTAGTGCTGTCTCTTCGAATATCTCAGAAAAGAGCGTGACAGAACGTTCTTAAGTATTTACTTTGTAAAATTCTCAATTCAGAAACCGGCCATCGTTGTACTAACCAGGTGGGATGACGATCTGCGAAAAACTGCAGGCAGATGCCGGATGCGGTAAGGTGAAGACAGGGCGCTATGGCGCTCATTAGGGGAGGGCTATGACCAGCAGTGGACTAGTGTAGCCTGACGACGACGACTTAATTCAGTGGTATAGTGTCATATTATTTCTCTTCCGAATTAAGATAAAATTAAGGGACCTACAGGACAGGTACTTAGTTAATCTTGATTCCGGATAATTTTTTTGTCGGATGTCGGATTCGGAATAATGTATAGTGCTTACGAATGTTTTAGTTTGCAAAAAGATATTTAGGTATAGTAATTACTTCGTGAAGTTCTCAATTCAGGTTCCGGCGGTTACTTTCCTAATCTGAATGACACCAGTAAATTTTCTCAAGCACCTCATAAAGTACACTAAACACGACGTAAAGCTAGGCCCTAGCCCTAAAAACACTAAAATCGAACACGAAAATACATCGTTACAAGCAGACGTAACAGTTTATTGGTTTTAGCCAATTTATTGGACACTTTCGTTCGGCAAAGTGGACGCAACCAAAATCTGATTTCTTGTTTCACTGACAAAACAAATTTATCGTGAAAAGTCAATGACCGTAAATAAGAATCTCTGGGAATTCTGGGACCTTGGTAAAGTTTTTTTATGTGAAACTAGCTGACCCAGCGAACTTCGTACCGCCTAACAGTCAATTCTTTATTTATTTTTTTCCTCTGTAAGAACCATCCTCGTACTTCAAGGAATATTCTAAAAAAGAATTAGCAAAATCGGTTCAGCTGTTCTCGAGATTTGCGCTTACCAACACATCAGGGATTCGTTTTTATATTATAGATGAAATGAAAAAACTTCATTGTAAAACAGGGTTACAATGATGGTTATTGGCTTCCAAACTAGGATTCCCTGAACTATGAGTAGCAAGGCTACATACTTATGATAGCTTTTATCTTAAGACTACAGGGCCTCATCTCATACAACCGCACCCTCTCGCCGAGACAACCCGACTCACATCGCAAGGTCGACCGACAGATTTACAAGTAGGAAACATTGACCACCCCAGTGCCAGTGTAGATTCTCCCATACGCCTACAAGGAAACGCACTCATACTACATGACCCATTTCTTACATTTTTGTAACCCCTGCCCCCTCAGTGGCCACCCGTAGTGAAAGCCAAGACCCCCTCTAGTTTTCACGTAGTAATTCATAAATATGGTAGAAATATATTTGTATGTGAAGTACGTGCTGGTAATGAATCACCATTTTTCGTGCCTCTAGCATTAGAGACAACTGGGGTTTGGTATTCCCAAGAGAATTGGAGTTGGAGAAAGAATTACAGCGACATTTGTGGAACCGTGGTTTTGACAACTGCTCCGACATTTCTAATGCAAAGCATATCCCTTGCGAGGTAATACTGTTAGCGCTATGGGGGCCCTTGTTTCAGGATGGTCTATTTAGTTGACATTTTATATTTAATTAATGACAACCTTTTTATTTATTAATTCTATTGTAGTTAGTTCTGTTGTTGTGAATTTAATTAGTTTAAGTTATAAAATTGCTTGCATGCGAAATTTTTCAATTAATAATGTGAGTACTTCATGCAGAAATAACTATCCAACCGCGAATAAGGCTCTAGAGCTTTGCTAGAAGTAGGTTTTGCTAGCGTAGTTACTAACTAACTAATCAAAAAGCTATGCCACATACTCTTGAGAAGGAAAAGTCGTTTGTTGAACACCTTAGGGCTGATTTTTCAATCGTCGGATAAGACTTATCAGTCTAATAAAGTATTACACAATAACATAAAAATGTCACCGTAAAATAACAAAGAAAGGCAATTAGAACATATTTTTGAAATGGTTGTTTAATACGATATTCGACAAATATCTTTTATCTGAGGCTTGAAAAATCAGCCCTTAGTTTGTTAAAAACTTGTTGAATTCTGAAATTAAAAAAAGCTCAAGAATAGATAAGCCCATTGTGTTTAAGTTTTTCACATAGCGGAAAATTCTAAAGTAACGTTCAAAATATAGTCATGAAAAGCCAATAACTCCTCTCTTTACGACGGCATAAAGTACTGTTCGGACAAGAAAAAGATCCCTTATTTTCACCCCGTTTAAAACTCCTGGCGTATACCTCTTCACGCCGAGGCGCTTACATCGTTTACCGATAAATTACTATCGTCCACGTCGGTCAGTTGGTAATATTTCAGAGCGCCTGTGAAAAAGCGACACGCAACATGTTGCACGTCGTTGTGAACGCGGGCGCGGCAGGCGTCGACCTCGTTGCCTACCTGACGCCGCCGCTGTCTTCACGAGGCTCCGATCGCTAGGGACTTAGCGATTGACAGTTAAATGGGTTTTGGCAGTTTATTGGCCATTTTCTTGAAAGCTAACAAGAACGTGGGCATAATTGTCATGCCTAAAATTATGAAAATACAGCGAGAAGATTTCAAACTGCTTCAGTTCATTATTTGATCACAATAATAAAGATACAATTCACGGGCCTAATAACAGACATCAAAAAATATAATAGAATAAAATTTCCGCATCATAATTAGGTTTTCTTTTAAGTCCCCAAGAGCGTAGGTATTTCTTGCGAATATGAAAATCACTATATGAAAATGAATAATGTAGCCTATTTCTTTAGTAGATAATAAATAGATATAAGTAATATGGAACTTCTTTAAAGATACATGTACAATTGGCGGCTGTATTTTTTCCAGACCCTACTATTAAATAGTCGCTGAAGGAAAAGAGGGGCGTGTTCACGCAAGAAGCGTGTGAACGCTACACTTTCCTGCGGGCGAAGCAGAGATGAAGCAAAGGCAAATGTGCACGATGTCGCCCCACCTACCGCAACAAATAAAGCGCGAACGGGTGTGTCGGGACACCATTCTAATTCGAAAATCCATGTAAAAATTACCTATATTAAAAACAGTTTGTAATCCGAAAACTGTCTAATCATTTCAATGGACTAGCTTGTCCAGGGCGAATAGTCAGAACTAATATGAATATTTTAGTTTATTTTATTTTATTAACATATAATAAAGATTATACTATTTTTATTTTTAATGCACTAACCCGTGCTAAGGACAATTTAAAAACCTGTACGTAATACAGAGAATAGTGTAAAGAGGTTCGAAATTTCACTGATGCCGGTGAGTCGCCCATTAGCTCAGTTGGATAGAGCGCTGGCACGGATAGCCAGAGGTCGCGGGTTCAAATCCCGGCATGGGTGGAATTTTTAGACTCTAAATAGGTTTTTATATAATAAAGATCCCGACCATATTCGGCCATAGCGACAGGGATCTGACTATTGAGGGCGGCGACGTTCGTGTGCCCTCTGGTGACTGACAGCCAATTTTGGCAGCGAATGTGCGACCACATTACCTGCACGTAGACACCATACATATTTTAAAAAATGTGACTATTTTGTTAGCGAACATTGACGCTGGCCTTATCACGCGCGAGTCAAATTAAGTTCGTCAAGCACACAACATGCGGTTCTGTGCTTCACCTTTGCGGTCCCCACAGACTACTTTATTCTCTATGCCGTCTAAAATTAGATTTAATTTCCTCTGCAGCGCAAAATGGAAGTGAGTCGACGCAAACTTTTAAGCTACTTTTTTTAATTAATCCTGATGAATGACAGGTTGCACGCTAATGGTATTATAGCGACAATTTCCGAACGCAACAACAACTTTGAAACTGTAGAACGACTACTCAATGAATGAATTAATAAATTAATCGAAATCGAGGCCGGCCTAGAAGACGGTGGAGAGATGATCTCGACAACCATCTGCCGGAGTGGTCTCAGGTGGCCCAGGTCACAAAACTCTGGACTTAATTGGGGGAGGCCTTTGCCCAGCAGTGGCCAACAAACGTAGAGGCTACGTAAAAAAATTAATAAATTAATGAATACGCGAGTAAATGAATGTATAAATGAATCGGGTTAACACCTAACTATTGTAATAAAACGAGTAAACTTTTGATAAATGTGGTCCAAGGGTTTGATGCATAATTAATTTAGGGATATTTCAAATATATTTTTGTTTTCTGATACGTAGATTTTAATAAAAAAAAGTTGTTTCGAACATAGTTACTTTTGGAATGAAATTTTCTCAATCAAAAAGTAGGTACAGACATGGATAATATGTTTTGAATGTTCCATTTTATTATTTGTCAAACCCTCAGACCACATTTATCATCTCTTATCACACATCCCATTATTCACATCTTATTACAATCAATAAAAACTTTAAATTGTGCGGGCTCGACATAGGAACTCCCTTAATAATAATATACTTAATAATTATCATGGATAATTTCATATAACAGTAATTTCCATGATCATCTAATCAGGCCATAAACAGAGCCCACTGTTGGGCATAGGCCTCTTCTCTTTCAGGCCAACCCGTCCAGTCCTTTGCCTGTCTCCTCAATCATTAGGTGTACAATTGATAATTATTAAATAACTCTATAAAAGATGTAATTGGTTCTCATTTGCAAAAAAAAACTAAGTTATATCAACTGGAAATAGTGAGCTAGAACTGATCAGAGACGCAGGTTGCTTGAAACTTCTCTAACGTAAGAAATTTTTTTTCCTACGCGAAAGTTCAAAGCAAACAGCCACGTGAAATTGAGCATTTCGGTATTTAGATGAAATTATGGCAGAAACTTGCGCGGCACCGCAAACATTTTTATTTACAAGAAACCCGGAAAAATACACATTAAATGGAAAGTTTGAATATCTGAGATGTAAAATATCCTCATCATCATCATAATCAGCCGGTATCAGTCCACTGCTGGACATAGGCGTCTGACACACTCAAGTCACGTCAAGACACACCACTGAGCCCGATTTTCAGCTCTCTTCTCAGCTCTTCTCCTCGTCATTTGAAATACATCTAAAATATATTGCGATACACGTATAGTGAATCAAATCTAAAAGTAACAAAGGAGACGGGCATTTCTGGGCCTGATTGTAAATAGTTGAGATATGGTTTAAAAAAAACGTTATATTTTTCTATTTTAAAATATAAAAAATGAGCTCAATTCACAATCTGGAAGATGAGAAATCTTAAAAATAAGTTTATGTCAATAATAAAATATAGGATATCGATTACTTTAATCGATTAGTGTGAATGTATTAAATAAAAATACTTACACCAGATGATTTATTTAATCGAAGTAAATAAATACATTATAATTTACATAATGTCAACAGTTTAAAAAAATCAAACTATTTATTAACTTGATGAAAATAAATCTTTAAATTGATTCTCGTTAACAGATCGATTTATAACGCGTGTTTGTCAACTGTATTTTTAATCAGTGTCTATGCTAACCAGTGACAAGCGTGACAGCTCCCTGCCAGTTGCCATGTTACCAAAAATTGAATTGATCTAGTGCGTTATGAGTGTGTTTTCCTGTTGTTTTTGATACTATAATTCTCCGACCAGTGCTTTCTTTCTACGGACTTCTGATCTTGCTTAACTTGTACAACCCTTGCTATCATAACGGACACGGAAAAGTTTAGTATAATTTATTGTCAACTTTGAATAACCTCACTTTTACTAAATCTCGTAGAACTCTGCTCTCAGATTGCCAACATCCGCAGAATTTTCAGATATGGTTTGATAATATATAAGCTCTAAATTGACATCACTTTCTTTTTTTTACACCTAGGCCCAAGAATGTATGAAAGCGTATCCGTCTCCATTGATACTTGTAACGTTGTAAAAAACTTTCATCTAACAGCAGAAAATATATAGGTATTTGACCCCCCTCCACGACGTCTTAGACCGCAGGAGTGAGGACTAAAAACGAGGTAGCATTCGTTTTCAGTACACTTTTTACCATTCGAGCCACCATCAAAACTCCTTAGAATTTTCAATTTTCTCTCTTTATTTCCTATTTCATTTGAATATAACGAATCATCATCATCATCAGCCATTTTCGCCCACTTCACGACATACGCCTCCCTCATAGTTTTCTAAGCTTCACGGTCTTGTGCCGTCCGCATCCAGCGACTCCCCGCCACCGAGACCTTATTGGTTACTGAGTTAGGAGCTAAGCCGTTGGCCAGACACAAGGGACGTGTCACGCGCGGAAGGGGGCGGAAAAGACGTCACGCGTTGTATAGAATTCACTCCCTGTCACTGTCTCTTCTGTGTGAGCTTCGTCCGGTCTCTTCAGTACATTTAGCATGAAAGTGAATATACATACCTCTACATGTGAGTCATAAACATTTCGTCTAATTTTGGGCTCCACGAACAGTCAGGTAGAATGAACATCAAACATTCATATTTACCGGAGAACGGCGGGGAGTTAAGTCACTTCGCAAATTGCACAAAGCATTAAGACGGTATGCAAAAGAGCAATGTGTCAACTGAAAACGATGTTGTACCGGCACATGAATATTCATGGCGACGCGGTTCACCCCAGGCTTGCGGTTGGGCGGATATAATCAGATGAAAACGCTTTTTCTTGGGGATTTTCATCATGAATTTACAGGAACACTAGAGTGGGAATACGACGAAATATTTGGACCGTGTTACACAGGAACATTTCAACCTACAATACATCACTTGGAACTTGTTTTGTTCCACGTTTTTGTTGAGAGTTATACATTTATTGTACATAATCACTATATCATTAAACACGCCTGCACACAAACGTATAAAAAAAACAATTTTATACATAAAATAAACGTTTGTCTCGCGAGTTACTTATTGTGAGATGAAATGTTTCGGCGCAACACGGCTCAATTATTTTCGTCATGTTCTCACTATCGTGTTCCTGTAAAGTCGTGATAAAAAATATTTAAGAAAAAGCGGTCCAATTATTTTCGCCGTACCTTTTGTAGCGTGTTACTGTTAATTTACTGACGTATTTAATGGCATAGTAATTCGATAGGTATCAAATATCTAATCACTATGCCATTAAATGGCACCAAATGGTAAAGTGATTACAGATATAAAACGTCTGATCAAAACAATCTAATAGGTACATATCAGAGTTTTTCTTCCAAGCGCCGTTTTGTGGGTTGGAATATTTCTACGTAACATAGACCAGTTGATTTTAGCGTAAGAAAAGAGTATAAAATGTACCCGAAACGTATTGCTAAAGCAAGATAGGTGCGTCAACTTCCTGACAGTTTATGTATGTATGTTTTGCAGCTTCCATTTGTACGAATGCCCCGTATAACAGAAGTCATATAAAATCCCCAAATCTCACTCGCGTGGACTTACCTCGTGCGGGTGCGGGAGAACGTAATAAAAACATCGTAAGATAAGATAACAATTTTCTTTATCGTACACCAGAAAAAAACAAAAATAAAATACCGCAATGTTCAGAACATTTTCGTACATTCTGCCACTTGACCGCAAGCTCAGTAACCGCTTTGGGTGTCAGTCTTTAGCGCCGTATCAATAAAGCGCTCTTAACTCTGGGATTGCTCCTGATTGTCCATTCAAGACTGGTCGAACTGAAATAGCCACTTGAAAGCGCTTGAGGTAAGAGCGGTTTATTTAACGAACTCATCTCCAGAGTGGAGACGAGTGCGCTATTCGGGATGGTAAGGTCATTTTATACACCTGTATTATAAACCTCTACACAGATATATCGTAGTGTAGGACGCCCTCCGACTAGGTGGGATGAGGATCTGCGAAAAACAGCAGGCAGATGCTGGATGCGGGAAGCTGAAGACAGGGCGCTATGGCGCTCATAAGGGCAGGACTATGTCCAACAATAGACTAATATAGCCTGAAGAAGAAGAAGATACAGATATATCAGTGATCTGACATTTTTATAGTAATAAATTCGGGAAGTATGTCCGGGACGTCCCATACCGGTCGTTCCACATATAAGAGCTTAATATATTGATTTATTTATTAATAGTATTATGTGCACCGACTACCTGGCTTTCATTTTCTTCAGCAACTTTCCGTCATAAAGTCCCGAAGACATTGGTTTTTTTGCTAAAAAAAAAAGGGGGCCAATTACACTCTGTTTCTTTACATGTTTTATAAATATGTGCCCTGGTGTACAATAAAGAATATCCTTATCTTCTCGTCTTTTTCTTCCCATATCCTCTCCAAATCTCCGGTATGCAACGACTAATGAATGTTGATACAGTGAAAGAGGTCTGTCAGGTTTGGGGATCGCAGTTCGGTGGAATTGTCCTGCAGTATAATTTTTGAAATACAATGAAAGTAGCTGACCCCTTGTTTTACTACATTGTGCGCCAGTTTCTGAATTAAGTAAATAGTTAACTGTACTGCTGTCTCTTCGAATTTCCCATAAAATAATAAATACATAAATATTCATGGCAATATTACACAGATCTCGTTAGCCCTATACTAAGTACAACTAAATGACAGTGTTATAGGTGCTACCTCGACGATATATTTAATACAATAAATACATAGATAACATCCAAGACCCAACACAAACTAGAAAATATAGTTTCCTAGTTTGACCCGGCCGGGGATCGAACCCGAGACCTTCGGTTGCACAGTCAGCGTGCCAAACCGCTGCGCCACCGAGGCCGTCATAATGTGACAGATTGTTACTTAAGTATTCACTTAGTGAAACTGTCAATTCAGAAATCGGCCCTGAATTAGCTTACGACGTCTTCTGAAACCTACCAAATATACACAGAAAAACAATCATTAAAATCTGTGAAACCGTTTCAGAGCAGTTCCATAACAAGCAATGTGACAGGTGATTTTTATATATTAGATGTGGGTACATTGAAGGTAAAGACTACTGTATTGCACACAAGGGGATGTATTAGCAATGAGAAAGATAAAAAGTACTCGGAACTGGCGTGCGTGCAAGCAACGACTTATGAACGTTGATGAAGCGAAGGTGATCTGTCAGGATCGTGGTAAGTGGCAGTCCCTGGTCTCTGCCTACCCCTCTGGGATACAGGCGTGAGGTTATGTATGTATGTATGTATGTATGTATGTATGTATGTTATGTATGTATTGCACACAAATAATAAATTAATATAGTCTCTCACTTCAAGTGTGCAGTGGACGGTTTTATCACGGATTTATCTCACTCAGACGACCTTTAGGTGATCTCTCCGATACGTCCCAATTTGGATACGTTTGGGACAGGTGGACGAGTTTACTAAATAAACGTAGTTAAACAGTTTTTTTGGGTCCTTTGTTTATAAATAAATATATTCGCACACATTTATGCAGCGGCTAGACGCGCTCGTGGCCTAGTGGAATCGAGTGATTGGAATCAATGACTTAAGTTAAGCCCACCACGGGGGCTAAAACCAGGTTGGTGGAGGATAGTAAGACAGTGGCGGGCCTTATTGTCAGAAGTTATCAAGCCACCCATAAGGCTTCTGAGATGGCTTAACGACCGTTATACATGACAGCCGGCACCAACGGCTTAACGAGCCTTGCGAAGCACGGAAGCGCTCTGAAAATATGTCCCTAGCGATAGTCACGGGATGGTCACCCATCCAGTACCTGACCGCGCCTGCTGTTGCTTAACTTGAGTGATTGATTCCAATCACTCGATTCCACTAGGCCACGAGAGCTTCTCAAGTCATGTACATTTTTATTATTTATCGCAAGAATCCTTCTAACTTCCCCTCAAGGAGCAAGTCCTATTCGCTTGAAACCGATTTTAATTAAGTATCAAGCATTCTAGGGCCCAGTAAAATACGCAAATACAGTCTGTTGGCTGTTATAATATACCTCGGGCTCTAGAGTAGGCTTCGGTTCTCGCTGAAAGCACACGAGTGTAATACTACTTCCTGTTCTGTATAAAACTTTTCTTATTAAGTTTATTTAATTATGTGGTTTTTGGTTCGGATATTTCTATTACACGAATTTATCCGATTCTATCTGCTAGTAGCCGAGGCATATTCTAAAAGACTGTAGCTGTTCAATTAAATGATAATGGTACGACAATAGCTGATGTAACAAAAGCCCCTATTTTGTTCTCTACCAAGCAACAGCTGTATGTGACACACGCCTATCACGATCCGGTTTCAAGCGGTTTCAAGCGCTGAAGGATGTGAACATTTAAAACATCCAGAAATCCTCACGTTGTTTTCCTTCACAGTTAGCAAGCGGCATTGCCTTTACTCATCCAATTTTTCTTTCCTGATACAGATGGTATTAAAAAAAATATTATTTACAACTAGGGAATCTTCGTCTTGTACAGGGTACGTAGATTGCTAAAAATAATATCATCTCTTTTAGGAACGGAGAGGTAGGTTGGTCCGAATGGCATCTTAAAATTAGTTTAATTCTGCCATACGTGAATTTCAAAATAGCTTTCAAAGTGCGGAATTTCAGATGAAAGTCATATTATTATCCTCAACGTGCATTGTAACATGGAACACAATGCTAGCTTGCACAATGCCCAAGCTAACTAGTACCTGTATTCAGAGCTATTACATATAAGGATTAATTAATGACGCTACATACAATAAAGCTTTGCATTAATTTAGATATGTGCGC
Source organism: Yponomeuta sedellus (assembly GCA_934045075.1). Lineage (NCBI taxonomy): Eukaryota > Metazoa > Arthropoda > Insecta > Lepidoptera > Yponomeutidae > Yponomeuta > Yponomeuta sedellus. The sequence continues at coordinate 4,881,234 of OW203726.1, read as the reverse complement.
CGTGTACTTAGTTTAGTGTTTATACAGTACGGTTCCTTTCGGTATCCGTTTCTGAATTTGGAAATTATCTTGATTTAGCTCTTGAGAAATCGTGAGTACGAATATCTGACATATTCACGGAGCCATGTACATTTGTGAAGTTATGGTAGCAATACCACTCGCTAACTGGGAAGGAAAACATAGTGAAAAACCCCAGAGTCTGAAGTGTTAACTTACCTCAGGGCTTGCTACGTACAATGACCCAACTATGAAGCTAAGCGCAGAAATCTCAGGTCTAACTATGCCACAGGATATCACAGACATGGGACCACAGCGAAGCTATTGTATCGACTCTAAAATAAATAGAAACACAGCGATTGGGGCTCAGGACTTTTCACCGTGATTTTGTGATATGTCGCAAATGAGCATTGCAAACAATCAACTTGATTAAACAAGGCATGCGTGCATCACGTAAGGTAAATCAATTTGTTTACGCCTCTCCACCACGTCTGTCACGTTTCAGTGTTATGTACACAGCCATCGCCAACAGACAATAGGCTAGTTGACTTGATTTTTTTATGTAGCCTATATAAGCAGGGCACAGGGCACAGGCCTTCTCTCAGAAGGAGAGAGTATAGGCTTAGTAGTAAACGTAGTTCAAGCCCACCGCGTATTGGCAATTTCAAGAGCTGAGGTAACCTCAGACTCCCAGATTTCCCTACGATGTTTCCTTTACCGTTAGCGAGTTGTATTGCTACTATGACTTTACAAATGGACATAACTCAGAAAACAAAGTCATTGGTACACGCCAGGATTTGATCACACTACATTACGATCTCATTTAGGTGGAGGGGTAATTTCAAAACTTTGTTTTCTGTTTTAAAATCTTACGGTCATGTATATAAAAACACGATTCCTTTAAACACTTCTCAGAGGCGGTTCAAATAGCCTGTGGTCAGAGAAGTGGTAACTAAAGAAGAACTAGAAGAATCGCCTTTTTAGAAATAAGACCGATAGGTTTTAACGTCGAAAAGGTCATGGTCGTGGCGTCACTAATTATTAGTAAAATTTCTCACTGTTACCCCATCTCCCTTTACGTGTTTGTAAATTATGTGATCTCGGCAGTATTTTTTATTGACTCGCGATGCTCATACATAGTTATTTATTAAACACGTCGCCTTTAAATCCGTGTATGTCACGACATTTGTAAAATAAGATATTGATTTGGATATTGTACACCGGGAAAAAACGAATATAATTCATTTACAAAAATACAGTACAATTGGAAGTTTATTATAATTATATATAAAATTATAATAAACTCACCATCGACGGTTGTCTAGAAGAAATTGCTGTAAGCAATAAGGCCCTAGACAACCGTCGATGGTGATTTATTATAATTTTATATTTTTTAACAATCATTAAAAATGTTACATTGTGCGAGGGAGACAGCGTGCCAGGCGTAACAGCAGCATTAACGGATCAACGGATGCAGTGTACCGGACACTCGCTGAACAAAGTGTTCTCTTTATGTAAAACTCACGCGAGCGCAAATCGGATATACAAATAGACGTTAGAATTAGTCAATATAGATCCCAATGCGGGGCACAGGCCTCTCGAAGATACTGTATGTGCGTAATCACCACCGAGACCGAATTCAGATTGATTGGCTGTTCCGTGTTCACGTGCTGACGTGTGTAATGTGAATATCTCAGACGCTGAGGCTTTCCCACGAGGATTTCCTTCATATAATACGCGAGCGGTATTAGACATTTACAAATAAGAATACCTCTAATTAAATGTGGCTTCATTATGATCTAGCCAAAAGTAACTATTTTCAGGTGTTGCAGCATTTTGTTTAAACGTTGTATACCTTAACTAGATACATAAAATATGTGTTGAAGGTCGGATCAACGCTTATAAGTAAAAATAAAAAAAAACAACAACCCGACTACACCCAAAAATACTAAGCAAACGGGACCAACCTAGGTACCTCGAAATGGGTTACATTGTTGAATTTGGGTCCCACCTGCTTAGTAATCAATGCTCAGCAGTCGGACTGTTTTTTAGCATTTTTGCTTTTTTGATGGATATAGGTTGATCCAAACTCAAGGTTTGCCAAAAGGCAATGGCATGCTTGGTATAAAAAGGATTGATAAAATCCGGAACATCACGCTGCACGCCAAAACCAAGATCACTGACGTTGGAGTTGCGACCGCTAAGCTCAAGTGGAGCTGGGCTGGCCATGTCAGACGTATGAAGCCGGAAAGGTGGGCGACAATCGTCACTGATTGGATCCCGTGCGATGGCTACCAACGACGTGGCAGACCAAGGCGGAGATGGTGTGACGACCTGATCTCATATTTACCTGGGTGGGAAGCATTGGCCGTAAACAAAGAGGAGTGGAAATCTGAAGGGGAGGCGTTTGCCCAGCAGTGGGACACAGCCATGGCTAATTAAAAAAAAATAGGTTGATTTCATACAGCCTATGACACTAACGGAAACACTATGAATTGATTAGAACATTATTCATCAAATGTGATTACTGATTAAGGAGCTATGCGGGAATATAGAATAGGACATAGGTACGTACAAGGTACAAGGTACTCGTAGATATGTACCGGGCAAAGAGACTCATTTAAATAATAATTCATAACATAAACATAACCTCACGCCTGAATCCCAGAGGGTTATATATAAAGAGACGTTCCGGGTAGTTTTGGTCTTCCCCTTTGCTAATTCATCCTCTGATTGGTCAATAGGTTTTCAAAGTATGTCCGCTTAGGACGACACTTACTGGCCGTTCCACATACATTCGCTTTATATATTTGTTTCGTCAATCTTTTTCCCTTAATTCTAGTCACTACATCCTCTTTCAGACCACAAGGTTCTCTAATCAGACTACGGCATTCAAACACTAAACATACTTCTCAAGGTTCTAATTTCTACTGCATCAATTCTACTTAATTTTCATAGAGTAGGTATCCGCAATCAATCTTAATTGTTCTTGCCTCCTGAATAACTCTGTAAAAAGTGTTCGTGTGCGAAGGAAAAAAATAAGTCGCCGCTTTTTATTGTTCTCGTATAAAAATTATGAACGAAATATAACGTAAAATCCGCAAAAGCGCGAGTAAGACACTCACAGAATAGGGTCTTGAGGATAACAAAAAAAGATCACAGATTTTGTGCTTCACACGACTATTTACTATACTTTGGAAATGAATCTACGGATTTCGAATAATAAAAAGGTTAGGCTACAGAGTCCCTTAATCCAAACGTCTTTGTTTTACACTCATTGTCTAGTTTTTTTGAGCTTCACTGTTGCTGTCTAGATCGTCCCGATGATTTATTCCCAAATTTTAGATATCATTCTTCGTTTCGAATATCGAGCGCCGAAAATAACTTTTAATAACCATAATTTTTATGTTTTTGAATTTTTGGAATAATTCTTTTTGCACCTTACAGCTCTTATAAAAACGCGTCTTTTAAATATCATATCTATCAGCTCTCCGAGATATAAGGGGATCGCACTTTTTCGGGAAATCGGAGCCTACACTGGAGCGAACGAAAAGACATTTCCAGTGTCAAGCAAGAGTAAAAACATTATTGCAAACACATTGTCGTCATCTTCTTAGCGTGTCGATGGCAAGTCATCGTGGTGAAAGCGTTTGCCAATCAGCGTAAGGAACTCACTTTGTCATAATATGACAATAGACATAGTATGACAACCGTTTCTACATACATACATAAATACATACATACATACATACATACATACATACATACATACATACATACATACATACATACATACATACATACATACATACATACATACATACATACATACATACATACATACATACATACATACATACATACATACATACATACATACATACATACATACATACATACATACATACATACATACATACATACATACATACATACATACATACATACATACATACATACATACATACATACATACATACATACATACATACATACATACATACATACATACATACATACATACATACTAACCTCACGCCTGTATCCCAGAGTGGTACGCAGAGACCAGGGACTGCCACTTGCCACGATGCTGACAGATCACTTTCGCTTCATCAACGTTCATAAGTCGTTGCATGCACGCACGCCGGTTCCGAGTACTTCTTATCCTCCCCTTTGCTACTACATCCCCTATTTGGTCGATGTATGTCCGCCTGGGACGTTTTTACACTTTTTTTATTTGAGACACTTAACTCATTTTTAACAAATAAATAATTTAATCTTTATTAGTATACTTCTTGCTGGACTAAGGATCCCTAAAAAGGGGAAAAATACGAGTGACTAACACGAACCCCACCACTCCGAACTTTGTCCCGTTAAAAAGCCCCTAGGGTTACGACCAGTTGCCTCGAAAGAAATACCTATACCTGCAATGAAACATGTTTGTGAAGTACAGTCTACAGCAGCTCCACCTTTACAATTCAGTTGCATAGTCGTCCGTAAAGTACATACAAACTGAGGCGGTCGCATAAAATAAACAAAACATAACCTCACGCCTGTATCCCAGAGGGAGCTAATTTTCACTGCATGAGCAAATAATTCGTACTACTCTCGAGGCCTATGATTTGAATTCTACATAAAAAGTCGAGCGACAGCCAAAATCTGTGCTCTGCACGCCATACGAGATTGAATTCGAACGAGAAAATAAATGTCTAATGACAGTGTCGAGTTATCTTATCATATTTTTATGTGACAAATATCTAAGCCATCGAATATTTTGCGTCCACGCTTCTATTCGCATGGGCGAGAATCGGTTTCCAGGTCTGCCACTTGCCACGATCCTGACAGATCACCTTCGCTTCATAAACTTTCATCAGCCTTGCATGCACGGCACGCACGCCGGTTTAGGGAGATGATGGATGGGAGGGAGATGGTTTTACGAGAGGGCCTTACTGTCAGAAGTTATCAAGCCGCCCACAAGGCCTCTGACATGGCTTAACGACTGCCATTACATGACAGCCGGCACCCACGGCTTAACGTGCCTTGCGAAGCACGGAAGCGCTCGGAAAAATGCCACTAGCGGTAGTTAAGAGAGAGAGAGAGAGATTTATTTGAAGCCACAAAGATACAATACACATAATACACATAAATATATTAAAATAATACAGACTAATAAGAAAAGAAAGAACAAAGAAAAATATTATATAACAAAGACGTTATAGTTCGAGGGACGGTCACCCATCCTGCACTTGACCGCGCCTGTTGTTGCTGAACTCAAGTAACTGATTCCAATTACTCGGTTCGCCTAGGCCACGACCGCTTCCATGTTACGTAATCCTTACGTATTAGTATTCCATCCATGTTACGCATACATTGATAAGTCTGTATGCCAGCGAATGCAAATCAGACTACATAATTCAAGCCAATACAGGTAATCTACATAGACTTTCAATTAAGGAACTTGTCACACACACTAGATGACTCATGCTCCGCTTGCACTTTCACCCTGTAGACAGATCGTGGATCATTTAATAATAAACGGTTTTTAGCCGCAAATACCGAAATTTAAGAGGCTCCATGCAGTAACACTAGCGCCACCAGTGGAAAACATCCTATCGTCCTTTTTTAAAAAGCAAATCAATCTCTAGGTAAATCATGTTAATAGTGATTTTTAAGATGTAAATCTAAACAAAAAACCTTACGAGACTATTTAATTAACAGCATTAACCCCAAAAACATCCGTTTTTAGGCGTAACTGCTATCTAGTTCCAGGTTCTTGATTTTAGAGGGTCGGTTGTTTGCGAGATATTAAGATAACACTTTATTTTACTTAAAAAAGGAGTGTACGCAGCTCTTTCTTAGCCTAAGAGTATGTAAGTTTAGCTTTAAAGCGCATTTCTTGTCAGGGTAGGGCGTCTTCCCAAGGATAAACAGATGATTATAGAAACGTGAAAAAATTCAGAGCAGTAGCACATATACGAGAAGGACGTAAAAGGAAAACTATCACCGAATGAAGTACTATCGACACTGTGCGTTGTGTAGATTGTGTTACTTTTTATATAAAAATTGTAACTAAGAGATTGCCGATAAACTGCATTTGCAGTTTGGCAAATGACGTAATTGTGGTTTTTTCATGTTTTCTTATGAATAAATAAATAATAATAATAAAATAAGGAATTACGAAAGAAATATATCGAGCTAATGAACAACGTTTCTGCGTAGGGCAAGATAAAAAGTACCCGAAGCCAACGTGTGTGAATAGAGTGACTGATAAATGTTGATTAAGCGAAAGAGGTTTAACAGAATCCTAAAAAATTTCAAACACTTGTCTCTGCCTGTTCCATTGGGATGGGTGCGTGAATTTATATGAGTATGTAAGTATGCCGCCGCAATAAAAAAACACTTCCACGGGTTTTATTCGGGTCGAAACCGTAATCTGTCCCCCTAATAGCAAAGTCGTGAAAAACACTAAGAGTTTTACGATAAAAGATTTTGTGATTGTCTCGGTCATAAAAATGCACTAACAAAGAAAAGCTTCGGTGGAATACCTTAAGTTGCCAAAATCGATAAAATATGAACCTAAGAGGGCGCCACACGAGGCGATTCCCATATTCATAATTTAAATATTTTATTTATTATAAAAACAAAATGAACCTTAAAAACTTTAGTTTCACAATAAATAGATTATGTGGAGAGGATGCGGACAAGTAAACTCATTCATTCTTATCAAAAAGGTACAACTTAATTAACAGTTATCAACAAAAAATCTAGATTGTCTTGAACGCATGACACGACCGTTCCTTAAATAGCTATTATCATTAATCTACTGTTTAACACCATATCTTTGTCTTCTAATTAATCCTCGATGTCAAAGTAAGCTTTTTGCAGAGTGTGCTAAACACATTCTTTTTACAATCATATTATTTAACAAACGTAGTTTAGTTTTAATCTACAAACGAAATACGGGATCGCAATGAAACTTTTACAATATATTCAGAGGGAGTCGAGGTCTGATCGTGCGTAGAATTGCAAATAAACTAATCAAAAACATATTTGAGCTTTCTGAGAAGTTTCTATGAAAATGCTTATATTATGAGACTGTAATCCCTTATAATACATTACTTTCAATTCTAACCATGATCAGACCTAGATTGTGTCCTATAAACATACGTATTGGCAAAGTTTAATTGCAATACGGCAACTCGTCTGTAAATAGAATCCAAATTCAATCCAAACTTTTGTATAGGAAACGCCCGAATAAATTCAAATAAATTATTAGTTCACTTTTGTCGAGTAGGTGAAAACGCCCTACTCTATATTACTTACGACACGCTGATTTCCCGAAATAATACGCCCATAAACTATACGGTTGACCACTTTAATGCTTTCCTCATTAGGCTAATGAAAACATTTTCCGTGTTTAAATAAAAGTGGCCAGTGGCTGTAGACTTCTGTGGCCCAGTTTCGTGCATGTTCGTCAAACTAAATCCGCTAGGTCGGTTTGTAACTTTGAGGTAAACACAAGTTAGTAATTCTAGTTGGGACTAAAATTTTGTTATAATAAATAAGATAAACTTTCGCACTGCACATTATTTACTTAAATCCGGAATCACTTCCGGCGGAACGTGATAATTCGTCAAAAGTACAAAACGAAGACACGTGACGCGGGTCTTCGATTAACAAGTAATAGTAGAAATGGTCACAGCAATTTTCAGGCCCCCCGGGACGGCAGAAAGTGGACTAAAGCGATTACAAAATGGTGGTCAAGGTTGGCTAAACGTCGGTAGCCAGATGGAAGACCGACGACCAGAGGATGACATTACCCAGAAAGCAGTCGATAAGATTGACAGGTGACAAGACAGGGAAGAGGCCTTGCCCAAAAGAGGACTTTATTCATGTGCTGGGTAGGTAGACAGATAGCGGTGGGCTGTGACTGGAAGAGGAGAGCCGAAGATCGGGCTCAGTGTCGTGTCCTGGGAGAGGCCTATGTCCAGCAGTGGACTGACACCGGCTGATTATGATGATGATGATAGGTACATAGACAAGAAAATACTGTGACACTGAAATGAAGAAGGCAGACTAGAAATGGTCAGAGTAATTTTCAGGCGCCAGAACGGACATACAGTGGACTAAAGCGACTACAAAGTGGTGGTCGAGGTTGGGTAAACATCGGTAGGCCGATGACAGATCAACGACCTGACGATGAAATTACCCGGAAAGCAGTTGACGATATTGGTAGGTAACATACAGGGAAGAAGCCTTGTCCAGCAGAGAACTCTATTCATCGGCTGAATAGGTAGATAGACAAGAAAATACGGTGGCATGGGAATGAAAAAGGTAGAGTGAAAATGATGCAATTTTAATTGATTAATTATACTTTATTGTAGACGTAACATTCAACAGGACATTACATAAGAAATAACATGTACGAAGCCGAGCTTATCTCTGAATTTTCATGCGCCAGGACGAACAAACAGTGGACTAAAGCGATAACAAAGTGGTGGTCGAGGTTGGGTAAACATCGGTAGGCAGGCGACAGACCAACGACCGGACGATGACATTACCCGGAAAGCAGATGACGAGATTGGCAGGTGACATGTCAGGGCAGAGGCGTTGCCCAGCAAAGGACTGTAATCAAAGACTTTAATGGCCTGGATAGGTAGACGTACAAGAAAAGAGTCATACTCAGGTTTCTAATGTGAGATCCGGGGATAAATTATATATATGTAAATTCGAAAATAGTGGAGTACGACCAACTACTAGTCTGGCAAGCCTCCACCAATCCAGACTTGGCCCCGTGGTGGAGTATAGCCTATACCTTCCTTAGGGAAGAGACTCGTGCCTCTCGGTGGGGCCATAATGGGTTGATTATGATGAAGAAATTCGAAAATAATTTTATGCTGAGACAACAAAAACCCACCATAAAATGATCTACGAATCGAGCAACCTTCGTTTGAGAAATCTTATACATACAATTCTTTGAATTTAAACCATCGTGTTATTGATAGAAAACACTCGAAACGTATTGCCCTTCTTTCTACTGCCTCTAGACTTACTCGTGTACGCAGCCCAACTGTTTAATGAAAACAAAATGTTGTAACTGCAGCGCCTTGATTGTGTAACTTCATTTTCTTTACTTTCAAAGAATATATAACCACTACGTTTTACTTTTAACATTTCAAATAAGGCCGATCACATATTACTGTCGGCATTCAGTTTCGGAAATTTGATTCGAATTTTCGATCCAGAATTCCGTAATTACACTACACACATATGTTTATTTACAGTTCAAAATTGCAACACACAGTTGAGAGACGCTAGCTAGCTATTGAGCTCAAACCTTTTTTCAGCGAATATGGACGTCGATTTTCCGAGTCCGATGCTGTATCTTGTTGAGAAGAAGAAAATACGTTACAAGTTGCGTTCGGGACGACATGTTTTCGTACAGGATTCGTTGTTCAGGCTAATTCGCGGAATTCCGTATCGGGAAAAAATGCTAACGGAATATTGGTGTATGTCGGTAGGGTAGGGTAGGTCTCTTTTAGTCATATATCTTTAGGGGCTTTATGCGAACAAACGCGCAGGAGCATGTCAGCCACATCGTTATCTAATTACCAAGCTATCATTAACAATTTTATATATACATAATATTACCGTTTACGCTATAAGACTCGGACAAAATGCTCTATAGTGCTATATTTCACCTTTTTTTCCTGCACTACCCTTCGCCAGTCTCTTGAACACCAAAGGTTTGCTGGAAGAGAATGCTTCTTGCATTAAGCACGCCTATGTACATTTATGTAATTAGTGCAATAAAGAATTAAAATAAATAAATATAGTATTCTCACATGCATCAAATTCAGTAGTAGCCCTGTGACTACAGTCGCTCTCTTAACATCATTCCGAACACACATCATTAATTAATAAAATAAATCATCCTCAGTATCACATACTTAGCGATTTGGGCTGTTTATTTTTTTCATTCGAAAGTCAAATTTATTGAGCGGTATGTGTCCAGAACGGAATCGGAAGGCTGTGACTAAATTAGGTCCAGAGGTTTGTATGAATTTAATGCGTTCGGAATCCCTAATCGATGTTTAGAATCGAACTTCCGAAACGGGATTCCAAATGAATGCAACCGGCCTAAGACGAAAACTTTTTTCGTCGTCTATTAATAGAACCTACACAAAAATATCGTCTTACAATTTGCTAGCCAGATACATTCATAGCCGGCGCCAAAAAGTTTAAATGAAAAAAGGTTAACTTAGGTAAATGGCAGTTTCTTCACAGGCATAGGCTGCAAATTGGCCTTCAAGACATCCGGTCACGAGACATCATGAAACGTGTGTATCCTATTGTCAAGACGCAACATAAAAAAAATAACAAAAGGTCAACTCATACTTTCAATTCACGTTGCGAAAAAAACCTTTTTGTTTAACAATAGTTACACATAATATGTACGTGATTTTGTGAAACTGATTAATTGACTCAGTTCGTCATTTCTTAAGATAGAAATATGAGAATTGGTGTTTCACCAAGATCATTGTCAAAAATCTGTTGTTTCAGCGTTTTTGAAAATTGATCCACTAAGGGGTAAATTATCTTTAAGTCTATTTGGCAAAAACAGACTAAGCTGGTCGGTATATAACCAGAATATAAGCGCAAATTTTACACAGAAGAAAACCTTATACAACATAAGCGAATCTCGAGAAATTACTTTTGCAGTTCTTTAGAGGAGTATATAATTGAATTGTTATAAGAAGATTTAGCTTTAACACAAACATTTTATTTTAACATTCGTTGTAAATTAGATCCCTTTGACTTCGTCAACAAAGTTCCGGGCAAAAGGTTCTTTATAGGAGTATATAATGGAATTGTTATAAGAAGATTTAGCTTTAGCACAACCTTTTAATTTTAACATTCGTTGTAAATTAGATCCCTTTGACTTCGTCAACAAAGTTCCGGGCAAAAGGTAGTGCCTATTAATGCATCAGGTCTGCCGGTAGATTCTTCCGTACTCTTTCGACTGTTTGGTCACGGCCTGTAGAGATAGAGTATAGTAATTGTGTGGCATTACATGAGATTTATCTGCTTGGTCGACCTTCGGATTGACGATTTGTCGAGGGATTTTATTACCCACTTCGCGGCTTTATCGCGCAAAACATAATCGAGTTGTTCGGACCTGTTGTTTTGTCAATGGATAGATGTTCGGTAACATTTGCACACGTGACACTTCTTTGAGTAGGTATGGAGTTGTATTTTCGTTTCTCGGTAAGTAGGTTTGAAGAACTGCGTCCCGCAGTTAAATGATAGGGGACGCAGTTAAAACATACAAAAGCTCTCCATGAACTTTTCAAAGGTCCTTCAATTTCCCGAATCACGCATTTTTACGCGCACACCAGAAAAGAATCGCAGAAATAGCACTTACAAAAGAAAAGTCACAATCAGCGGCCGTTTCTAATATTTAAAATCTCGTGTCACAGGGTTTCTTATCGAAATCGTGCCACCTGCAAGTCGTCAGCCTATACCTGTATCCACGTTACAACCCTTATGGAACCCCTATTCGACTCGCACTCTATACAGCAAGAGCAAAAGCTACAGTGCATATAACCCGAGATGCCACAGAATGTACGGGGGGCAGGGGGTTTAAACATGTCACCGTTGCGTATCTCTGAATCGGCAGTGGAATACTAAAGTACTTAAAATAAAGGAGTCTATTTTATCGGATTACGAAGCGAAAAGAAAACGTTTCATGTTTTGTACACAGTATTGATACACTGCTACGATTATTGAGAATGAGTGTAGCACGGTTACTTTAAAAAAACCAAGTGCGAATCGCGAGTCCGACTAGCACTTGGCCGGTTATCTTTAATCAACCGAGGGTTCCGTACAAAGTTGTAGGTAGGTACTTACATTATTATAGAAAATTGCGAGACTAGGAATCAAATCTCGCAATTTTCCGAAGCTTTTACCGAACTTCAAAGACCATTTTTTATGATTTAATTAGAAATCTATAGTTTCCAGATATTTTCTTGTATTGGTAGTAAAAGACGATATTATTTAACAAATTTCACAGTTCTAGGTCAACGGGAAGTATTCTATGACTTTTGATTCCTCGAGAGTGGAACCACCGACTCTCCGTTCACAACCTCAAGGGACTGTAGACCTGAGTATGCGATTTTAATACCATCTCGATACATCCAGTTTCGATAAAGGGTCTCGTCAGACAGACATACGGAACCCTAAATACTGTAGCAATTGGTGTAGTCTTCATAGATTACTCAGTACTCGCCCTCACCTTTAACTTACTTAAAATATACTATTTAGTGAGATATATTTTTGGATGCATGCGAGGGGCGGCTGAAAAGTTTTGAGCCTAAGGTATTAAAAATGCTGATAGAAATGTATAAAAAATTTATTTTTCAATGTTATCTCCCTCTATTTCAATACACTTCTTACATTTGTTTAAAAGAGCTTTTAACCCGGTAAAAAAATATTCGCCGTCTTTGCCTTCAAAATGCTCGTTTACGGCCGCCTTCATTTCTTCGTCACTGGAAAATCTTCGTCCTCGGAGGTCCTTTTTCAAATTTGAAAAAAGGAAATAATCACTAGGAGCCAGGTCTGGACTGTAGGGTGGGTGGTTGATTTCTTCAAATCCTGTTTCGGCGAGGGCACGTCTCGCAACTCGGGCAGTGTGCACGGGCGCATTGTCCTGCAAAAACAGGACTCCTTTCGCCAGTTTGCCTCTCCTTTTCTCGACAACCACTTGACGGACTTTTGTCAACAATACGGCGTAATAGTCTCCGTTCATTGTAGTATTTTTGGGAAGGTAATCGATGAACAAAATTCCTTCGCAATCCCAAAAAACAGTGGCCATGAGCTTGGAAGCCGATCTTTCCACTTTGAATTTCCGTGGCGGCTTTTCTCCCTTTGCTATCCATTGCATTGACTCTTGTTTTGACTCCGGATCGTACTGCCGGATCCATGTTTCATCGACAGTGACGAGGCGAGAAAAAACATCGTCAGGATTATCGCCACAGATGTCCAAAAACTCCTTCGAAGTTGTGACTCGACGCTGCCTGTCCAGTGGCGTGAGCATTTTTGGCACCCATCGCGCGCACACCTTTTTCATGTGCAAATGATTGTGCAAAATGTCACCAATTCGCTCCTTGCTGATGCCTATGGATTCAGCTATCTGCCACATCTTGATTCGCCGATCTTCGAGAACAAGGTTTTTCACTTTTTCAATATTTTCTTCGGTAACGGCGGTGTTTGGACGTCCTGACCTGGGATCATCTTCGAGCGACTCCCTGCCGTGTTTGAATTCACGTGTCCAACGTTTTACGGTGGCAAATGAAGGTGCAGAATCCCCATAAACTGAGACATTTCTTCAAATATTTTTGTCGGCGTTTTGTTCTTCTTGGTGAGGAATTATATGACAGCTCTGTACTCCAATTTCGTGCAAAGCGCGGATGACTCAGACATGGTGTTGTTTAATGTTCAATTACTAGAAGCGTAATGATGATAATTACATGAAACTTGGTATTTATACTACTTAGAATACGCGCAATTAGTGATGCACATTGCGAGTCATTAGTGATTCTTAGAAGTACTTAGGCTCAAAATTTTTCAGCCGCCCCTCGTACATCATTTAATCATCTAAGTTTAGAATAAGAGGCATGTTTCTGTTTTGTCTCCGAATTAAATAAATAAACTGTACAACTATTTGCTTCTCGCTCACACAATACTACCGTCTCCGTTGTATCAGCTAGAGAAAAATATTCTTCCAAGTACTTTCTTTCAGTATTCGCACTAGACAAATAGGTAAGGTACAACAGTTACTTACCTTGGAATGTCTTATTCAGTATCGAGTTAAATAAATTAGGACATTACAGTATATTCGATTGGGACCACGTACCTGAAACAAAGATAGAGATAATTAAGTATCTATTGAGGTATTTATCATTACGTAACACAAAAAATAACTATTGAAAATACTAGAAAGAAGCAATTTTGACCATTATAACATTAGAAATAGTAGACTGCCCCGTTTTAAAAAGTAACAAGTAGTAATGAACGAATGAAAATTCTTTATTGCACTATAAAAGGAATTCGTACAAAGGCGAGCTTCATATTAGATAGTATTTTCTGGCAGCTAACCCCCGTTGATGCATGATGGAAGGGGTAGTGCCAGAGAAACAATATATAGGAGTGATATTACATATTATAATGAAATTTTCAGTTACCTCGGGCACTGACTGAAAATCAGCGCTGATGGCTCAGTCCCTCAGCACAACGCTGAGTCAGCTGCCTTTTGTGGCGATTTAGACGCACCACAGGCGAAAGCTATGTGTGTTTTTTTGTTTCGTTTATTTGTATCGTTTATTTGTATATTTGGTTAATTTCTGTTGTGCTCATGTTGTGTTAATTTTCTGGTTTTTTTATTTCTGTGATGTGTCCTGTTGCTATAATGTCTTTCTTTCTTTCTATCTTTCTTTCTTTCTTTCTTTCTTTCTTTCTTTCTTTCTTTCTTTCTTTCTTTCTTTCTTTCTTTCTTTCTTTCTTTCTTTCTTTCTTTCTTTCTTTCTTTCTTTCTTTCTTTCTTTCTTTCTTCCTTTCTTTCTTTCTTTCTTTCTTTCTGTTTCATTCATTCTTTCTTTCTTAAATTGTCCCATAATATACATATATAGATTGATTTGCTTTTTATTGTAAGTATTCGAACATTTTATTCTCCGTTTTATTACTAAGCCTATATAACTCTACAAAGTTTTCTTCTACTGTGAAAAACTTCATACAAATCTCGCTGATGACGAAAAATTGGCAAAACAGAAATCTGTACTTAGTACCTACCCAATATACGAAGTCTCCATATTCGGAAAAGATGCATTGTAATTCTATCGAGAGGCTTTTACAAAGTCGACAAGCCACAAATTGGGATAACAGCCTCGCAGATACTGTAAGATAGTCCTAAATATATTTTCAGGAGTCTTGTCGTAAATTTCCGTAATAGCCGAGCGTTTTACAGAAAGTATAATACGCTATCTTGGGTTGGTACGTTTTTATCTTGGAGCTCTTGTTACCTTGCGAAACTATCATCGACATACGTTTCTACTATCGAAATGACACCGAAATATTTTTCATTACCTTCTTATGCAAATAGGGGCAAAGGGCAAAATACAAAAGTATACCGTGCGTATGCCCGCAGACCAAATAATGTTGATGAAGCGAAAGAGGTTACCTAGGATCATGGCAAGTGGCAGGAGCTGGTCTCTGCCAACCTTACAGGATACAAGCGATAGTGTGTATGTGTACCTTTTTATGTCAAGAATATTCAAGAATTTATAAGAAAAAAAATCTCCGCTTAGTTTTTAAACGCGTGTAGTTTAGAGTACGTCATTTTAAGGCTATGCCTCTGAGAAGAAGTCATTGTTTTGCTACGTGTTGCGGGTTTAATCCACCTCGGCCCGCAACATAGTGATAAAAACTTCAACGAATTTATACATAAACATATTTACCCAGTGCGCTCAAAGACATTAGTGATCTAGACAAGCAAAGTTCAAGTGAAACAAGGCGACACACGTGTCAGGTGTTACATTCCAGTTATAAGTATTAAACGAACAATTTCAGCAAATATAATATCAGCAAATAGTACATAGAATCTGGGATTCCAATAATTTTAAACGCAATTTCTGACCTCCATGGTCAAATTCGTTCTTTTTTTAAATAGTGTTTTTTTTTGTAGAGTTTAAAATGTCATATCGCTGAAAAAATGGAACTCACTCGTGAAAATATTCGTGCTATGATTTATTACGATTTTCGACGTGGTTTAACGCAACAACAGTGCGTAGATCAATTAACTTCGACTTTTGGTGGTGAAGCTCCATCAAAAACGACTGTGTATCACTGGTTTAGTTAGTTTAATCGCGGGAGCAGTAAGCTCACGGACGAAGTTAAAGAAGGTCGCCCGAAATCGGTGGTTGTGCCACAAAATATTGAAGCTATGCGAAAACTAATAATGCAAGACCGCCATGTTACGTATCACGAGATAGAGGCTATTCTGGGCATATGTATGACGAGCATTCATAGGATATTACATGAACATTTGTCTGTAAAAAAAATATGTTCGCGTTGGATTCCGCACAACTTAACTCAGGATCAAAAAGATGCTCGCGTCGAATGGTGCAAGAAAACCTTAAAAAAATTCAACGGAGGCGACTCAAAATCTGTTTATAATATCTACAAAGGTGACGAATCCTGGATCTACGCGTACGATCCCGAAACTAAACAACAATCAACAGTTTGGGTGTTTCAAAATGAGCCGAACCCTACGAAAGTGGCTCGTGCAAAAAGCACTGTAAAGCAAATGGTGGCCTGCTTTTTTGGTATTAATGGCCATGTGGCTACAATACCACTGGAGAATCGCAGAACGGTTAATTCGGAGTGGTACACGACCATTTGTTTGCCGGAAGTATTCGAAGAAATACGCCAAAACAACCAGCGACGCAGAATCATACTTCACCATGACAATGCCAGCTGTCATACATCTCAGGAAACAACTACATTTTTGGATGGTCATAAACTAGAATTGATGGGTCATCCACCGTACAGCCCTGATTTGGCTCCCAATGATTTCTATTTATTCCCAAATGTAAAGAATAAATTACGTGGTCAACGATTTTCGACACGTGAAGATGCCGTAGATGCGTTCAAACAGCACGTTTTAGAGATACCTCAATCAGAGTGGAAAAAGTGTTTTACAAATTGGTGCAAAAAAGCATCGATCATAGTGAAGAATACTTTGAAAAACAATAAAAGCATATTTAGCCATATACATTTGTTTATTTTTTCTATTCCGCATACATAAGTAGCAGCCCTCGTATCACAAAATCTATGAGAACTACGAGTACAAAGTTAAAAATTTCACATCGCTCTAATTACACATAATACTTGACAAGTTTTCTTATTGCATACTCAAATTATATACGATAATCAATAATCATGTACGACATGAAGTTAGAAGATTTTGTATCTTTATTATTATTTTAACTACACTGGCAACTTGCCAAGTTGCATTATTCAGTTGCAAATACCCCAAAAACTTAATAATAAAAAAAAAAATGCTTACACGTCGAATTGATAACCTCCTCCTTTTTTGAATTCGGTTAATAAGTACTGAAAATACATGCACTTATAATAATAAGGAACCTCCATAGATAGAGCATTAGGTATATCGTAACTAGTTGCACCGATTCTCATCGCGATCATTTCAGCAACTGCAAAGTTACCGTAACTTAGGGAATTAAGGTAATAATAATTAGTGTACTTAATAATAATTAGTGTACTTAATAAGTAATTGCGAATAGACCCGTTAATAATATAACAAGACAGGTTGTGTAAGCAGCGCGGATCATTAAATATACTATAATCAGGCGCTTGGAACTTGACACCTTTTTCACATTCATGTTTCGGGAAGAGAACACATAGGTACTGAATAAGACATTTCCTCTGCGGGCTATGGAAAAACCCAAACAAAATAACAAACCAATTATAAACTCTGCTCTCCTATATAGGCTATCCAGACGAATCAACGCAAAGCTAATCACCATGTCTGGCCGCCATTTATCACTGGATAAAGCCGGAAAAGATAATTACACGGTGTCCGGAGGGGGGTGACAAATTCGTCGACAGCTTCCCAGAGAATAGTATACAGGGTTTTATTTAAAATGCGCAATTCGTGAAACATAACGGTAATAGGTCGTCATTTACAACAACGTTTATTCCAGGTCTTTAATTTTTTTTTTGTTCAAATATTATTTGTAATTTCACTGCGTTTTTGCTTTGTAGTGGCACTGTACAACCTTGTTGAAAATTATTAACGTTCTTCTATGGAGGACCATATTTTACTGAAGGCTGGGACATTGGTGGAGGGCACAAAGCTCCAATTCAACCAAAATTTAAACAATCTGATATTTCGAATCAAAGTTATGACTCAAGTTGTAATAAAATACTAACTTCAATTTGGGTGTACGGAAATCCTTTGACTCGTTAGATTTCATACCATTCACTAACACTACGCATGCCATTTTTGCTCGTACTAATAGTGTATTAGCCGTGTTCTTTCACGATATTGTAGTAATTAATTTTGCAAAAACTGCTATGTATTCAAACCATCGCCAAAGACCCCAATATGAATAACCAAGTGAAGTGCCAGCGTCATAGATTTGCAAAAATATACCAGGAAATTATAGCATAACATTTCCATACAGGCACATACATTGCTTCTGGCCCCACACTAGCATACCCTGTGTCGTGGGAACCAGAAACAACGACATCACAAACATGTAAGCATCCAAGACCTGGGCTTTTTTGTAGCCGGGATTCGAACCCAGGACCTCTTGCATGACCATTTTAAAAAGCCATTTGACAAACACAATTAAATCAAAGGTTGTCCGACTGGTAGAGCCAGAATAACTCTCAAATGGAGCAGTAGGCTGAAGCTAGTTTAAGATAAATAGACACAGCACTGATTTCTGTAATCAAACTGGAGTTAGAATAATTGGTGAGCGCCCCGGGTCTTAATAACTGACAATTTGTATGCGTGAAGGCTCGCTCGTATTATGCAGAATAGAACAATATCTCTACAGTAAAATATCTTACAATTAGTTAAAGTACTTAAGAGGTGTGTTCAATAAGTAGTGAGGATGAGGAATAAACTAAACTCCTTGGATAAAGAAAAAGAAAATACTGGCAGGCACTCATTTGTGGACATAATAAGATAAGAAAAGTTTGATGCTCTTTTGTTTTTTCAATCAAAGAAGGTTCTTACGCGAAAAACGGCGCGGCAAGCTCGCTAACTTGTTTTGTTCCATCAATATTACGCCCCAGCGCACAAGTCCTAAGTTGCGATGGCTGCCATCAATGTTGCTGGCTTGGAATTGGTGTAATATTATTATTAAGCGTTGAACTGATTTGAGCTCCGTACATATTTGTCTAAATAATTTTAATGTTAATACCTATGTATAATTTTACAAATCATTAAATGCCTAAGTCTGCGGAGGAACGGCACGAAGTTTAGTACATATTGTGTAATTTTATTAATATCCACATGTAAGAGCATGTTTCCATGTATCGTCACGGGTCTTTGTGACTTTCTCTCAAAAGGGTCTGGCTGAAAACCAGCGTTGCAGATTTTATCTGTAGCACATGCTGAGCCCAGTCACCTTTTTATATCCAGGACACACATTGCCGCACTTACTGATTTCAACCATTTGATTACTGCGATCATTCCAAATTTTGATCGAAAATTGCATGTTATAAAACTGGTAACACTTGCATCTTAATATTTCTAGGTAGGTAGTGATTTTAAGTGTTATGCAGATGATTTAGTAGTGTATCAGTATGGTTATAGTTGTATTTTTCTCTTGATGCAAGTGTGTTTTAATTAAAATTGGGTTTAAATCTTAATTTCACCTAAATATTTTAATGTGTTTTGTGTATGAGTTTTCTTTTTTTGTGTTTAGTCCAATCTATCCAAACGCCCAATATGTGTCTTGTGTATGAATAAAGCATTATCATCATTAATAACCTCCATATTCTCCAGACCTTGCTCCTAGTGACTTTTATCTATTTTCAAGATTGAAAGAATATCTAAGAGGCCAGAAATTCGACAACGATGACGCGGTGATCGCTGCAGTAGACGGGTTTTTGAGAATTTAAATGAAGATTTTTTTATTGAAAGGTGGAGAAAACACACGCCAAGTGTATAAAACTAAAAGGTATGTTGAAAAACAACATAGGTATTATTTAATAAAAGTTAATTGCATCTTAGTCATTCTCACTACTTATGAACCCCCTAGTGGGGTTGTTTCCTATATAGATCGCAGTCTCCTGGTATAAACCACTGACTGTTGACTTTTGACATACGATGTATACGTATATTCTTTACTGCTAACCGTTAATTCCAAATGTTCTTACACAACATTGTTGCAAAGGCGAACTTATATCTAAGAGAGATCTCGTCCAGCCAACCTTATCAGAGGGCGATTAAAATGAGATAACGGGAAGAAGGGAGAAATATGAATGTAATTAATATATATATATTAGATTTAGATTGATAATTCGAAAGTTTATTCTATAACATCTTTCAGGAAGAGATTAAAAGAGCACGATCATCATATATTTCATCATCATTATAAGCTTTGAGTATATAGATTTAGATTGATAATTAAAATTAAACAGTTCTGTATATATATATATATATATATATACATATATATATATATATATATGATCGTGCTCTTTTAATCTCTTCCTGAAAGATGTTATAGAATAAACTTTCGAATAAAGATGCAAGTAGTATTTTAGGCCAGAACTGTTTAATTTTAATTATCAATCTAAATCTATATACTATCATCTAAGGAAAATCGCTCTTAGGAGAAACTTATTGCGATACATCTAATATCTAAATACCTACAAGTCCTTTAAGACTGATTATAACTATTTAAGTTCCAGGAAAACTCTAGCTAAGTGAGTTTTAGGTACCCAAAACCAAGCCCATAAGTTCCACAAACTAAGTTAGTTTTAAGTACCTTTAACCCATAAACAAAGCATTATTGCCTCTTCCCTACTTCTTACTTACTTAGGGACACTCAGCAGAACTAATACAAAAGTTATATAGAACCCAATTAAGACTTCGTAGTAGATGAAATAACTTTCCTAACAAAACAACAGTACCTAAGTAGGTAATCCAAGGAACTAACTATTAGTTACTGATTTCGTCAACGCATCATGTCTCCACCGAGGGGCACGGGTCTGTACCCTGAGGAACGTATAGGTCATACTCCACCGCGAGTGCCAAGTCCGGATCGGTGGAGGCTTGTAAAACTAGTAGCTGGTCTCACCGTCAGAAGTTTTCAAGTCGCCCTAAGGCCCCTGACTTGGCTTAACGGCTGCCATCTATCGACGGCAGCCGGCACCAACTGCTCAACGTGCCTTGCGAAGCACGAAATCGCACGGAAAAAAGCCCCTAGCGTTAATCTTAGACGGTCACACAACCATGCACTGAACGCACCCCTATGTTGCTTAACCTTCGTGATCGTTTAAGATCACTCAGGCAGCCGGGGCTACGAGCGATTCAATTACTGGCTAAATAATAAAACACCTTTGTGGTTTGACGTTCATTAAGTCAGCGGTGGTACAGACAACAACATATACCTACTTCGGCCAGGTTTTCACGGCCTTAGTACGCTCGGACCGAGTGCGCCATCAGAGTACCTAAACTAATTTGTGATTGGACGGTTTTTCGTGACAACACCAAAATAGCCAATCAGAAGCATTACTTTACTCGGAGGGCGCACTCGGACCGAGCGCACTAAGGCCGTGAAAACCTGGCTTAAAGCCTCTATGGTTTAGCGGTTGACACGCTAGACCGAACCTAATTTTTAGAAATTGCATCAGTATTGGGGTGTTTCCATGTTTGTGATATTCTTGCCAGGTTACCATAGCACATGGTATCCTAGTTTAGGAGCAGGACCAGTGAAAAGTGTAGTGTAAAATTCTTTACTTATTTATCTGTATGAAAATCCGTGCACTTTAGGTACTTTGGCAACTGAAAGGTTTGTGTGCTGTCGACTATATAATAAAGTCTAGATAGATGGAGAAACTTTTATTAATACATAGAAGAGTAAATCAGACAGATATGAAAGAACACTTTACTGTACATAGAATGGGAAGGATCTACTCATTTGAAGTTGAAGGTTCGATTGCTGTCCCTGATAGTACAGTCGACAGCACATCATGCTTTAAATTTGAGAAAGGAGTCTTGCGATAAATAATAAAAATGTATATTGTTTTATGTGTTTATTTTTAAACTGTATCAGAATAAATAGGGAGATAAAAGTGATCAGAATAAAGTTCATCAAAAGAGCAGTAGCAAGTTCTGTGGTGGCAATCCAAAAGGAAATCCAAAAGGAATCTAGAATGAGTGACGTAATTTTAAATGTTTAGTTTAAAATTATAGGACCTCAGAGCATTGTTGAGATATCTGTGGATAGGACAGTATAAAGGAATATCAAAAATCGTGTAGAGTTTTGCGCCGTTACACATGTGTGCATTCTACTCAGATACATAAAAGGAGACTACAACTAAAATCTACACGTTGATGTGACTGTACCCACGACTTGGTTTTTTGTCCATTGGTGAATTTGTAGTAGCAATACCTCTCATTAAATGTAAATAAATAGCTATTGTAAAAAACCTTTGTGCCTGATCTTTTTACACGTCTCAGCTCTAGGCCAATCCGTAATGGGCATTGATCGAGAGAAGGCCGGTGCAGCCGTATGGAATAGGTTGCGAACGCTTGAAGATAAGTCTTGAAAGCAATCGAACACGGTCGTAGAAAATTAACCCAAGGAAGAATAAACAACGGGATTAACGGATGTAGAATTTGTGTCACAAAAACTGTTACAGATCACTGAAGAGCCATGGGGTAGCTTCTGTAAGCAAAATAATATTTCTTACACTTGAAGTAACCTCAAAAGACCGTAGCACCTTAATTCCCCAGCGTTTGACTAACATGAAACTCAATAGTGAATAACGTTTCGTCCAAAACTTCCAAAGCGTTTCCCACTGTGTCGCTTGTTTCAAAGTAGCTTTGATTCGCCAAAGCAGTTGCCAATTACGGCTGCAGAACGCGACTCGAAAGTGGAAGTTTGAATTCAAAGTCTCGAATAGACTTGTGTGTGTAGGTCGTGGAGCGCCTAGTTAAAAAATACGACTCCGACAGGATTTAATTGATCAGTTAGAACACAAACGAACGGATAGTTCCAATTTAGTTCCTTATGAATTCTGGTACAATTCTACAAAACGGTTGTATGTGTGGTGATCTATTCTGTCGAATAAAAGAATACACTATTAAGTTAAGTCACAGGCGAATTAGCAAGAAAATAAAATAAAATTGTAATGTTAAAGCTGCTGCGTGCACACGGCGAGGTTGCAACAAAAAAATTAACCTCGATCTGATGTAGACTGCACCGTTAGTATCTCAAATCTATGCCTATTGGTAGCTAACATGAAAAAGCACATTCCATCTTCACAAACATGAATGGAAATCTTGACATTTCAATTCGAAAGTTCGCAGAGTTCCAATAGAAACGAATTTAATTGAATTGACTTAATTGTGTTTCATAATACCCACCCGAAAATAACTTAGCAAAACAATTTTTGTCATTTAGTGCCGATAGAATGGCAAGCAGAGAAACGCTTTCTATAATAAAAAGGCACTTTATTAAAACAACATTGTTTTATTTTGTTTGGCGTAGTTTAATAATCCTTAATAAAACATACTCCTCGGCCTCGATATAACATACAGACGGCCTCGGTGGCGCAGTGGTTTGGCACGCTGACTGTAAAGCCGAAGGTCTCGGGTTCGATCCCCGGCCGGGTCAAACTAGGAAACGAACTTTTCTAGTTTGTCTCGGGTCTTGGATGTTATCTATGTATTTATTGTATTAAATCTATCGTCGAGTTGGCACCTATAATACAAGTCATTTAGTTGTACTTAGTATAGGGCTAACGAGATCTGTGTAATATGTCCATGTATTTATTTATTTATTTATTTATTTATTTATTTATTTATTTATTTATTTATTTATTTATTTATTTATTTATTTATTTATTTATTTATTTATTTATTTATTTATTTATTTATTTATTTATTTATTTATTTATTTATTTATTTATTTATTTATTTATTTATTTATTTATTTATTTATTTATTTATTTATTTATTTATTTATTTATTTATTTATTTATTTATTTATTTATTTATTTATTTATTTATTTATTTATTTATTTATTTATTTATTTATTTATTTATTTATTTATTTATTTATTTATTTATTTATTTATTTATTTATTTATTTATTTATTTATTTATTTATTTATTTATTTATTTATTTATTTATTTATTTATTTATTTATTTATTTATTTATTTATTTATTTATTTATTTATTTATTTATTTATTTATTTATTTATTTATTTATTTATTTATTTATTTATTTATTTATTTATTTATTTATTTATTTATTTATTTATTTATTTATTTATTTATTTATTTATTTATTTATTTATTTATTTATTTATTTATTTATTTATTTATTTATTTATTTATTTATTTATTTATTTATTTATTTATTTATTTATTTATTTATTTATTTATTTATTTATTTATTTATTTATTTATTTATTTATTTATACTCTAAGAACCCCGGCTACGTTTAATGAACAGGACAAAACACTTGCCTAGAAAGGACTTAAAAGGCTTCGCTGCGTACAACTTAAAAATAAAAGCACTTTTACAGTCGTAGCATTGCTAAGGTTTAAAAGTGAGCCGCGGTTACTGAGATTTTACGGGAGAGATCATTTAGAATAAGAATTGATTAAAGCTGACTATCACAAAAATTATTATTCGAAATTCGATTAATGAATACTATAAACTATTCATTCAATATGTGGCTAACTAACTCTATAGTAAGAATCGTTTTCCACTGACAGCTGTCAAATTACAAAAAAAAAAACTAGTTCCAGTTCACATTTGCATGCACCTAACACCATCTTTCAACTTTCTATACAACCATTCAATATTACACCGAGTTGTAAAATTAAAATAACATAAATTTAAGTACTAATTCAAGATTTCTTTTTAAATTACTATTAAATTACTACTAACCCAAATTAACAGAGCAATTCATAGATGGCGCTTACAGGCGTGGCCATAGATGAACCGGAATGCGGCTGTCAAAATTAATCTGTGCTAAGCTAAATTTGACAGTCGTGGCCCTGTTCTTGTATGTGCACGCCTATAAGCGCCATCTATAAAGTGCTTCGTGAATTTGTGCTGAAAACGGCTCATTTTTTATTAAACTTTCAATTGAGTATTTCTTAAGCCCCTTAACCGGTAGACCTAATATAAAATTTTAATTTTTTTTGGATTTTATTTCATAGTGAAAAGATTTAATTCAAAATGACAATCATTATACCACCACAGTAGGTAAAGGGTTAAAATAACACAGATTTGCGAAAAAACACTTTCAATCATGAAAAAAAAATGGCTAAATAACTGGCTGGCAAAAGAAAAGAAGTCGGGAAAGCGGCAATCAGATCTTCATAGGTTTTGTCCAGTTGTTGTAAAGTTTTGTTTATACTTTCCTTATAGGTATCCATAATGAAAAGCACACTATTTATCTCGGGAGTAGGTAAATAAGTTACTTTCACCTCTAAGCTATCAATACACTATTTTATTCACTGTTTTCAGTTAAAAAAAAGCTTTCTAAGGGGAAATGGTATAATCTAAATTTGAAATTTCAAGCGAATCGTTTCCTGTTTTTGGAACTTACTTGAACTAACTAAGGTAATGATATGTCAGGGAAACATTTCTGGATCTAGATAAAACTCGGTCAGTGAATTATTGGACAACAAAAAACATAATAAAAACTTAGATTTAAGAATCATGGTTGTAATATTTTTCTGGTTGTGCAATAAAGTGTTCTCTATCTCTATCTATCTATCTATAATATAAACCAAGAAACAGCACTGAATGCAAGCATTTATATACCCACGCACCATTCAGTTTTGTAAAGTACCTAATAATTTCAAATCCGTATAACGTACTTTGCATAATTGCTTCATAAGGACAAGCATGGCAGAAATCGAGCGAAATGGAACGACAATAACGTCACTAAGTTTGTGAACATTTTAGTCGCTATTGTTACCTGGGACGCAACTATGGTGATTACAATGTTCACTTGTTTGAAAACCATGTCACGCCATGGCGGAATCTTAGAACATCATGGCTGGCGGCGTTATCATCAGTTAATGAATTTTTTTTGTATTTTTTTATTTTAATGTTTCTCAATCAAATCAATGTTTTTTGCGGTAACTATACCATAAAAAACATTGATTTTATCATAGTTTAAGCTAGTGTTATCTCCTTGTTTCTAATAGAACTTTGAAAAGGGTAATAGCGTATTCTTGTCGAGTGCGAATAGTCCTTCGCCACACTCTAGACCGGATGTTCTGCCTTAAGAAAATTGTAATTTTGTGGCATTAGTTCTTTTACTACACTCCCTAATGACATGTCACCGTAGGCCATACTTTCTAATTGCTATTTTCAAAGTTTAATCGACATCGCGCGGTTTATGCGCATGCAAATGAATCATGCAATTTCTCTGAGGTTGCAATGCGGTTTTAATGCCACAAACACATTGGAAGACCGTTCAAGTCTAATCTACCGTAATTTCATTATTTCTCTAGAAAAAGCAAGTACCACCAGGGCGGACTTTCATAAAAATTGTTTATTGTGACAATTCGTAGCAGACTCTTCCTACCATGTTAATTATGTGAAGGGCTAAATTCCTACTTGTTAAAGGTTTGCTAATAAATCCCCTATATCCATGAATTGTAGATAAATCTTTGAAATAGCGCCCAGGCTAATGTGCCATATCGTAATTGAAAGATATTACTTTTTGAGTTTTTTATTTAATTTCAATTGATTCTGACGAAATTAGTGAGTGAATTCTGTATCGAGTTTGTTTTTTTTCTATGCTTTGCGTATTTTTTAATGCACTAATAAACTTATTGTAAGTGTGTGTATAATTCTAAGTTTAATAAAGTGTATTGTATGACAGGAAAACCAACCCACAATTTCATAAATAGGCATCATTTTTTCAGACTGTTCTTTGGTTTTACGTTCATGACAGTTTGTCAAAAGATCTGTACGATGAAGATGGTACAAGCCAGGCAAGTTACTACCTACTTAATGTCGATATAAGAAGCCCGTGAGCAGAACAACAATGGATGCTGATTACAAGCACCCATTATGTAGTGTTAAACAATACAAAAAAATACATCGTACATCAAACCCAACGACCTTTGCATTACGGAACTAACAACTTCTTCTGATCATGTTTTTAACACGTAAACTTAATAACATTATGGTATCACAATAGCTATTAGTGGAGTCTAGATAGTGTTCTTAGTCATTTACTGTGAACATCAGAATGTAGTAAACGGATATAGGGCCAGTTTCTGAATTGAGAATATCTGTTTACTACAAGTGCCATTCTGACGTTCACAGTAAATTCGTTCACATATGGAGTCGTCATTAACTTAAAGGTACCTATGTCACGTTTGTCCCTTCAATAATAAATTACAAAAGAAATAAGTAGGTACAAGTATAATAGGAACATAACAACTCTTAAGTCGACCAAACTTAACTGTCTAGATCTTATCTCAATTTCCACGCAGCAAGCTCATCATAAACCATTCTAGTAGGTACCTACACATGTAATTATTTAGATGAATGAGATCACAGCCGACGTTAACAGACATAGGCTTCCCCTAACCACTTTGGATTAGGGCAGATCCTGAATAATCTCCAACAGAGCTCACAAGTAGATAACTAACACGTCATATGCCAGTCCGATTATAGTCTGTTAGCTTTTAGAATGTACGAGTACCTCGGGCTCTACAGTAGGCTTCGGTTTTCGTACTGATGATCGAGTTCTGATTTCGAAATTAAGTGTCATATTAGTTCCGATTTCAAAATAAAGTGTAACATTAGTTCCGATATTTCTATTACACGAATATATCCGATAGTAGCCGAGGTATACTCTAAAAGCTAACAGACTATACTTCATATACTTCATAAATTAGACAACATAATATTATTTATTGAACAAACATCGGATTACATGTAAAGTTGAAAGTTTGACATATTAGACGCCCTATGGTATCCACCATTAAGTCAAGTTTGACAATAACTTTTCTTTTCTTCGTTTGATAACTTTTAAATTTAAAGTAAATAAAGCTATGTGAGAACTCACGAACCGTCTATAAATAAGTTGAGACTAGACCTTACGAGTCTAGTGTAGAGATTACATAACAGATAAAAGCATTGTCTCGTGAAATGCAATGCCATCTCGAACATTATTTCCTTATATCCGGTTATAAAATCACATTGCGGAATACGCTGTCATGATGCAGATATAAAACTCAATGTAAGACCGAAACACAGGTGAGAAACTTGATCTTGATAATAGCAGAGTTCGACGTGATGCTCTTTGACAGAATTATTGGATCAACTCGAGTTATAGGCTGGTCTCCCGAGTTTAAAGAATATACATGCAATAATGAAACGCTTCGGTTAGAATTTGTCATTTTCGGAAAAAAAAACATATTAAAGTGTTTTTTTATGTTGTGTTTATGTGTCTGATAAATGTTTAAAAGTATATATTTTTATTTTAACTTCATTTTAGAAACAGTCATTTAAATGGTATTTAAACGAACAGACCTCTAGTCAGTCATTAGTAATTTAATTTATTTATTAGTTAATGAACTTAAACCTACAAACATAGGGAGATACCCTATGTTTATAGGTTTAAATTTATTATTGTATTTCACCTCCTTTTCCTTTTTCAGTCTCTTTTCAGACCCTTTGTCAGTCTCTTCAACACCAAAGGTTTGCTGGAAGAGAATGTTTCTTGCATTAATCACGTCCTTGTACATTTACACATGTAATTAGTGCAATAGAGACATCGTTTGAAGAACTTTAAAGACAAAAATTAAAACTAGTATAAAATAGAATGCGCATTCCCCTTCTTAGCGGAGTGATTTGCCGAAGGATACGACACGAGTACTTAGAGCGTGAAATTCATAATATTGTAGGAAAAAAAAAAACTGAGAATTTTTTTTATATTATTGCCAAACACAATCTGGGAATTGCGAAGTTTAAAGGTATGGATATGATTATGATAATTCTGTAACAAATTCTTTAATTATACATAATGTCAACATGACATTTGGCCTGGCGAACAAAGATTACCTTCAAGTTGATTGATTCTTCATCACGCACATATAGGTAGGTAGGTATGTTTAAAGGATTGCTCTGTGTTAACAATGGAACCGACTTATTAAATCATCACATCACGTTTTGATGGAGGGCATGTGAAGTACCTAAATCATCCTAAATGGTAAAAAATAATAATCCTAGAAATAGACACAGAAAACCAAACTGTTTTTAGTAGCAGCATTCAACTCGGACTCGGAATTCCCGTTGCACAAGCATTTGCTCAGTCACGTCTTCATATAGACCTGCGCTCATTTTGAAATAAGGCTTTGCTTTGTTGATATTTACTTCCCTTTCTCACTTCAAAGTGCATAATACAACCAGGATTTATTCGCGAGTCTAGATTAGGTACCTAGATAGTTTGTTTACCTGTTTATTCTTAGACTAATCGGTGATTTAAGAAGAAAGGTGACTCTGATGAATGATTGAAGATAATACTTTTCCATTTATTTAGGACACATTATTCTGTGAAAATCCTAGTACCTAAATCATGGGTCGGTCACACTATTTTTTTATTTTTAATGCACTAACCCGTGCTAAGGAACAAATTTAAAAACCTATTTAGAGGCTAAAAATTTCACCCATGCCGGGATTCGAACCCGCAACCTCTGGCTATCCGTACCAGCGCTCTACCAATTGAGCCAATGGGCGACTCACGGCATCAGTGAAATTTCAACCTCTTTACAATATTCTCTGTATTACGTGCAGGCAGCGACATCTGACTTAAGCAAATTGCATTACTTACAGCCCCGACTACCTACTTTGCAGTTAGGTTTAACATCGGAACGATATCACTGTACTCACATGATTACACTATTTTTTATTTTTAATGCACTAACCCGTGCTAAGGACCAAATTTAAATGGGTGAAATTTTTAGCCTCCAAATAGGTTTCTAAATTTGTTCCTTAGCACGGGTTAGTGCATTAAAAATAAAAAATAGTGTAATCATGTGAGTACAGTGATATCGTTCCGATGTTAAACCTAACTGCAAAGTAGGTAGTCGGGGCTGTAAGTAATGCAATTTGCTTAAGTCAGATGTCGCTGCCTGCACGTAATACAGAGAATATTGTAAAGAGGTTCGAAATTTCACTGATGCCGTGAGTCGCCCATTGGCTCAATTGGTAGAGCGCTGGTACGGATAGCCAGAGGTTGCGGGTTCGAATCCCGGCATGGGTGAAATTTTTAGCCTCTAAATAGGTTTTTAAAAATGGGTCGGTCAGTTTTGCTACTAGATTTAACTTACCACATTTGGATTAAACAGAGAGCTAACTTTGCTCGTAAATAGAACTCTGTATCTACAACAATGTTTCCGGCTCTTTATTATGATTTGAAAAGTAGTTTGAGTTGTTTCAATGGCTAAAAACTTTTTCAATATTTAACTGTTTGTAGTCGCAAAAAAAATGTTCCCCAGAAAGTAAGTGGGTGGATAGAGACAAGCCACTTCACCCCTAGTTGCGCAACCGCTAGAGCGTGAAACATATGGCCAGCTAACCGCTATTTGATGCGGTATAGTTCCCTCACTTGACGCACTAAGCCGGCAACGCGGCGCCACCGTCGCCGCACGTGATGCGGCGCCCGCACAGGCTAACAGACGCCAATACAGCGCGACAGCCTCCCGCGCAGCCAGTGTGTTTACAACTATCGCGAGTGCCATAAAGTGATTATAAAGGTGAATATTTTTGTTGAGGCCTAGTGACTTGTGTGAACTGTAAGGATGATTTTGAAGGTAGAGTTGCACTTTTTTTAATAACTTTCTGTTAAAGTTGTGTTTGTAAATAAAAAAAATTGTCATTATTTATTAGTAAATAAAGCGACTGTCATAATTAACTCTCAAGGTGAAGTAATTACATGGTTCTCAGTTTTTCCTTAAGAAAAAGCGTAAAGCTTTGTCGAAAACATGATGTATTGATCGACAACTGAAACGATCGAAATTTGGAAATTTAGTGACAATTAAATGAAAACCGGTCCATTAGTTATGTTTTTGGCTTAAAATTCTGCTGATATACTAACAACTGATACAGTTAAAGAATGTTTTGTCATAATTTTGAACAATAATTTAGTGAATGGCAAGAATTTACTGTTTGTTAACAAATGAATGTGCAAGATTAGGAAAGAGCACCGTGAAAGGCTAGTTTACAAAATATTGCGGATTGCTCAATAAACCGTGTTTCTTTCGAGTCACAGACTTTTTAGCAAACAAAGCTATCTTCTACACGATAGTAGTGATAAGAATGTACCAGAGCGTGTGAAAAAAGTCTAAAACACTGGATCTTGGTAGTGCATAAGTGTTTGGTTTATGTTGAGCGTATAAAAACGTGCGTGTTTTTATTTTTTGTGCTGAAAAATTAGTTTTTCTTTGCCTACTTTCGTGCAACATAGTAAAAGTAAAAAAATATAGCAGTGTGACGTTATGGGTTCTTCATATAAGCTAAAACGAAGTTGTATTGACGAAGCCCGTATGAATCCCTCTAATTGGATTGTACTTTCTTAAATACGTATTATGTAAGAAACAAATCTAAATGTACCTAGTCTGCCCTACCTAGCACTAAGGTCATATCAGATATTTCACGTACTCATAGCAGACATTGCTGTGTGGTGTCGGCCTAGAGAATAGCACCAACCCAAATTCTTCCCGCGGGTGTCGTTAAAGGCGACTAAGGGACACAAACCGGGGGGTGGGCAGCAGCGCCCCCTGCAGTACAATTCCACCAAACTGCGATCCCCAAACTGCGATCCCCAACCCGCATGCCCAGCGTGGGGATTATGGGCATTACCCCCCAATGATGGGACAACCTTGCGCTATGGCGCGCATTAGGGGAGGGCTATGTCCAGCAGTGGACTAATATAGCCTGAAGAAAATAGCAGACAGGACTTTTGCACTAAGCAGGACAGCATAGTGTCCACGCTCTTTAATCGATTTAAACTCTGTGCCCAACCTTGAAAGTAAGACATAATTCACTAATTATCTCGCCTCAATTCACACCCAAGTCCAAGTAGTTTCACAAGGATTCCTTCAGCCATTCACAGCTCAATCAGATCGACCTTACGTAAGATGAGACGTACGAAAATCGAGCCAAGGTTTCAAAACGAGCAGTATAGTACAGTCTACTTTCACTGTCATTTGATGTCGGAAAACCTCGCCGCATTCGGTTACGACTGCGGTTTGTGAAGATAGCGCAGGGCTACTCTGAGACAATACCCTTTTGCTTTTTAATGTATTACGCAACCGGAAATGTGGCCAAGATCACTATGGAAAATGAAAGCAGCAAGCGACTATCACAAAATTTTGAAGACGTTTGTCAGTCAGGCCTTTTCACACACAGGATACTTAATTAGAGGAGAATGTTGACGATGGCATTATATGTGACCTAGTGGCTACTCAGTCCTTTTACGTCTATGTTAGATGACTTACAGAGCGTCAATTTTAGTGGTAACTTCTTCGCGGTGAAGTGACCGCTCAGACTGTGCTGTGCTAGGGATATATAGAAGACAGCTAAGATTAGAGGATGGTAAAGGTGCTGCAGCAAGTCTTCCCCTTCTAAAATTATGTGGTTGGCTTGTTTAACAATATAAGAGAGTACAAATTGCAGGCCAAATATAGGTATTGTCCAAAAACTTGCTGAAAAAATTTGTTGAATCAAACCAAACATTACTCCAATAAGGTAGGTACCTACTTACCCACATTAATCTACCTAAAACCATTTATTTACTCCGAGTTAGCAAAATGTAACATCTGTTAATGAAATCGTTTGTTTCCATAATCAGATGGGAACCTTGTTCCTAAAACCGCGAAAATCCTATGAGCACGGACAAATGCCGCCGAAAATCAACAAAATGGGAAACGCGAAACACAGAACCGTTATCGGGTCATCTCTTCGACATGTGCGCGGGTTTTTGTTCAAAGACAAAAGGCACAGGAACTACGCTACACGGCCTGTGTGGGACAAACTAATGGATCCCTTTACTCGGACGCGGAGAAATTATAGTGCAATACAGTAAACCGATACACCTGCGAATTATTTACTTTTAGCTTACTCGGCACAAAATGGTGTTTACTGTTCATGTTTACTTATGTTTATGTTCCTAAGAACATGCTATATGTTTTACAAGGAAGCATATAGGTACAATGGTATAATGTCCGGAAAACATCATGAGCAAATGTCTTTGACTGCGTAAGGACTTGTTTCGGGTTTCACGCGGAATTAGACTAGGAACTCTTTGGATTTTAGTTAGGTAGGTACTGGTAGTAACAATAGAAAAAGGTCTTGTAGGCCACCCAAACTCATACCAACTGTGCAGATTTTATGCCGAGCATAAAATCTAAATCTATGACACTTAATTGTTATTTTTTTGTTAAATTAGTGCTATGTTAATTTTCTCGTTATCCAACCCGAACTTAAAGCCAGACGTAACGAAAACCACATGAGCAATGAGAATGAGCTGAATGAGGAACATGAAGTTGTTTTCTTACTACTTAACACAATCTTGCAGACACCTTATAGGTAGAATAGGACGTAAAAGACCAGAAGTGTCGTTGCGTTAATGAACTGCAGGTCGCATAAAAATTCGGCATCACGCGTGCGGCGTCCCCTTCACTAATTATGCGGCTCGCCCTTCGTAAATAAAAATTCACGGATGACGTAATTTTTGCCGGGAATATGGTGTGCTTATGCAAATTTGACGAGGCTGTTCACTTGTTTGTCCAACAACATAACGCTTCGCTTTAATTAAAAGAGAATGAAAACGCCAACTAAGTAATGGAAATTTAAATGAGTATCGGGTTGAAGCGAAAAGAAAACTGGGGTAAGGTAATGTCAGATTGGTTTGTTTCGTGTCACGCAATGTTACAAATAGGGTGGTGGTTCAGCTCCACTTTAAGTTGAAACAGTGTTATTACACTCTCTTTCACAATTTATTTTGAGGACCATTCGTGGTGAAAAAATCTGATCATCCGTCAGCGCTTAAAATTATTCCAACTAACGGCTCCCTTTATGGGATTCTTCCACGTAGTCAAACCATTTTGTCAAACTGATTTGACCACGTGGAAAATTCGTTCCTCGTGGTGAAATTAAAGTAATGATCCTTCCTGTAAAAGATTCTAAATGCCAAAAAGTACAGTCAAACCATAGTCAAACTATTTTGTCGAACTGATTTGACCACGTGGATTTATGTTTCCGCATAGTCAAACTAGTAAAATGCCCTTATTCCGTGCCGACCAACTAAACTGATCAACTAGTTGTTCCGATCGGAGCTCAGTAGGTTTTATTCCAGTCGGACTAACTACTCAAATCAACCATGTTAAGCTTATATAAGAGTTCCCAAAAAATCGGACTCGGACCAGTGTCTGATAATTGTATCAGACACTGGTCCGAGACAGGGACACAAGAGTCCCAAACAAGGCTAAGTTTAGACCAGCCGTGTTTTTTGCAATACGTAAAGCCGTGATATCAAATAAAAAAATTACAACTTTTATTTATTATAGTTTTAATGAAAACGAATGTAACAAGTTGATTAGTAGGTAACATAAAATTTAAATAAAACAGGAGGAGCCTACGGCCTACTTGGTCACCTATCGGAAGCATCTTTATTGGACCACACTTATTTAACGCCAAATATTTGCATAGTAAGATCGTCGAGAAAGTTAGTATTTCACGCTGTGATTAAGCGGGCAATTTTAGACTTTGCGGCACTTGTAATAGAGATGGCTCAGCAGTATGTATGGTGCAACGAAAGAGTTTTAAATAGTTTAGATAGGATCATGGGCATGCATACAAGCGTGAGCCTTATGATATAATGATCCCGTTTCTCTCCATACTTGAACTTTGATCGTCTGTGTTGCGAGTACGTTGTGCAATTGTTGCTCTTGTGGTTAAGTACTATGATTATGAGTTACACGGTGTCAGCGACAGGTCAAAAGGGAAGGTCAAGCGATGAATTTTCTACAGGTAACTAATAAAAACCCAAGGAAACTATTATAAAGAAAAATTAAGAACCCACCACATCAACCCGACCTTTGGAGACGTTCAGAGGAGAAAATAAAAAGCACCAGTTACATTAAATTTCCGGATAAATGTGTAGATTCCCCATTTGTATAAAAAGTATAATCTAGGTAGCTTAGTGGGTTGTGGGTAACTAACTAGGTTACCCTCATTCAAAACTTTTATGTTTCGTTTTTCAAGTTCCACAGACAAGTCAACATTGTTTTGGTTCTTGGTGAAGTAAACCGTTACTTTAGTATAAGAACCAATGTATCACCGCCACAGCCCGTTGCTTCACCTCCACGCTTCAATAGTAGCGCAGTTCTTGCTAATTTAACCCTATCTCAATTACGGGCACTAAACGCAGAACAGCCGACTCACCTGAATGCATTTTTTTCGATACTAACATTTAAGTCAAAAGTAAGAAGAGCCGGATGTGGATGATTACCGACGATTCTTTTTCTAACAGTTACGAATAAATTATTCGACAAATTCTCTCGCCAAATTATAGATTTCCGTATACGTAATACGGAGAAGGAGACATTATAATTAATAGACGTATTTTGTTTACTTACATTACTGTAATTACATTCCTATCTTCGGATAATTCCATTCTTCATTATTCTCATTCAGGAATGAGCGAAAACCCCATTTGACCACAATCGCATTGTCGATCAGACGAATCGTAACATCTAAACAGTATGAATCATACTATTGGGGGTTTTCCATTCGTAAAAAATGTACCTACCAATTTAAATTACAGTTGTAAACAATTTTGTTGGCGCATAGCGATAGGTTCTTTAATAACCTGAAATATCCATTCCTATTCAAGCATGAGGTAATATTTTCCTGATGTTTAACCCGAGATGAATCAGAGCGTTATCTACCAGCCCCGATTTCTTATCTGTTTTATCAGACGCCACATTTTTAGAACACTCTCGTCAATACGACGCTCCATCTCCAAATTATATCATCGATAACCTTTTCGCCGCCATTTTGATTTTTTATGCTGAAAGTAACACTTCCTAAAGCAAAAGTCAACAATGTAGTACATAACCTTGACTTCAACATGGCTAACCACATAGAAAACTTAATATGATTCTGACATTGTGACACTGACCACTGCTGTCAAATATTGAAAAAACGTTACCTACGAGGCATGCCTTATCTTATAACTTTTGTCGTCTGAAAACACAAAAGTAGATCCTTACAATAATGAATTTTTATTTATTGTTGTTCAAAGTATTCACCATGCATCTAGTTTAATATACGTATCCATTCGCTCCGAACCAGTTATTTAACTCCAACGTGGGGGGTGTCCCGTACCTACTTCAATTACTTACAAATGAAATAAAAGACTCTAGCAAATAGACTATGCATGTAATTAGGCATGGGCGAAACACTCGCGTAGGCGGGTTAGTATTTGAAAGAGGCCAAAGAAATATACCTACTTCTGTATATTTTGCAGCAGACGGCTATTCTAAAAACATTTCCCAGCTGAAAATAAGTTAGGTCACGTTTTCGGTCACAATCGAGGGTTATGAAACGCTTTATCGCATTTGCGGATTCAAAACGACACAAAGTTAGCACAGTCGAACTTGGTAACAGCGCTTGAAACTGCATTTTAAACGTAAGTAAATAGAAATTAGGTATGCATAAGGAAGAGCGGATTTAATCGGCGGTAACATCCCTATAATTATGCGTTACGTTTAACACTTGCAACTTTGCATACCTATTTACGTAACCCAATCGAAAGTGCAATTATATATGCGTATATTTATTCTGTTTTCAATTCGACATGAGAGCGTTAGATTTACAGGCTGTTCGCCTTCAATACTACGCGGTGAGATGGAAAATGCTGAATTGCGGAAAATCCAATTTTCAATATCGAATCAAAAACACGATATTGTGCATTCACATTATGTTACCATAAGCCAACGTCATCATGTGTAATTTGTAAAATGCAAACAGTTGTTGACATTTCATACAATCTTCGTTTAGTGTAAGCCTACACTTTTTGTTTTGATGTCAATATAATAGTACACTATAAGATGTGATAGTTGTCAATTACAACATGCCCAAAAATTTTTAGTAAGCGGTACATATTCTTTTCAGTTTTGGTGTCTATTAATAAACTAGATAGCCACTTAGTAAGAAAGTAAATCAGTAACCAGTGTACTGTAAGTACATTGTATCGTGTCACGCTACAGCTAGAAAACTGATGCAGTTAGGTCAACAAAGAAATAAGTACCACAAAGCTGTTTGTCAATCATCTTTGTGCACACAGGAAGACGTGGAACGAGGTCGCGGAAAAGACCCGACAAGTTGTACCTATAGAATTCGCGCCTTCGCCTCGTCCTTTCCGTGTGGGCTTCGTTCCGTCCCTTTTGTAGAAAGTAAATCGGATAGACAATATGTCCTAATACTCCTACTGAATACCCCTAGCCCCACGTCCTTCCTATGAACACCAAGATGATCTCAGGCCTAGACTTCAAATGTAGTTTGACTAAGCTAATCCGTCTGTTACAAATCACTCTTATAAGATATTAGAATTTCGAATGAACTCACTTACGACAAGCCATGTCAGAGGCCTTATGGGCGGCTTGATAACACCCGGAATTGGCCCCCGTGGTGGAGAATTTTCATACTTCCTGCGGTGCGGGAAGAGAGCCGTGCCCCAGCGGTGGGGACATACAAAGTGTTAGGAATTTTTCATGAACGTTCTGTTTTTGGTACAATAATGACACAACAGCCCGGAATCACCTTGCTTTCGGCTGCAACTTTTTGTTGCATCAATAATTAAGCTACCTACTACTCTCGGAAGCAATGAACAAGGGTCAATGATGACATTGTTCATAATATCTCAGTAAGGAAGGAACCCAGCTTAATAACAAAAATCACACTTTATTACTATTAAGTAATCTATGTCAATAAAAGTCTTTATTGTATTTTTAGTTAATACTTTTTATTTCATTATTCCTGATCACTCTTTATCGTTCTTTATTCCTGTGATTTGAAAGATTAGGTCGTGACCGGTTTTCATTGCTTTTCAAAAATAGGCTATTTTTTACCGAGCCGGCCGAGCTATTTTTTAAAGGCTTATGATGAACTACTTAAGGGTCCAATCGTTGTTTAAAATTCTGAACAATACTCCGGGATCGAATTCAAGAAGTAGGGATCAATGTTGGCCGCTCAAAAGATATATTCATGATCTAGAGATTATGACCGACTTAGTTTTTAATGGCAGGTGCTTTAGTGGATCCAGGTAGTTCGAAAATATACGACAGATTTACTACTTAGTTGAACGTGCAGTTAACTTTGAGCCTGTATAATACGCAAGCATCAATAAAAGTGGTTATTATGTAGGTCAGAAAAACCATATCAGATGCAATAACCCTGGCGCAAACACGCCAGGAAAATAAAACCAACAATAAAAGGCGACGTGAAAAGACAGTGAGAGGTATATACAGCCTCTTTATGGATTCCTTGTTGGGATCCTTCTTAAGGCCTCTACTACGAGTTTTAAGGTCGGTCCGTTTTAATTACTTTCATGCAATTGAAGCGCTGAAACAGCCAATCGGCTACTGTTATTTTCTTCTATATCCGTACTTAGATGGACTAGCCGAGATCTATCTAAAACAAACTTTAAAAAAATCAGTTTTTTCATTGGAAAAATTGCACTGCCTAAAGCAGACTACTGCTCTTGACAGCTTTTATAACGTTTCGCTCGTATGTTTTTTTAGACATTTTTTTAGTGTTGCGCATTCGTTAGCTGATCGTAATGTATATTGTGTGTCCCTGGTTATACCGGCCAAAATATTAATGTTCGCTTAAGTTTCGGTAGTGAGAAAATGATTCGATATACCATGTACTGAAACAGTACACTTGCTAGTAAGAAACAAATACCTTAATTAGAATGGACGCTATTTATAAATAGGTAGGCAGTAAACAGATACGGATACGCTAATCGAAAGCCTGAAACATGACGGTGAAATAAGAATTAAAAAACTGATGAATGGTCTTCGTAAGTAATTAAGAGCTAGCTAATTTTCTGAGCACAAGGGACAAGCAAATAATAGTCTCTCATACACCTAGCATCTAACTATTGTGTAAATATACCTATGACACGTATGTGCGGTGTTGTAAAACAGCCTTGCAGCAATCACGCTTTCGCTAATGACATGTAAATTCACACAACAGTTTACTTTATTTTCGGTGCACAAGAAATACATCACACTTGGGAAGGTCTGTTGTGAAATTGTTCCGATAAATTATGCTAATATTGACACGTCGCGTATTGCATGCAATTGGCTATGCACGTATTTCGAGTTATTCAATTATTCAATGCAATCTGCATTTCAATGTCACCTTTAAAACGCTTTGGTTGCCTGCTGCTAATTTGGTGGTCATCATGTGTCGTTAGTGCATAAATCGACAATCTTATTCACAGTTTCATATCCGCGTCGTAAACAAAACAAGCTCTACCAACTACCTATAGTCTGAGAAACAATGAACAACAACCGCTTAGTTAAACTCAATAAAAATCAATTTACGCCACGATTCGTCGCGGCGGGAAAAAACCAAAACAAACGTTGCGTAACGGTGCATATGACATTCGTACCTTTAGCCTTAACACCAATATGAACAGCTGACAAACGATAACAAAATGCAGTCAAGCGAGAAATTAAACCCTGCCTGAGCTCACCTGGATTTATGTGACAAATTATCGTGTTCGAAGCGCTTAATTTGAATTTAACAACCATTTGATGTCTCAGAGATACGCTTCATATAGGCTGTGTCGACTTTCACGTGAGTGCATTTCATATGTCATTACAAACTTAAACATTACCTAAGCAGCTTTAGAAGTAGAGAAGTAGAAATGGAGCAAGGCCTGCTGCTAGGGGCTTGGCTCTTCGTGAGATCTGATAACAACGGAAGCGGTATGAGCTTGTGAGTCTTGGCAATCTAATTTGTAGAGCAGATTGCCAATACTCACAAGCTCATAGGATGAGTATTGACAATTGTGAATTTTGTAAACAAAGGTTTTTTGTTCTCCTCCTAACTTCTAATTTTTATAAGAAATACATGAATACTTACTAAAAAATGCCTAGTTAGCAACCTAGCAGGCAGAGGTGCTGTTTATGATTTGGGGTAGAGGATTCCATGTATTACAGGCTTTTTCTTACACAGTGGCCCACATGTCTCACTCAGATAGTTTAACTGGTCAGATAGTGGTTAAAATTGTTTAATGTAATAAAAAAACTGGAATAAAAAAAACTCAACAACTCTGTCGACGAACATTAGCTCCGAAGCAGGCGGGACAAACCTAAATAGTTTGCACTGAGTGGAATTGCGTATTTGGATTCCACCTGTTTAGTACTTAGGTAATTCTCGGCGGTCGGGTTGGGTCGGGCGGTCAGTTTTTTACATTTTTGTGTTTTTTTTGTTGTTTGGTTAGTACCAATTTCATGTAGCATATGATACTCTTGGAAACACGACGAACCACTTGAGTCCTTACTTATCTGACCATTAGTTAAGGAGTTATGTTATGAGGGATCATAGAATCGAACATACATACCCGCCAAATACATTATCCTCATTTTTGGCTCTGCCACAGTCGAATAATGAAAAACGATCATAAGATTTAATAGGACGGTTCTCTAACTACTACTGAAAAGTACCGAAAAATCTCAATAATACCCTATCGTCTCACCGACATTCACATCTCATAGCTGGGACAAAATTTTCAAATTGAGAAATTTGAATGAAAAGATGGTATAAGGATAGAAATATTTATTCAAATAAATTGAATGCCACAGGCACAGATCATAGTCTTATATTTTTTTACATCCGCGGACACAGGTGAGAAAATTATATTATTAATAGTAGTGATTGCACATAGATTAAAGTAGATGTTGGTCTCGATGCTAATGTGCTGAGAAGCCCTAGAAAATCTTATCATGAATGATTTAAGCGGGATATTTACCCGACTGCGTAAATTTTTCGAGGTATTTAATATGGTATATATTTTTTTCTAAATGCTTTTTTTTACTGATCGTTTTAGCAAAACACTTATCTTTCAATCATGTTACGAGTAAACGACTATTTCTAGTCCTGGCGTTCAGTTTACGGCTAGGGTTTTAAAAAACACTAATAAGATCATTAAGAGATTGGTGTTTTTTTCAAAAACCATCAGAAAAAAAGATGGCAAATCAAGTCAGATCTATTGATCAGCTACTAAAATTTTAGCTTAAATTCAATAACCGATAAACTCGAACGATAAACAAAATTACGAGGTAATTGGTTTCACGGTTACTGGAAGTTAATAGCGTTGGGTACCGACCAGTTACATATTAGTTGCAACTTGTGGTCTCAAATCGATATACCTACTTAATAAAACACCACTTTCCCACGTCACCTTGTTAAAGTCTTGAACCTGTTACGACATATCGGTTAAGGGCGACCTTTTAATAATTGAATTTAATTTAATAATATTAAGAATTGATGTCAATAAAACGTGCTGCATGCGATGCATGCCAGATAATGTTTTAGCCCTTTAGGGCATATTTTAATATTTGTATGACCTGGGGGTAAAATATAGAGAGACATTTTTTCCTAAGTCTGTATGTAATCAATATTATGTTTATGACAAATAAATCTTTGATTTTTGAACTAAAACTTTCGTAAGCACAACACATTGTAGACTTTTAGTCCGGATCTACTTACGGGTGTTGTTATATCAAGTAGATCCGGACTAAAGGTCTACAATTCAATCGATTGATTGAATGAATGGAAAAAAACATAAGTATTTTCCTTTATAATACGTTTCTGCAAAAAGTGAACATGATAAATATAAATAGTACATATCTTTTTTTTACAAACTGCAGCCTAGAACCAGGGGTTAATAATCTAGTGCTGTCACCTTCTCTGTGACCTTGAAAATAACAATGGTTTTCTATTTTATTTTATTTGGTTTATTAGGCATGTAAAACAGGTTGTTACCTCGTAATCTTAGTATTATTTTATTGCAGTATATTCTAGTTTTAAGCTAGATTGACACCCAAAGTATACAGTGACGTTAAAATACATACCTAGACAAATTAAATAAGGTAGTCTTCATATTTAGAAACAATAACGGCCGAATACTCAAACGTCAGTCAATTCGATCACTCAGTTGAAGGGCATTCAAATTTGAATATCTGTTAAATATTGAGTGGTATACACAAACGTCATTCAAACAATTTTAGACCGTGATCAGCTGAGAAGCCGTCAAATAAGCAACAAGTCTGTTTTCATTGACAAAATATTTAAACTTACGTTGTGTATCCGATTTACGCAGAATTTGTTCGATCAATTTTAAGTTTTGTGATGAAATATGAAGTATTTTTATAAAAATAAAATAAAATAAATCATAACATGATTTATTAAACAAACTTAAATTATTATTACCGCGTTTTGTACAAAGCAAAATGTTTAATGTTGTAATAATAATATCTTATACTGTCGTAGAATGAAACGTTAGGGCCATCTCACCAATGACGTTTGAAAAGTCTAACACAATAAAAACATTGCGGTATTGCGGTTTTTTAAAGCTATTCTCTGATATAAATACTAATATAAACAAGAATTGAATGACAATTATTATTTTGCGTTATTATGCCAGTAGCATAATATAATATTAATAACGCAGGGTTCTTAAAATTTGGTCCACTGGCTGTTTGGATCTATTACTCCTTGTAACTGGTTGGATTGTATGTCAAAAGACGGACAGACTCCAAATATAATACCGTCTCTTTCGACAGCCGGAACCGCGCATGGAAGTCTGTTTCATTATAATACTCGAAAGCATTTAACTTTGGCTCATTTCTTCGAGGCACAATAGGCCCTTCCTCGACATGATAAGGACATTGTTTTTCACATAAGTTCACTGATATTACAATTTTTTTACGATTTAAAGGTCCTCGCGACCACTTTCAATTGTAATGCCTACTCAACTCGATTTGACAGATAAATCGCGCTAAGTTGCGTTCGAGTATACGAATTTTTCGCTGAGTGATGTTTAACTGCCAGTTATTTTGTGTTCCACTTAAATTTAACACAAGCTTTTAACTAACGTTTGTGTATACGAATTTTGTGTTTAACGGCTTGTCAATTACTTAAGATGCCTTTAAATATTTGAATGACGTTTGAGTATTCGGCCGTAAGGCAAGCATTATATAAAACTACTTCCCCTAACGATTCTATCGTTACTTTCAATTAATGATTACCGCTGAAAACAGCTGTTTTAGCAAAACTGCTTGTAGGTCCTAGGCTTTCGCCCTAGGGTCTAGGCAGTTGGTTCTAGAAATATCTAATAATATGATTTCTTACACAAACTACTACTTTCATATTAAATTAGAGTAAATGTAATTATTTTCATTGCCGACGTTTAATATATAGTTGTAACTCTATGTATGACCATCGCTAGTCACTAAGCAAAACACTAAGCACTATTTTCCTCTTAGAAAATAATGTTTAATGTCTTTTTCGTTTTTGTATGAATTATCGCCTTTAAATTTTTCTTAGCTGGCCTTATCGACTTGATATCGTTACGCACAAGTAAAAGCCTACTAGGTAATCACGGAATCGAT
The DNA here is from genome assembly GCA_934045075.1 of Yponomeuta sedellus. Lineage (NCBI taxonomy): Eukaryota > Metazoa > Arthropoda > Insecta > Lepidoptera > Yponomeutidae > Yponomeuta > Yponomeuta sedellus. The sequence goes on along the minus strand of OW203726.1, from coordinate 4,837,726 downwards.
AATTATGACGAAGGGAAGTGAAAGCAGCTATTAGATATCAGGTTTTTACCCCTTTGATAGCAGACTGACTTATCTACTCCGACATGTAATTAAAGGGATGGTTGGTAAAGCCAGAGGTGTCGAATTGGACTAATTAAAAAACTTTAAATCTATCTTTCGAACGCATGAAAGGACCAAAATCAATAGTCAATTAATTCAGAAACCAATCGACGGGCTGCATTTAAGCAACGGCGACCGATTATCTCGAACGGCAGTCTAGTGGTACCTTTACTTATCTGGGTTTGCCACAGGTTGTTTGATGTCGTAATTTACAGCAGGTATATATTAGTGGGCCGAGTTCCACTATCCAAGTACTCTCTACTTTACAAACATCGTAAGCAAGGCATCAAATGTTACCAAGAACACGGACTGCTCGCATTTTGTTTCGAATACTAGATAATAAGCTAGGTGATAAGCCCGCATTTGTACATGTATTTTCTTAAATTTTATTTCTCTTTTGTGTTTTTCGTGTGCAATAAAGTATAAAATAAAGTAATAAAAATATAGTGTAACTTTGAGCAAGTCAAATTATGTCACTAAGTAACCATTAGACGATCAATGGCATCACTGCCACGTAGATACTCAACTCGCCTGAAACAATTTAATAGCTAAAATTATGCGCCGGCAACATAATAACGCTTTAAATGCATTCAGTTAGATTTAAGTAGCGCTTAAGAGTTTAATGGCGTCGCACTAATACGCTCGTGATAGCGATCGCGGTGGCCAAAGCCAGCTGGCAAGAAAAGGAGGGATTTTCATTACCGTTACAATGACCGCAGACCCAATTCAGCGCAATATGGAATCGAATTGACGAGTTTGTGCTCCCCTTATCAGTTTGATTAAATTCCAGTTCGCGAGATTCCACGATCTTCACCGAATCGGTTGGATCTTCCTTATTTATGAAACTGTTGCATTCGAAACAAAGAACAGTGCCTTGAGTATAACCATAAACTCTGTCAATTCAATGTGCCATCACATTCAAAGAATTTATTATTTGACAATAGCCAAAACCCTTCAACAGAAATAAATTTATTAGAATGCTATTAGACTGCTGCTGTAAAGCATGAAAACAACTCGTCCCGCGTCACGCTCACAATTTATGTTATTTTCGTCACCATCCCACTCGGGCCACAAGGCTAGAAAGTTTTCATTTAATACGTCGACGCCAGAAAAAAAGCTGAAATGGCTATATCGCATGAACATAATAAGCACGGTGTGCCCAAAGCGCTGCCAAAATAGGTATAAATCATGCTAACGCAGTGTCATTACGACGGCAAGCCTCGACTGTCTGGTAAAGTTCTCGACGGAAGAGGAGATTTATTGCGAAAGAGAGATAATATTTAACAATCTACGATGAACGATAACAGTGCGTGCCAGACAGATGGAGATATTAAAATTCTATTTGATGGAGACGTGGCGTGGACACAGATCGCAAGTAGGGTGTTACGGAAGAAATCCGCGATACAAACGGGCGGCTTAATCAGTACACACCATGTCCGTACATTATCGTGTCCAGTTCTGGACTTAAGAATGTGAAAACGTACTTTTTGTTGCCGCGGCCAGTAACAAAGAAGCACATCACTTTCCTGATGTATTTTTTTACATAATATTACGTGTATCGGCGCTCGCAGTCGCTAAAGATTTCATCTGCACCGAGATAAATATAGAAGAGTAGGCGGCGAGTCTGAAATAGTGTCGTTTCTTTTTACGTTGAAGGTGGAAATTGGAAGGCATAATCTAAATATCCGAGAGCGTTTCTAGCACTATTCTAGTGTAGTCATGAATTATAATATAATTCATGACTACACTAGAATTATGCTCAATGTTTAGGGATAGGATTCTCCAGAGGACAATTTAGAGCCCTAAAAGCTGTATCTGACAAAGCCATGCAGATACAATTTAATGTGAACTTAGTATACGGAAAAGAACCGAACGATCTTAATAAAGTCGCACTAAATATTTTGTGTCAAAGTTTGTGAAGATTTGCTTGTTTGGATTTGAACAGATATAAAGTCTTATAGTGTTTGATAACATCCAATACACAGACAGAATAACATCTTTGATAAGGAAAAATATTCTTGATCTTGGATTAGCTGGTAAAATAATTTGAGTAGTCTATTCACAATTTTTAATAATAACCATACAAGTCAAGTCTCAGACACAGCTATTCTGTTAATAGGTACCCGTTACTCACCAGTAAACAGCGAGAAATATCATTAACGAGAATCATATTCATAAATATGTCACGGTCCACCGACTCGTGTCACCTGAAAATTATCTGAGTAAGGTAATACGAAAATGTAATTCATGAATGTGCTATATAGCTCCTTAACCGGTCATAAAACATAATATGACATTCATCCTGAAATACGGCTTTGTGAGAATTCAAACCCAGCCAAAGTAAAAAGATAATAATTCAACAGATTTGGCTTTCGTTCAGTCTCAATCCATAGCGGATTTACCTTAATCTCTAAAAAAATTTCGGAATTTCAGTTATCCACACAGCTTAGCGATTTTTTTAGCACACGACAAATATAGAAATAAATCTATTCTAATACAGCACAGCTTTTTAGATGGAATATCAACACTAAAATGTTGTTCCAAACACCAATAAGGACTGAAAAATATCAGAAGATGTAAGTTTGTGTTCTACTCTCAGATCGTAGAAAGAAGGAGATATGGCATGGGGGCGTGGTCCGTGTCGCCTCGATATGATCAAATTGATCATAGCGGCGCGCACCGCTCTTAGCGCAGACTCATTTGCGTGGCAACCGTTGTTGACGCAGGAGCTCCATATTTTTTTCGAAATGCCGGTCTGTAGCGTGTTAATTTGTAAAAATCGAAGTACTAAACTATAAGACATGTGGAATAACATACCACTTTTAAATGCTATTTTAAAGTATTATTACTATTATTAATGTACTTTTAAAGATTTCACCCTAAGAAGCTTCAACCTGTCAGTGCAAACACCTTACGTAGCTTCGAGTGCACGCCGTAGGGCAGTGGCGGTGTGCATGCAATATTATCAATAATTTATCGATGTTATTACGGACCGTTGACGGATCGGATAAAAATTATCTTTTTAAATATACTTATTTGCATGACTAAACTGAAATTCAAAAATATCTTTAGATAGACTAAGTAAAATGTTTTCATGAAATGTTCAAATTAAATTTATTGACAGTCACTGAACTAAACGGTTTCTTTGTCACACATAGGTACATTACACATAATAGATTTATATAATATTAAAACATAAAAAAAAAATACTATCCCCTCCCCCTTTTTTTCTTAAATTTACTAGGATCAAATTTTTTATCAAAATATAGGTCAATTTGAAAATGATAATGTAAGAGCATTTCACGTTACAGTGGGTATTCACAAACTAAATAAAATATCCAAGACCCAGGCACAATGCGTCCCTTGCCGTGGATGTGCGCTTCACACAAATATTAGTTCTTTCGATTACCAGGATTCAAACGCCGAAGACCTAGCTTTTCGGGCAGCGTCACTACCAAATATGCTTCAGTGGTGTTCTGTCCAACAAATTTAACTTAGAAACATTTTTTAATTACCGTATTAGTAGACAGTACAAGGGCCATCATCATTATCTAAATAATCAAATTCGACATCAATAGAAAGCCAAGTTTGCGTCTTTATCATATACTGAAGCCACAAATACTGTCAAAAAGACACGTACTTAATCAATATTTACATTTCGCGGGACAGTAAATTATAATAGGATTATTTATTTTAATAATATTGTTTTTGTTAATTTAATATGTTTTGTTTTTTTGTATCACCCCTACACGAAGTGTATTGTTTATAAATGAATAACCTCTCATCGCATAATTTTATCGATAAATGTTTTATTTGATACAAGTGTTCCATCCCTAAGGAGTTCACCGACGCTGTTGTTTACGTGTACGAGTGTATTCGTACAATTGTTTTTAATAGTGTGCGAACCAATTAGAAGATTAGAACGCTAGTAGATCACTGGACAGACGTGTGCGTGAACCTAATATTTACAATATTGTGCATGTAATGAAAACGCACATATCTTCAAAAGTGGCGACAGCGGTACCGGACTTATTTCGCGGTTAGGGCATATCTCCTTCTTTCTATGATCTGAGGTTCTACTTTATAGAGAGGGTAAGCCAGTATTGCTAACAGTAGGTATCTCACTAAGCTTCCTTCGTCTTTTAGGATTGCACGTGCACTAGAACATTGTTAGAGTAGTATTATTCTTCTCTTGTAAGATCTTAATTGGATTTCGATCTCTTGAAAGTTTTTAAACGTCGGGAAAAGTTTTTCGTCCAGGTTTCGGTCTAAATATTTATGTACAGGATGCTTCAATAAACAAGGCAACCCAATGATAGCCTGCCAGGAATAATAAACTATTTAGAGTCTCGGCTGCCATAAAACTGTCTTCAAACGAACTTACATAAAACAGATGCTTTTTAGAATTCCATGAAGCAAAACTTATGTAGACTGAAAGGTGCATCAGAAAGAAAAATAAACTTAATTTTGGTAATTATGTCTTCCAAGACCAACAGAAATAGGAAAAACCGGCCAAGTGCAAGGCGAACTCGCACACCGAGGGTTTCGTACATAGCTTTGGATTAATTTTACTCTTATGTTAAGTTTGCTATATACGTTACATAATTACAAATAGTTTAGGAATCGAGACCAGCAGTTTTTTCGAGCTTTTCCAGAAATCCAAAGACAATTTCTTTATGATTTACAAATATATAGTTTTCAGATTTTTTCCTGCATTCTTAGTATAAGACGATATCACTTGTCAAATTTCATAGTCCTAGGTCAAGGGGAAATACTCTATGAATTTGGAATTTGAGTATCGGTATACACCATTTTTGCGACATACACAAAACTTTTTTTGCGTTAACCTAGAAGTTTCTTATTTTTCAATTTCAAGGGACAGTGTGCTGGGGCTGAGTAGACCGGAGTGTAGTACGGTTTTAATTTCTCGATACCTCGACAAGTATCTGAGATAAAGGGTCTTGAATGACAGAGGACGGACGGACAACAAAGTGATCCTACAATGGTTCCATTTGACCTTTGAGGTACGGAACCCTAAAAAACCGAATGCGTCAACCGAAAAGTTCAGAAACTAAAGCAGAACAAAACGCGTCACAAAAGTCCCTACACTGATATTGGCAATGGCGGAGGGCAAGTAAGCGATAATTATGCACATGTGGCAACATTTATCGAACGTAATTATCACGTAGCAATTACATGAGGTTATGAGTATGTACAAATAAGGTTAATCTGCTGCTTGACAATGAATTTCTATGTCACGTATGAGACTGTAGGTCAGTTAAGTCACTATAATGTTACGCATTAAGGTCGGATTTAAACTGGAAAAGGAAACTAGCTCACCTCGTGGAAACCTCGCTCTTCCGCTAATTTGATAACAAAACATTGTTTTGACTCGAGACTGAGGCGGACGCCTCTCGGAATAAGTATCTTCCTGTGCTGTAATAGTAGTGACGTATAACAAACAAGCTTAATGCAGGAACTACGCCTACTTTGGCACTTTGTCTTCAAAAGACATAACCGAATGCATACTTATTATTTTTGAACTAAAACTTATTATTATTATTACTTATTATTGTTATTAAACTAATTCGTTCAGTTCCCTTAGCATGCCACGGTCGACAAATGCCCTTCTCTACGCAAAAATGTCTATTTCTCTGTTAAGCCCGAGATGTCTCAAAGCTAATCCAATTGTATAAGATTTAGTAAATCATGGTTGTATTATTTTTTCTGGTTGTGCAATAAAGTGTTCTCTATCTATCTATCTATCTATTCAACATGGCAACCGCGACCAACATGGAGACGTTAACCAAGCCTATTCCGAGCCGAGTCTCCGCTCCCATGGTCGCAGTTTCGGCATGGCAATTACTCCTAAGTCTCCCACTCGACGTCGAGATAGAGTCAAAACGTGTATCCTCGGGCTCGTGGCCTAGTGCTACACCATTCTTTTTATAGGATTATAGTCCCTAAGATCTAGGGCATCTAGGGACCCCTAAGACCCTAATGATCTAGATTTTGAAATGGGCACCTAGTATGACTTGTAACGTTCATTAAGCGTAGCGTTCACGTAGTGTAGGACGCCCTCCGACCAGGTGGGATGGCGATCTGCGAAAAACTTCCGGCAGATGCTGGATGCGGCAAGGTGAAATGGCGCTCATTAGGGGACGGCTATGTCCAGCAGTGGACTACAAATATAGCCTGAAGAAGTTCGTTAAGCCGCAGTATCTGCGCTACTTTGAAGAAAACTTTTTTATATCATTTCATAAGACTTGATTAGTTGTACTTTTAGGAATAATTTTCCCTTCCTTGTAATATTTAATAGTGACACAAAATTCATGAAGAAAGCTTTGTCTCATATCCAGCTCACATCAAAGCGAACCAATACCATATAGCCTAGGCACACGTCCCTCATCTTCAAGTTTGAATAAAACATCAAATATTTGATCAAGTCACGACGAAAGGATTCTGCCATTTGACGTGGATGCGAATAAATATCAGCGCTTCGCTCGCAATCTACAAATATTGTACAAATATCGTTTCCGAACCTCGATACGCTCGTTTGAGAACACAAACAAAATCAAGTTCGAGAGCAATTGCCTTTGCCTTTTCTTTTATGTAGCCTATAAACCTCCCACTGCAGGGCACAGGCCTTCTCTCAGAAAGAGAATATGGGTCTCATGCACTTAAGCACTGGTTCCCGGTGCATGGGAACCAGTGCTTAAGTGCATGAGACCCCCTTGCTAGAAGTGTGACTGTAGAATAAATAAGAAAAATAATTTTAATTTCAATTAATAATCAGTATCTTTAAGTTCATATAAAGTAATTTGTTTATAAATTTAATTTTAACTTCAATTACTAATAATCAATATTGTTGACTTTATATAAAAAATAATTGGTTTGTCTATTTTGGAACGTAACTTCATAATTAACTTTTGTAATTTTTGCCGAGGGTAGTAAACTAACCGTTAATGATTTCTAAAAGACACCTGTCACCTCAGTCATCCGGGACCACGGCACCTGAAAAAGTGCCGAAACGTTGGAAAATTGTAAAAAATGCAATAAACGAGCATAAATCCGTATAAAAACAGTTTTAATTATGTCTACTGCTCGTGTTAACCTTAGAAAATACTAGTGAGAGTCAACTTCAAGCGCTGAGGTATTTTAACACCTAAGACACTCAGGTTTCCTCGCGATATTTTCCTTCAAGGTTGTTTCTTTGTTGGCTTACGATAGATTTATAAAGCTACGCGGGCATGATCCCGGGCTTTTGTTACAGGCTCCACTGTACAAGCACCCGTTTTCACACACAAGAATTTACTAATGAACGTAGAGTTATGCCCCAAGGTCTTTGCCGCCGCCGAATGCCTCAAATTCTTCACTGACCCCACAAAAAAGGGACCATTTAATAATTTTGTTGTCAAAATGCGCGGCTCTAAAAAGAGAGACAAAAATCACCAAGTAACACATCCTAATTCTCAGCCTTCGAATTTTAAACAATGAGCTTTGAGGCACCTCATTGTTATTACTTAGCAGTGCCTCAAAAAAGCGAAAAATCGAATTATTGTAATGATAGATAATTTATGTGATTGTTACAATTTGATTTATTTTTATTTAATTTTTCATGAAATTGTTAACATTTTTTAAGAAGTCTACACCACTCATAAAACATTATCATACGAGATATCTCAAATATTGATGAACGCCTCACTGTAAGGCGTTGCGAGCAAATAATGACGTCATAGTTTGGGCTCAATTTGTTGTACCACGAGGCTAGAATCACTTTTCGACAGTTTACATTATTGAAGCGCTCGTGGCCTAAAGGAACCGAGTGAATGGAATCAATCACTTGCGTTAAGGAACAGCAGGCTTGGTCAGGTACTGCATGAGTGACCATTCCGTGACTACCGCCTGTGGCATTTTCTCCGAGCTCTTCTGTACGTAAGGCCCGCCACTGTCCTATAATCCTCCATCAACCCGGACTTAGCCTTTGTGGTGGAGTATGGCCTAACCTTCTTGCGATGCTGGAAGAAACCCGTGCCCCAGCAGTGGGGACATACAAAGGGTTGATATTACTATATTATTAAAAGTATTAAACAGTCGTAGAGAATAAAATTAACATTACAAGGCAAACATTTAGGCGCGTAACATTTATTGCGAATTTTTTTTGTGCAAGTTCTCCATTGCCGCAGCGGCCAGAATTTCGGCGCCGAGCTATCATTATGTGGAGACATACGACTCTTGGCATACACTCAAATCGCCTAGACTCTTAGACGTCATACAAATCGGGTACAGTCAGCTCTCAAGGCGATTGGGCGCGAAGAAGTTTAAGTACAACTAACTTTAATGAAATGGTGGAGAAGGCACTCCCTAATGAGGCTGTTGCTACCCCAAAGTAAGCAAGTTTCGGGCTAAATAATTCCATGGCAGCGCGAAAGTCTCCATTATTCCAAGAGACGCAGCGAGATAATTTGGTCATCCGCGGTAGGCGGCACTTAGTTCTCCGCTCGGAAATATTACTGCTTGTGCGGTTGGAGTTTTATTAATGAAAATGCCGCATGGGGGACAGCCCAACGCATAAAACTTTATTACTAAATTATCATTCGGAAAGATAAAGCCCGCATTTAGGTCACTTCGAAGTGTCTGTTTTATCTGTGTCCTAAAACAATTGTTCAAAACACCTCTGTGGATTGAAACTGCGTGACATCGTCAAAAACTATCTGAAACTTTACTTGCCAAACAATGTCATATAAATCAATCAATCTTCTTTACGAGAAGACAGATTATCTAAAGACGTAAATCGTTACAAAGTAAATAAGTTAAAATTAGTCTCACTTGTCCATTATATTATAATAATAGCTTTACTATGTAACTCTATGCAGAACAAAACATACAAACTCAGTAGAGCATGAAAGAATGTGTTGTCTTATTTTTATCACAATCTTGTTTACGAGCTTAATTGTGCGAATAAAGATATATTTGAAAAGACTGTCGGTGACGTGCCTAGCCACAGCGTCCACAGGAGACTGGCGGTGTGCCAAAATCGTGTCAGCCGTTACCCTTAAATTGACGCTACCATACTACACCGAGTGACATGGCTAATGTCTAAACCACTTTGTCGGAAATAGTCCGTTTAGTTCAGAACCATGTCAAGATTGTAAAACAACATACCTATACCAACCCAAATCGCAGGTGCGGTCCACTAAGGCAAAGCTAATAACGTCCTATCACAATATTGGTGCCACTTGACGTCATTAAGACAAACAATGACTCGAATGGAACCACGCTAAAGCTAGAATTATCTCGGCCAAACACTGTTATCTAAGCTCTGCCACGAACCGAACCAATCTTAATCTAATCAGATTATGTTTTCTATTTCAGACACTCGGTGGACTCGGTCGCGTCGTATTCTAGCCAGAATCACGTTGACCGGATAAGGACGCAGAATTTCTCAGCGGCTTCTTGTCACGAGGACGGCGACTTCGGTTCGATTAAGACAAGCCTCTTCAGGAGATCGTCTTCCAACCTAGAGTTCCCGCTCAAGCGACCGGAGAGCGTCACCTCTAACGCAAGCTCCACAAGAAGTCGGCTCCGAGAACTCGTCGATAGGAAGTCAAGTCAAGACGAGCACAAATCCGCGGCGAACCCCGTCGGAGACATTCAATACTTCGAGAACCCCACGGAGACCTTAGAGTTCGACCGGCCGCGGACCTCGCACGACGCTAAGAAGTGCACAGACGAGCGTCCTAAGAAAAGGAAACTATCCAAGAGCAAGGATAAAGACAAGGAGAAGGACCTTAGCGAGAACAAGAACAAGAAACACGAGAAGTATCAGAGCAAACTAGCGGAGTACTATAACCTACCCGTACAATTGCCCCAGGACGAGTTTTATCAACATCTGACGCGATCCAAAGCGGCAGAGGAGTTGCTGCAGAAACGCTTCTCTAACTCTGACACAGAATTTAACGGGAGTTACGGTCGATTGTGCAAGCACAAGGAACCTGAAGGATCGAACTTGAGACGAAGTCGAAGTTTAGCTGTCATTAGAGAAGAGACGTTCACTGACCTACAGATCCCGAACCACGGCAAGAACAAGAGATCTCAGCTCATACCCCGTGCCCGTTTGTTCGACAAACCCTGCTTCAAAGACAGGTGAATAACTCTTAATTATTGCTACGTATTCTAATTTTGTTGATTCTATCATCTTTCGCCGCATGTGTCAGAATAATTTATATTCAAGTTTGTTAGTCAAAACCAATTTACATGAAAAACTTGACCGTATCATTGCTTTGGCGGTAACACGTTGTACAGCAGTTGTGGTTTCGATTACCAGGTTATATTGATTTGTACAAATAGCCTCAGTCTGAGTATTTTCCCATGTTTTCCATTTTCTTGTCTGGTAACCACAAAACAAAATACAAAAAAAATATTCTGTCCAATAAGCATATGGTATTCTAGTTTTGGACCAGTCTCTATAACATGGCAGGCGTGAACTTTGCTTTCGTTTGCACTTTCCTAAGAGTACTAAGTACGTAAAAAGTTGTCTCTGGGGCAAGCTCAGATAAACGCCTGCTATTGCTCAAAGGGCAATTTACAATTGGTTTTATGTAGACTTTTTAATTACATTATATGTACTGATATCAAGGTTTGCCATTTATAACGCCTTTATATAAAATTTATAAAATAATAACTTATATATCTTATTCCAGATTGCCTGGTCGTGCGAAGTACCAAACAAAAGAAGAAGTTCTCGAAAGCATCTACATCGACAGTACTGCATCTTGTTTCGGCAGCATCAACGCCGTTAGGGAAAGTGACAATCGTGAAAACAACGAATCCAAGTCCGATAAAGAAGGATCAATCTCAAGATCTTGCAAAGACAGATCCCACTCTAGATCAGTAAGCGGAAGTTGGCCGAACTTAGCAGAAGATCTAAAGCAGAATCATCTATCGGAGGACAGTATTGGACACTCAAGGAACCCAAGTGAAATAGACAGCTTAGACTCGAATTACGTCAGAAAACACTACAACTTCGAAGCACATCGGAAAAACTCATACAAGGACAGCTCCCCGGAAAGTGAACGATCAGTAGTATCGCCTAACGACAGCCGGCAATTATACATAACAACCGACGACCTAGACACTGAAAGTGAATCGAGAGATAGATCAAAAAACACTACACCGAAATCATTCACCAACGACAGCCTATCAATAACTCAGAGCGAAAAAGATAAGCCACTTGAAGAAACAGGCAATGAAAAAGATTATTATGACGAAGTATCTCTGAAGAGCAAACAAGAGGAACCTGAAGAACATAAGGAAAATAAGATACCAAAGATCAAGTTCACAGAACCGAAAACTGATGGTGATCAGCAGTCATTAGCGTCTGAAAACGACGAAAGTGTGTCAAGCCCTGGGAGCATAACTTCATACATATCAATTTCAATTGCCTCTTCAACCGATAAATCACATAAACTAGAACATTTGGCAAACTCTCTTGCTGAAAAGATAGACGAGTATTGTGACGCACAATTTCCTGAAAACAATTCTGTTGTGTCTAATACTGTCAATCAAGAACACGACCAAGAATTGGATCCTATCTACACAAAGGTCAGTAAGAAAAGAACATTTGCAGACATAAAAAGGGACTCTACTCTTAGTAGATCCAGCAATATTTTCAATGAGGTACAGAAGAAAAAGAACAGTGAAGTCTATATAAGTAACACTTACATTGAAAGTGACGACTATTCTACAAGAAGCAGTCAACGTCACTGTGCTTCTTCTAAAAATATAACAACAGAGCCTTTTGTAACCACATTAATTGAGAATCAATACTACTCTCTGCCCGACATCAATATCAGTAAATGCCTCAGAAAGTCGGAGAGAATTGATGCACAGTTACGAGAAGAAGATCCTGAGGACATACATAGCGAAAATACCTATGAGATCGCACATTCTAATTTAAGAGAAATACTTTCATCTAAAGCTGGTGGGCCTTACGGGCAACTAAATCATCAAACGCAAGTTAATCAGACTCAAAACCAAATAAGCATTCAAACTTCGAACATTTATTTCCCTGAATATTCGGAACCACAGCTGATACAGAACTTTACCAAACTTGAAGACGACCTCAAATCTATTATTACTATTGAAAGTTCCAATGGTGACGATAAAGATTTGAACTACTACCGAGCTGAAACCCATCAAAACGAAAGGGAAATTAATGAAATTGAGAATACTATTCGTAACACTAAGGTAATAACCAAATCTGAAAGTTTAAAGATAACAAACGCAATATACCGTCCTGAAGCGTATTTATCGAAATCACAATCGAACGATACCATAAACACCGCTTCACAAGAAAAGAAAGCACGACTAGGTGTAAAAAAACATTATTCGCTGAGGCAGCGCGAGCCGACTGATGTGATCGATCGTTTGCCTAGTCCCGACACAGTAGCAAGAAGCTTGAATAAATCTGTTGAAGTTAAAACTCCAAGACAACACATCGAGGACACTAAAACCAACTCTTTGCTAAATCGCGTTCAATCATTCAAGACTTCAGCGGAGTCAAATATTGCCTTAGTTCCTTTGAGTGGGCATCAAACTATTGTTATAGATCCTCCACTTACTCAAGACGAACTACCGATTAACACTAAAAAGGCCAGGGAAGAAAGAGTAGAATTGATTAAGTTGCAAAGCAATCCTAGGCCATGCACTGAAATAAAGTTTCAGCGTATATCAAGCGACGACAAAACAGATATAAAGTCTCTCACAACTTCGGTAGACACGTCAAGTTACTGCACACCCAAGGATCCATTCATAACCATAAAACTAAACAAAGTTGTGAAGACGAACTTACCGAAGCTAAAGACGCCTTCCAGTGAAAAGATAGCCTTTGCACAACACAAGTTTGAGAAGCCTCCAGCGCGCTTGATAATCAAGGACGCCGGGAAGAAAAATCCCGTCGAATCACCGACTTTGAAGACGAACATAAATATGACACGCCCACAAATTCTACAAGTCGTCGACTCTAAAAGCAGAAAACAAAGCATTTCGTCGGAAGAGAAACCAATTAATGCAGTTCCTAAGGAAATCGTATCAGCGAGCGAAGTAACCCAAAAGAAAGAAGAAGTAGTTGAGCAAAAACCCGAATGTGTTAAAGAAAAACTGAACAACGCTATCAAAACAGACATCGAATATCAAGAGAAATTACATTCCGTAAAGAATTATTGGTCAAAACTTATTGACAAGACTCCGGAGAAGGATAGTTTAAAACCAGATAACAAAATGAAACCTGATGACTCGAATAACAATAATAGTATAGATATTGAAGAGAACAAAGAAGTTATTGAAAATGAAGAAAATAAATGCAATCCAGACATATCTGTAGGAAACATTGTGAAGTCCATAGAATGTGTTAAAATTGTAGACAGCATCAGAAAACTCAGCCAAACCAAACTTAATTTATGGAAAGACGAAACTGAGAAGGTCAAAAGTGATTCAGAAATCGAAGAAACTACTGTACAGAAGATCGTTAAGGAATGTGAAGGTACCATATATGAGAATTCCAAACAAAAGACACAGAAACCAAAAATTGAATTGGAACCTTGGACAAGAGACACTCCAGAAATTGAAATCGTTGAACTAAGTAGCGAAGATAACGCTAACCAAAAGACACAAGCTACTTTGATAAAAGCTAAAGGCTTCGAAAAGGGTTGTGATGAATTTGATCACGTGAGATACAAAGTCATGAAATCAGAACTATTCAAAAACAGTATGATAGCTAACTATCGCAAAGAAGCACAGTTTGATGGCTTATTGCAATACCTACAAGACTATAGCTTCCAAGAACTCTTGGTGAATAATAATATCGTCATCATAGAACCTGTCCGGACTAAAATCGAACCACCAAGAAAAACTACCAGCACGGGAACTTGTAAAATCCCACCAACGATATTCAAAAAGAACGAAAACGCTTTGAGCCAAGTTGACAAAAGTAAGAACGCGATACGCAGACATTTTTTCTACCACCCAATAAGAGTGAATAAGGAAATAATCGAAGAAGAACTACCTAACCCAGACACTGTAAAGAAAGTCCGCAATTTATTCGAAGACACCCTGAAAATGAAGAGCCCCATGACGCACGATCCACCTTTAGTCGAGGAAACAGTAGGTTTAACTAGACGTGCAACATCGTACCGAAACATAAGCGAAGACTCCAAGATCAAAGTCGGAGGAGTCCGAAAAAAGGTTATAAGACAACTGACAATTGACACGAACTTCGGGAACAAGAAATGGGACAACGCCAGTCTTTCCAGTGGCGTATCCAGTGGTGACTTGAGTTCTAACAACGAATACGAGACAGACGGTCTAAGTCCTTATTCACACAAGACTCTTAAGGAGACCGTGTACAGTTCCAGTGACGAATACTTGTGCGACTCTATCCACGATTTTTGTTGTGAAAGCCAATATGTAAGTCCGGATATACTGAAGAAGATTAGAGACTGCGGTACATCGGTCACGTACTACGGTGGTAAGGTGCTAAACTCTAAGCCCGGTTCGACTGTCAGCCCTATGACCAAAGCGATCATGGACGAGATAAAGGGACTACAGAAGAACTGCAGCAGAGACTGCTACTCCTGTCAAACCAAGTGCCGCGGAGAGAAATGTTCTTGCCTGTCTTCCGACAAACACAAGGCTACTATCACTGAAAGACAGCACAATTCGAGCACCTCATCTGATTCCGGTAACCAGGATCACGACAGTAAACGTTCGGAGGGATTCCCTGGATTCAAATTCAAGCTGGTGAAGTCAAACAGCTGCAGCAGCAGACTGGAACTTACCGGTACAGACGACAACAAAAGCCGATTGAAGTTCCGCAAATCTCAAAAGACTGAAGACCCTCCGCTCGTGAACGACGAAGAAAACTCAGTCAAGAACAAGATTTGCAGGTTAGAAAGTTACAACAAGGGCATTGCAAAGACCCCCTTCGAGAATAAAGAAAAGACTGTAACTTTGAAGAGCGAAGTGAAACCAATGGAGACCCTAAGAAAGACGGTTATGGTTGCGCCGCAGCCGAATCCGTCTATGATCGCAAAAAGAAAGGAAGAAAACAAAGTAATTAGCCACAACGAATCCAGCGAGGAACATACTGATGCAAGTGCA
This sequence comes from Yponomeuta sedellus, assembly GCA_934045075.1. NCBI lineage: Eukaryota > Metazoa > Arthropoda > Insecta > Lepidoptera > Yponomeutidae > Yponomeuta > Yponomeuta sedellus. The sequence goes on along the minus strand of OW203726.1, from coordinate 4,822,468 downwards.
GAGAAGCAAGATCCTCAGACTTTTGAAAAGAAATTCTACTATGTTAACGAAAACTTAGAACAAACTAAGACCAAGCCTGCTAAATTTGGCGAGATGGTCTTTGAAGAATTTGAAGTTCTAGAATCATGTTATGATAGCCTAAATAGCAATAAGTCTATGAAGTAATATTTAAATAAGATATTTACTTAAATGTGATCTGTAATCTGTCGATGCTTTTTAAATTATTGCTTGTAAATGTAGACTATGCTGAGTTCAAGAGTTTAATTATTATTATAAATATCGGTTGTAGCTTAAAAGTGTCTAATCTAAAGTAGAGCTTAGAGAACTTCAACATTCCGAATCTGTACCTACCATGCGGTGATGGTGTTCTTTGTATAAATAATTAAAATAAACTTTTGAAAACTTGAGTTTGCTTCTATTTGGTATCAACATCAACTGCCGGTTGATTTTGTACTCATATAGACTTCAAGGTTATTGCTCGCCAGGTTTTCACAATGTTAATGTGCTTGGACCAAGTGATTATGTTGGCTATACTTCGATGATACTCGTGTATAAAATTTGTAAACCAGTGTTTTCATCAGAAAGAAAACGGACAGTTCTTAATCATCAAAGCTCGAATTTAATTGCAAAACTGGATCAATACAAGTAGTTCCCGCGTCTCATGAAGGAGCGTTTTCACCATTTATTAACATCGTGAAAATCGCTCACAGCTCGGACAGAGTAACCGATTTTAGCTACTCGGAAGCAATTTGAATCATGAACACCTTTTCATCAGTATACTAAGATCACCGGTATACACGACGCGGGCAGCATTCGAGCAACGACACAGTTTACAACAAAACGCCTCTAAATTGGAACATAAATCCGAATTTTCCAAGATGTCTATACCACAATCCGAGTGGAATTCGGTTTTAATTATGAAGATGAAACACTCAGTCTAAACGAATTAAGATCGTGAAAACTCGGCTTATGAAAATGGAGTTCCATAGCACTAGCATTTACGAATCCGATACAAAAAATTGCTACATCATTGTCAGTCATATTTAGATACAACAGCAAAGACTTAGGACCAGTAGCTGTCGCCATAGGTGTATCGACATGCAAGACGATATTCTTACCGTCTGATTGTTCGGTATCAACTTTAGTTGGCGACGTTTTGGTTCCGTGCGCACACGCACTCGTAAAGAATGCGCGGCGGGACGGCCGCCACCTGCGACACCATGCATCCTGAAAATAAAAGCTATTCTTAAAAGTTGTTCCACAATTTGTAGAGGAAGAAAGACGAAAGGGGCAATGATGATGTTCACACTCCCACGCTCTTGCCCGCAGTCTCATCCTGTTAAGTAGAAATAGAGTTCACGGCAGCAATAACATTATAAAGATAAAAGTTACTGAAGATCAGGGCTCTGATATCTTCAAGGTCTTTGTGTTCGGAACAAACAAGGAAAGGCTTGGGTAATGAAGACAATGTAATTTTTTTTCTAAACTGTGGGATGAAGATAGAGTGGTGCCAGTCATATTTAAAATAAATATTAGCTGCAGCACACATAAAATATGTTTATAGTGTGTTGTTTATAAACTTTATCCTCATTATAGACAGGCAAGAACTGAACAAACACTGCAGATAAAATAAATTTTCTCCCATACAACCCATACAGCAGTGTTAAGTTTGTAATGTTAAAAATTATAGTAATAACAAAAATATAGTAATAACACATTAATAATTTGCATCCAGCAAAAGTTTATAATTTAAGGTTAAGGCTTCTGTCTTTAATGTTTTGAAAGATATTCATATTCAACCAACAAGTTTTGACAGGTGATCTGATTACCTACAAAACATATGTTGAGTTGTCATAAAGTGTGAAATTTCGTAAGAATCTAAAATCTTATGAGCAACAGGTAACATCAGAAAAAAATTTAATATAATAATTATATTCTATAATGAAAAAAGAAAATAGTTTTATGAGTTTCCAAATATTTGACCACTGGGCCATATAATTTAAGTGCACTAACTTAGAAGATTGAAATTTTCACATATTTAAGGAACCATAGAGTTTAATTTGAACTTAAGCTCCACCTGGTCCTGAGATAAAGGTTAGTTAATAAAGAGATCCTATAAGGATTCTGTTCTTTTCCTTTTGAGCTACAGAACCCTTAAAGTTTATTACAAATTTAGTAATCAAGTGTTACAAAGCAATCTTGAAATTATCAACAAAACATACACAAGAGATAACAATTAATTGCCAGATTTACAACTATTAAACATTATACCAACATGATAAAACCGTATTTGGCTATCAGGCATAATCATTGCTTCAATCACAACAATCATGACCAATAATGGAATCACTCATGCTTGTGACTCGAATACAATTAGGACTTCTGTTATGTAAATAAATAAGATCCTTATGGCTTGGTCTGAATGACCTAGTGTCGGCTTGGATCAATGACCTAAGCTGATTATACATTTACATTTTAAGTTCATTGGACCTTGTAAAGTTAGTGCAATATATTAGAGGTAAAACCTGTTTATCTCTTGTTATATCACATTTTTGAAGTCACTGACCTGCGTAGCATTTATATTTTTGTGTTAAACAAAATAAGCATGTGACATTCCCAGAGATATTCAACTTTTTAACTGGAATGTCATTTTTTAACAGGGTAGGTAAGATGATGTCATGGGCTGTAATGATAGTAAGACAAACATTCGTGAGCATCATTACCAGTTGATGAGTCAAGATGTAGCTCATGTGTTATCAAAACACATTAACCCTGTAGGGGGTAGTAGCAGACTAAAATAATGGTTATTCTCTTTAAAACCAATATTGAGAGGGAAACCATGTTACATGAATTTAGTTAAGGATGCATAACAACATTAACAACTTCACAGGCTAAATATAAAGCTGGATGAAGATAAACAAGAAGTTTTTCTTGTTAGAAACTTATTGGCCAGAGTTACATTAATTTTAGGAGACTTTGTCCGTAGGCTACATGAAGCACGAAATAAACCTGTAAGTAATAAACTTTTTGAACAAATTTTAGAAAGTATATATAAAAACAAATGAATATTAATTTTCGGGTGACGTCTGACAGCTGCCTCGTACCCCTAACCTAAAAATTGGAATATATAGAAAACAAGATCTCAAGACTAGAAGTACTGTATGTCATTAAGGCTAATGAATGGATAACAGTTCAGTACTTACCCTGTTATTTGATAAATCCCTAAAAACCGAAGATAAACACAAACCACGATTTATATCTAATTTTACGAAGAGTCGGCACCTAGAAACACAGACCGTCGACGCCATCTTTCTTAACACTAACACATACGTTTAAAGAATACTATTAATACACACAAATGAAAAACTAATTTTACCATACAAACGACTATGGAATGACTATTATACTTTCCTTAAAAAAACATAAAAGTATAACAGTAGCTTCTGAATATTTTTTGATGTTCTGCTGAAGCTGCTAAACTATTTCTTTTATGGTAAAAATAAAAATGGCGAGCAAAGTCGCTTCAAATCATCCCGCTATTTTTTTACATAATGTTGGTACCTTTGACAAAATGACAGCTAATAGAAAGCTGCGTTCACAAAATTTATAAAAGTATTTTGTAATGCAGCGTCTACACGATAGGCCAACACGTCAATCTTGTTGTTTTTTTACTGATTTATATTTTTTATTGAGTTCATTGTGTACAATTACATTTTTGCTGACTAAAACAAAAATGAAGAAAAAAAACCTGGTTCTTACATAAAGATATATATATATATATATACCTGTTATATTGCAGCCTACACACGAATTATATTGATAACGATATAGCAATTCGTGTACATAGAGATACTGTCAACAACAGCACATCAAACAGTTTATTCCGGACCTTGGACTCCAGATGAACCCTCACTCGCACCTATCGAACCGATACTTCGTCTAAATGCTTCACTCGATAGAGTGGAGTGCTACGTAATAGGAGGGCAGGTCAAGTGAATGTGTTGCGTATAAGTCATTGTTCAATTAAATTTTGGTAATATGGCAACTAGCCGATGTCGACTATTTCTGCCAGAATCACGTCTTGACATTGACACGACATGCGCATATAGACGATAATACAGCAATAGAGCATACAGAAACTTAAATAGAGATTACTCTGTGGAGGCTTATTGTGGCGGCGGAATATACGTTACAAAATCGGTAATATATAAAATGTTTATAGTACAAACACAAGGTAGGATGAAGTTAAATATATAAGGACAAATAATAAAATATTTATAGAGCATACATGGACAAATTATAATTTAATTTCATTTTCCCCAATAAATTTAATTAATAATATAGCTAAATCAGATGACATATATGTGAGCAGAGAAACGAAATTAATAGGGAGTGGGATATCGATTTTCGGAAGAAACGTATATAATTCTAAAGATCGGTCATTTAGGGAGCAGTTGAAAAAAATGTGATCCAGGTCACCCTCCTCAAGGCCACAATCACAAATTGGACTATCACGCACTCTAATCTTGTTCAGAAAAACAGGTGTACAGCAATGGCCGATCCTAAGCCTACAAATTACCGAGACCACCCTTTTTGAGACTTTTTTAAAGTAGAAAAACCACGGCTTAGTTCTGATCGTCGGTTGGATAGCAAAAAAGCGGGAAGCCTTGAATAAACTAGTCTTCTGCCACAGGGTTAGCCAGGAATCAGAGAGACGTTGCTTTGGCAGGGAAAGTAAGTCGTAGGGATGGTGCCGGAAGTGTTTTCGGTCTACTTCATGACCGCAGGCATGTTTAGCTAGTTGGTCTGCATTTTCGTTGCCTACTATACCAGAGTGACCTGGTACCCAAGCCAGAACGACCTCGAGATTTTTACTGGAGCAAGTCAATAGAGTCTTTTTGATATCTAATACGATACGGCTATCTAATTTACATCTTAGCTGATTCTGATTCAGGGCCTGAAGGCAGCTGAGGGAGTCGGTAAAGATAACAGCTTTTTTAATATTATGAGACTCTACGAATAGACATGCTTCCAAAACGCCAATGCATTCACCAGTGAACACAGAAGATTCCGGGGGGCACTTGAACTGAATCGCCAGTCTCGAGTTCTGTAAAAATACTGAAATTCCAACAGGGTTAGAAGGGGATAATTTTGATGCGTCAGTGAAAAATCTCTGGAAGTCACTCCATCGGTGGTGTACTAAATTATTAAATAAAGCGTTTGCTGCGGGATTATTCTTCCCAATTCCGATGTCCAGGACAGTATCCGGTTTGTTTAGCAAAACGCTGTAGTTGTATTCGTACCGAGGTAATTTATCAGAAGTAACTAGAGAGTCCTTAAAGAGCATAAGGTGTCTGAAGCTTTTAAGCAGCAGGGGGATTTCTTTATTTGTCCAGAAGGCGCTAGTACGGACGCTGGAATCGAGCTCTTGCAGCTTGTGGAGCAGGATGTGGGATGAGCGGGCACATGCCTTGGTCACAAAGCGGTCCGCTAGATACTGACGGCGCAGATGGAGAGGTGGTTCTACAGCTTCTACCTGGAGTGCATTTGTAGGTGTTGATCTCATGCAACCCAAAATCAGTCGCAAACACTTATACTGCATACGGTCTAGTTTGGCTAAGGAAGTTTTGTTCATGGGTTCCAAGGCAAAGCAGCCGTAATCTATTATACTCCTAACAAGAGCATTGTAAACCAATTTTAAGCAAACTGGATGAGCACCCCACCAAACACCAGCAAGGATCCTAAGAATTGAGTAGACACGTTCGCACTTTTTCACAAGGGATTCGATATGGTGAACTCCTGTGAGCTTAGAGTCTAAGTATACCCCTAAAAATTTTACATTATTTTTTGGTGGGATGGCTGTGTTCCCTATATGGACTGAAATATGTGGGAGTTTGCGTTTCCGTGTAAAAACTATGAGAGAACTTTTGGAAGCCGAAACAGTGAATCCTTGACGGATAAGTCATTGTTATTATTTATGTTATTTTCCCACCCATCAGTGCAAGCCACTCGTGACTTCAGTCATCATCGCACAAACAACCAGCCCTTGTGGCAAACCCTAGTCTCCACCTAGCCCTACAGGATACATGATCCCCTGGAATTCCTTGGCATTGCAACTTGCACGCACACACGACAGAGGCACGGCTGAATAAACGTACGACAGACGGCAGGTCCGCCGTTCGTTTGAACCAGAGTATATAACCACGTGGTTTGAACTTTATAGTGTGAACGCAGCTGAAATTGGGTCTTTCGGAAAAAACCTCATCCGTTTTAAACACAGAACAATTAAACCAAGTTTTACATAAAAAAAAACTTTTTCATACATTCATTAATTTTTCATTCATTCATTCTTTTGAATTATTCTGTGAACATGACATGACAACTTCGAATAAAAAAATTAACAATTGTTTTTTGTGTGAAACCGCGATAGGTAGTTAGTTTGTTGCGATCTATTTTTCACAGAAAAGTTGTAATTGCTCTTTAGAAATGGAGATACCGGATTATAAACTAAGTGCTGTGTTATTAGGTCACTCACTGGACGTGCGATGTGTGGCGAAATCCAAGGAATATTGTATACTTTCAGCGTCTCGCGATCGCACCGCTAAACTCTGGCATCCCGAAGGGTCTGTAACTCCTGGAATTCTTTGTGAAATAGCACTAAATTGGCTTTTTTTACTAATAAATATCCCAATGTTTCAGCGTGAGAGATTACGTCAACGTAGTAACATACAAAGGTCATAAAAACTTCGTCTCTTGTGTTTGTTGGCTACCTCCGTGTGAAGCGTTCCCAGAAGGCCTAGTGGTTACCGGGAGCAATGACAACACCATTCTAGGATACAACCTGCAGGACGCCACAGTGCAGATCACTCTAGAAGGCCACGAGAATGTTGTGTGTAATGTTACACCAGGTCGAGAATTTGGCATACTTTTGAGGTTAGTAATATGGGAAAGTCGTGAACGTCTGGCATTAAACTGTCTTGTCACTTCGAATGAGTAACCTGACTAACTTGTTACATAGATAATGGCTGTGGTCCTGTGTGTTCATAGTTAAAACGAATTTGTTAGCATCATGGCAAGCGGCTATTCCTAATTTCTACCTATCTTTGTGGGATATAAGTATGTGGGCTTATGCCGTACACTCTTTAGTTTATTGTAAAATCTCCACCATGGATTATTTTTGTCTGTGGCTTAGGAGTGTTTGGAATTGTGTTTTGTGAATAAGGCTAATAAAGTCATGTATTAGGTACCAATCATTAGATATTACCATAAAGTTTGTAATTTGTTCTTGCAAAATTGAGGAGTGTAAAACACTACAACATTTTGCAAGCGCAATATACAAACTTAGACAGTGTTATAAAACCTATTTAGAGGCTTAAAATTATAAGTATTATTATTATTAAAATTATTAAGTGTTATGACTTTGGCATGTGCGGATAAACCGATTCTTACATTAAATTTTTCACAGAATAAAGAATCACTGGTACTGTTAATTAATTGTCTTCTAATAGCAAATAAACCATTTACAGCTCAAGTTGGGACAACACAGCTAAAATCTGGAATGTAAACCATCCAAAAGCCAGCCCTCTGACGTTGAAGGGCCACCAGGCAGCTGTCTGGGCTGTGATAGAGCTGGGCAACGGCACGCTAGCCACAGCTTCAGCTGACAAGACCATCATGCTGTGGAACAAGACTGGAGAGCAGCTGAAAACACTTTCAGGTTTTTTTATACACTACTCTTCAGAAAAAGTTTAAGGAGTACAAATACTTCGAGACTAGATGCCTGAACTATTTATAATATCATTTAAGTAGGTATCTACAAATTTGTACAGCACCCACGGTGGGCGAGTCAGACAAGCACTTATCAGGTTTTTTTTAAAATTAAATCTTTTAATTATCAATCATCAATAATTTCTTAAAAATATGTTGGGATACAGTGTGAAAGCCATATTTAAATTTTTGAAAGGTGTCACTATAATCCCTATCTGCTTGAAACTAGTTTCCATATTTATGGAAACCTATTTTCAGATCTATAAACTGACCACTGAACAAGAAGAAACTGACCAACTCCTTTGTAACTTGAACATTTACTCTTATTAGTTGACTTTTAAATATAAACACTGGAAAAACATCAATTTGAAAGTTCATAGGTAAACAGGGAATTTTTTGGTATACAAAACTTAATACTCTATATGAATAATCCAATTTTCAATCAACCCTTACAACATTTTCAACCAACATGGTTGATTGCAGCTCTGTTATAACCTATCCAATGTAATAAATAAATTAATTTAGTTATTACTAAAAGATGTACAAAATAGCATTGACATAGCATTACATTCAAGTCGTGATATGGTGATAACACACAATATACATACATACAGCATGACAGTCTGAAACAAATACTCAAAATAGCCAAAACTAGAACACAAGAAAGTTTATGACTTAGAAAATACAATAGGTTTTAAGCTACATGCTTATCGGGAATTTGTGTTAATAATTTGGACAAATTCTATTACAGGCCACACGGACTGTGTTAGAGCTCTAGCGATGGCCAGCACGGATAGCTTCCTAAGCTGCGCCAACGACGCGGCTGTCAAACTCTGGACCAACAAAGGAGAATGCCTGAACACTTATTACGGTCACACTAATTACATTTACAGGTATGTGTTGTCAATTATTTAGATCATAGAAAAAGGCCTAACAACATCCAAACGTTCTCAGAAACCTTAATCATACATAGTAGCATAAAACGTAACATTATAAACAACATGAAAGTAACATTCTAAATTTATAAAAATACCCCCCTGCCGGCCTAAAAGTTCCCATGACGTTATCAGCGTTACCCCGTCAGAGAAATACTTTGCATCAGGTATGCCCCGGTATGTTGGTCTAATAAAATAAAAAATTACAGTCATACCTTTTGCATTGCTAATTCTGTACGCAGAAGATTATACTTTCAAACTAAAGTTTCATAAACATGAGTAAGAAAGGCAATAGTTGCTATCAAACCGCAAAACATTTAATTTCAAAGCATGTGGACAGTTTGGTGAACCTTCACATCTTTATTGCAATGTCGCTTGTATGGAAGCTGATTAGAGTGCATGTCTGTTAGGGTTGATGTGCTGTCAACTGTACTATGATAATATTTTGTCATAAGTGACTAGATCTTCAACCAAGAAGGAGTAAAAAAACTTAGAATGTCTATCACGAAGTTTTATGTGAATGAATGGTTTTTGTAATGCCTTTTTCTTTGCTGGAATGAAAAATTGAATGACAGTTAAACTAATAATAAATGCCTTGATTATTAGTTTTGGTTTCATTTAAATATTACAATTCTAACCATCGCTTATGGGAGCTAACTGATTGCTGTACTTAGGTCTCCTCTTTACTGGGGAAAAAGACCTATACCCAGCAGTGGGCAGAAGTGGGCTGACGCTAATGACGATGATGATTATATGCACGCAAGGCGGAACATGTACCCGCGAGGTTAAGTAAAAAAACTACAGGCGAACTAAGAGAACAAATCCTCTCCCAATTGTTGTTTTGTGTCCATTACTAACCCAAGGTTAGCTGGAAGAACAAACTCATTAGTGTTAAACACGCCTTGCAAATGTTTTTGTTGTGCAATAAAGACTTCCATGAATTTATTCGTTGACGTCCCAGAATTCCCTTTTCCAGCATCAGCATGAATCCGACCGTGATGATGATTATATGCACGCAAGGCGGTTCATGTACCCGCGAGGTTAAGTAAAAAAATTACAGGCGAACTAAGAGAACAAAATCCTCTCCCAGTTGTTGTTTTGTGTCCATTACTAACCCAAGGTTAACTGGAAGAACAAACTCATTAGTGTTAAACACGCCTTGCAAATGTTTTTGTTGTGCAATAAAAACTTCCATGAATTTATTCGTTGACGCCCCAGAATTCCCTTTTCCAGCATCAGCATGAATCCGGCCGTCAGTGCGACTTCCTTCGCGACCTGCGGCGAGGACGGCTCAGTCAGACTGTGGCTCAACGGGGACTGCGTCAGGGAGATATCGCTCCCAGCCCAGAGCGTCTGGAGCGTCGTGTGCTTGGACAATGGGGACCTCGTTACTGGTAAAACACAAGCTTTTTTTAAGTGCGGTAGGCGTCACCAGACTGGAATACGACGAATCAAGCGTAGCATAAGACGCCCTGTGACCAGAGCTCTGGTCACAGGGCGTCTTATGCTACGTTTGTTACCTTTTTTACGTTACGATGCATAGTTGTTTAATAGTCATATTAGACTGTAATGGTCGTTTCATTTACACTATCGGTAGTCTAGTAAACAATCGCATTGCAATCGTATAACCCGTGCTACTTAACTCGCGCGATTCGATCTTCTTTGCGATAGAAGCCAATTTAATTTGATTGGATTATACCATTAAAATGACATTGTACTGCTATTGCTAAGTGGAGGCTTTTATTAAAAAAAATGACTCACAGACTTTCGAGTTTAACTTTTTTTCGCGTTAAACTTTACTGGGGCTACCCCTTTCACTCTCCATAACAACGTGGGTTAGTGGGTTTAGTTCAAAAACGTGGGTTAACTGGAATAAAATACTATCTTATATTAAGCTTGCCTTTGCACAAAGTTTTTAGAGCAATAAATAATTTTTCATTCATTTATTTATTCATTAATTCATTAACCAGGCTAAACAAAATAATAATAACAGTTTAGTGATCTGCTGATGATTCCACTACAGGCTCGAGCGACGGCATAGTGCGTGTGTTCACTAAAGACCCGGCGCGCTTCGCGGACGAATTTCTGATCAAGCAGTTCGAGGAAGAGGTGGAGAAGATGCAGGCCGCCTCCAAGCAGGAGATAGGCGGGTTCAAGCTGACTGAGTGAGTATTCTGGTTGGCTGACTCATAAAAAATGCTTCTATAATTTCGGCTGGAGCCGGTAGAACAATGGACTCGGTAGCAAGAGACCCAGGTTCGATTCCCATTACGGGCAAGTACAGATGACTTCGTTTTCTAAGTTTATGTACATTTGTGAAGACATAGTAGCAAAACCACTTGCTAACTGTGAAAGAAAACATAAGTTGTTCAAATACTTCTGCAGTTCCAATTGCCAATCTGCGATGGGCACGCGTGGTAATTAAGCCCATACTCTCCCTCTCTCTCTCCCTCTCTCTCTCCATCTCTCTCTCTCTCCCTCTCTCTCTCCCTCTCTCTCTCCCTCTCTCTCTCCATCTCTCTCTCTCCCTCTTTCTCTCTCTGTCTCTCTCTCTCTCTCTCTGAGATAAGGCCCGGCAGTGGGTCGTTTAAAGGGTACATATAAAAATGTGTGAAGATGGTTTTCGCACTTTTCTAGTATGCATAAGGGCATCTAAGAGAGCAACAACTTAGTATCTACAAAATTGACCACCTATAGCCATTTCCTATGTTCAATCATCAATTAATAAATTTATTTAGACAAGCCTATCAACATTTAAAACACACACACTATCACACACTCATACTCATACCCACGCCGAAATTAGATCACCTGTTAGTAACATTTATTACAGCATCAGTGTCATGTAGTACCAAAATTTTATATTTTTAGCTTACTTTTTCTTTCACTTTGCATGCATTTGCTTATCTTCGTCCTCACGAAACTAATTCAGCGAGCTTCTAGTTATTGAATAAATTCATAAAAAAAGACAAAGAAATGAAAAATTTACATGGAAGGAAGGAAGCATGGAAGATCTGTAAGCTTTCCATCAATCTTTGCAGCATCGGTGTTTCTTTGTTCTGTGAGGAGATACTAATGTTTTACCATTGCTTGTTGATTACAGTCAATGGATCTTGTTAGGTTAGGTTAAAAAAAAATCTATGATATAACTTAGGATAATTTGAGGAAAGATGGGTCAGTGCGAAGTTTTTTGTTTCACTACAAACTCTGTCTGAATTCAGCAGCTAACGTTATATTCATAATCAACAAACAGAGCGTTAATTTTTCATATTGAAATAAATGTCTGATTTCTGCGATCAGATTACCTGGACCCGAGGTCTTACTGGAGCCAGGCCGGACGGATGGCCAGACCAAACTGGTGCGTCGCGGCACCAACGTCAAATGCTACTCCTGGAGCGCGGCTGAGCAGACCTGGAACGAGATTGGTGACGTCATGGGCTCAAACCCAGCTACAGAGGGGAAGACAATGTATCAGGGCACGGTGAGTCAAGCAGGTACCAACACTCCGATATTGATATCAACCCTAGTATGCCCCCACTGCTGGGGTACGGGTCTCTTCCTGCATCGCAGGAAGGTTAGGCCTTACTCCACCACGGGGGCCAAGTCCAGGTTGGTATATGCTGGTAACCAACACTTAGGTATATGCTTGTAATATAAGAGCGGTGGAAGCGCATCGGAAGACTGCTGGCCTCACTTTCGGACTGTGGTGGGCTCAAATCCCGGTATGTACTAATGACTATGTATTGTAAGTTATGCAAATTTATGAACTGTGAAGTATCATGAGGAAGCCTTAGTGTTTGAGGTAGATAGATAAATAGAATGTAGAATATGTACACCGCTACATATAAGCCGCTAGCAACGAACTTCGGTGGCTCAGTGGGTAGAACAATGGACTAGAAAGCGGGAGACCGAAGTTCGATTCCCAGCGCGGGCCTGTACCAATGACCTTGTATTATAATTTACTAACTGTGCCCCGCAGTGTTACCCGCGGTTTATTAGGGAAAATAAATTGTGTAATTAACAGTAAAAGATATTTTCCCGCAGTAAACGCTTAACGAGCCTATGTGTTAATCCAGGGTGTCAGCTAATTCCATACCAAATTTTATTAAAATCGCTTCAGCCATTCAGACGTGAAGAAGTAACAAACATACCCACTCACATACTTTCGCCTTAGTGTGATAGTGTGATGTACATTTGTGAAGTTACAGTAGCAATTCCACTCATTTCCAAACTGTTTTATTCAAAGTAGCACAGATACTTAAATTTTTTAAAGGTTTTGAAATTGAATTAAATAATAATATATTAATGCATACTTCGATCAAATAGGGGATGTATTAGTAAAGGGGAAGATGAAAAGTACCCGGTACCGGGGTGCGTGCATGCAACGAGTTATGAACGTTGATAAAACGAAGGTGATCTGTCAGGATCGTGACAAGTAGCAGTCCCTGGTCTCTGCCTAGCGCTCTTCGATACAGGCGTGAAATGATGTAAAAAAAATGATTTCATCAAGCTTATGATATCAACATTTTTTAACAAGTTTTAAAGCCTCCATTTAAGCAAAATTATCAAGAAACTCCGCTCCTGCATAGGTAGTATAAAGTTATTTTTAGGAGTTACACTTAGAAATATCATTTTATTTGTAGCCAAAGTGTTTGTTTGTTGTTTGTGTGTGTATGTGTGTGTGTGTATGTGTGCGTGTGTAGTGTGTCCATGTGTATTTGCCTTTGCGTGTGGGTACCTTTACCTTATAGTTTGTACTATTGATTCGATTTCGTCATCATTTCAACAGGAATATGACTTCGTGTTTAGTGTCGACATCAAGGACGGTGCCCCGCCACTGAAACTGCCTTTCAACAAGACTGAAGACCCTTGGGTCGCCGCGCAAGCGTTCATTCACAAGTAAGCTTTATAGTCGCGTGCACAAATAACATGTGAACGCGTTAATAACCTCTTTTAGCCTGATGTATGAGAAATTAAATATTTTGACTTTTTAAAGGTACTGAAGTCCGTATTGTATGATAGTGCAAAGGCAGTACACAATCTGCAAAACTGGTTAATGGTTCATGTATATTTAGTTAGCCTTTGGGTATATACGATCGGCATTTCGCGAAAATAATCGAATCACGTGAGGCGCCGAGTTAGCAGACCAAAGGTCAAAAGTAATTATTGACATACATGCTGATTTTCAATAAATTTATAAAGTCATGTACAAATTCTACATACCAAACAATACACACAAATATAAAACAAAATGGCAAAACTTTTATTGTACAGCCACTAAACCGAAAAACAAAACTTTTACCTCCTTTTTGTTATTCAACATTTTCAATGTTTATTTTAATGGATCTTTGTTAATTTTCGTTCATTGATTAATTTCATAAACATAAAACGTTTTCTTTCCAGAAACGATCTACCTCAAGTGTATTTGGAGCAAGTAGCCAACTTTATCATTACAAATGCCAAACTAGACTCAGTGCCTGTACAAAACAATAATGGGTGAGTAAAAGAACCATATTTTAAAAACCTATTTAGAGGCTAAAACTCTACCCATGCGGGGATTCTAACCCGCGACCTCTGGCTATCCGTGCCAGCGCTCTTCCAACTGAGCTAATGGGCGACTCACCGACATAAGTGAAATTTCGAACCTCTTTACAATATTCTCTGTATTATATACTGTTACGGGCTAGGGTTCTGGATTTGGATGTAAAACGCCAATGACAACTTCTTAGGATTTATTCACGCAGGGTCTGGTCTGCAGGTCTTCACGACACGAAGTCCACACGTAGATTCCAAGCGAAGTCTATTACTATCGCTGAGGTCGTAGGTTATCGCTCGTATCGCAGGTATGTTCCTGTACGTACCTACACTCAGTGCACGCGGCAACGTAGAAAAGTTTCTTGTCAAAGAGTTTTGAACCTTATGCTAGTGGACATACGAGTCATTATTCCTTGCAGCGTTTATTGTTAATTCGATAGGCCTCCAGAAGGCTCTATTCTAGGTGGTTCGGGATAGGACCGCGACAATACATAATAAGAACCATAATTCATTCATAACCATACTGCGATTAACGACTATAGGCGCTGCAGCGTCCGATTGGTCCCGTTCACCCATCTAGTGTGAGTGAAGGTACCGCTTCACGCTCTTGACAATGTCATTCATCATAAACCCATTATGTCCCCACCAAGGGGCACAGGTCTATTCCCTGACGAAGTTATAGGCCATACTCCACCACGGGGGCCAATTCCGGATTGGTGGCAAGCTCATTACATGGATGCATTATGGTCAAGCAGTTGTGTTGTGTGGAAGTTATTATTATTTTTATGTATGTACTCACTATTTATTTTTGTTATTGTGTCGTTTGTTCATACGCATTGTGTCTGTAAACGTCAGAGTTAAAACTCTGACGTTCTGCCGTTCTGGCATTCAGTCTCTGACTGAGGTGTCGATTTGATTTTATTTGGGTGATTTGATTGAGGCTGAATCGCTCGTGGCCTAGTCGAACCGAGTGATTGGAATCAATCACTTGAGTTAAGCAACAACAGGCGCGGTCAGGTGCAGGATGGGTGATCGTCCCTTGACTACCGCTAGTGGCATTTTTCGAGCGCTTCCGTGCTTCGCAGGCACGTTAAGCCGTTGGTGTCGGCTGTGTCTTTTTTAGATTATAACATGTTATGTTATATTAATTTTGTTCATTAAAAGTCAAAATAATGATAGAGGACAACATTTTGAGTTCATTTCACATCTTTTAATAGAGTATAATTTTAGAAAATATTTAAATATAGAATATTCTATCTATAAGTACTTCAAATTATTTCCAGTCGCCAGATTCGCGAAGCCGTTCTCAAGCGAGTCCTTACTAGCAGCTACTAGTGCTGTCTATACCTAATACTTTACTTTATAAGCAGCTCTGAATATTAATCAGCGAGCAGAGTGCTTAGTGCGAGTTTGACAGATCCAATCGAATAACTTTACTACCGCGTTAATCGAGCATTGGGTAGTGAGTATGAGTAAGTTAACCGTTCGAACTGGCAAAACGCTGTCACAGTACAACTCGCACTCGCGTTTATTCGTTTTTTGGCTGGTAAACGTGTTCACTTCTCAACGTAAACCATTACAACTCGCACTCAGCAATTTTAATTTCCATACTTGTCGCTAGGTGGCGCTTCCTCGATGCCATAGGAATATGAGTTTACGTTAACGCGATCGAGTAGTTAAAAAACTCGCACTAAGCACTCTGATGTAAAATAAAGATTTAGATTTTAATCTTTGTTTTTTTACGTGTCTGCCAGATTCGCCGATCCGTTCACGGGAGAGTCCCGCTATGTCCCTGGGTCGGCGCCGGCTCCGGCCGCGCGAGCCGGCGCCGGCGCCCCGGACCCTTTCACTGGCGCCGGCGCTTACACCACCGCTGCGGCCACCGTCACAAGTGTGCCGGCCAATAGGCTGCTGCCACACAACTCGTATATTCGGTGAGCTAGACCACTCATTCACTTTCTATCTACTTATTTTTTAAATCTGCTATCTAGCGCCAATGGAAAAAAACTTTTATAACGCGTCTTTGTAAAATGTGAGCATTCTAAGTCTCGTGGCCTAGAAGAACCGACTGATTGGATATCAACGACTTGAGTTAAGCAACAGGCGCGGTCAGGTGGAGGATGTGTGACCGTCCTGTGACTACCGCCTCTGGCATTTTTCTGAGCGTTTCCGTGCTTCGCAAGGCACGCTAAGCCGTTGGCGCCGGCTGTCACGTAATGGCGGACGTTAGGTCATGTCAGAGGCCTTATGGGCGACTTGATAATTTCTGACAGTAGGACCTGCCACTGGCTTACAATCCTCCACCAACCAGGACTTGGCTCCCGTGGTGGAGTATGGCCTAACCTTCCTGCAATGCTAGAAGAAACCCGTGCCTCATGAGTGGGGACATACAAGTGTTGATATCCAGGTATTTTTTCCAAAAACGGCCGTTTTTAGTAGAAATCGATTAAAGTCCTATGTTCGGGACTGTAGGTTCTAAAAATATTCAATTGGTGACGTCACTGGTCAGCACACAAACAAACTTCAAGTGAACTCTCTGGTTCTGGGACTGCTATATGCGATACTCCGAAAAGAGCGCCAATTGTATAACATTACTTAGATTTAAGATCTCATGGTTGTATTCTTTTTTCTGGTTGTGCAATAAGGTGTTCTCTATCTCCATCTATCTATATTTACTGAGCTGCGACGTCATTATAGATTCAACCATCCCGGCCGTTTTCGATGAAATTAGAAATGATCCATTTTTGTAGTTCTGGTGCCTTAAATCGGTTCTAAAACTCATCATTGATACAAAATTTATATTATTAATACTTTTTTTTTCACACTGTCAAACAGCCTATGGACAAGTACAGGCTAATTGATTGATTATCAAAGGGCAAAATTACTACTTGCTTAGTACTTAAAACCTGCGTGTGCGCAACGACTAATGAATTGTGCTCAAGCGAAAGAGACCTGTCGTGGCAACTGGCAGACCCTGGTCTCTGCCTACTCCTCCGGGATAAAGGCCTGAGTTTATGTCATGTCTGTAGTAAAGAGTATTATCCACAGGTTCGACCAAGCCAACCTGAAGGCGATCCACGAGAAGCTTCGAGAGTTTAACAGCAAAATCGGCGACGGACAAAGCGCGCTAACGGACGATCAGCTGACTAACATCGTGAAACTGGGCGAGCTTGTGAGTACAATATCGTTCTTTATAGTCGATGTCACTATTTGAATAGGCTATTTGACAGGTTACTGTAAAACTACTCGGATTCTTCTTTGGTGTAAGTAACATTTTTTAAATCCGTCGTGTAGTTTTTCTTAAAATATCAAACAAAACTTCATTTTTAAAATAAGCCGTCAAAAGCAATATGGCGTCGCACAGGAATTAGTGACATCATTGGCAGTAAGCAAACAAACGATTTACTGAGCTATGATGTCATTAAAGATTCGACCAATCCTGACTGTTTTTGGTGAAATTGCTACACAGACAAAATTATCAGGTTTTAACCTGTTTTTTCTTGAGAAATGATCCATTTTTTAAACATTACTAACCACGCTACCGTTGTTTCGCTGTATTAATTAGCCTATGATCTACTCTCACATATAAGATACACACAAAAAATTAATATAAATATCTGAATCCGTTTCTAAAATAACCAACACTGTGACGTGATTTTTATAAATTAGATGTCAGGATTTGAATGTGTGAAAATATGTCGAACTGAAATTACTCTAATAATAATAAAAACTTATTAGACCAAGTTTAATAAGGGCTAAACGTTAATAACGGTGTAGACAGTTTTTCGAAATAACTCACATAATTCTCGTATCGAATTACATAGACATAGACAACAAAAGTCAATATTTTTAATTTTTCCTAATTTAGCCTTTTTTCTGGAAATTTTACTATGTAAGAGCGAGAACGATACCATAAGAGAAACCACCCTTGTCAGCTACAAACCTTTGCATTGTTTAGTTTTTCTTTTTAGAGATATTGTTTTTTTTTTGTTTGGGTTCTTTCTGTATGGGTTCTTGTTCTGGCTGCAATGTCTAATGTCTAACTTGCTAAATAATAATAGATATACAATTTAAACTTTTATCGTTGATGAAAAGAAAAGTAATGGATAGGTATTCGGTGCTTAGCAACCCAGTGCCCAGTGGCAACTAAAAAATTATAATCCTTTGTGTTTTCAGGATAGCACACACAATACGGAGACGATAATGTTACTTAAGAATATGCTACAATGGCCCAAAGGTATTATTTTTCTTTTTTAAATTACTTATTATGACACAAAAAATTACCTAGGAAAAAAAATAACAGCTAAAATCACAAAAAAAAACATGAGAGGTTTATGAGTTGTTTTCGGAGTAGACTCTATACCATACGTAACAGTTTTTATCTATTAGTAATTACTATTAACTTAAAAAGTACTTTTTCAATATGGGTTCTACTTCTACCTAGTCACGTAATACCTAAGCGGTAGTTAGTTTAAAATAACAGGTAATAGGTATAACAGGAACCGCTCGTGGCCTAGTCGAACCGAGTGATTGTAATCAATTACTTGAGTTAAGCAACAACAGGCGCGGTCAGGTGCAGGAGGGTGACCGTCCCGTGACTACCGCTAGTGGCATTTTTCCGAGCGCTTCCGTGCTTCACAAGGCACGCTATGCCATTGGTGCCGGCTGTCATGTAATTACAGTCGTTACGCCATGGCAGAGGCCTTATGGGCGGCTTGATAAATTCTGACAGTAAGACCCGCTACTGTCTTACAATCTTCCACCAACCCGGACTTGGCCCGTGGTGGGGTATGGCCTAACCTACCTGCGATGTGGGAAGAGACCCGTGCCCCAGCAGTGGGGACATATATGGGTTGAGATCGAGGTATAATAGGTACAACCATAGACAAGGCAGTATTTGTATCCCCCGGGACATTGTGCCATCTTGGCTTGCTAAGTGGGCGGGGGAGCTCCGAGCTGTTGCAGCTTGACAGCTCGAGGAGAGGATAAGGACGTCCATCCTCTGGCCGGTCGTAGTTGGGGGCTATGGTGGAGGTGAGGCCCGTTGTCGGCGCAGAAGAAGAATGAAAGAATACTGCACACGTCTAATATCTAACTCGTAAGCTTAACGTTTCAGAGATCCTGTTCCCTGTTCTGGACATCACCAGACTGGCAGTGAGGAACAAGGAGATCAACGGCCAGATATTCGACACCGGCTACGGGCCCGACTTTGTCAAGTACCTTCTCTCCTTACTTAGTGCAGGTAAAGTGCACTCGGGACGTTTTTTAGGCTTGCGCCAAACCGAGGTATTGAAAATTAGTAAAATTGACAATTATTTGGGGTTCCGCGGCTTCGATCGCGTGGAATTCAGCGATGGTATTATAAGCCCACACAGCCATACTCAAAAGTTGGTAAAACAATTTTTGAAATTAGATGACATGTTTCAGAGATTATGTATCTACTGTATCTAAACTTACATACTCGATTAGATGTAGATAATGGCTCTATCTCTCCCTCTCTTGAGATTTATGTCTTTTCTACTACTCTGACACCAGTTGGTCGCATAGACACTTAATTCCCATCAGAAATAGGATTCCTAATCAATATTATATAAAAATATGTAAGAAATATTTTTAGATTCGTAAAGTACCAAATTTTCAAGTCTGTAAATGGTGTTTGTGATTGCGACACAAGTTAGTATTAAAATTTACAGGTCTCATAAAATGCCACTTGTTACTTGTGACGTCACTGGTAGCGCTCCTATGAATTGGGTATTATGTACTAGCATAGTTGTATTATTTTTCTGGCTGTGCAATAAAGTGTTCTCTTTAGTATAGAGATAGCTGACTATCTACCTACTACGTGATTAGAATTAATCTTCGACTTGATATACTACGCAAAGTAAAAGTCTTTCTTACTATTAAGATCGATTTGTTTATTTTCTATCATCGCCTCGCCTATTTCCCAACTACGGCCCACATTATTTTCAAACAAATCCTTACCCTCGCTCCAGATAACTTGCCAGCGAACCAGATGCTGTCAATGCGAGTCCTAGTCAACGCCTTCTCCGACCTTTCCGGGGAGATGCTGGTCATATCGGCGGTGGAAAGCGTGGCACACAGCCTCATATGCTTGCAGCAGATGAGCAACAACGCACAGGTATATTGAATGAATGAAAATTCTTTATTGCACTAAAAACATAATTGACGGCCTCGGTGGCGCAGCGGTTTGGCACGCTGACTGTCAAACCGAAGGTCTCGGGTTCTATCCCCGGCCGGGTCAAACTTGGAAACGAACTTTTCTAGTTTATCTCTGGTCTTGGATGTTATCTATGTATTGTTTTAAATCTATCGTCGAGTTAGCACCTATAACACAGCCATTTAGTTCTAGAGATCTGTGTCATATGTCCATGATTTTTTTTTACTTGTACAAAGGCGAGCTTAATACTAGATAGTATTTTCAGCTAACCCACGATTATGGGGACAGTGGAAGGGGTAGTGCCAGCAAACAATATAATACAGGAGTGATTTATTACGTAAACAACATTGGCATTAAGAGAATTCGCTTGTTGTCTTAGAATTATAAAATGTCAGGAAGTGTCCGACTTTCTTCGACTTTTCCGTTTTTTTTCGAGTGGATTTAGAGTTAGTTTCGTTTAGAAAACAGATGTAAACAGTTCTCATATGTTTATTCATATAATATTCTAACAAGACATTCTAATTAGATATATAGGTACAAGTATTGAATTTACGAAAAAGGTTTCTGAAATACCCCAATATTTTTATAATATTTTGATAAACACCAAACATGATGATAAACATATATTTCTAACTGCTATCTGGTAACTGTTTCGTAGTTTTTTAGATAAACTTATAAGTTAAGTATGGAGCTGACATTCTCAAGATGCTAAACTTGTACAGGACTAAAATCAAACTTAAATTAGAAGAGGAGCAGTGTTATTAATAAGGGGTAGGCGCCGCCGCGACCAAAATCCGTTATTACGTCGGTATTTAACCGGTTTTGTTTTTACAGTCTGTTAGCTTTTAGAATATACCTCGGTTACTATTGAATAGAATCGGATATATGCGTGTAATTTTATTATTTATTTAGAACTTTACATGAAAAGTTTTATAAAGAGCGGGAAGTAGTATTACACTCGTGTGCTTTCGAACTGAAGCCTACTCTAGAACCCGAGGTATATTCTAAAAGCTAACTCTATCGATTTGAATGCGTGAGAGGAGATCACGGCTTAAGAAATTCGGTTTAATATTCTTTTACTAACTCTTTTCTTTTTTTAGCAATGTATGTGCCTGTATGTAAATGTAATGTTACTAAACATTCCGGTCACCATGGCCTTGCACCAACACAAGATGCCATTGTTCATCAGGCTGTAAAATAATAATTCCCGTTTAGGACGAGTTATACTGGGTGGTTCGAAAACAAAGAAGTTTGCGGCGTTTTGTGATTAGATGTATTGTCAAAGTATACTTTACTTTAAGAAATGAATACATTGTTTTCAAGCAGTGCTTTGTTATGCCAATGATTCGCTTTTACGAGCTTTCTAAGAAAAACCTATACATATATTGTGTAGTGTACATTTTTTTCATAGAAATGCTCATGTATCTAACTACTTCATTACCTGCACACAATAGATGCTCGCCGCTACCCCAGGTAGCTAATAGCCACCGTAGTAAACACTTTAGCTCGTCCGCAAAAAAGTTGATATAGGTATTATAGGAATAATAGGAATATGCACGTCTCTGTGTACCTTTTAAGCCCGTCCACAGGCACTCGAGACGACTTACTGAGGCCTTTGTCATAAACTACAAAAAATGGTGGTTGCTTGAAGACAATTCGAGGTGCATTTCGTAGCAGAGAGTAGTTGTTAATCGGTAGGTAAATCGACTTTGCAGGAAACATCAAATTGTCATAGTAAACCATGTATTGTAGTTTTATGAAACACGCCCCTAGAGGTCACAGTCGCTGAAGTGCGCGTCTGGGCCAATAAAATCTTATTGGTTCTGTCACTTATACGATAAGAAAAAGAGACGTCAATTAAATGAACTATTCACATACGCTCGCTGCTATACGTATTTTCATCCTATACAGAGTTACATCTTCTATAATATAAAAAATTATCCCTGAACTTGTTGGTAAGCGCAAATGTCGAGAGCAGCTGAACCCATTTTACCAATTTTTTTAAAAATATTCCTTGAAGTACGAGGCTGGTTCTTACGGAGAGAAAAATAAAAAAAATAAAGAATCAACTGTTAGGCGGTACGAAGTCCGCTGGGTCAGCTAGTTTTATATAAATTTTTACACACGTCGACAAATATTACGAGTACAGGTGACCAAGTGACCGAGGGCTGAGAGTTTTGGTTTTTCAACAACTTTTGTTCTACAGGTTCCGTTTTCTCAGGATTATTTTCCAGCGGGCCTAGCCCTGCATCTGAACCCTAAAGCATGTATGTATAAGTGAACATCCATCATCCACATCCTGGGGTAGGCCCTGACCATTCTGCGTTGGGCACGGCCCACCCGGTTATTTGCGCCAGTACACATGGCTAACATCGAACCGCCGGTTGATGGGGTTCAAAGTTTCTCGAGTGGAGTGACACGAACTGGCAAACGCAGCGTAGGCCGCCCACCAACTCGCTGTACTGACGATCTAAGGCAGATTACTGGCGGTGGCTGAATGAGGATGGCTGCGGACAGGGAAGTCCAGCAGTGGACAAGTACCGGCTGATAGGCCGATTGCCATGGTTAACATACCATCCTCTCTCGCCCGCAGATAGCAGCTACGTCTCTCCTGCTGAACCTTTCTGTGGCGCTTGCGCAGCAACCAGATACGGTGGACCTGGCCGACTGCCTTATTCAGCTGCTCAATCGGATCACGGACAACGAAGCTTATTTTAGGCAAGTTTAGGCAGTGCTTTAATTCTCCTGTTGTACCCTATTATTGTCTATACCCACAAAATGGTATTTAACTGTTATGTGTCAAGGTGAGAATTCAACGGGGCTTCGCCTCTTTGCATGCCCGACCTAACGCCGCTTCCGCATATTTATTTCGTATTCTATCCGCTTATGTCCAGTAATCCTCCAGACTTCTTCGTTGGTGACAGTTTTTGGCAAGACGATTTTTACGAAGCCTTGTCTCAAATGCCGTATAAATAGTCTGTGATGGTGTTTTCCCAAAGACTATTTAAACTATATTTGTGTAGTGTTTAGGGATTCATGTTCATATAACAATACTATGACCTTCTTTATAAAATGCAACAATGCCATAAAACACCCTAAAAGCGCTGACTAAAGTAGTCTGCGCTGGAGATTTTTCAACGAAAAGACTTAACCACAAATTAACTAAAACGCCTTAGGAGTGGTTTAATGGCATTGTGTTTTTATAAATAAGGCCGTGAGTATTTGGCTCAATAATTTGTTTAACTTATGTAGTGGGTTAGTGTTTTAGCTAGTTACCTAATTCTATATCTAACAATTTATATCTTCTTCAGGCTATATTATGTAGTCCACTGCTGGATATACCCGGATTATAATTTATATCTATAAACTGTATATAATTTACTTGTAAAATATGTGCAAATTACTGTCAATTCAATTGATAAGTTGCACAAATATTTTTTGTATACTTAACTGTTTGTTGTCTGTTTTTTTTTTTTTTTTCTTAAATAAATGAATATAATAAAATTTACCAAAGGGCTGTCGTCACCGTCGTAAAGCCATGTCAGAGGCCCTATAGGCGGCTTGATAACTTCTGACAGTAAGGCCCGTTAATAGACATTAACGGGCCTTACTGTCAACGGGCAATTGTTAGACAACAATCCTCCACTAACCCGGACTTGGCCCCCGTGGTGGAGTACGGCCCAACCTTCCTCCGATGCAGGAAGAGACCCGTGCCCCAGCAGTGGGGACATACAAGAGTCGATATCAATGATATCGGGCGCGCCTTACTGTCAGAAGATGTCAAGCCGCCCAGAAGGTCTCTGACATGGCTTAACGACTGCCATTACAGTTAAGCCGTTGGTGCCGGCTGTCAACCAACGGCTTAACGTGCCTTGCGAAGCACGAAAGCGCTCGGATAAATGCCACTAGCGGCAGTCACGGGACCGTCACCCATCCGTTCGAAGGCCCCTGTAGTTGCTTAATTGAAGTGATTGAATACAATCACTCCGTTCGACTAGGCCACGAGCGCTTTCAAATGGCAATCCGTAACGTATCCGTTTTATCATCCACAGAGGTCTAGTAGCGCTCGGCACGTTACTCGCGGAGTCGCCCAACAAACTCCAGCTGCAGACTAAAGTTATCTCAAACGCACAACTGAACAATCGGCTCAAGAAAGACGGCGCCAACTTGAATGCTGTCGACGCGAATCTGAAGAAAATCGCCGCCGTCTCTCAGGAGATACTGAGATTGTTATAAAAACGGCATAGGTTTTGGTAATGAATGATTAGGTCCCGTCACATTCAAGGTGAGAAGTGTCGCGACGGAGTTAGACATTTAACGGGTCTGAACAGGATTATTTATTAGGCGATGTTAATTACCTTAATTAACGACGTTACGGCAACGTTGCAGTTGCAGAGACGTCGCGATTAATTGCGATTGCACTCGTCGTAGCTTGTTTTATGATACGTTTTTGTCAAAAAGTGACAACTATTTTAGAACCTGCAGTCTAGAAGCTAGTATCAACAACCAAGGACTTAAATCGATTTCAGACAAAAACGGCCGTTGTTGGCAACGCTGCATTAAAGTCAACACTGCGTAGATTCTTGGACCTACGTTTTTTCAGTAGGTTTCAAAAAATAGCTATTACGTATACTTATTAAGATGTTCGATGATCACTTTTTCCAAAGATGCGTTATAGAAGAAGACATGATTTTTTCCATTGGTGGCCAGATAGCACCGCGTGGCGCCTTAAAATATGTTTATAACGTATGAGCATCGTGAGTCATTATAAATACTCTCTAGCTTTCTCGCTACGTGCCTTCATTGTCACTAGTTCGACTGAACAGTTCTATCGGTGGAATGGTAAGACATTTAATTCTCTGTTGTCTATTCGACTATCAAGGATCGTCGTCGTCGTCAGGCTATACTAGTCCTCTGCTGGACATAGCCCTCCCCTAAAGAGCGCCACGATGTGCTATCATAGAGGGTAATGCCCATAATCCCCACGCTGGGCATGCGGTTTGGGGATCGCAGTTCGGTGGAATTGTACTGCAGGGGACGCTGCTGCCCACCCCCCGATTTGTGTCTCTTAGTCGCCTTTTACGACACCCGCGGGAAGAATTGGGTTGGTGCTATTCTCTAGGCCGACACCACACAGCAGGATCAAGGATATGAATGGCATAGTGTAGGTATGATATGTCATTCAAATCCTTTCTCCGCGAAAGTAGAACTGATGAAAAACCCGTCGTAGCTCGACTGAACTGTTCTACTAATGACAATTTTTATTTTCCGTAGTTCTAGTAGTTCTATTGCCCTGGCTTATCAGCTTACGAATGTACATGTCGTTTTTTCATATGATTCTCATAAGATGTCGAGCCTGGGGCCTATATGCCTACTACTATTTAGACAGACTTGTACCTTAAAGGTGGCTAAAACAGAATTTAAAATATACTCTCCTTGAAGAAAAATAATTTAAATGGTACAAAGTGCCATTTCAGAAATGGTGCAAGTCAGTCAGTATTATCTTAACACTTCAATTCTTAATACTAAAGCGGACACGAAAAATAAGACTTCAACGTGTGCGCGTTAACCCAAGTCCAGAAAAGTTTCTACGGCTTGAATGTGGAGCCATCTTTAGTATAGTAGAAGAACTTAGTATTGTTCAAAGATGATATTTGGCTTATACTACACAGTCAACTCTACGAAAGGCAATTTGATACAAATTACTCTGCAATTTTTTCATGACTCCCTATGCTCATAGCGACCCATAGTTACCCCTTGTCTCAGTAAATCGGTTGTTCGGTGATGAGCCGGTAGTCCGGCTGTGTAACCTCACCGAACTGATGATGATGGTTTTGATGATGATGAAGGCCTCCACAACGATTCCGTCTCCGACTACACCCCGACAAGAACCGATTGTGTCATCTCAGACTCGACTTGACTCGAGCGTTCCGCTCGGACGTGTGAAACAAACGCTTGCCACAAGTTTTCCCAAAGTGGCCCTTCGCGTTTGGCGCTGTGGAGCTTATAATCTGTAAAATATAGCTTGAGCTCCGCGACAGGTGTCATCGAAATTGAGTCCATGAAGTTTTGATTTTTTTCGCAGAATATTTGTACTGCGAAAACTCCGTACTTACTGCACAAATAGTGATGTCTAACCAGTGTAGTAACTGCAAAATTCCTACTTTCGATGATTTGATGATAGATGATCGAAACTTCAGGTTTACTATTAGAATTGAAGTTTATTACTTTGAAAAGCATTACCGAATTTCATTACAATTAAAATAATCATAATACGAATAAACCTAACTAAATACTGTTCTTACTGAGATGTTACTGTGGCAATAACGTACAGCGTGTGTGCACGTCTCTCCAACTTTGCTCCGAACCTCCATGCTTCTGGGTTCTGGTCAGCCGCGCGCTCTATGGTCAAGTTTTGATTTTTATTGCGTGACGTTCTTGTTTACCCTGACGTCGAAATGGTTGTTGGTAATTATTTGTTTTCATATTCCCAACTTCTCGAAATTCTTCTTTCCATCCACGTTATCAACACGCTTTAAGTGACGTATGATGTCGACATCGTCCCATTCTTAGCCCTGTCAGTGTGACGGCTTTCGTGGAGCTCAAGGTATGTTTTACAGATTATAGTGTTTGTTCAAAGGCTGTGGCTGAGCTAATAGGCGAATTCACCGAACTATTCAGACAAGGGGATATATAATCGCGAAACACAAAACAATCGCAATGAGACTCGTTAAATGTACAACTGCGCTGAGATTGTTAAAAAGCGACTTTTGAATACATTGCTACTGTGAATTGGAAGAGAACTGGGGCCTGTTACAAAACAACAATTCATAAGCGACATAACTACATTGCGTAACAATCTTTCTACTTGTTTATCTGTGGGTTGATCGACTTAGCAATGAACGAGATGAAATGATAGCGATGGATCATCTTAAGGTTTGTTTTCCCTGCGACGCCCAGATTCACCCGAACAGTGTTCGCTCATAAAACAAATGGATTTTGAAACCCCAGGGGCCGTGATTAGCTCAGATCGACACGTGCAAGCTACTAACGAAAAGTGATGCACCGCAACTCTAACTGATAGTACATTAAATTGTCATAGTAAACCTTGATTTGTGGTTCTGTGAAACAGGCCCTGGATGATTAACTTAATTTCTGGTCACAAGTGAATGTTTGTTGATAAAATAATTTGCAAGAGGCGTGTTTCAATTGAATGTTTCAAATGGAATATTGGGAAGAATTCAGTTTTTTTCTTACGTTATGATTAGTATAGTAAACACAATACAAAATGAACTCTCGTTAAAGCAATAAGGCTGTTACTCGCCAGCGATGTTACTTTTTATACTCTATTAAACATTGTCCTGTACCGCTTGTAATTTTAAATAAAAGTAGGTACTGTAATAATATAAAATATATATTTGAAATAAATATTTTTTTTTGTTTTTATTTCGACGTACAAGTTATATTACAGCAGTTACAATAATATAATAATTGATCAATAATAATCTGTTCACCTTTTGAAATTGTAACTATTTTCGATATGAACCCTTGTGCTTCCCCAATGCTGGAGCACGGGTCTCATCCTCCATCGCAGGAAGGTTAGGCCTTACGCCACCACGGGGGCCAAGTCCGGGTTGGCGGAGGATTGTAACACAGTGGCGAGCCTTACTGTCAGAACTTAGACATGGCTTACCGACTGCCATTACATGACAGGCGGCACCAACGGCTTAACGTGCCTTGCGAAGCACGGAAGTACTCGGAAAAATGCCTCTAGCGGTAGTCACTGAACGGTGGTGTGATTGCAGATGTCTATTAGTTGAATGTGTACGGAATACCAGATGTATGCGATATTTCATGTAGTTGGTGGTTGTAAAATCATTCTAGCCTTTCCAGAGTCAAAAGAAGCTAGTACGGTGTACAAGATGGTGAATTTCGGTTTACGTGCTAGATTTGCAGCTAGATACCCTTGCAAAACAGGTAATCTGAGAACCCATAAACATAAACAAAGGACCAACAAACACAATGTCTTGCGATTTTCGTAGGTTTACTACATTAGCCCGAGCGAGCGCCCGGAAGAAGGGTTTAGGTGATTAGGGCAATAGAACTAGCAACAATGGTATTCCAGGTACCCCGTTAGACCCCCGCTTCATTTACCTGATGGTGGACACTATTTAAACTCGACGTTTTTTAAACAAACATCAATTACTCTTCGTCTTCCGTGTACACCACACCTCTACTGTTAACTTACTTATACGACATGGCTCAATTTGGTTACCAAATCAACGAAGCTGTCTCTGCGAAGCAGAATGATTTCTTGAGAAGCCCCTGGAGTGGTGCTGTGAGCACGCAACCAAAAGTCCGTGCTGTGGTGCGCAACGGCACCACATACTACGAGTATAAAGCGGAGAAGCCGGCCTCGTACCCTAAAGTGTGCGCCAAGTCGGGCCTGACGCTGCAGGAAGTAATGACGTTGAACAAGGTCCGGTTCGCGTCAACATCGGAGTGCTTAGTGCGAGTTTGACAGATCCAATCGAATAACTTTACTACCCCGTTAATCGAGCGTTGAGTAGTGAGTATGAGTAAGTTAACCGTTCGAACTGGCAAAACGCTGTCACAGTACAACTCGCACTCGCGTTTTTTCGTGTTTTGGCTAGTAAACGTGTTCACTTCTCAACGTAAACCATTACAACTCGCACTCAGCAATTTTAATTTCCATACTTGTCGCTAGGTGGCGCTTCCTCGATGCCATAGAAATATGAGTTTACGTTAACGCGATCGAGTAGTTAAAAAACTCGCACTAAGCACTCGGAACTGGAGAACAAGACCAGCAAGAAACCAAAACCGGAAATGTCTCCGGAACTGCTGCAGAGGATGAAACAAGAAGCGAAACGTGTGTTCGCGGAGAAGATGGCGGCGCACAATAGCTAGTACAACTGTTTAAAACAATGTTCCAGCCTCTGCAGTGTCCGAGTGGTCCCTTCACCTATCTAGTGTGGATATAAGTGCTACTCGACGTTGTACAAATCATCCTATTATTTGTTAGTTTCTGTCTTGTGCTTGTGTGTATGTATATAAAATTGTAAATAGTAAGTAGGTAGGTTAATAAAATTTTAGAATTATACAATGAAACACCTTTATTTCATATTTATCCCCATTTTTTATAACTAATAATAACCAAAGCTGGACGTTTTTAACGAAAGGTAAATGAAAATATAAATCAGATTGAATTCCTCGTCATGTCAATCAAATCTTGTCACTATCACAGTTTTATAGGGTAGTGTAGTTACTGAAGCTGTAGAGAAACAATGTTTATTTAAAATGTCAAAATTTTTGTACAAGAACATTTGATTTTCGACTTAATATAGGCAGTACATCAATTTAAATCACTAAAAATAGAACTATTTAAAAAAAGTTTTGTTGTGTCTGGTAGAATTATTCTCGAAATTAGGTAGGTACAGGAACCGGGTCTGCAATATAGTCTTGCCACAAACGGCCATTACTACTGAAAATCAATGTTACCATTGTCTAATGTACAGTCTGTTAGCTTTTAGAATATACCTCCACTACTATCGGATAGAACCGATTATATCGCAAGAAGGTAAGGTTATATTTGTATTGTTATTTATAACTTTACAAAACTTTTCAAAATAGGCAGGAAGTATTATTTATTACACTCGTGTGCTTTCCGCGGAAACCGAAGCCTACTCCAAAGAGTATATAACCACTACCATAGACAAAGAAGGTATGTCTATGCCACTACGTATATTCTAAAAGCTAACAGACTGTACGATTGCAATAAATACACATGTGTGCGTGCGTGTCGCTGTGTAGGTGACAGCGGCAACCCCCCGCCCCGCCCAGCACTCCAGTCGGCCATTAGCTACCAAAAGCCTACCGGCACGCACGCACAACCACACATAGTTTTTGAAATCCAACGTCTTCTGCCTTACGGCCGGTCTCAATAAACCACCTCTAGTTAACAATGGATCGCTACCCTTGATAAACAGTCAACCTTAATCTATCTCTAACTGCTGTTTCAATATTAAAAATCATGCCACCCTCGTCTGGATCAAAGATAGATAGCACCAGCCTAGCGCAAGTAGGAACTTTGAAATTTTTGTTCGCATTTAGCCCCGTTTTAATGGCGGACATATTTTTGTCTCACTCTTTAATACTACTTACTCTTTCTTTGCTCTCAATGTCAAACTGAAAACATAACAAATATGGCGGAACGCGGCACATATTAGAACGTTTTCTAGTTAAAATTTTTGTGTTTTAAGTTTGTTCAATATCTAGCTGTGTGTATCTTGTTGTACAGTGTTTAGTGATTTTCTTTTAATATTGGCATTGATCGGATGGTGTCGAACTTGTGCCATTTGTAAAATAAGATGCAGCCGGTCAAAGGGTACCAAAAGAAAGTTTATGGGTAAATTTCCTAGGGATGAAGACCGGTAAGTATTTCTGGCTACAGTTTTTGTCATCTTGCACAAGAGCAAGATCATAAATTATGTTAAATAACGTAATTAATATACTATGAGAAAAATACTCAGATGTTTCAATGTCATAGTGATGTGCCATACACATATTCAATATCGATAAAAAAATATCTGATAAGTACCTTGGTCAGAATTACTACTCAGTGTATGACGGGTGAATTGCTGTAAGCCATAACAATGTTTCAACGATGCACTATTAGTGGCTGCATTGAATGTTGTTTTTTTTTTTAGATGCAGACAATGGGTGAAAATTGTGGAAGATCTTATATCGTATATCCCCATCGAAAAACTCCACCAACATATGTTTGTAGAGATCATTTCCGGCCGAAAGATTTTTACAACTAGTTTAAAAGGAAGCCGATTAAAGAAATGGTGAGTTGTGTTATAAACTTATAATGTAACACTTACTACATTTCATGAATAATTATGTAATAAAACACAAAATACGCCTTGCTTTACGTCGAACATTTGAATATATTTTGCTCCGTCATTTAGAACGCAATATTATTATTACGTCTTAATAAATTACATACTTTGATAAACATTTTTTTACAGGGCTGTATCTTCTCTACTTATAAATGCGCCTCCTCTTCCTGATTACTTACTAGCTGAGTTTCCTTACCACGTAGCCACGTCGCATCACTTGAAACTGGTTAGTGATTGGAATTACTAAAATATTTTTTTTACTAATTTTTAACTTAAAATATTTTTTTATAAAAATGTATTTGATAGTTACATAGTCAATTATGCAGTTATGTGGTAAACAGGAACAAACTATTTTTTTTTCGGACTATTATTGCAATTGTTTATTTTCAGATTCAGCTATACAAAAACCTATTAGTTGTCGAGCTTCACAAAACAACTCTGGTACGTAGACTTTTCATGTATCGCTGAAGTTTTTTGTAACTAGAGTTTGTTTACTTTGATAAATTACAAAGTGTTATCATTTTCAGCACCTTGTACAGCAGCCAAAATATCAGCTGTTGCTATTGGTCCAGTAGGGTTTGACCACAATTATTGTGGCCTGGAATCTCAGCATATTTATCAGAACTATCCCGGTAAGTAGCATAGTTTACCAACAAATTAATAATCAATAACGACTCAACTTTTTTTGACGATTTCAGCACCTGAATCCAAACCACCGATTGATGAAGTTCGTTCAGATTGGACACCTCTAAGGAAAAACCAAATAGCTGCTGAAATAAATTCAATAGACCTTGACCACAATTATTGTGATTTGATAATCAATAATAAAATACTAATTTCATTTGTCGTTTTATTGTAAACATTGATTTTTATTAATTTTATTAGGCTAACTGCGGAGCCCCTGGATGAAAATTTATCGATATCGATAAATGTAGTACCAATGTAACGGGACGTCCCTAATGCACAGACAAGTTGTTATGTTGGTAGCACTTTTGACATTGCATTTTTGCTCTATTGGTTGGTATTGCTAACGGGGCTAAACTCATTACAAAAGCATATAGGGAGGTCCCGTCTCTTATTTATATGCTCTGTGGATAGCACCTCTAACTTTAGTAAGTACGACCCTCCCTAAACGTTTTATTTTTCGAATTGAATTTCATCGCGTTACGTTTTGAAATAACCATAAACATTAAATTCAAGGTCCAAATTAGTTGTGTACAAGTATTTTCATATTAAAACGACTAAACGTTAAGAAATACGGCAGTGATTTTTGGTTTGCGACGATTAAATAATTTCAAATCACAACTCTTATGACGCAACGAAACGCTTTGACGCTGAGCAGTGACGGGTATCATGTCAATGATCTGTGGTAAATATCATGTTCTCCAAGAAGATGCGCGCGAAAGAAGGAACAAACAAAACCAACTGAAATTTCAATTATGGCACAGCAACTGACCGTAAGTATTTGTTTACTGATGAAGTTATTTGTAAAATGTAGCCTGTTTAAAAGACATTATGCATACATTTTATGATTTTATTTTTCAGATAAAGACCAGACCTATTGGAAAAGATGAGATCAGTTTCTTGCTGGACCAGATTTGTAAGAAAAAAGTAATAACATCGAGGGCTACAAATGCTACTAATAATAAACTAACATATTTAAAATCATTTACCGACGTTTCATTTAATCGAAATCTGTAAACAAATTTTTGAGTCAGAAAGTTCACTTTCATAGTTTATTTAAGCGCTGACCCGGTGATCCTCGAATTCTGCTACATCGTAGTTTGAATAAAATACACCGTGCTCTAAAATTTCATTGTCACTTTCGTCACTGAACATATTATCCATTTTTATTTATAAAATACACTTATTTATGTAAAAATATGTACTGTAAATCCTTTAGATATCCCACTTATCCTTCAAAATCGGGCGATGGCGCAAAACTGACAGCTAGTTATCTGACGCATCGACAGTAAGCTCGAAAGTGATATTGAAACGCTCAAGCGTTTTTTTCTATGCAGTCACTTACCTATGGTAAGCGGTGGGCACTCCGAAAGATGGATCAAAGTCACGGTGTGTTATTGCTATCTATCTTTGTTTATTGAAACGCAAAATGTCACCTATAGTTACTAAAGGTAGCTATTTTAACCTTTAGTTAAAGATCGATAGGATATTGAGACCGGCCGTTAGTCTTTTCCTCATCCCCATCTTCTGAATTCAATCGGAACCCGCACTTCGCTAACAAAAGCTGGTCCTCGAGACGGATCACGATCGAACCCGAGAAGACGCGTCGTTATGATTCGAAAATCGTGTTGTGAAAACACGTAATGCATTGCTCAAGGAGCAAATGGATGAACCAAGAGCGGCGTCTGGCGAAGGACCACTGAAGACCTATTTTGAAGTCTTGGATACCAGAAAACCCGAGCGAGCAAAACCGAACGAGGGTAGCGTCAAAACTGAACCTGCTCCAACGGCTTCGCCGTCACACGTTTCCGCCTCGTCGTCGATCATAGCGCGAAAAAAGGCTATAGAACGAAAGGCTGCTGAAGAGAAAGCGAAGATCAAACTTGCACTCATCGCCGCGCTCGAAGATGAAGCTCGCTCCAGCAGAGGAAGTGTTCTGGGCGAAACTATGAACAACGAGTGAACGACTGGTTGCAGCAAAGTGTGATCAGTAAAAAACCTGAAAAATAAGTGAAAAATGTTACAAACGAGAAACCTATTGATATCTACCCGCAACTGCGCTGTAACAGTGAACCGACTGGGGGCTGGCATCACGGCGGCGGCGGCGATAACGATCATGGCACAGGCGCGGTTGCCCCATGAGCATCGATGTTTAAGGTGCCTCTCAACGAAATACAGAACATCCTGCAGTCGGCTAGATACTATTATCTAAACTTTTGTCTTGTCTCGTGTTATCAGTTCTTATCATCAAAATACGACAGAGAAGCAAGCAACGCACCTCTATATGATTGTAAACTAACGCACCATAACATACTACACTGAAAAAATCTACCAGCACGACGCGACGGTCAGTCAGCCACTAGTGTTTGAACTGAAGAAATATTTACGAACACAGCTTCAACAAATAATCCCGTTGTGCTGTTGAAAACAGTTAAAGTGTATGTGAACGGGCATAATGGCACTCGACGATGTCGTCGCCACGGTCACCTTGATATCTTCAGAGGCGGCAGGGCGCGCGGGGCTGCACGGCGAAAAATACCATGAGGTTACGAGGAGCACTAAATACCAGTAAGTAACTTGTACCAGTGAACGCGTCGAATTCTCCGTGTCAACAAAATCGGATGAAAAACATGAATAACAATCCGCTTACGAGTTACACATAGGTACCTACCCAGAGTAACGTCAACACGTCACGAGTTTGAAATAATAAAAGATTATAGGTATACTGTGGCGAGAGTGAAATAAAACCACAGCTGTTGATTGGGCAAGATAACTCCTACTTACTAGCACCCCTTGAAGTGATAATGGGCAAGAAAAATCAAGCTCATGCTACTCAGACACCGCTGGGTTGGTGCATCCACGGTTCCGTATGCGCCTCGTCATGTGACGTCACACCATCAGCTGCTTGCGCTACCTACCCCGCTGATTAATCCTCCGACGTATTGTTTCTATCTACAAACCTCGAGTCGACGCGAGAGCCCGAGTCAGACTTACTGTTACATGAGCCAGTTACGCTAAACATGACCATGCAAGAATCATTTAACTGCACCGTAAACAGACTTCGAAATGTTGAGAAGTCAATGAGTGACGAATACGCCGAACGTTATCGTGAACGAATCAACCATCTATTGAAGTAAATGACGATGAGTCATCCATACGGGAGTGGATAACCCTAAGAAAAAAATATGTGCCGTGTTTGACGCAGCAGCCAAGTCACTTGGACATTCCTTAAATGATTATCTTCTGTCTGTATTGGAAAAAATGTTCAGATTTCGAGAAAACCCCATAGGAATAGTTGGAGATATCAAAGATAATGTTGTTGAGAATCAAGATACGACGGAAGATCAGCATGCTCTTCAATTCCTGTGGCGAGACAAAAACAGTTCGAAACCTATGAAAAAATACGCTATGACGTCATTGATATTTGGCGCCAACTGCTCACTCTTTATAGCGCAATTTGTTAAAAACACAAACGCTCAAAGGCTCGAGAACGAGATTCCGGCGGCTGTAGACGCGATCCTGACAGCTCACTACATGGACGACTACGTACAAAGCCACGACGACGAAAAAAGTGTTATAAAGTCATTCAACATGTTACCTACATTCATAAACAAGGCGGCTTCGAAATACGTAATTGGGTCAGTAATCTAATAACTCAAATGTACTGATGACCGTGCCAAAAGCAACCTTATGCAACGACGCAGTATGGTAGAAATTAGAAAATCACGCCGACAGGGCTCTTGGGATGTTATGGTTGCCATCCAATGACACCATCAGATTTGATCTATCGCTCGAACGCATACCTAAAGAAATTTTCAACTTATGCAGAACTCCGACGAAAAAAGAGAAGTGATCAAGATCACAATGTCTATCTTCGATATCTAGGGCCTAGTGCGCACCATTCTTTGTCACTGCAAAAATAATACTACAGGAAATATGGAAAAACAACATCACCTGGGATGACGTCATACCGAACTCGTTAGAAAACTCGTATAGAGAATGGATATTGCAACTTTAATCGATAAGAGAGATTCGCATACCAACAGAGTACTTCCGTAGTCAATTAGGAGGCTCAAAATCATTTGACAGCAATAAAATATTGCAACCACACTTTTTGTGACGCGCTCTTATCAGCTTATGCCGCGGTCGCTTACTAGAGATTGACAACAAAAGATGAAATGAAAGTCATATTTCTGTTGCATTTATCGGAAGCAAATGTCGTATCGCACCCGACCTCTACCAACCTCTATTCCCCGCTTGGAGCTACAGGCTGCTCTCATTAGATGCCGATTAGCCAGAACAATCGAGATTGAGCATAAACTGAAAGCCGACGAGAAGTATTATTTGACAGATTCAAGCACGGTTTTACACTGGATACGCAATGAATGCAGAACCTATAAAACTTTCATCGCCAACCGTCTAGGTGAAATAGATAAGTAGATAACTTAACTATCAAAGAGTGGCACTACGTACCTACCGCTATGAACATCGCCGACGCTGCAACAAAGATAAGATAATTACGAAATAATTACGATAAGATAATTACAAAGAAAAATAATTACAGCCTAACTAACAACTGTGAAAGGTTCTACGGGCCGTACCTTCTTTACCAAACCTCCGAGCACTGGCCGATGATGGTACCTGAAACAAAAATAAACATAGATGAAAACACATTAGAAAAGATTCACACTGTAGGTATATGGTACAAAACAATCATGTACTTACCTGTACCGCAGCCCGAACGGTTTTCGATTTGGATGCGATTGCTGCGCACTATGGCTACTGAGCTTTTGTCATCTTTTGTTTATAAAAAGGCTGAAAAATACGAAAAGTAAAAATAATGAAACTTACTCACTCGATCACACCTTGATGAAGCAAGCCGAAATAATTCTATTGCGTCGTGTGCAGTTAGAAACTTATGCAAACGACGTAGAATGCCTGAAAGAAAAAAGAAATATAAACAAAGACACTAAATTAAAACTTTAACTCCTTACCTGGATAGCGACGAACTCCTTCGTGTAGGCGGGAGAATTAATGCTCAGATTCCTGGGGCCGCTAGTCGGGCTTGACCTCTCCGGAGGCGTGAAGATGAACGTGACACAGAAGGGTTGTCGGATGAGCATCGCCTGCTGGGCTTCTCCCAACGGAGTTCCACCCCGCATTGCTTAAACGCGCCGGCGACTGAAGATTTTCGATGACCCCAGACAACCACTGGAGAAAAAGCTCCACCGCCCAGGACCTGTCCGTTTTAACGGACGGCGACGCTCCCGCATAAATCGGCCGACGACGCCCAGAAGCCGTTCCTCCGCCTCGCCCTTCGCGCGAGATGAGAATACAACCTGCAACAAACATCAAATTACTCTTCGTCTTCCGTGTACACCACACCTGAAGCGTAATTGAGCACCACAATGAAGGTGTCTCTGCGAAGCAGAATAGTATATTGGGAAGCCCCTGGAGTGGTGCTGTGAAGCCGGCGTACCCCAAGTGTGATCCAAGTCGGGCCTGACGCTGCACGAGATCTTGACTTTGGACAAGGTCTGATTCGCGTCGTCAGCAGATCTAGTCTTGACAAAAGAACGACCTTCAAGAAAAAATCAAAATCGGAAGTGTCGCCGCAACTGGTCTATTGCTGGTTATGAAAGAAGCAAAACGCGTTTTCGCGGAGGAGCTGGCGGAGTATAATGATAAGTGAACTCTTTTATTTTGTGTAACCAGTATCTATGTTTTTTTTGTTTGTGAAGAAACCCGCGGCTTGGTTGGTTCCGCGCATATTGACCTGCCTTTCCTGTAGGCTAGGCTGACTAAGTGGTATATTATAGGTGCTATGCAAGCCTAAACTATCTAAAAAATTGTTCCAGGCACTTCACTCATCTAGTGTGGTTGAAGGTGCTACTGGACGTTATGCATTTATTTAAGACAAAAAGAAAAATACATATAATACCTCCCGAAACCAACAAGGTCTATCCCTGGAATGGGTGTTTTAGTAGTCTATATATTATCAAAATAATGGAAATAGTACTATACTAGCACTATGCTCGGCAAGTAGCTTGAACAAAGAGTTTGCACAGTAAGGATGAGCTTACGCAATAGCAAACGTATAGTAATATTTATAAAACTTGAACATACATATTCAAGTCGCATATATTTTTATTCTTTGCCACAAGAACCTTTCACGGTGACTGCCATTTGCCACGATCATGTGACAGAAAAACGACTTTAGAAAGACGTAAAATCTAAGTCGCACCAAGGCACGGTGCCATTGTTTATCAGGCTGTAAAATAATAATTCCCGTTTAGGATGAGTTGTACTGGGTGGTTCGAAAACAAAAAAGTTTGCGGCGTTTTGTAGTTGTATTGTCAAAGTATAATTTTCTTTATGAAAAGAATACATTGTTTTCATGCAAATGATAATGCATACAATATACTTTTAGGAGCTTTCTAAGAAAAACCCAGAAATATTCTGCCTACAAATCATAGAAATGCTCAAGTATCTAACTACTTCATTACTCGCAAACAATGGATGCTCGCCGCTACCCCAGGTAGGTAATAGCGACCGTAGTAAAACCTCACCCTTAGCTCGCGGACTCTTCCAACAAAAAGCCTATAAGTTGATCCGGTCAATATCAAATAAATTTATAGGATAGTATAGAAGTTACCACGTCGAGATAAATCTGACTTAAATTCTGATTTAGATTTGAATATTTTCTCTTGCGTCTCGGTAAACGTCCAGCTTTGGTAATTTAATAATTTGGTGGTTATTTCAAAATTGCAAAATAATATAAAATAAAAGTTTTTCATTAGAAATAATAAATTTGATTTACCTACTGTTCACATTTTTATTTACACAAGACAAATACAAACAAAAAACAATTTGACATTTTAATTTTCGTAATGAGATAATTTATATAGCGTCCACTCGTCCAGTCGCACCTTCAACCACATTAGATGCGTGAAGGGACCTCTGAAATTCTGCAACATTGTTTTTAAATGGTGTAGGCTTGCCCAGCACCTATACCATCCTGACAGCTTAGTCGGCATAGCCCACAGGAAAGACAGGCCAATACGTGCGGAGCCGTCTGGCCTGTCTTGAAGATCGTTCTTTTGTCAAGTTCTGCTGACGACGCGGACCGGATCTTGTCCAAAGTCAAGATTATTATTAAATATTAGGATCTCCTGCAACGTCAGGCCTGACTTGGAGCACAATTTGAAAAGTTCGGGAGAGTTCACGTACGCCGTTAGCTTATCCGTGAAAACGCGTTTCGCTTCGATCTTTCATAATCAGCAAAAGTTGCGGCGAGATTTCCAATTTTGGTTTCTTCTTGAAAATCGTTCTTGTGTCAAGAGTTTATGAGAGTTCACTTATCATTATAAGCCGCCAGCTTCTCCGCGGAAACGCGTTTCGCTTTTTCTTTCATAATCAGCAATAGTTGCGGTGACATTTCCAATTTTGGTTTCTTCTTGACGATCGTGCTTTTGTCAAGTTCTGCTGACAACGCGAACCGGACCTTGTTCAAAGTCATGATCTCATGCAGCGTCAGGCCCGACTTGGAGCACACTTTGAAGAGTTCACGAGAGTTCACTTATCTATTATTACACGCCACCAGTTTCTCCGCGAAAACTCATTTCGCTTCTTCTTTCATAATCACGGCGACATTTCCGATTTTGCTTTCTTCTTGAAGATCGTTCTTTTGTCAAGTTCTGCTGACGACGCGAACCGGATCTTGTCCAAGTCAAGATAAAGTTTATTACTCCCAAAAAAGTTTTACATAGATTTTTATTATTATTATTAATTAAAAGACCTCTTGCAGCGTCAGGCCCGACTTGGAGCACACTTTGAAGAGTTCACGAAAGTTCACTTATCTATTATTATACGCCGC
Organism: Yponomeuta sedellus; assembly: GCA_934045075.1. NCBI lineage: Eukaryota > Metazoa > Arthropoda > Insecta > Lepidoptera > Yponomeutidae > Yponomeuta > Yponomeuta sedellus. Next base: position 4,782,571 of record OW203726.1, on the reverse strand, counting down.
CGCCAGCTTCTCTGCGAAAACCATAATCAGCAATAGTTGCCGCGACATTTATGATTTTGGTTTCTTCTGGAAGATGGTTCTTATTATTATTATTAATTATTAAGATCTCCTGCAGCGTCAGGCCCGACTTGGAGCACACTTTGAAGAGTTCGGGAGAGTTCACGTATCACATTATACGCCGCCATCTTCTCCGCGAACACACGTTTTGTTTCCTTTTTCATGATCTGCAACAGTTTCGGCGACATTTCCTGTTTTGGTTTCTTGCTGGTTCTTCTGTCCAGTTCTGATGTTGACGCGAACCGGACCTTGTCCAAAGTCATGATATCCTGCAGCGTCAGGCCCGCCCTGGAGCACACTTTGGGTTACGGCTTTTCCGCGTCGTTCTCGTAGTATCCACATGCAAGCTGCATTAGTCGGAAGAGATTAGTCGGCCTAGCTCACAGGAAAGACAGGTCATTACGTGCGGAACCAACTAAGCCGCGAGTTTCTTCACAAATCACACTTCTCTTGACAAACAAAGAGTTTACTTGTCACTATTGTACGCTGCCAGTTTCTCCGCGAAAACGCGTTTTGCTCCTGTTTCATGCTCTGCAACAGTTACATAATAGGATGATTTATGCAACGTCGAGTAGCACTTATATCCACACTAGATAGGTGAAGGGACCACTCGGACACTGCAGTGGCTGGAACATTGTTTTAGATAGTTGTACTAGCTATTCTGCGCCGCCATCTTCTCCGCGAACACACGTTTTGCTTCCTGTTTCATCCTCTGCAACAGTTCCGGCGACATTTCCTGTTTTGTTTTCTTGCTGGTTCTTCTCTCCAGTTCCAATGTTGACGCGTACCGGACCTTGTTCAACGTCATGACCTCCTGCAGCGTCAGGCCCGACTTGGCGCACACTTTAGGGTATACGCCGCCGGTTTCTCCGCTTCATACTCTTAGTATGTGGTGCTGTTGCCCACCACAGCACGGACTTTTGGTTTAGCACGCTGCGTGCTCACAGCACCACTCCAGGGGCTTTTTGAGATACTATTCTGCTTCGCAGAGACAAATTCGTTGACTTGGTAGCCAAATTGAGCCATGACATACAAAAGTAACTTTACAGTACATGTGTGGTGTAAGTATACGGAAGACGAAGATGTTTGTTTGTTCAAGTTTAAATAGTGTCTACCATCAGGTAAATGAAGCGGGGGTTTAACGAGATTCCTGGAATACCACCGTTGCTAGTTCTGTTGGACCTAATCACCCTTTTGTCTTCTTCCGGGCACTTGCTCAGCTCAGGCTAGTGTAGTACCAAACCTACCAAATTGAAGGACAACTGTGTTGGTCATTTCTTTATGGGTTCTCAGAGTACCTATTTTCCAAAAGTGAAAAAGCTAGCTGGAAATCAGAAATGGAAAATCTGTTTTAACGAAAAAAATTACATTCTGTCCGTGTTTATTTTTAGTTATAACATATTTTATTTTTTAGAGTGTTACTGACGAAGTGATTGAATGGGGTCGTAGATGCATTTGAATACAATGTACTTTTGTGAATGTAATAGTTAATAAAATAAAAATAATAAAAGCATTTATTAGATTATTAAATTGTATTTAATTTTACGACATACTTTTTATTTTCTCCATTACAATTAATTCCTCTTGCATGTGTACTTAGTGTGTCCCTATCCAGGACATGCTTGGACTCCTACAAGCCTTGTGGTTTGTGGGGTGAATGAAGCCGATACAAAACACACACATCTTTGATATTAAAAATGATTTTACGGTTGACTCCTTTCAACATTTGGAAAAATAGTATCCAGGGCCGCGAAACCGTTAAGAAAACAATACATAGGTATGGCTGACGACATCGCCCTGTAAGCTACATAAAAGCAATTACTGTTTTGAAATTGAAAATATCACCATAGGTACTTTGTGATATTAAAATGTGATGAATGATGATTACGGGATATTTATTACTTACTAGTTTATTTTTAAATTTTATAACACTGTCCCCGCCAAGGACAAGGAAATTAGGAGATAACGATTTGAAAAAGCGACCTTTTCGAGCTGGTGAAAGGAAGTAGGTAGGTAGGTACAGCATTCTCTATCTAAGAAGACGTAGTCCTTCGACTAAATTAATTATTTAACCGTGTAATGTTGTATAACTTTTGTTAATAATAAAAACTGGAACGACTTCAACTGTTGCTTTATTTGTAGATAGGTAGGTACTGTTATTTTATAATAAAACGGATGTATAACGGAAACGGATAAGCAGGTAAAATAGTCAGTAAAAGTCGATGGGTGAAGTTGTAATGATGAAAATAGGGGAAATTTCGAAAAAGAAATATAATAAAGAATGGTGTAAAGAGGTTTGCACCGTTACAACCGCTACTTAAGATGAACCTTCAGTGTGGACATGTGGTAATTTTATGACAAAATTTCACGCGAGCGAAGCCGCGATCTCAGCTAATTTTAATAATTGTAACTATAATTTTTATCTTTTTTGCCGACAACAGAATATAAAATTCGAAAAACCGGAAGTGAAACTTTAGTATCGAAAATTGAGACCATATTTTAATACCTTTGATTAAGCACAAAACATCTTTTTGATGAAATGACTATAGTTTATTTTTATAATGCTTTTAAATCCAACACATCAACTAACACAGACATAAAGTCCAACAATACAATGCGTTTAAGGGCTGGATCATGCGCTTTGGTTGCCAAAGTAGCCTAAAACGAATATTTAGGTAGGTACATACAGTTGTACATACAGTTGTAGACACAGTTGTACACAGTACACACTGCTTGAAAACAATGTATTATTTTCTTAAAGTAAAGCATACCTTTAAGAAAAGAACATCTAATCACAAAACGCTAAAACGTATAACTCGTCCTAAATGAGAATTACTAGGTACCTACTTGCATTTTACAGACTGATCTAGAATGGCACCTTGTCTTGGTGCGACTCAGATTTTATCTGTCTAAAATCCTTTCTCTGTCACGATCGTGGCAAGTGGCAGTCACCGTGAAAGGTTCTTATGGCAAATAATAAAAATATATGCGATTTCAATATGTATGAAATGAAATGGTTTAATTCAAAGGTGTGAACTAGGGGTCCATTTCAAAATCTAAATCATTTTAGAAAAAAAATTGGGACAAAAAACCTCCAAACTTAGTCTTTTCAAATTCAGTCAGAGTTTGCATAATTATTTTATATCATAGAACTCATGATTTTACTGGCTTTAATTCCAGACATCATTGTTATCTAAATAATACTTTATATTATAGTAGCCCTTTTGGCACAAAGTGTACTTACTTAAAACATTTTTTGGACCGTGTTTCAGGCAAGCATAATATATCTTAAGGGATTTTATTATAGAACCGTAAACAATGCCCCATGAAGGATGTATTAACCTTTGCCAGCCTAAATAGTGGGAACGAGAGTTTATGTTTATGATGTTCAAATCGTGTACCTATATTTTCATATATGTTTGTTATTGCGCAAGCTCATCCTGACTGCGCAAACTCTGTTCAAGCTACTAGCCGACCATAGCACTAGTATAGTAGGTACTAGCTATTTCCATGATAAGCTAGTGACTACTAAAAAATCAAATCCAAAGATAAACCTTGTTAGTTTCGGGTGGTATTGTTGTAGGTAATAATATTGGCCTTTTTGCATCTACTTAATGAGATGATTTATACAGCGTCCAGTGGTATCTTCACTCACACTAGATGGGTGAAGGGACCACTCCGACGCTGTAGTGCCTGGGTCATGGTTTTATAGATGGTGTAGGCTTGCCCAGCACCTATACCATCCTGACAGCTTAGTCGGCCTAGCCCACAGGAAAGACTAGTCAATACGTGCGGAGCCAACCAAGCCAACCAAGTGTTGTAGGTAAACACTGTATAAATAAGACTGATCAGAACAAAATAGGACAAATGGATAGTCTGCAGGTTAAAAATTATTGTCAGTAGTGTTATTTCGCCAAAGCTTAAGGAGTAGAATGTAATTATAAATTAAATATCAACGGACAGAATGAAAGAAATAAAAAAGAGGTGTAAAAAAGTTTTCTACTGTTACACCTGGTCTCTGCCTACCCCTCTAGGATACTGGCGTAAGTTTATGTTGTTTGTCTAAAGCCGCGTCTCTTGCAAGCAGAGGGTACATTGCAGTTAACTAGGTACCCTCACAAGACATTGCAATAAGCAATATGCGGGTGTACATGCATATGAATACAGATGCTCTTGTGAAAGTAATAATAATTAATAATTCTCAATCACTTGAGTTAAGCAACAACAGCCTCGGTCAGGTGTACGATGGGTGACCGTCCCGTGGCTACCGCTAGTGGCATTTTTCCGAGCGCTTCCGTACTTCGTAAGGCACGTTAAGCCGTTGGTGCCGGCTGTCATGTAATGGCAGTCGTTACGCCATGCATGTCACAGGCCTTATGGGTGGCTTGATAACTTCTGACAGTAAGGTGCGCCAGTGTCTTACAATCCTCCACCAACCCGGACTTGGCCCCCGTGGTGGAGTATGGCCTAACCTTCCTGCGATGCAGGAAGAGAGCCGTGCCCCAGCAGTGGGGACATACAAGGGTAGATAACGATAACGATACAAATGGGGGCCTTACTACTAAAAGCAATTTTTAGGTTCTTGTTCAAAGAATTTTTTTATAAACACTGTTCTATTTTACTCACTTATATTTATCTATTGTCTATATTTAGTAGAATGCCACAATTTTCGATCGACTATTTGAAGTAAAAAAAAGATAGTTTTTATCACATGCTTATCACATGACATTTTTATTGTCAACAGTTAATACATTGTCACTATCACAATGTTATAGAATTTTTCAACTAAAGGCCTGCGCAGACGAGGGACTTAAAAATGCCCTGCGAGTACTTGTCGCGGACTCAACGGCTACGGTGTGCGGTCATTTTGTTCCCCGGAAATCGAGTGAAGCGTACGTTATGGAAGCAAATATTCTGAGATTACGTAGTGTTGTAAGGTACAGACCCCTGTCTTGGACAAGCCTTATTTTACATAAGAAAAAGCGTTTTAAAAGAAAACACCGAACTTTTGTCCAGTCCGGTCTCTTGATGTCCTCGGTAACTTGAGGGACTTTTTGCACGGAGTACTTTTAATCCGTTGTGTGAGTTATTCGATACAATTTATAAGAGATCTATATCGACGGACAAAAAGTACCCGGGGGATAGTCCCTCGTCTGCGCAGGCCTTAAAAATACCCATTATTTGATTTTGACCGGATCAACAAACTAGGCTTTTTTGTCGGAAGAGTCCGACCAGGTTTCGCTCCGATTCGAATTAAGCTGTGCGAATCAGAGCGAAACTTGGTCGGACTCTTCCAACAAAAAGCCTACTTAGGCTGCTACTTATATATGCGGAATCTGCGATTCCAATAATTTTAAACGCAATGTCTGACCTCCATGGTCAAATTCGTTCTTTTTTTAAATACTGGCCGCTAATATTTTTCTCATATATACCTACGTTAGTGTTTTGATCAGTGCGTAGATCAATTAACTTCGAAGCTCCATCAAAAACGACTGTGTATCACTGGTTTAGTGAGTTTAATCGCGGGCGCAGTAAGCTCACGGACGAAGTTAAACAAGGTCGCCCGAAATGGGTGGTTGTGCCACAAAATATTGAAGCTGTGCGAAAACTAATAATGCAAGACCGCCATGTTACGTATCGCGAGATTGAGGCTATTCTGGGCAAATGTATGACGAGCATTCATAGGATATTACATGAACATTTGTCTGTAAAAAAAATTTGTTCGCGTTGGATCCCGCACAACTTAACTCAGGATCAAAAAGATGCTCGCGTCGAATGGTGCAAGAAAACCTTAAAAATATTCAACAGAGGCGACTCAAAATCTGTTTATAATATCTACAAAGGTGACGAATCCTGAATCTACGCGTACGATCCCGAAACTAAACAACAATCAGCAGTTTGGGTGTTTCAAAATGAGCCGAACCCTACGAAAGTGGCTCGTGCAAAAAGCACTGTAAAGCAAATGGTGGCCTGCTTTTTTGGTATTAATGGCCATATGTGGCTACAATACCACTGGAGAATCGCAGAACGGTTAATTCGGAGTGGTACACGACCATTTCTTTGCCGGAAGTATTTGAAGAAATAAGCCAAAACAACCAGCGACGCAGAATCATACTTCACCATGACAATGCCAGCTGTCACACATCTCAGGAAACAACTACATTTTTGAATGGTCAAAAAATAGAATTGATGGGTCATCCACCGTACAGCCCTGATTTGGCTCCCAATGATTTCTATTTATTCCCAAATGTAAAGAATAAATTACCTACGTGGTCAACGATTTTCGACCCGTGAAGATGCCGTAAATGCGTTCAAACAGCACGTTTTGGAGATACCTCAATCAGAGTGGAAAAAGTTTACAAATTGGTTTCATCGAATGCAAAAGTGCATCGATCATAGTGGAGAATACTTTGAAAAACAATAAAGGCATATTTAGCCATATACATTTGTTTATTTTTTCTATTCCGCATACATAAGTAGGAGCCCTCGTACCTCAATCAGAGTGGAAAAAGTGTTTTACAAATTGGTTTCATCGAATGCAAAAGTGCATCGATCATAGTGGAGAATACTTTGAAAAACAATAAAAGCATATTTAGACATTTGTTTATTTTTTCTATTCCGCATACATAAGTAAGTAGCAGCCCTCGTAGTATGTTGATCCGTTCAAAATCAAATAATTTTATGGGATAGTCTAGAATTTACCACGTCGCGATAAATCTGAATTTAATTCTGATTTTGATTATTTTCTCTGCCTATCGTTAAAGCGGCCAGCTTTGGTAATTACTAAGTATTTCAAAATGACAAAATAAAAGGAAATAAAAGTTTTTCATCAGAATTCATTAATTTATTTACCTAATATTTACATTTTAATTTACACATGAAAATTACAAACAAAAAACAATTTGCCCTTTGCATCTCCGTAACGCGGTGCAGGAAGAAACCCGTGCCCCAGCGGTGATTTACTATAATACTGCGTCCATTGGCATCTTCACCCGCACTAGATTGGTGAGGGACCACTCGGTCACGGCTGTCCCCGGGACATTGTTTTGAGATGGAGTAGGCTTGTCCAGCACCTGTACCACCCTAACAGCTTAGTCTCGGCCTACCCCACACGAAAGAGAGGTCATTACGTGCGGAGCCAACTAAGCCGCTGGTTTCTTCACAAACAAAAAAAACAGTGGTTACACAAAACAAAGAGTTCACGCCAGCTTCTTCGCGAAAACGCGTTTTGCTTCCTGTTTCATGCTCTGCAACAGTTACGGCGACATTTCCTGTTTTGTTTTTTTGCTAGTCTTGCTCTCCAGATCCGATGTTGACGCGAACCGGACCTTGTTCAACGTCACTTCCTCCTGCAGCGTCAGGCCCGAATTGGCGTTCACTTTAGGGTACGCCGCCGGCTTCTCCGCTTCATACTCGAAGTATGTGGTGCCGGTGCGCACCACAGCACGGACTTTTGGTTTAGCACGCTGCGTGCTCACAGCTCCACTCCAGCGGCTTCTGAAGACACTATCCTGCTTCGCAGAGACAGCTCCATTGACTTGGTAGCAAAATTTAGCCATTGTCGTACCAATGTAAGTTTACACGGAAGACTAAAGGTAAAATTGATGTAACATGAAGTCAGCATCGTATACAGGAACGCAGTAGCCCGTAACGTGAAGCCACTTTCATACCCCACTCGGTTTCCCTTTTCTTTTTAAAACTACCCCTCAATATTTTCTACGTTTTCACCTGTTAACTTAATGTTTACATACCCACAATCAATAATTCTTTAATGACTGATGCAACTATTATCATGTTACCTGCTTTGAACGGTAATAGTTACGTATAAACTTTATTGTTGAAAACTGAAACTTTAAATACGGATTTACAATAACATACCACAAAATATTATAATTATATCTTTAAGAACCTTCAACTCACATGAGTTACCACCGAAATGATTTTAAAATGCATATTTTATGCAAAAAAGCCTACTATAACCATACGAATCATAAGACGAAGATGTCTGGCATTAAAACAACGTTCACGGGAAGATGGTGTCTAGTATAGTGTAACTTTAAATTGACCATTAGTACAGTAAACATAATAAACTCAATACATAATAATACCTCGTTAAAGCAAGAAGGCTGATACTCGCCAGCGATGTTACTTTTTTATGCTCTATTAAACATAATGTCGCCGCTTGTAATTTTAAATAAAAGTACTGTAATAATATAAAATATATATTTGAAATAAATTACATCTTTCGTTTTTATTTTAACATACTAGTTATATTACAGCATTTACAATAATAATTGATACACAATCTGTTGACCTTTTGGAATTGTAACTATTTTGTAAGACTCAAATCGTACCTTAATAGCGCATAATTTTTCTGCAAACACAGTACCTATCTCATAGTATGAACATTTTCATAAATTATTTTTTTATGAAAAGGTTGGATAAACAAATTGCTATCTTTATCATACAAGGAGTCTCAATCTAAAATACTATACAATAAAGAATATTCTATCTATAAAGTCGTATCATAGCAAAGTACAAAACTATATCGATAAGCGTGCAAAATACAAAAGAAATCCTAATATATCACATCGTTTTAGGTTTAGCACATTCTCAATCTTATACCTTCATAAAATTGAGCTCAGTTTGGGGTGTAGGCACCACAATTATTATTATCTCTGTATGCAGCTCCACTTACACCCAAATTTACCATCACTAAATGGATCCGTGACAAACGATTTACTAGCAATTAGATCGTTCCATGATGTCTCTACACTGAAAAGACCGTAAAGTCTTATTGCCAACAAGAAAATAAACAAGGTATAATAACTGAGAAAATGTCTTACGAACTAAATTTGGCGAAAGGCGTTATAGTCAGCTTAAAGTCTCCAGGGAACATGCTCCACTGCCGACGCTGATTTTCAGCAAAAGCCTAGAACTTTAAGTTAAGGGATAAAAACTTAATTACAGAGTCGCTGAGCGCAGAATAAAAATATACTAATTTCGTGTTTGTACAATTTTAATTATGTTATAAATCAAATATGTATAATGTTCGCAGTTTTAGTGTGTTCTGAGATGTTAGGATAAGATGTGTAAGAATACATAGTTGCAAAGACACTGAGCGTAAAACCACGTTCAAATAAAAATACATTTTTACTTTCATAGTTTTTCAACAGAATAATGTAAGTACAACAATGGTTGATTTTCCTCACTTTGGTAGTCTACAAAGCAATAGCAAGTAGTACAATGTCATTCCACGCAACTTTAACAGGCATCTCTCGCGAAGAAAATCCAGTTAAGTAGCACGGGCTATAGCATTGCAATGCGATTTATTACCAGACTACCGATAGTGTGAATGAAACGACCATTACCGGACTAATAGACTATTGAACCACTATGCATTTCAGACACTCGCCCCCCGGGTACTATTCACCAAATTTTAAACATTTTGGTGACAAAACGGCCCGTCTGAATATTTGGCGCACTTGTCAAAATTAAATCAAATAAAGCAAACTGTGACTAATTGAAAATTACACAAAACTACAAAACTAGGTACAAAATTTTTCTGTGTACAAAAAAAAATATTCTCTACCTATAGGTAACAATTAGAATTAGAAACCTCTAGCATTAACTTATAACGAAGATGTTGCGAAACAGGTGTTATACCTTCTAGCGATTAATTAATAATGTTTTTAAACTTAAAAGTTTCGGCACTACACATTATTAACTTAATTCCGGATTAACTTACCTCATTTCTTGTCAGAAGAGTTCGACCACTTTTCGCCCTGATTCGCAGCGCTGCGCGCTGTTGAGTTGAGCGCGTGCCTGGTGGCACCCTAACGCGCCTTTGGTTAAATAAACCTCAAAACTTAATAACCCTGGTCGGACTCATCCGACGAAATATCAAAAGCTAATCCGGAATTAAGTTAATAATTAATTCATTCTCATCATACCCTAAACGTGATCGAAGATTTGTAGCTAGACAGAAGTTCTCACAATCCGCTATTTGACACGTATCAAATTTGACGCGAGAAATGAATATTTCCCTTAGTATTTAACGTAAGAAGCCGAAATATATTGATTTTGCTAAGTAAGTATGCAGGATGGCTGCAAAATTTGCAAAGTAAAAAAATTTTTTCCTCGTTTAACGGCGGCGAAAACGCTATCCACCATCTTGAAAGCATCTAAAGTATGTAAAGAAACATCTTTCAGCCAGAGCCAGTGGACATTGATTATTATAGGACTTACATCAAAGTGATCTTCACATAAATACCCCCGAGTTTCAATTGATAAAGAGTCGGGGTCTCTTTTGACAAGTTTGAGCCAAGTCTTTCGAATGTTAATTTTACTGGGTATACGAATCCACAACTTGCCGGGGGTCTTTATTGACGTGTTTTTTCATTCTCGAACAATGCAATAATGATAATTGCTATATTTTGTATGTAAATTCGATGAAATCATGGTTGCGTTGTTATTTCACTATGCTCAGAGATCACTTACAGAAAATTTAATGTCAAACTTTGTTTACAATTTTTTGGACTTCAAACCATAGACAAAAATGGCTGACCGCGTTTTTGGCTGTTTAGGAAAATAGAGTTATAAAATATGTTTTTATGTTGCTTTAAGGTCCTCAAAAATATACTTAAATATTTTTTGGTCAAATGGAAGAGTTATTTACCGTTTAGGACTTACTTGAAAAGAGAGTCAAATAGCGGATTGACGTATGTATTATAAGCATAGCTAATCTCGAGAAAAAGTTGCTCGGCACTTTACATTTCGCTTTGTAAAGCATATACATATACTTGGAAGAATCCAGGTATAATAAATCACGAAACCCACAACCCAGGCGAAGGCAGATATCATTAATAGCTTTCTTTTGTCCCGATATTAATATGGATGCAACTTCGCGATTTCAAAGTTATATCAATGATTAAAACCTGCCATTTTGGGGAAGATAATGGGATTTTACCTTCCTTAAGGAAGAGACCGGTGCCCCTCGGTGGGGACATAATGGGTTGATGATGATGAATGGAATTTTATTACATTATCCTGCGCGATTTAAATATGATGGAACATTATGAAGTGAATTTTAAATTCCAATTCTAAGACGAAGGACGATATAATACTAAATTCTCGTTCTGATCGCGCGCAGATAATAGATGAAGATGCAATTTTCATATAAACTTACTTCTTACTTGTACAAGTTTAATTTTTGTTTTATGGGCCAACTATTTCCAAACTACAAACATTAACCACTTCAGGAAATAAACGTGGCGTAAGTTGGCGGCGTTTAAATTTGTGTTTGTGGTTGTTTAAGTTTTAAATAGGAACTCTATAAAACAAAAAACTTACAAACTTACAACTAAACAAAAACGTTCCTATTTAAAACTTAAATTGTATGCCACAGCCATGATTATTAGGCAAGAAATTCATATAAATCTCAATGAAATAAATTCAGAAAATTTAAAGAACATGCATGAGCACAAAACGTATTTACGTAGAAGTTAATAGTTTAGAGTTAATCCAGATATTTTCGTACTTAGTCTCATACAGTTAGGCTATTGAATACAGCAAGTGCGAACATTTCAAACACTCTGGTGTCCTCGCCAAATCCTCTATATCCAAGATATGTAATATTGAAACAAATAATTACTCAATTGGCCCAACTAACAAGTACTTAGAAGTAAGTTTGTATTAAAATCCGATCGGCGACCTCTTAAGAACAACTCTTTCCTCTACTTTTTCTTCTTCAGCTCCTCAAACCTCCGGTTCAGGTCGTCGAAGTCAATCTCGTCGGGCGCGGTCGCGCTGTCCTGATTGCCAGGGTTGGCACCGGCGCTGTGAGGCACTGAGGGCAGTATCAGGTCTGAGGGCACGGAGGGAAGCTCCGGAAGGTCTGCGAAGTCTTTAGCTGGTGAAGGCACCTTGGAGCGGGGCTGCGGCGTCGGCGCGTGAGGCTGAAACGGAGATACAACTAAAATAAATCACGCAGTTCACAATAATAATAATATAACTTCCACACAACACAACCACTTGGCCTGGCGCTAGAATCTGTTAATGCATTGTAGTACAATGTCAATGACACGAACGTGGTGATTTCAATACATTGCTGCTTTAAGTTTAAACCCGCAGCCGGAACAAACCAATGGTGTAAAAACACGTTACGTGACCCGTCCATTTATCTGTCACTGTAGTGTAATGCACTAACAGAATTAAGGCGTACTAGGATACCCCGTGCTATGGTAACCAGACAAATACATCACAAACAGAAATACACCAAGACTGAGGTCATTTGTACAAATGTACGGCGACCCACAGTGCGAATCGAACCCACGCTCCCCGACATGGCAATCAGAAACGTGATACCGCTAGACCAACAAGGCTGTCTCAAAAAGGCAATCACTTGTCCAGGCCCTTAGTTTAATACTCACATAGTTTTTCAATAGAATGGTATAAGCACTACAATGGTTGTCATTTGCCTCAATTTGGTAGTCTACAAAGCAATAGCAGTACAATGTCATTTCAGGGGTATAGCCCGCGCAAATTAAATAGACATCTCTCGCGAAGAAGACAGAATCGCGCGAGGCGCCGAGTTAAGTAGCACGGGCTGTACCATTGCGATGCGATCTATTACGAGACTACCTTTACCGGACTAATATGACTATTGAACAACCATGCATTTTAGAGAATCTACCCTATGGTCTCAAACTACGGTACCCTGTGATATGGTAATCAGACAAGGACATCACAAACATGGAATAATATCCCTGAGGCCATTTGAACAAATTAAAGTAATGATGATGCTGGCAAGTCGCTCCAGCGAGAACCGAACCAACTACCTCTATATTGACATGACTGCCTAAACAAAGAAGCCGTGTAATGATTTCAAGCTTTCTTTCCTTATTCCTACATAACATATTTGCTTGAACATTGTTCAGGCTAGGCGCATGCTGAGACGCAGCCGACGCAGTACAGTGCGGCGCAGGGGCTGCCCTGCGCAGATTTTGTAAAGCATGGAACGTCATTGAGTTACGTGTACGCTGCGGCGCAGGCACGTGCGACGCAGACATGTGTCTGCCCTGCTCTGCGTCTCGTTGTACTACCGGCACAGATATCTGCATGCACGTCGAGGCGTGTTTACTAACAAGTTTGTTGCAATGAGAGAACATTTAATGGAATTAGTTCGCTGTTGCCTTGTTTGTATGATTTTTGTACAAATCATGCAGGCTATTCCAAAAAAGGCATGGAAAGAGTTACTATGGGTGAGAATTGCCAAGGATGCGGCGAATAGTTGCGTCGCAGCATGCGGAGGGGGCCTAAGTCTGCCTCAACCACAGAGACTCTTTTTTTACGTTTTGTGGCCTCAACTGCCCTGCCCAGTACTGAACTCTGCCGTGCTGTACTGCGTCGCCTGCGTTTCAGCAGCATGCCTAGCCTTAACAAATGAAAAGTTATTACATTACACTATTTTTATTTTTAATGCACTAACCCGTGCTAAGGAACAAATTTAAAAACCTATTTAGAGGCTAAAAATTTCACCCATGCCGGGATTCGAACCCGCAACCTCTGGCTATCCGTACCAGCGCTCTACCAATTGAGCCAATGGGCGACTCACGGCATCAGTGAATTAAAAATAAAAATAGTGTAATCATGTGGGTACAGTGATATCGTTCCGATGTTAAACCTAACTGCAAAGTAGGTAGTCGGGGCTGTAAGTAATGCAATTTGCTTAAGTCAGATGTCGCTGCCTGTACGTAATACAGAGAATATTGTAAAGAGGTTCGAAATTTCACTGATGCCGTGAGTCGCCCATTGGCTCAATTGGTAGAGCGCTGGTACGGATAGCCAGAGGTTGCGGGTTCGAATCCCGGCATGGGTGAAATTTTTAGCCTCTAAATAGGTTTTTAAAGTTATTACATTGGCAGAATATCCACATAAGAATAAGAATAGCCGTGACGACAGTATCAAATAATCAAAGATTTAACGATACTCGGGGAAAGAACATATTAAAGGGATTTAAAACACTGATTTAGTTTTATAAACACTAAGAGATTACAAATATTTTCAGTAAAATTAAAGATTATAACACCGCTTTCAGCCATTTTGACTGAAAGAACAATCATACGCTTGACGTCGCGCTTAGGTTAACATTGGTAAACTTCACCCGCACTTATAAGTTATTACGATGTGGCGTGACGTCATATTCGACCCCAAGCCACTGCGAGCTGTTTTTCCGTAGATTTAAATAATATTATAAAAATGGCTTTAAGCTTCGTTAAACTGTAGTTTATTACTGAAATATAGGTTTTTTTGTAAATATTAAATTTATCCCCAAATTATGGATGACGATTTTTCGTCATGCTTATTTATTCGTATGACGTCACCGATAAAAATGAAAATGGCACCGATCGAATGGCACATTGTTAGTAGCAAGCGATGAAATATTAGTATTCTGGACAGGCCTTTGAGTGGATCCTATTTGAATTTCGCCTTTTTAGCACTATTAGCGAGTGACCATGGAATAGATGGGCCATCGTACGTAGCAAGCGCCGAGGTATGTTAACACTTCACACACTAGGGTTACCTCACGATGTTTTCCTTCACAGTTAGCGAGTGGTATAACTTCACAAATGTTCATAATTAATTTTATCTAATAAACAAAGTCATTGTTTATTAAATCAAACCGGCCATGATTGAGGTAGTACCACTTCTACCTCAATCAAGGCCGGTCTTTGAATTGAGAATTTCACGAACGTCACTCAAGTAAATACTTGAGTAGCGTTCTGTCACGCTCTTTGCTGAGAAATCGAAGGGACAGCACTAAAGTTAAGTTACTTTTTACTCGGGAGATCGGTCGGCGCCTGAGGAGTCGGGGGTATGACGTTCGTTGCGGGGCATACATGATGCAAAGGATCTCCCTGGCGGTGCAACGAGGTAATGCTGCTAGCGTCATGGGAACTTTTGGCTCGGGTGTGTCCCGGGGCGGTATTTTTAATTAATTAAGTTTGTGTTGTTTATTGTTTATTGTGCTAGTTTTTATGACGAAGCTTTGTGCGAATTTTCGGATTGTGTAATGCCTATTATTAATTAATTAGTATTTACTTAGCGAAATTTACAGATTTTACCAGTTTACATTAAGTTTAATGTATGATTATATGCAAAACCTCGTGTTATGTTATGTGTTTATCTATATTATGTGTTCGGTTATGTATGTACAAATCACAGGCGACCCAAAACCACAAGTAAAATAAAAACAAAAATTTTCCAAATTTACCATATCATGGTGAATGCTGTCGTAAGCTGGCGGAAGATTATTCATTTCTTCCTGCAAATATAACGGTATTTCTGAGTCACGTACCAGAGTGTGGTGTAATGGATTAGACACTTAGGCTACCCTAGTACCAAGGCAGGAGGGAGTAGTCTGGGAGATTGCTCACTAAGCATAGTAGTTCTGGAGCAATGAAATCACAGAATTGGTAATGAATAGTGCGTAAACATAATTTAAAATGTCAACAGAACGAATGTTGATGCCGTAATAACAGAAAAAAAGCGTAGGCAATATTATACGCATTGATTCATTTGTTTGTTTGAAGCGTTCGTGGCCTAGTCGAATCGTGTGAATGGAAACAATCACTTGGGTTAAGCAACAACAAGCGCGGTCACATGCAGGAAGGGTGACCGTCCCGTGACTACCACTAGTGGCATTTTTCCGACCGCTTCCGTGCTTTGCAAGGCACGCTAAGCCGTTGGTGCCGGATGTCATGTAATGACAGTCTATAAGCCACGTCAAAGACCTTATGGGCCGCTTGATAACTTCTGACAGTAAAGCCAGCAACTGTCTTACAATCCTCCACCAACCCGGACTTGGTCCCCGTGGTGGAGTATGGCCTAACCTTCCTGCTTGCATTACAATCCTCCACCAACCAACCCGGACTTGGCCCCCGTGGTGGAGTATGGCCTAACCTTCCTGCTTGCAGGAAGAGGCGGACATGCAAGGGTTGATACTCGTATCGCATAGTTGGTTTTGGTATCCAATCCGTTTAGCTTTCTGGTGACAAGTCGTTCTTTTTGAACATCATATTATTATCATGCACGTTGTTCAAAAAGAACTTCATGTAGAACATTAGATAGATCATCAGAGTGTGGTGAATATACGCTAGAGAATGCTAGAAGATGTTTGATAGGTAGTGCTCAGTTATAATATTGTAACGCTTTTGTTTAATTTTACATGAATATTGTAACATAACTACGTTACAATATTCAATTAAATAAATAAATAATACACTTAGAGAAATAGTATTTCTACTAAAAAAATTCTTAAATCTGAGTGATTAGCGATCAGAGTGAGTTCTAGCGATTTCTTCCAGGCAACGTGTGGATGGAGAGGATTGTCGGACGGTAGTCGGTAGTTAGGTGTAAGTTAATAGGTAACGGAAATAAGGAAATGGTTAAGTAGGTGTGCGCAGAAATAGCTACAATTATACATCAATAAATACATAGAGAAGACTTTATGCACCAGAAGTACTTTAACATACTATATCGTATTTTCTAAGGTTAACACGAGCACTAGACATAATTAAAACTGTTTTTACTCGGATTTATGCTCGTTTATTACATTTTTACAATTCTCCGACGTTTCGGCACTTTTTCAGGTGCCGTGGTCTCGGATGACCTCATCCGAGACCACGGCACCTGATTTTTGACCTGAAACCGGCGCCGGTTTTTATTAAAACAGTTTTAATTATACTATATCTTAGTTATAGGTGGTTATTGCAGGTATTTTGTTATGTAACGTGAGTAGGCTGTATGCAAGGATGTTAAGCACTTAGGTCGACGGACTTAAAAAGGATAGTTCAAATTGTTTTACGAAAATCTTGACAAGTTTCTACCCAAAATGGCAACTTTTATATATGATCTACCGGTGGTAATTTTATAAAGGGCAGCAAAGGGCCCCATTATAACAATGTGGGCCCCACATAGAACTACAATTCATATAAATACATAGTAAACCACTATGACAATTCGATGTTTATTGAATAGCCCACAAAATGACAAATAGGACCATTTATTTTTATCTTAATAATAATTAAACAATTATTTCTGACTAATTATTGTACTAGTATAACATCGAATTTTAATAATTGACTATGAATTGTAGTTTTATGAAATGCTGCCCTGAACCTTCGTTTTCTTTCTGATTTATCTAGTATTAACCTCAGTAGGGTCTGTAGAGACTTGACTCTTATCAGTAGCAGAATTGAACGCATAATCAAAAAAATATGACTGTACCATTTTTCGGAAATCTGTAAATCCATTTTTTTTTCACTGCTTTAAAAGTTAGTTGCCTCCTAAGACCAATTTCCAGTAGCTACAAAGGTTGAAGTAGTGCCCCGTGGAGCCTATTACCACCCTGTATACCTTCAGTACTTACCAAGAAGCTGTTATTAAGATCCTTGGAGTCGACACTAGAGGGGGTCATGTACGGGGGCCGGCTGGGGCCCCCGCCGTAGCCCTGGTGGCCCCCCGGTGCGATGAACCCGCCGGCTGACCCTCCGGATGGTTGCATCTGGAATAATTGGAGCTTATTAATTTTAGAACTTATTAATAAAAGAGTCGGACGCGCGCACCGGAAAAATGTGTCTTTATTTCTTTCAGCTCGGGTCCCTTGGCAGGAGTCGTTATTAGATAAGTAGATGATAAGATTTGATAAGATAAGAATATTCTTTATATCTTTATAAGAATATTCTATACACTGAAGCGATCGTGGCCTAGCAGACAGTGACTACCGCAAGTGGCATTTTTCCCGAGCGCTTCCGTGCTTCGCAAGACACGTAAAGCCGTTGGTGCCGGCTGTCACGTAATGGCAGTCGTTAAGCCATGTCACAGGCCTCATGGGCGGCTTGATAACTTCTGACAGTAAGACCCGCAACTGGCTTACAATCCTCCACCAACCCGGACTTGGCCCCCGTGGTGGAGTATGGCCTAACCGTCTTGCGATGCAGGAAGAGACCCGTGCCCCACCAGTGGGGACCTATAAAGGGTTGATATCGATACACTGGAAAAACAACAAATAGAAAATAATTATAAACGTACATAGTATAAAATTGGCGGCCTTATTGCTAAGATATTTATGGATTTCTTTATGTAGCCTATAAACGTCTCGTCTCACTGCAGGGCACAGGTCTTATCTCAGAGAGAGAGAGAGTATAGGTTTAATTACCACGCGTGCCCACTGCGGATTTGCAATTTCAAATGCTTAGAT
This sequence comes from Yponomeuta sedellus, assembly GCA_934045075.1. NCBI lineage: Eukaryota > Metazoa > Arthropoda > Insecta > Lepidoptera > Yponomeutidae > Yponomeuta > Yponomeuta sedellus. The sequence continues at coordinate 4,764,252 of OW203726.1, read as the reverse complement.
ATTTGAACACCTCAGACACTCATGTTTCCTCAGTATGTTTTCCTTCACGTAGCGAGTGGTATTGCTACTATAGCTTCACAAATGCACATAACTTAGAAAACAAAGTCATTGGTACATGCCCGCACTGGGAATCGAACCTGGCCTCTCGCTTCCGAGTCCATTGTTCCGCCCAGAAACACACCAAGTTTGACACTTTAGCTTTTACGAGTTAGTTAGTTTGTCCTGTGGTTTCCGCACTTAGCCTCCTAGTTGGGCCATTGTACGTAGCAGGGCTGTGAGATCACTCCAGTCATCCAATTTCTTTCCAGAAAGCCAGCAGTGCACCAATGTTACTGCTGGCTTCCCGAAGGGATCCCAGCTTTCCGATGGTGGCTGTCCGTTGCACTTCCACGCCTTCACACTGGATAGTCACGTGGGCGGGTGTTTCACCTTCCTTGAGGCATCCTCGGCACAACGGGCTGTCAGTCAGTCCCATGGTGTGGAAGTGTTTATTCAGGGGGCAGTGGCCCGTCATAAGTGCCACAGCTATGCGCAGATTGCATCTCCTCAGACGCAGCAAGCTGCGCGTGAGGCGCTTCGACATTTCTGGTAGCCTCTCTGGCTTGTCTGCATTCTGTGCTTTTACGATAGAGCAAACCATTGGCCTATAGACATACAGACGTCGTAAGCTTAGTACCAAATCCCGTTGGTACAAAAAAAAGTTTTCAAATTCTGACTGCAGCTTATAAACCGACTTATAGTGCATTTGTTTAGGTAACCATTGAATTTAAAATTCAATGAGGTAACTTAAAAAAGTAAACAATCTTTCGAAATATAACGACGGCCTCGGTGGCGCAGCGGGTTGGCACACTGACTGTAAAACCGAAGGCCTCGGGTTCGATCCCCGGCCGGGTCAAACTAGGAAACGAACTTTTCTAGTTTGTCTCGGGTCTCACATATTATCTATGTATTTATTGGACTAAATCTATCGTCAAGCACCTATAACACGAGTCATTTAGTTGTACTTAGTATAGCGCTAACGAGATCTGTGTAATAATGTCCATGGAATATTTATTATTTTTATGTTTTCTTTTTTTTCTCTCTCATAAATGAGGTGTATTTGGGCACGGGCCGAAGCCAAGTGCATTTTTTTTATTGGTGGCCTAAAAACTTGCGTACTATTCTGCACGTATTCAAGGTGAAAGCTTTCTGTAGCTGAATATAAGTGGACGGGTGGATATATCGTTTTTTAACATTCGCGTGTAGGGACTTCGGTGAACGCCAGTTGCCGAGATTACTATGGGCACAGTAACTACATTGCTCACTTGCCATTGAGACTGTATTTCTGCTGAGAGTTCTGCGTACTGCTATTTTCTCGGTGTGTACATAACATAATAACATAACATTTACATACAGGCACATACATTGCTGCTGGCCCCACACTAGGATACCGTGTGTCGTGGGAACCAGAAACAACGACATCACAAACATGTAAACATCCAAGACCTGGGGTTTTGTTTTTTTGTTCCCAGCCGGGAATCGAACCCGGGACCTCCTGCATGGCAGGAAGATGCACTACCGTTACGCCACATAGGTCGTCACAGAAACTAAATTGTGTGTATTAGGGACTGCAATATCAATGAGGTACACTTTTTGGCGGAGTTAATCAAGGATGGTTATATCTGGTCTATTGTAGTGAACAGTTCTATCTGTGATGATAGACCTATCCCAGTATATTTTGAAATTGGTGTTTTCTAATATAGTAGCTGGATTATATTTGTAGTAGGAGTAGTAGGCTACTTTTTCCTTTATCAGTATGCACTCAAAGGCTATGATCTGATGTATGATGGAAGCTATTTACGCCTTAGGCGTAGGGCGAGCAAAAGGGTAGTGTGTAGGGAGTCTTTAAATTTATTTTATAGTATTTGTATGTACCTAGCATATAAGATAACTCGAACATGTAAAACCAAGAGCATCTGCCAACAAACTGTTATGCAGTTTGGCAGAAACCAACTTCTGTATTTTTTTGGATTTTTATTTGAATAAATGTTTTTAAAAAAAAAAAAGAAAATCTTTACACTTTGCCAATCTGAAATTAGCGAAACTCACCGCCGGATAAGAGAAGGGCGCCATGGCTCCCCCAGTAGGCGGCGGCATGGGCGGCATCGGCATGCCGATAAAGCCGGGCGGTTGAGGCGGCCCATTGATATCTATGAGCATTGCGTCGCGACCTGTGATAAAATACATAACTTAGACCATTATATTCTTTTTAATGCACTAACCCGTGCTAAGGACAATTTTAAAAACCTATTCAGAGGCTAAAAATTCCACCCATGCCGAACCCGCGACCTCTGGCTATCCGTGCCAGCTCTCTTTCCAACTGAGCTAATGGGCGACTCACCGGCATCAGTGAAATTTCGCACCTCTTACAATATTCTCTGTATTACGTACAGCATGGGTGGAATTTTTAGCCTCCAAATAGGTTTTTTATAACTTAGACCAGTTCAACTACCATCAATGGGGATTTTCAATGGGGATTAGTGGAACAACCCCTACTGATCCACTTTAGAAATCTTATAATTCATAACTTTATTGCAACCATTTAGTTGCAATAAACTTATGTGTGTCTCATAAATGTTAAAAATGGACTTTGAAAAGACTAACGACGACTTATGTGAACTTTTATGAAGCGAAGGTGATCTGTCAGGATCGTGGCAAGGGGCAGTCCCTGGTCTCTGCCTACTCCTCTGGGATACAGGCGTGAGGTTATGTCATGTTATGAAAAGACTAAGTTTGAAGTTCATTAATTTCAAAACCTTTTCATTTTAATTCATGATACTAAGTGGGTATAAGGCACAGCAATTTCCAAATAGCATGCTATATTAGAAACAAAAAGAAGTTTGCCAATAAAGTTAATCTTGGCTTCTCAATTGGGTATTGCTCTACCAGGATCTTCAGGGGTTGTGCACAGACAGCTGGTACTGAAGCTCCTCGTCATTGTGCACTGTGCTTACACTGTGCTTTGGAAGTTTATTATGAGCATTTCAAGTAAGTCCTAAACGGTAAATAACTCTTCCATTAGAACAAAAAATATTTTAGTATATTTTTTTAAGGAACCTAAAAGCAACATAAAAATATATTTTAAAACTTCATTTTCAGCTTCCATCAACAGCCAAAAACGCGGTCAGACATTTTTGTCTATGGTTTGAAGTCCAAACAATTGTAAACAAAGTTTGACATTCAATTTTCTGTAAGTGATCTCTGAGCATAGTGAAATAACAACATTTAACAACAATAATAACCATGATTTCATCGAATTTACATCCAAAATATACCAATTATCAATGAAAAAACACCTCAATAAAGACCCCCGGGAAGTTGTGGATTTGTGTACCCAGTGAAATTAACATTCGAAAAACTTGGCTCAAACTTGCCAAAAGAGACCCCGACTCCTTATCAATTGAAACTCGGGTGTAATGTGAAAATCACTTTGATGTAATTCCTATAATAATCAATGTCCATTGGCTCTGGCTGAAAGATGTTTGTTTACATACTTTGGATCGTTTCAAGATGGCGGATAGCGTTTTCACCGTTACGAATTAAACGAGGAAAAAAATTTTTACTTTGCAAATTTTGCAGCCATCCTGCATACTTACTTACCAAAATCTATATATTTCGGTTTCTTACGCTAAATACTATAGGAAATATTCATTTATCGCGTCAAATTTGATACGTGTCAAGTAGCGGATTGCTGTAGGAGAGTGGCACCAACGTCAAATTTTGGACTTAACTAAAAAATCTAATCTGTGTCTGGATGAAAGTTGGCACTCGCAAATGTCCCAGTTTTGTGTAATTTTATTTTAACTATTAAGGAAAGCATCACCGGAATGCAATTCCGTGCTTCGCAAGGCACGTAAAGCCGTTGGTGCCGGCTGTCATGTAATGGCAGTCGTTAAGCCATGTCAGAGGCCTTATGGGCGGCTTGATAACTTCTGACAGTAAGGCCCGCCACTGTCTTACAATCCTCCACCAACCCGGACTTGGCCCCCGTGGTGGAGTATGGTCTAACCTTCCTGGGATGCAGGTGCCCCAGCAGTGGGGATACACAAGGTTGTATAGAATTTGCATATAAAAGTTTATCCATAACCTAGAAGAATTCTTTGCCAAAGCAAAGGTGAGTCAAAACTCACCTTCCTCCTCTCTCATAACTGCCTCGTCAGGCTCATAATCCACGTTGAAGTTCTTGGCTATCTCAATGAGGTATCTCTCCACCAGGATCTTAGGGGGGCTGTGAACGGACAGCTTGTGCCGAAGCTTCTCGCTGATCGTCGCCACACTCTCGCTCCGGCACGCATCCGCGTAAACCTTGCCGTATTTAGCTGTCAGCAGATCCGATATCACTTTGAGCTCCTGGAAAGTGCAGAGGTTTGGTTAAAACGATACAAATGATTTATTACAATACAAATGGTCCAAATGATCCAAACAACAAAGGAAATAAATGATTGCTAGTCCCGCCCACTGTCTCGCTCTGTTTTCCTGGAGTAACATGTATATCCAATCAACAAGATTGCTATACTATTTTTATTTTTAATGCACTAACCCGTGCTAAGGACAACACTTGTACGTAATACAGAGAATAGTGTAAAGTGGTTCGAAATTTCACTGATGCCGGTGAGTCGCCCATTGGCTCAATTGGTAGAGCGCTGGCACGGATAGCCAGAGGTTGCGGGTTCGAATCCCGGCATGGGTGAAATTTTTAGCCTCTAAAATAGGTTTTTAAACAAGATTGCTAGTTATCTAAAAATATACCTCAAGCGCTAGTAGTGCGTGTATGAGTAGTACCAGAAACTGCCTAGATAAACTAGCATGGGCTGCCTGTAATTAACAGACCTAATTGTTATCAAAAGATTGCAAAAACCCTAGTTAGTTAGTTAGACCTGAGATTACCGCACTTAGCCTCATAGTTGGGCCATCGTACGTAGCAAGTGCTGAGGTATGCTAACACCTCAGACACTAGGGTTTCCTTACGATGTTTTTCCTTCGCCGTCAGCGAGTAGTATTGCTACTATAATTTCACAAATGTACATAACTTAGAAAACAAGGTCATTGGTACATGCCGGGGTTCGAACCCACGACCTCCCGCTTGAGAAGCAGGCGTTCTACACCGCTCTGCTACCACCGCAATTGCAAAAACCCTAACAAGCAAAATAAATGAAACGGTTAATATAAGATATTTTTTTTAAAAACCTATTTATAGGCTAAAAGTTCCACCCATGCTGGCATTCGAACCAGCGACCTCTGGCTATCCGTGCCAGCGCTCTTTCCAACTGAGCTAATGGGCGACTCACCGGCATCAGTGAAATTTCGAACCTCTTTTCAATATTCTCTGTATTACGTACAGAGAATATTTTTAGACTTTAAACAGGTTTTTAAAAAATTGTCCTTAGCACGGGTTAGTGGATTACAAAGAATATAATATAAGATAAGAATATTCTTTATACCGGAAAAATAGTTACAGAAACGGCAGATACAAAATATCGAATACAATTGGCGGCCTTATTGCTAATAGCAATTTCTTCCAGGCAACCTCAAATTGGAGAATTTGCCGAGGAGAAATAGATACGGGTAGCCGGTGCAAATACGAATATTAATAGACAAAAGTATGTATATGTACCTAATATTAAAGTTACATAAATCATACTTCAATACTATAAATAAATATCTACATACTAGCTGACCCAGCAAACTTTGTATCGCCTAACAGTTGATTACTTAATTTTTTTATTTTTCTTTCCGTAAGACCCATCGTACTTGAAGGAATATTGTAAAAAAACAATTAGCGAAATTGGTTCAGCTGCTCTCGGGATTTGTGCTTACCAACACATTCAGTGATTCATTTTTATACTATAGAAGATACTTACATAAATAGTGTCTTACATCAAGTGTGTTATATGAATAGGAAAAAAGTTATATACCTACATATGTAAAATTACTTAATCAGACAGAAGGAAGACTTAATATACTACATACACATTCAACAATCAGATTGTTACATTGATTATTCATTTCTTTTAATTATGCCTGTCTATCAAAAAAACACTAACCTGAACATCAGTGTGCATTCTCGGAGCGACCCATATCAGGGTTGATATGGCCTCTGCTAGTCCCTCGTCCAACTCCTTCATTTGGGTGACCAAGCCAAACCGAGCCAACACCAGGTCGCAATACATCTCCACAATCTCCATCGCCTCCACCATGTAGTCTTCCCTGAGAGGATCATCAGTTTCTAGTTATTGCAGTTGGTAGTGTAAAATAGTACAATTAAACGCAAAGATATAAGACTTTGCAATTTGTCATCACAAGAAATAATGGTACCAGATGGAAAGAAAGGACAACTCAAGATAAACTAAGCAGATATGCAATGGGCCAATAAATACTTTTTTATCTTATCTCCAAAGTGCAAAATATTATAAGTTGATCAACCCAACCCTTGTATTACTATTTTCATAAAGTTCAATCCTTAAATAATGATCCATTTCTCCTTCAGCAATCTTTCCGATTTAAGGTTGCCTGGAAGAAATTGCTATCAGCAATAAGGCCGCCAATTGTACCTCTTCTTTTGTAACTGTTGTCTCTGTAATTATTTTCTGGTGTGTACAGTAAAGAATATTCTTATCTTATCCTAACCGATCCAAAACAAATCAACATCAACAATGCAACCCATTTACTTTACACACCAACTTAACATTATTGAGATTATATTATTTTTATTGCACTAAAGGACCATTTTAAAAACCTATTTAGAGGCTAAAAATTCCACCCATTCCGGGACTCGAACCCGCGACCTCTGGCTAACCGTGCCAGCGCTCTCCCAACTGAGCTAATGGGCGACTACCGGCATCAGTGAAATTTCGAACCACTTTACAATAGTCTCTGTATTACATATTATTGACATGTTTAAGGCTGGCTGGGGAAGTCTCACAGCTTTGTACAATGGCCCAACTGTAATGCTAAGTACTGAAATTACAGCACATCTTTTTCCGACATTCCAGTACATTTATCGGAATAAGATATATACATGCATGGTGGCAATGCTAGTCGTATTAACGTATTGAGGCGTCATTCACCTCTAATTTACGGACCTAAGAACAGAGGTGACTAAGCCGGAAAATCCAGAGGACAAACTTGACGCAATTATCAATTTGGTGCCGTTTTTAAGGGTTCGAAGAAGGCCGAAGAAGACTGACCTGATAATATGCTCCACACGGATCTTGGCTCGCTCACTCTTACCAGCGGCGATGTATTCGGCTATTTCCCGACGTGCTTTCTGGGCGAGTTCGGTTTTCTTCTTCTCCAGGAGTTTCAGACGGTTTATGGACAGTCTCAAATGCGTTTTGAGCTTCGTGTAGTTGGGATTTGACGAAAACATCTTGTGTTATACACCGTTATTAAAAGTTATTTCTAGTAAAAGCATAAGTAAAAACACAGATTTTCTGTGACTTGTTTGTATAAAATGAATCACCAATTTATTTACAGTGTTGCCACTTGCCAGCTTCATTTTTAGGAACCCACCCAACCCACCAAAAATGTAGTCAGCCAGTCGAGTCGAGTCGGCCTCGTCGTGGCCCACCAGAAAGCCACTAAACCTATTTGCGTATCGGAACGGAACTGAAGTAAACCGATACCGACTCGAATTGTACAGGGCACCTAAGTATTTTTGTAAATCGGTCGGTGGTTGGTGTGCTACCTTACCATTCATTGAAGCAATCCAAGACACAACAATGATAGTCTAAACCACCAGAACTAGAGGAAAATCTACTAAGTTGGCAACACTTATTTGTTGTCAATTTGACAGCTTTCATGGCGTTCACAGACCAGCACAATTGTTGGACAAAGTGAACGAATTAATTGTTCTGTGTGAACGAACGAAACCACAGAACAAAACGAAACCTATTTTAAAGTATGGCAGCACTAGACAAATTAGCGCGAAACCTTAAATATTTTGCGCACAAATTAAAATATTGCTCCTTTCGTGTCAAGATTTGACTTTGGCAGAATTTGTCGATATTGGCTGGTTGCCATTTGCCATATCAATAAGAAATAAAAATAATAATAAAATCTTGCGTGCGTGCGCTTCAGGCATCAACTTTCATCACGTTATCGTTATGCTGACCTGACTGACGCTTCACTTTTGCTACCTATTCGTATCTTCTTTTTTTCTTCATTATGCTACGGCCACACTTGAAGGCGAAGATTCGTGTTCGCGTTGTCGCGACAACATTTCGTGTTCGCTCTACAGCGAAGAGCTTGACCACATCATAAGAAGATTTTGGCCTTTGGGCCATAAAACCCTTTGATTGATGTGCGGCATTTTACCGACAGCGGCGCGAAGGGTGTTTGTATTCGCGATAGGACGAATTTTTTGGCCAGACATGTCGCGACAACGCAAATCTTCGCGTTATCGCGATAGTGTGGCCGTACCATTAGAACTGTTGAAGAAATATACTGGTGGATTGCAACAGGTAAAGGGCAACATTTATACAAAATTAACATTTTTTATTTCCATATTAATTTAAAGTATACTTAGTTCGAAGACACAAAGTTGAGAAACATTTACAACACAATAATCAATTACTTATATTGTACATAAATTTTGCACAGTTTTGTTTTTATGGTATGGCACAGGTGGCAAACTACATTAACTGTATTTTGACATTTCTTGTGCAGTCGCCAGATCAGCCCCCCCTCCCATTATGTAATGGTCCACTGTGTTGAATTGTCCATCCTAACGGTTCCAACTTGTTAAAATATGTATGTATGCATTTGACAGCTGGAGTAGCTTAAAAAGTTAAAATCGACGTCACTCAACCCAGTGGATATTTACACAATATATCTCCAGTTCTAACATTCCAGTACAGGGCAATATTTTAAGTAAGTTAACAAACTTTTCAGTTTGCATGTCTGAGTTCACATTGAATCATTACCAGATGTAATCTTGATTAAGAGAGTACTTTGACAATTAGTTTTTTAGATCTATAATATTAATTCCTATTAACAAACCAGTACACAATTCTTTTTGTGCACAAATTAGCCACTAAACTTAATTTTAAGTACGTCCTTGACTACCAACATTTTGTGGCGCCAATATTTACAATTGCCAATATTTTACATTTATAACATTTACCTAAGAGAAACGAGTGAAACAATTTGCTCGATTTCTTGATATTTCATTTTGACATCTTCGTCAACTTGTAAGTTGTCAAAATATATACTTGATACAAAACACAAAAATAGTTCATTAGATATCAGAATAAAGACTTAAAAAAAAGGTAAACACATCACATACATAAAGTTATCGTTATCACATTTATTCAAGTGTAGACATTCGTTAGCAGGCAGAGATAGAAAAGCCTAACAACATAAGTAATAATAATACTGACATATTAAATATATGTTATACTAAAAGAGCTTACATTAGTGAAGAGCTTACACTGTGATGGGAAAGAATCTTTTTATGTGATTTCTTGGATGAGTAGGTAATAAACAAGTAGACCAAATATTAACAAGTCCAGCAAAGTACAAGCTAAGCTCGTTTGATCTTATATTGTCAATTGTGTGATCTAACTATTTTAGTTATGTGATAATTATTGTCACAATAATAATACCTACAATGTCAGTTATGTTACAGGAGCGATTAAGTTAGTACAAGAAATATGAACAATATTATTTTGTTACAGGCAAAAGTATCAAAATAACTTTTCAGAGAAAATCTATCCGGAAATTAAACATCAGATACGTACTTATTAAAATATAGGTAGGATATACTTTCATTTCATAATACTGAAACTAAACATTAGCTAAACCATTCGCCTTCTTCTCAACTCTACCCTGTGCGCTATCAATATCATCATGTAGTACCACAGTAGTGGCACTCATGCTGGATGGACTGTGGGAATGAGTAAGATTAGTGCGGTTGCTGTCGGCCAGATGTTCTAGCTCATGGCTTTCCAGGTTAGGAACTCCTGAACAGATAGAGCTGACGCGCGACACCGACTTCATCTCATCACTAGAAGCTTCTTTCGCCGAGTCCCTCCCAAAAATATACAACAAAGAACAGAGGAAAAACGTAGCGTACATCCAACTCACTAACATAATTAGGGCGAGAAATGTTCCTATTTGAGAATACGGCAAGAGATTCGAACGTAATAAGAAGATTCCAGCGAATCCTGTCGTTAACGCCGCTGCGGCCGTAGGACCCGCAGACGCCGTTAAAGAATACTTCACTCTAGCAGCTTTAGCACCGGCAGCGTTTGTGTAACTTAACGCATAATGTAGGCTAAAGTCCACAGCTAATCCGGCTGACGTCGAGATAGCTACACTCTCTAGAACATTTAATTTCCACTCAAACAACACTAGAATAGCTATAGTAACGGTCGCTGAGAATATCATGGAGGACAAAGAACAAATACTTATCACGAAACTCAAAGTAGCCGGTATAAGGACAAGAAAACCTAAGGTTGCTGATAAAACCAACGCTATAACCGTACCAGTAGCTAAGGTTCGCTGAAGATCATAAAATTGAAAATCCGACAAAAACCAACCACATCTCATGCCCGGCGGAGCATTTTCAAGCTCTTGTTGAGTCCAATTTTCAACGTGTTGAAAGAAATTGTTCATTGCCTTAAAGGACATGGAATAAGGGACAACGCTTTCAAATTCTACTACAATAGCTACGACTTTAGGTGGCGTGGAGCTACGCAAAAACTTCGGTCCAGCTACACCAGGCATGAAGATATCACGAGGTGTCTGATATAATGATTCCATAGCTTTAATAATACAAAAGTCAAATACCTCTTTCTTATAAGGAAAACTCGATGTCTCACAACATGGTGTCCTATCTATATTGTCCATACTATCAAAGCATTTCCTATTCATATACTTTTTAAAGCTTTCGATAAAACAGTTCGGTAGAAGAATTCCTAAAGTTTGCTGATAAAATGGCTGCGCCTTTAGTCTTGCACAAAATCCTAACAACCACACTTGGGACTTTGGATCAGAGATCGAAAATTTGTCTTCAAATATAAGTTGTCCCGTCGAAGCCGGATTCATGTGGTTTCCGTTGTCGATTGCTTTAACTCCCCAGATCCACCGAAGTGGCATTTTGCTTCCAACCCCTATGTCTCTCGCAAATCTCTCGAACAGAAACTTGTCCCTGTAATGCAAGTCATACTGTTCGAAAGGGTGAGACGTTTGAAACAGTTGGAATTGTTTCGAATCTGGAAATCGCAGTCCCGGAGAATAGAATACTGTAACAATACTGTAAATTCCAATAGCACCTAACACTACAACAAATACTATATGCAACTTCGTAACACACGTTACAATAAATCTGTTCAATATAACTCGGATCTCATCCCACATTTCATGAATATGTTTGTATATAACATCTAACATCTTTTGCTTAAATATACATATCTTAACATCTATTACAAATACTGCGGCAGGCAGCCATGTTACCATCAGAAAGAAGTTAACGAGAACTGCTGTTCCAGCGAATACACTAAAACAGTTAATAGCAGGAATGTAGCTTACATATGAAGCAAAGAACGCAACTGCAGTTGTCAATGTCGTAACAAAAATTGTCACAATAGAATGCTTCAGTGTTTCTTCTAGTATTTGTACAAGAATTGTCTCCCCAGCACTAGACATGTTCCTTATATCACCTAAGCCATTGTCTTCACTAACTACATTGTCCCTAATCAACTGCTTACTAATCATCTTCCACACCTTCATATAGATAAATGCATCATCTGCTCCTATACCTATCACAACAACTATCACTAATAAATTCATAAATGGAAAGAATTTCAAGTTGAACACATAAACATACACAAAGTATGCTACACCTAGCGAGAAAGATATTGCCGTAAACAACAGCAAAGTGAGTATCAGAGACTTTGTGTAAATCCATACACAAAGAAATACGAAAACACCACCTAAACCTATCAACCAAGTATCCTCTATGACCCATAACTCAAACAAACTGTTTTTCAGTCCAAAATCAATGGCAGGTATGACAAGTGTATCGTATGATAAATTTGAACTTTGCAATATCTTGTAGTACGGCATTACGGTACTACTGCGTGGCAAAGGGAAGAAAATCATAGAATTTTTAACAAAATCATTTGAATTATCTGTAGGAGAAAATGCCTCAGAGTCAATCAAGTAAAACAATAAATTATAAACAGCATCATACTGGGAACAGTATTTCGGAACCTTACAACGGTCTAATTCACAGGAAGCCATTAAAGAAAAGTTATGAAAATAGCTGGCACACCGCCTCAAAATTGTTATAGTATCATTGACATCTTCTCTGGTTAGGTTCTCACAAGTGAGCTTTCCAGATATTAAAGCTATGTAGTTTGGCACACTCCAGAGGGGGCAACAAATGTCTTCCATTTTTGTTGCTCTTTGGCACAGCTTGTGATAGACATCACCTCCCATAGATAAAAGAAAAGACTGCAACTTACACATTCTTTCTACATTTTCATAAACCAGCAGGGAAGTTTTAGCAGAGTTTTCTATGACAAGATGAGCGTAGTTGTTCATTGGAGCACCACAGGTTCCAGAGGCGTAGTTGTGAAGTGATGGGTCCATTGGTTCTCTGTGTAGTCCTTTGAGGGTTACCCATTGCTTTCTTGTGTAATTCTTGATTAGTTCTTTATTTTTATCTTCGTTGGACACATTTCTGCCATAACCCCAATGGACGTGACTGCTGGATAGATTATGGACTTCAGTGGAATCAGGCCAGAACTTTAAAATAATACCTGTAGTGTTGTTTTCTGGTTTCTTTTTCTTTCTTTTCTTGTTCTTCATCGGACGACCATTTCTTGGTCGAACCTTGGTTCTGTTTTGATAAGTCCGGTTCATGCGTATTTGGTCTTCGATTTCTTGAGGATTGACGGCAAGCCGTCGTGACGGTCGGGTCTCCTCAATAAGGTTTTCCCAAGCAATAAAACGATGTGCCAGAGTCGTACCTCGGGTCTCAAAACCAGCTAAAGGGTCTGTGAATGAGGGTATCTCGTGGCAAACCAGAGGAATCACGGTAAGCGTGGTGGAAATAACACTTACGATAAACAAAAAGAGGTAGGAGTGGCGGACAATAAATCTGGCGTAAGAAATCAACATCTTGCCGCGATGTTATTGTGAACATTTCTCTATTCCATATTCCTTCGTTGATGGTACACATGTCCTGTTTGTATATCAATTGTTTATCCAAGTTTGCGCATTGAATTACATTTTGATTTCATGTATTTTTAGCTTCGCACCGTAAATTCGCCCACCAGTTTCGTTTCGGTTTTGACCCACGATTTGACGATTAGAGTTGTGACAGCAAGAAAAACATTACCAAAACATGCACAGCTTCAGCAGCAAGAATATAGTGTTGTTCTTTTTAGGAGTGATCGTTGCAAAGACGAACCGTTTTATAAGACCGTTTTGTGTTCCGCGACGATAGGACCGTTTTACGTTTCATTATAAAGCAGTGCCAGAGACTCTAAAGCAGTGCCAGCGTTCGTTCGTCGATTATTTGACGAGACCAGTCCTTAGATTATTTGACGCGGATATGTCCTTTAGTGCTATATTAATAGAGCCTAGAACGTAATGAGATCATTGCGACGTCGTCGTCGGCTCCTTGCTCGTTCCGTTCGTTTTGGTCTGTGATACAATAAAGTAATCTTTATGTCTATGAGTATACAGTCGAATATCGTGTAAAACAACTTATTTTTTCCGATGTTTCGTGATTTCGTCTCGTTCGCACTCGTTTGACCGTCCTCTGCGACTTGCTCGTTCGCATACAATGAAACCAGTTGCGAACGAGGACCGTTTCGAGGACCTGTTTTCGTTCCAGAAAAAACGGTTGCGTTTCGTCGTCGAAAAATCGGACAACGACCCACTCCTAGTTCTTTTCCAAGGAACGGTCGGCAACCTATTATAACCACAGAACACCTCTACCCCAGCCAGCTATAACTTGCCGCACTTGCCGTTCACAGAGTATATAAACACTACTTGCCGTTACGTTACGGCCTTTAGTTCAACTCTTTTTCCTTGAACGAAGCCAATAAATAAAATAAAACTTGTGATATTGTTTCTTTAAGTGCTCTGACCCTCATCATACTGCCAAAAATTTATTTACTAAATATTTTTTATTAAAGAAAAGTACACACGGACATACCTTAAAATGAAGTAATCAATTATTATCAATTTAATAGACCTCATGTGTAATAAATAATTGTGTTTTAGGGAGCATTTATTCGCGTAGGTACTTGAGCGTCACGTAAAGTCACACAATTAACGGATGGCAACATTTTTTTTGTCTCTGACATCTTGTGATCACAAGACTTCATCGTCCAGTTTTCTGTCAAGGCAAAAATTGGGTGAAAAAGGCCGTCCCGATCGGGATTTACGGGTAAAACAGCTCCAATTTGATCAACAAATATCTCAAGATGAGATACTTCCTAACTTACCTATTAGCGCTGCTAATAGTGCTCACGCTGGTGATATTTCCCATGTACTATCTGCTCAACGGGAAGGGTGAGCAAATAAGCCTGGGATGGTTCCTGGAGAATACTTCGCCTTACATGTGGGGAACGCTCGGCATCGCCTTCGCCGTGGCGTTCTCCGTGGTTGGCGCTGCAATGGGCATACACACGACTGGCACCAGCATCGTCGGCGGAGGCGTCAAGGCGCCCCGAATCAAGACTAAGAACTTGATCTCCGTCATTTTCTGCGAAGCTGTTGCTATTTACGGGCTGATCACCGCCATTGTGCTGTCGGGAATACTAGAAAGATACACGGAGCCCCTTATTGACCTCACCATAAAGCAACAGAACTGGATGGCTGGTTATGTGATGTTCGGAGCTGGGCTTGCAGTGGGGCTCGTCAACCTGTTCTGTGGTATTGCTGTGGGTATTGTGGGCTCAGGAGCTGCCCTGTCTGACGCAGCCAACCCAGCCTTGTTTGTGAAAATCCTGATTGTGGAGATCTTTGGGTCGGCCATTGGTCTCTTTGGTCTGATTGTCGGCATTTATATGACTTCAAAGGTCAGAATGGGCAACCAGTAACTCAAGAACGAAGGGATGTATGAATTTAAAAGTAAGTTGACTTTATCTATGATATTTGTAAGTACTTACTTTAATTATTGCACTATCAATATTTCTGCTTTACTATTCATTCCTCTACTTATAAGTAGAGGAATGAATTGTATCATACTGGGAATTCTTTTGGAGAATTATAAAACATCCCATTCCTTTAAATTGTGCTATAGCATACACAATGGCTGACTGTCCACTGTGGGCAACTTCTAATAGCCTGCGTGGTATATCAACAATTTCTTTTTCTCACACTTTGTTTGACAGTCAAACTTTGACTCAATTAGATTTATCCTAAGTCTTTAATTAGATTAATCCCTTGCTAAATATTTGCTTCTAAGTCTGTTTCCTACAACTACATTTTGTGGTTTACTACATTTAATCCACATATTAAGAGGTAAACTGTACAATGTACCTTGAGTTATCATAAATATTAAATTATGATCTGTAGTTCTATGAATAGGCCCCTGGTGGTAACAAGTGGTTTTACTGCTGCGTGGATGTGTGCCCCCTACTAATTATTTCACTTCATGTGTACTGACTTGTCCATTGTATGTTTTGGTGTCATAAGTTTCATTCATGCATTGTCAATATAAAATAAAAATTTTCCACTTAGTCGTAATTAATCAATAATGGGAACAAAACATGGATTGTCTGTTGAACCATTGCTAATTTATTAAACATTATAAGTGAATCACTATTTGTCTCTTGTTTAGTGCTATCTTTTTTGTGCAAGTGAGATGAAGATAGTTTTCATATTAATCATGTTTGTCTATGACATTTACCTTGTGATTATGTGGTGTTTGCTCAGAGTATTAATCTGTTTCCATTTCTCATTTTCAGTGTACACAGCACTGGATGAACACCGCCTTGACCATTATTGCAAAGAGAAACAAAGAAGAAACCAGTGCGTGTAACATAAAGTATATCAAGAGTCAAATAGTTTGAATATCTTCATAATTATAGGTAATACAGTGTTGGACTCAATCTTTTTGTAATAAACACTTTTAACTGTTAATGTGTGCTGTGCAAAACTTTGTTTATAAATATGTAATCTGATGTCTGGTTTTAGCGCGGTCTGCCACTGATGTTTGTTGTCCGTAACTGGGTCTAATCTTGACTGTAGGCAAGCACAAAAGTATTAAAAATGTTCTCTTGAAGGCGTCAGCCATACAGACAAGACGTGGGGCGAAGGTGTGGAAAATACAGAAAGCACAGGCTGCTCTCTGGCATGTGACTATACAATGCTTTTTCGCTCGTTCGCCCCACATCCTTTGTGTGACTCACGCTCAAAGGTTCGACTGAGCGCTAGAACTGTAGATCAATAGAAAGGTTGGAGTGTTTTTTAATACAAATAATCAGTAGAGTCTTGTTGTGTTCACATATACTTACAGTAATGGCTAGATACTCGTTGGATTCTCTAAGATGCCCACTCCCACACGTCTTTGCCTTGACAGTGTGTAGAATTCAATGTTGTATCTGGCCTTATAAGGCTAATACATTCCATGAAATGTTACTTTCTTCAGACTCATCTTATTGGTTTCAGCAGCCCATGTTTGCATGTGTACATAATGTATTTCACTTCCTATGTCAATGGAATATATAATCAGCTGTGTAAAGAGTTCCCATGCTATGATAATTGTTATTTCGAAATTACTTAAACTAAATTTGAAAGTAATTGTTCACTTCCAATTTGTAAATATTAGTTTGCTTTTCTGTAATTTTATGGACATTAATTTATTGTACTTGTTAAAGCAAAGTTAGTGAACAAGTTATTTGTAAACCAGCATATAAATAAATGGCCATAGCTTTGTGTATTGATCAACCGAACCCTAGGCGATTGTCGCATAAGCAACAAAACATTTATAAAGTATTATATCAGTACCGAGTATCATTAGCTGATATAATTCTAAGTTATAATATACTATTTGTGCAAATGTAGATATATTATGTATGTTGATGAATAAATAGACAAAAGTTAATTCATGTGTTTCCTTTACTTAGATTCTAACTATTATATTTTCGTCTGTTTAGTCCTCATAGATTTACACCAATCTATTTAGGTGGAAACAATACTTTAGATGCGCATTCGGAGACTAATTTCACTGAACTACAAATTAATGGTTTACTAAGACAGTATAATGTACATTGAAGCCAATTAACAATAAGAATTAAAACGTAGTGGTTATATACTCTGGGAAGAATGTACATGAATGGTTACGACTTTGATCGTTGTGGTAAGCTACCCTGAACGAATGGGCGCAGATCGCCAGACCAATCAAGGTTGATACACACAATAGTAGTTACGCCATCCTAAATTAGCAAGTGCTAGAGTTTGGGGAGCTCTGCATAGTTATTGTATTAATATATTTGCTGCGTGTCTACGTCTGCCGTTACAATTTCGAGAGCTAACGGGGAGAATACTTGGGAGAGGTGCATCGTGTAGGTATCTGTGGTACGCTGTGTATGGGAGGGAAAAAACTTAGGCCTTTGCATCTACGTAACGAGATGATTTAACAGCGTCCAATGGTACCTTCACACTCACTAGATGGGTGAAGGCACCACTCTAACGCTCCAGTGCTTAGGACAGGACATCGGAACCCCTCCCAAATAATGTCCCTAAAGTCTGCCGATTTTTCATTATCTAATCTAGAAGTTATGTCACACACCTTGCTCTTGTTACTTTCACACTCAACCACTTATCACGAAGATAAGCAGCAAAATAGAAATTCGGTGCTATTTGCTATCCCGCGGCTTGATTGTATAACTTTCCACGTACTCTTGTGTGCAAAAAAGAAATATCTACTTGACTTAGTCGTACAATTATGTGGCTTTATATCAATATCACGTTTCAGATACCTATCCACTGAAATCGTGTGATACATATTACGCCTCATACGATAGTGCAGAGCTAAATAAAGAATCCAATTTCGCACACAGATGTATATGTCAAAAGTTACATAATCAAGAGGCGCTGGTCGAAAGAACGACAGGGGCTTATCAACCTTTACATTTTTATTGCAGTCGCTTGTAACTGTAATGAAATGAAACATGAATATGCTTATGATGCAGATCATTCTCTACGTAGATAAACATAGAATAGGGCACGTAAATTCTGTTCATCGTGTAAACAAGAACGATATCATCGTCCCCTCCACAGCACCGAGACGGAATAGTCTCGCCTCCTAAATCTAAATATCAATCTAAATAATCTTCATGCAATCCACTCCATCCAAAGGTTGTCTGGAAGAGATCGCTCTTAGCGATAAGATCGCCAATTGTATAACATTGCTGAGATTTAAGTATCATGGTTGTAATATTTTTCTGGTTGTGCAATAAAGTGTTCTCTATCTATCTAAAGGCCGATTTAGATTATCTTAGTCTTTAGGAGAGTGCATTAGTAGGTAAAAGTACCTAAAGAGGCAAGTGCTTTAGTACTTAAGTACGCGAGTGAACGTTTATATTTCTTCCAGTAGTGTCATTTCGTCGCAAGGATGAACAATCAACGTTGCGAAATACGCGCTATTCCACGCAAAATACAAGAAGAAAATTTAATTTGAAATCGGCCCAAGAGTCTAAATAAAAGAGTTAGTCCAGTCCAGTCACCTAACTAAGCAACCGATCTAGGTACTGAGACGGTTGGTCGTAGGGGCGCAAGAGGGATGCATTTACTGGTCCGGACCTTCAATTTTATGCAGTCAGCTTCTGTCGGATCTCCGACTTCAGACCTCGTCATCATCATCAACCCATTATGTTTTCACCGAGGGGCACGAGTCTTCCCTAAGAAAGGTATGGGCCTGACTCCACCACGGTGGCCAAGACCGGATTGGTGGAGGCTTGCAAGACTCATGGCTGGTCTTACTGTCAGAAGTTTTCAAGCCGCCCTAAGGCCTTTGACTTGGCTTAACGACTGCCATCTATCGACGGCAGCCGGTACCAACTGCTTAACGTGCCTTGCGAAGCACGGAACCACTCGAAAAATGCAACTAGCGTTAGCCATAGACGGTCACTCATCCATGCACTGAACGCGCCCTATGTTGCTTAACCTCCGTGATTGTTTAAGATCGCTCAGGCAGCAACGGGGCTACGATCGATTCATACCTTTTTTATAATAAAATACGTATTAATTGCATTAAAATATTTTATTTCAAGTCAAACAGACACTGTAGGATGTCAAGTGGTATGTATGTATCACCTAAAGGAATGTATCAAATAGAGAGCCTGTACAGTTTGGCAAAAAAAGAGTAGGTAAATTGAGTTCTTGTCAAGAATTTCTCCTTTTTTGTAAATTTGAAAAAAAAAAAAACTGTTAAAAATTACTGTGGTATCTCTAATTTTCGGTAAACTTATTAGTCAGACTTCCGATTACTCCTCTTTTTTGCCAAGATTACATGTACGATCACAAAAAAAGTTCATTTCGAAAACAACTTTATATAAAATGTAAACGGCTTCGAAAATCATTAATAGTAAACGTTAAAAAAATCATTATAATAAATAGGTATGTAAAATATAAACAGATAAAAAATATTTTATTAGTAATTAAACTGTAAAAAAATATTATAATAAATAATTAGGTAGTAAATACCTATTACTTTGAGTATTAAAATGGAATGTGAGTTTACAAAACGATTTCAAACTTATGTTCTAACATGTAAAGCATAGTTTGGAAAAGTAATTTTCAGAAAAGTGTACACACAACGCGATCTACCTACACGCATTCAAAAACAATTAAAATGTATGGCAATAGTTATTCTATGTAATTGCTAAATAAAGCTTTTTTAGAACATCTACAGCTAATCAGAATAAAAAATATCTTTAACACCTAAGTAATTTATTTACAAAATAGGTGGACTCTTCGTTAAAACGTTCCAATACTTTTCGTAATTCACACGCTACCTATGTACAAATTAATCGCAAGGTGTTCAAATGTCTACCTTCTATTTCATTACAAAATGGTTCAATCTGCAATGAGAATTTTTAAAAACCTATTTAGAGGCTAAAAATTCGGCCCATGCCGGGATTCGAACCCGCGACCTCTGGCTATCCGTGCCAGCGCTCTTTCCAACTGAGCCAATGGGCGACTCACCGGCATCAGTGAAATTTCGAACCTCTTTACAATATTCTCTGTATTACATACAGGCAGCGACATCTGGCTGAAGTAATTTGCATCACTTGCAGCCCCGAGTACCTACTTTGCAGTTAGAATGAGAATTTTCCATTAATTTTAATTTTTCTAAGCCAATGCCACGCATTCATATTATTTTAAGATTCATACAAAAATATTTTCTAGCAAAGTTTACTCAATTCCTATTTATTAAAAGGGCTCTTCGATTTGCTAAATATATACACAATAATTATGTAGATGTTAGTCCATTTTGGTTTGTATTCTTTTCGCTATAGAGTTAAAGCTTACAATATAATCTAAGAAGTAGGTAATTAATTCTAGTTTTTCTACACATATCTTTTCCATTGCAACAAAAAATACTATAAACTTACATACCTACCTACTAATTTTTACAAAAAAATAAATAGTACGAAAATTAAATACAACACAATGGCAGTGGGTTCTGATTGTTCACAGTCTTTGTACAACATAAAATTTATCTAAAAATGTCCTTATCTCTATGAACTTAGGGTTCGAAATACTATGTACCTAACTAATTGAGATTCAATGGAAACCTTGTACTTTAAATGAGCTTACACTCTAGTTTCGGCGTCGTCTTCAGTAGTAGATTTCCTGAAAAATAAAAACAATGTTACTGTTAGCTTGGGGGTAGTGACGGGTCGTCAATGGACAATGCGACAAAAAAATATCTTGCTGAAATAAAAAAAAACCGTTTCTATAGAGTACAGGAAAAATACTTTGTAAATTTTTACTTCAATAATTATGGAGAAAAAAAAACGAAAACCTATGTGTGACGTCACAGTAAGCGACCACAATAAGATTCGAATAAAAGTTTTTTACCGTAAAGGTAGACAATGAAAACACGTAATTCTTGAAACACCCCAATTAGGGTTGGTGTTATAAACTCTTTTTCTACGAGATTTTTTCATTACATAATTTTCTTTGATGCCCGTTTAACATGCTATATCAATATCACAGCTGCAGGTATATATTAGAGGAACGTACATTCCGTTTAACACATTCATAAGGTGTTAAGCACAATCAAGGCGTAAGTTGTTGGCACACAGAGTGCGCAGGCCATATGTTATCGGCCGGTTCGCACTGTGCACACGAACCCTTTGGAGTCTATCTTTCAAGCCAGTCACACAGTGGACACAGGTAAGGTTACCAAAAAAAAACATTGCTCCACAGTTCATGCATCCAACTATAGTCCATTTGTTTAGATACTTAATAAAAATGTAAACAATCTCGATACGTCTTTTTATCTAAAGACACACTTTTTAAATCAAAATCTTTACAAGTTTTGTTCGTGATGTTCATGTTCATGGTGTGATCCGAATGGAAAAAAATCTAATCAGAAATGTAGTCCATTCGGATCACATGATTCGAGAGGAATATTTTGCTTGGTTTGATGTGATCTGTTGCGAGTGATCCGTTTCTGTGATTCAAATGGACGTACCTAAATAAATGAACTTTATATAGAATAAATGGACTATATACAATATAGTACCTATAGTTTACAAAGGTGGTACAAAAACTAAAAAAAAAAATCAGTTCTCTAACACACACTAATGGATCGTTAAAAGTCTAGAGTACTTCTGATTGAGGGCTCTGAAATTTGAATCATAAACAGATACTGTCAGCAAAAAAATTATGAAAATTTTATATTTAATAATGATAGTAGATCATATTCATAAACTTATGAGCATAAAGTTATTAATGTATAGGGTGACCACTATACACAATTTGAGACTGCATATAATAAGCGCGACCACCTTATCTGTTGTAGATAGAGAAAAGCTTAGATGGGAGTGCCCTAATTTTTCAATTAAGCATTTACAGAAAATAATGTTAAACAAAAATAATGTCTTCTTATTTTAAGCACGATTATTCATCATGTAACTCGTGTGTAAGCTAGGTACTAAGCTCAACAGCAGTTTAACATTTCTAATAAAATGCTGTTTCGATAAACATGTGAAAAATGTACTGTATTATTATTTAGCTGTACAATACAGTAAAATGTATTGTACAGCTAAATAATAATAATGCAAGATCATAATAGTTATTTGTTATACAAGAGTGCATAGTTGCTTTTTAACCGCGTGTTCAATTTTGATGACCGAGCAAGCGAAGGATTCTAAAATTGAATCACGAGCGCAGCGAGTGATTCAAAATTAGAATCCTGAGCGTGAGCGAGGGAATCAAAAGAGCACGAGGTGAAAAATCTTTGCACTCGAGTGCAACACGTAACTTTTCATTCCACCTCAGCGAGGAAATGACTAAATGCAAAAATAAAACGTTTACAATCACAAGATAGGTAGGTACACTTTTATTTCAGTTTAGGTATTAATTACTACATTATGACAGGTAAGTATTACAGAATAATCTTTAAATTATAACAAAATAATACCAAGGTATAATTAAGAAAATTTTAAAGTAACGTTGCTACAGTTATTTAAATTGAGTGTAATATTTTTTTAATTCACAAACTTAGTGCACACGATGTTCTAAATTCAATTTACTTTATCCTCTAGAGAATAAAAACGGCTTTTCCACTCAAATATTGAAGATTAAAAATACTCTTTCCGAGATGGTGGGATGAAAATAGTTATTTGTTATACCAGAGTGCAAAGTTGCTTTTTAACCGCGTGTTAAATTTTGATGACCGAGCAAGCAAAGGATTCTAAAATTGAATCACGAGCGCAGCGAGTGATTCAAAATTAGAATCCTGAGCGTTAGCGAGGGAATCAAAAGAGCACAAGGTGAAAAATCTTTGCACTCGAGTGCAACACGTAACTTTTCATTCCACCTCAGCGAGGAAATGACTAAATGCAAAAACAAAACGTTTACAATCACAAGATAGGTACACTTTTTTAATTCACAACTTAGTGCACACGATGTTCTAAATTCAATTTACTTTATCCTCTAGAGATTAAAAACGGCTTTTCCACTCAGATATTGAAGATTAAAAATACTCTTTCCGAGATGGTGGGATGAAAAAAAAATTGTCAAGCTTGGTCTGTCAATTTAAAATTCACATTTTTAGGGTTCCGTACCTCAAAAGGAAAAACGGAACCCTTATAGGATCACTTTGTTGTCCGTCTGTCCGTCCGTCCGTCCGTCTGTCAAGACCCTTTTTCTCAGGAACGCGTGGAGGTATGAAGCTGAAATTTATATCAATTACTCAGGTCTACTGTCCCTTGAAGCTGTGAAAAAATCAAACTTCTAAGCCAACGCAATCAAAAGATACAGCCGTTTATGCCGCAAATTTTCGACACTTGCAAGGGAATCAAAACCTACAGGGTGCTTCCCGTGAACTCATTATCTTGAAATTTGGTACGAAGCAACGTCTTATAGCATAGATAAAGGAAAAATTACGAAAACCATAAATTTTTAGTTACATCACATAATATATATTTTTTTAATAATTTTAAACTTACTACCCATTTCCTCATAAACGCGTAGAGGTATTAAATTGAAATTCATACCAAATACTCAGGTCTATAATACAGGTTTGTACGGAACCCTCGGTGCGCGAGTCTGACTCGCACTTGGCCGGTTTTTTTTTTCTTGTCTATCAAAATACCGGTTTTGTGAAGACAAAATCAGTTGGCACGTTCTTAATTGTTTGGGTCACAATAAAACATAAATTTACTATATTAATAATAAAAAATAGAAAATTGACTTATACATCATTGCAGTTCACGGTAAAATAAAACAAAAGACTACTTAGGATAAAAAGAAAATCAACCTTTTTACTAAATAGGTATTATGTTCAGACGAGAATCTGGCCAGATTTTTTGTGTTTTTCTGGCTTGAACTTTACTCAATTTCGGTTCAGGCGACTTTGCAATGAAATTTATATGTAAAATGAAATGGAGACTAATTACCTCATCCCTAAAGTTGTTCGGACGATCACCGCAGACACCACCGGGTTAGCAAAGCAAAAGATGATTACATTGAGTGTTTCTCATACAACTGCCACCATCTATTGACAAGTCAAAACTTAACACCAAGGAAATGTTCATGGTAAAATAAACCTTGGGACAATGGAGATACAAGTTTCAAGTCATGCTTTAAAATGTCATGCAATTGAATGTGTTGAAGATGAATGGATTTATTTAATTATTTGATGATAAAAAGAGAAGGAGAGGGGATGTTAAAAATATATATCTTACTCGCTCGTTTCACCCATACTGGCTAGTGGCGCCCCCATCGGTTGTGGTGGTTCTCCTGTACAACATAAAGTATTGGAAGATGTAGATTGCTTTGAATAAAAAAATCTAGAATACATAAAATGCTGAAACCATTGCCGTTTGTTTGCTGCATAGACACAAAGCCTATCTGCTATTTGTTTTTGTCTCATTGTACAGCAGCCTTTATTCAGGACAAACCCAGAAAACGTCCATCTCGCAGGGCCAAAAAGTGGAACCACTGTCTCCTACTAGATTGTTTTTGTCTCTTGGTATCAGCACCCTTAGTTCAGGAGAATACAAGCAAACGTCCGGTTCGTAGGACCAAAAAATGGCAATATAAAATGGCGGCAAATAAACTGCAAAGCGTTACCTGCTAGAGCCAGATCGCTGTTGCGCAGAGCGGCCTGGGCGCGTACGCTGGAGTGATCTTCCTCGGCTGGGATGCAAAATAAACAGGGTCAAGCGTGTGAAGCGGTCAACTGGGCTGTGTACCTACTGTCAGCGGTATCTAAACTTATTTTTGTAACTTATTTGGTATCTAAAAGTATCTTTTACGACACCATCCTCCGATTTCCGACTAAGTTTACGGTCTGTTTAAAGACTGTTGACGGTTAGTCGACAACAATATGCTAATGTCACAGTCAAAACTCTTAAACAGTCAAATCTAGTTTTGGCTAAAATCAGTCGAAAGTACTTTGTCCAAAGGTTACATTTGAAATACCAAATAGTAAAAACACCTAAAATTATGCATCACTCAATCTGCGACAGCAAAAACATAAGTGCGACGAAGCGCGTAGCGTAGCGAAGCGCGGAAACCGAAAACGAACTCGACAATATTGGATACATATTACAAAATTTGACAGTCAAAACTAGTTTTGACCGGTTAAGACTTGACTGTAACATTAACACATTGTTAGTGTACAGTCAACAGTATTTCTTAATGACTCGCGATGCTCATATAAGTAGTTTTACCTAATAAATAAATAATCGCGATTAGACCATTCGATTACCAGTGGTGGCATATACTAATGACTTTGTTCTGTAAGTTATGAAGTTATAGTAGCAATACCACTCGTTAACGTGAAGGAAAACATCTTGAGGAAACCTGAGTGTCTAAGGTGGTCAAATACCTCAGCGCTTGAAATTGGCCAATCCGCGGTGGGCGGGCGTGGTAATAAGCCCATTATATCTGAAAGAAGGCCCTGCAGTGGGACGTTTATTGGCTACCAAAAAAAGACTCGTTTTAACTATAGTGTGTCAATTTTTATATACGTGCACTATTCTCAAGAGACGTTACGACTCTGCAACGATATCGGCGTCTTTGCAGCGAAAATGAAAAGGTCGACTTGCTCTCGGTGCTCTCGACTATGCGAGAAATAGAGCGTAAGCTTAGAGCCTTCGGTACTGTTTTTAATCAAATTGTTGGCATAAAAAAATTAAGTCTTTATTTCCTGATACCGCTGACATGCAGGGGATTTACTTACAGGGTGAAAAACGTTACTAGCTTTTGTACAAGATTTGGGAGGTTGAATGTGACGTGCAGGGACAAAAATATTGCACACGTGCTCATTGGCTCCTGTGTTCTATTTTTTCCCTCTCAGTGGTTCTATCATTTGAAGGATTTCTGACATGTAACATTATGTCGATATTCATCTGTTAAATCTGTATGCAATTATTTAATAATAGGCATTTCTACAGGCATTTACACAGACATTTCTTACTCAAAGAGCACAGACGACGGCCTTATCACTAAAAGTGATCTCTTCCAGACAACCTTTGCACGGATCGGAGTAATGGATTGTAGAAGGAAGTAGATGTACAAATACTTATAATAGATAGTTAGTAAACAGTTAATATGCAGTTTTCAATATCCAAAAGATCACGTTGATTCATTTGCTACTGTTCACAATTGTCATCGGAATGAGAGTTCCAAGCTATACCGGAAGGGGCGAAACTTTCAATAAGATGATTAGGTACATGGTTATTTGAAAGAAATTGCTTTCAGTAATAAGGCCGCCAATGTACTATATTTTGATATATTACATTTCTGTTACAGTAATTTCGGCGTACAATAAATAATATCCTGTCTAAGGAACTAATGCAAAAAAAAGGGCATTTTAAACAAACAAGTAAGGACAAAACCAAAACCACTCCAAGCACACACACAACCAACACACTCACCTGTGTACGGGAAGTGATATTTGTCGTGCTGATGATGCTTATCGGACCCCTCAGACATCCTGTCGTTGTATTCACCGTAATGGCTCTCCATCTTCCTCTGATAGTCGTTCTTCAGCATCGTGGCGATCCCGGAGTCCCGGAAGTCCCGGGTGTAGCCGTCGTGCTCCCGGGTCGAGACCCCGGAGTCCCGGAAGTCCCGGGAACCGTACAAGTTGGTCTCGGGACTCAGGTATTTGGTGGGGCTATACCCGTAGTCGGAAGTGCGGGAGGAGAGGTAGTTTTTGGACCCATACGGGTGGTTTGGCAGGCGGTACATTGTCGGGGAGATGGGGTAATTAGGGTCGTAGGGTATCTGCTTCTCGTCTGTGGGTAAGGCGCCGTACATCAGTTCGTCTTCTATTCCGTATCTGTGAACAATAGAGTTGTTGCCATTCCTATTTTGACCTTTTTAAAGAGGACCTATTTATGTATTTGGCAGTTGTGAATGTTAAATTGAACAAGTCCATACAGTGGAGAAGTTGCTTTGGCGAAGTTGAGCTACTACCAGAGCAATTTAATATGAAAATGTATGAACGAGTAAGAGGTTGAGAGTGAGTGAGTGAGTGAAATGAAATGGTTTTATTCAAATTCAATTCAATTCAATTTATTTCAACGTAAAGAATTTACATTCTGTTTGCTGAATGTCAAAGTACAATGTAACATGAAAGTGAAAGCCGCTGCCTTCGGGCCGTAATGTAGTGGAGAAAAAGGCAGCGGGAAAAAAAACTCCACTCTGACCATCTTTTCTCAAGTCTTAAATCTAATACATTAGATACCACCTATACGCATAAGATTCCATGATTGCCATTAATAACTTTAAATGTTAAGGCATTATTAAATAGATATACTTTTTTTACATAGGCCGTGAAAACATGACAAGTGCTGCTGCAAAGTAGCGCAGATACTGCGGCTTAATGAACGTTCCAAGTCAAACTAGAAGGTGTTAATGGGTATTAGGTGGGTAAGTATAAATGAGAAAGCGGGTGAGTATTTCTGAGTGAGTAGTGGGCAAGTAGGGTAGTGAGTGTGTGTGAGTGGGTGGGTGACAGTAAATAAGAAAGTAAATAAAAAATATACACCGAGCAAGGCTACTTTTCTCAACTATACTTGAACCTCGAGCTTCATAATTATTCTTAGTATTCCACTGAGATATTCCTTCGATATAAGATCGAACTTTCAAATGCTATACATAATATTTTGATGACAATGTACTCCTATCTTTTTCACGATTTAGATTTTTTCACTCTAGCAAAATTCGCTCTAATTGATGAAAAATACTGATAGATAAAGATTTTGTTACATCCTATCGAACAGAAGACGGATGCTAATGATTGTAAAGACGAAGTGGACTTACCTATTATCCAGCGGCAGTCTCGAAGCGTCAACACTGGCCACGTAGGTATCATGTACATTCTCCAGTATACTGGGCTTCATGCGGTGTCTGCTCATGTGATACACGTCCGAAGTCAGGTCAGGATTGGGCAGTGGGTTGGGCGAGGGAGTGCCCAGAGCCGGGTTTAACCCCTCCGTGTCAGAACCGGTCTCTTGAGACCAGCGCGCGATTTCTGGCCGATTTTGGTCTGTAGATGCGGTTGAGGGGTTAGAGTGATTTTTTATGACATAAACGCATTTTGTGGCGTTTACAAAATGGTGGTGACAGAAGTCACGTTCAAAGTACCTTCATATAACTTCCTATTTTAGTCACATTGTATCTATAGGCGAGAATATGGTGTATCTATTTTTATTCTACTAGCATAATTGGTAATCTGATGATTCTCCAATCTGAATAAAAAACTTACTCTCCCTTTTTAACCAAGTTTTGTGTCGTAAACTTAATTAACCTGGATTATTTAACCTATGCGAATTGGATACACTTTCCGTAAATTTAAATCACTCCTCCGTAAGCCGATATCTTCGGGCCTTAGTGTAGTAGAGAAAAAAAATCCTCTCTGAACATCTTTTCTAAAGTCATCTTAAACCTAGAACTGAGCCAAATTCGATAACGAATAGCGATAACAAAGCGTTACTAGGCAACGACTTGTTTACACCTAAAAGGCAGATGTTAACAACCTTTTCTAGAAATCATTTTCATACAAATATTAATCGTTCCTCATACTAATGTAAAATGCTTTTTTATGTTTATGATTTTATAGTGAAAGGCTTAACCGATTTGAATATGACATAAATGACAACACTGAAATATGACACAGATGTAACAAACATCTACGCAAGCCATGCCGCATGATTTTCCTAATAGAATTAAGCGCGTTTAAGCAAAAAACATACAAACTCTTCAACTTTATAATATTAATAAGTACCTATAGAAGCTACTATGAAAATGAGGAGATTTGGACCTACTGCAAATATTTAAAAGAAAGTTCTTTGTATATATTTTTATTCATATGTTCACACTAATCATCACTGTCAAAGAGGAGGATGAATTTGTGTCTCCGGAGACTTGAATTATAAATTGATCAATGACATTATCCATTGCACCATCAAATTCGGCGTTTTCTTCTCTTCTGTAATTACGTGTTCAACACAACGAACGTTGCCATGCTGCTGGAGTAATTTTACTGATTGCCTCATCTAACAGGACCTTTATTTAGTTCGGCCATTTAAAAAGTTTTATTTTTGGCAGCAACATGGCCTTTTACTTGCCCCCATATGATTTCTATCGGATTTAATTCACGATGATATGAGGGCAATCTAAGCACTTCTATATTTTTGTCTTGTGCCATTTTGTCACACACATATGCCATATACTTATGCCATATACAAGTATTGACAAACGACTAAACTTCACTTGTTGGCATAAACTAAATTCCCCAAAATGTTTTTCACACCTGAATTTCATCCATGTTTCTTTTTCTGTATGGCTGTCGCGTAAAATTTATGTCGAATTTTTTGTAGTTTTTCAAAATAACAAGGTAATATGCATGTTATTTGAGTGATTCTAGTGAAATATGCTGCAATAGGAATTGTTAATAAATAGTTAGCATGTAAAAGGCTATAATCATGTATAATCAATAGAAGATTTGTAAAACGTGAGTTGTAATAACCCTAAATTGGTTTGTTTACCTCTATTCTTTTTCGAATTTGGCTAGCACAAAATTAAAAAGCCTAAAATGGTAGATCATATTCACATAAAAAATGACTTGCATATTGATTAGTATTGAATTGGAATGACTTACCATCTCGGACGTGCGGCGGCCATCTTGGAGACAAAGCTAGTGGCGCCCCCTCAGTGATGTTAGGCAGGTACCCTCCGCCATTGCTGCTCGTTCCACGATCCCCTGCAGAAGTATGCAAAGTATAGTTTTCAAACGAACATATTCCTCGGTTTACTTCTGGATGTAGAACTTTTTGGAGGAGTGGCTTGTGGTCATTTGCATAGGGCCGTCCCTACATAAATCTGAATTCGGAGAGCGCTAGAAACTGGCTCTCAAGCCACACTCGCTCTTATGCCATACGCAACATGAGCTATGGGTTAGTAACGTTAGTTTTAGTAACGTTGTTTAGGGTCCAAAAAATGGTCGCAACAGCTGCTGCGAAAATTAGTTTTCTACTATGTGTATCAATATAATCTGTTGTATTAGTGCCTATCACCATATGAATAGGTTTTAATTGTTATGTGTTCAGGTCAACGAAGTTACTCGAACTATAGCATGTACCATGTAGTCTTGTTTGGGACCATGACAAGGAATTGTGCTGTGTGGGAGTTTTAGGTATTATGAATTACTATTGTTATTGACTTTGACAAAGAGAAATAGGTAGACTGAGAACATTTTACTATACATAAGAAAGGAAATTACAACAGCCTTGCGTAATTTCCTTTGATTGAGATTGAATTCACCAAAGTCAAAGTCAATAAAAATAGTAAGTGATAATAATAACTTCCACTTAGCACAATTAGATTAGATTAGAAAATTGTTTATTGCACAATGAGCATATTTGTACAAAGGCGAGCTTAATACTAATGAGTATTTTCTTCCAGCTAACCTTGGGTTATGTGGATAGTAGTGCGGGTAGTGCCCGGAGAGAGTTATAGTAAATAAATTATCATATAAAATCGCATCATATAAGTTAAAACAAAAAAAAAACTTATCAATATACCGAATGGATAACATTAATACTTAGAATACACATTATAATGATATACCTAAATATATAAATATACACATACCTGCATATATAAACTACAAAAATATACCTATATGGAGTATTACTCTGAAGTCCGAAGTAGTGCTTATGGATTCTACTCTTAAACACATCAACTGACTGGGCCTGGCGTATGTATAGGGGCAGCGCGTTCCACAAGCGCACTGCTGTCACAGTGAAAGAATTCGCATAGCCTGCCGTACCATGCACGGGGATGTCAAAAAGGAGGTGTTTGCATGGACGCTGAAGGCGACCATGCGCGCCACGAGGGACGAAACGTCCCTCGGAACGTCCCGAAATTACTTGTTCTACTCCAAACTAGGATGCTTTCTGATATTAAAAAGGAAAACGGATACTTTGTGATAGGGTATTATGATGAACCGCTACTATGTAGATCCAGCTAACGCCATCATTTTAAATTCCGTTTACATAGTATGTTCAAGCTACGTGAATAAGTAAGTGCACAGCCGCAGTACTTCAAGCTTGTTTTTTACCAATAAATCTGAGTGTGTGTGTTCAATAAAGAGTTTTTTTAAACGACCTGCGGGACGGACCCCATAACAGTACGTGTAACCAGAGAAGGACATTTATATTAAACTATATTTTTTTATGTAGCGCTCCACTGCAGGCCACAGGCCTCCTCTCAGTGAGAGAGAGAGAGAGAGAGAGAGAGAGAGAGAGAGAGAGTATGGGCTTAATTAATCTGACAGGCTCTTTTTGACGGATACTTACAAGTGTTGGCTAAAAGTGTCTTGTAATCTTAGTACTAGTGCACCCTTTGACCCTGCTTACATAAGTATAAGTAAGTTATATAAGTAGTTCTAAAAACTTTTCTTCTTAATTAAATTTTTTTGTACCGCCCCTGCCTGTATGGACGCATAGTCTGAAATAAACTTTTATTATTATTATTATTAATTACCACGCGTGCCCACAGCGAATAGGAAATTTCAAGCGCTGAGGTATTTAAACACCTCCTACTCTCAGGTTTTCTCACGATGTTTCCCTTCAAGGTTATGGTATTGCTACTACAACAACACAAATGTACATAACTTAGAAAACAAAGTCATTCGTACATGCCCACACCGGGAATCGCATCCGAGCGCATTGTTCTACCCTCTGGACTATCACCGCTCAACAAACAACAAAATTAGTAATTATTAAAAGAACCAATGACTCACTGGTAGCGTTAGAAGAGGGGCGGCTAGACCGCCTGGTGCTGGTCTCCTCATCATCAGAGGAGTGGCTGGAGGCCAGCTCCAGGCTGCGCGCGCCGCTGCCGTCTGTATCGCTGTCCGTGGCCTCGCCGGCCTCGGCGCCCGGCCCGGTCTCGGCTTCGGCTTCGGCCTGCCGAGACTTGCGCCGGCGGCGGCCTTCGTCTTTGGAAAAACAGAGTAGGTATTAGTGCAACCTGGCTTTCCTTGTCAACTGGACATCGAGACGAAAACATGCGCATTTTTTAGGGCCGCACTTACTAACCGCATGGTGCTTGTGGAATTTTTGGCGGAATTTAGCAAAGTAATTTTTAGATTTTAAACTTTTGCCAGTCTAAATCGAGAAAATAACAATTCTCAATATGATACTATTTTTATTTTTAATGCACTAACCCGTGCTAAGGAACAAATTTTTAAATTTGTTCCTTAGCACGGGTTAGGTTAGGTTAGGTTAGGACAACACAACAGTTAGACAAATATTGTATAAATATAAATATTGAGAAATTAAAAACCTATTTAGAGGCTAAAAATTTCACCCATGCCGGGATTCGAACCCGCAACCTCTGGCTATCCGTGCCAGATAGCACGCACAGATAGCCAGAGGTTGCGGGTTCGAATCCCGGCATGGGTGAAATTTTTAGCCTCTAAATAGGTTTTTAATTTCTCAATATTTATATTTATACAATATTTGTCTAACTGTTGTGTTTGAACGAGAAACAAATAAGTCAATCTTCTTCTTACCTTCTCTCCTAGTATGGAGAGAGGAGTCGAATCCTCTGAGGTAAGCCGGCATGTCGCTAGCACTGGTGTTGTAATTGGAGGTCGAAGTGCTCGTGTGGCGCAGTTGGCCGTCGCTGCGACTGGAAATAATAGCTCTTATGTTCACAGTGGCTAGGTTCGTAGTACTGTACAAATAACGTTTTGTATTTTTTTATGTTTGCTGCTATAAAAAGAAGAACGTTAGCAGGGCAGGAATGTGAGTCTATTCAATTCAATTCAATTAATTTCATACAACATTCCTGCCATTCCTGCTACGGAGGACAGGAATAAAATTCCTGGTGGAGGATTGTAAGACAATGGTGCGCCTTACTGTCAGAAGCTATCAAGCCGCCTTTAAGGCCTCTAACATGGCTTAACGGCTGCCATTACCTGCCAACGGCTTAACGAGCCTTGAGAAGCACAAAGCGAGTCTGGTTGTTAGAAGAATTCAATAAGGGCACTGTCTTAGCACGACATAATGGAGTTATTGAAACCCAATAAATATAGATACAAGACTTTAATTCAGACTAAATTAACAAACGTAAAGCGCCTTCGGAGGCGGTCAATCGAAAAGTAGTTTTGCAGGTAGACCTATATAACTAATACAATGCAAGATATGCGTTTAATAATGTAGCAACATCGCGGAGCAGCAACTTCTTGCGCTTAACGTCATCACAGGCACTTGGGCCTGAACATCTTCCCGCCCAGTTGAAAGGCGTCTTTCAACTCTCCAAATCTTGAGCCGTTGGTAACGGGCAAAATCGTACGAGAGGTCTTCGCACGCATCCTCTGGTTGTGTTAACATCAGCGACTCTAGCAACGCCATCTCGTCCTGGAAACAGTCGTTCTATTCTTCCTAGACGCCAGCATAGCGGAGATACATGATCCTCTTGAAGTAGCACGAGGTCGCCTACACTCAAGCTAGCATGGTTCGATTTCCATTTTGTTCTTTGTTGAAGCTCAGCAACGTATTCCTTCTGCCATCTTTGCCAGAAATGCTGTAGCATTTTTTCTATGCGGGCGTAACGTCGGAGGTGATTCTCATTGCAGTTTTGAAGGTCCCGCGACGGCAGTGCGGTCAGTGGTCGTCCAACGAGAAAGTGCCCAGGGGAAAGAGGTAATAGGTCGTTGGGGGAAGAAGACAGAGGACACAAGGGGCGGCTGTTTAAGATAGCCTCCACTTGGACAAACAAGGTTGAAATTTCTTCAAAGGTTAGATGGCTATTCCCTATTACGCGCTTCAAATGATATTTAGCGGATTTGACCCCGGCCTCCCATATGCCACCGAAGTGAGGAGCGTAAGTCGGTGTAAATATAAATTTAATCCCTTCCTGATCCGCAAAATCAGAGAGAGGGCCAGAATTCAATTTTAAAAAACTCGCGATTTCCTTTGCCGCAGCTACAAAATTTCGCCCATTATCGCAGAACACTTCCACTGGTTTTCCTCTGCGGCCAATGAATCGTCGAAGTGTCATTATAAAAGCATCTTTAGTTAGATCAGTGACGCCTTCAAGATGTACGCACTTATAACGTAGGCATACAAATAAACATAAATAACATTTTACTAATCTACAGCCGCGCCCCTTACGATTTACTATGTAAAAAGGACCGGCAAAGTCCAAGCCAACGGACAAAAAGGGCAAATCAGGAATTATTCGCTGAGGTGGGAGGTCACCCATTTTAGGACAAAGTGTTTTGCCTCTAAGGCGTCTACACTGAACGCAATTATTAACGGTTCGTCTAGCAAGATGCCTACCGTTGACTGGCCAAACAGTCTCTCGCACCCTGGCCAATAGCAACTGTGGGCCGGCGTGCAAGCTACGTAAATGTTCTCTTTCAAAAACCAGCTAACTTAAGTAATGTGATGAGTGGAGAAGAATAGGATGCCTTTTTTCATATGAGTAACTCGAAGCATCTAGTCGTCCGCCGACTCTCATGACCCCATTTTCATCGACAAATGGGGATAAGGATAAAATTTTAGCCTTAGAACTTAATGATTTGCCGTTTAGCAACAAATTATATTCTAACGGAAACGATTGCTCTTGCGCAATAGCACAAAGTAAATTAAAGGAATCATTTAATTCAGTTAAAGATAAACGACCAGAAGTTTTAGTTTTTGGATTTTTTAAATTATAAATAAATCTTCTGACGTAAGCAAATACTCTTTGCAGAGTGTAAAGTTTTGAGTAATTTTGAAATTTGATTTTTGGTTCACTTGGAACAGCAATATTTGATTTAATTTCTGGTAAGTTTTCACTCGAGCTCAGTTGTAAAACAGGCCACTCAGATTCCTCAGCAATTAAGAAACTCGGTCCAGACCACCATAAATTCATTGAAATTAATTGATTGGCATTAACACCCCTAGATATGAGATCAGCCGGATTACTAGCTGTTGGCACATAACGCCAAGCTGATGGCTGAGTAGTTTCCTTAATTTCAAAAACTCTATTGGCAGCAAAGGATTTTAGTTTACTGAGGTCGCTATTTATCCAACTAAGGACAATACTCGAGTCGCACCAATGAACAATGCGCGCCGGTTTGAATCTAAGTGACTCAAGCACCGAGTTAGACAGTCTAGCCGCAAGAAGGGCGGCGCACAGTTCTAGCCGTGGCATTGTCATTGGCCTTATTGGCGTTACCTTTGATTTGGAACATAGTAATTTGACAGTGACGTCACCATTACAATCGATGGTCCGCATGTAAATGCAAGCGCCATACGCCGACTGGGACGCATCACTGAAGGAATGCATTTCTATTTGCTCAGGTGATTTGCCAAGCACAATTCTAGGCACTTCTAGACTTTCGAGTGCTGGTAAGCCACTACAAAACTTCTCCCAATCATCATTGATATCCTGTGGCACGGTTTGATCCCAATCAATTTTTTGCTGCCACAGCCTTTGTAAAATCATTTTAGGTTGAATTATATATGGACTTATTAGCCCTAACGGGTCAAATATTTTGAATGAATTTGACAGTATAAATCTTTTAGTAATTTTATCAGTGTTTTTCGAAAAGTCCTTTAATGGAAAGTGTAAACAATCTTTAGATGGATTCCAGCCGAGTCCGAGCGTGCTTGATGACTCACTAATAGTTAAAGTTTCTTGACCATTTATGTCACAATTTTGAAGCAAAGTAGATAAATTACTTTTGTATTTTCGTAAATTAAAGCAACCTGACAAGAGAGCCTTTGATATTGACTTTTGTATGTATCGCAATTGTTCTTCATCATCGCACCCCGTAATGAGGTCATCAACATAGAAATCATGTTGTATTACATTTTTTATTAATTCATCCTGCTGGTCCTCCCCCAGCTGCCAGAGGCAACGTGTGCTCAAATAGCTCGCACTTGCTGTGCCGTAAGTGAGAGTATTCAACGTTAAAGTTTTAATGGGTTTGGACTCATCTTCCCGCCAAAGTATGAGCTGTAAATTCCGGTCACTTTCGTCCACTTGTACCTGCCGGTACATTTTTTCTATATCACCAGTTAAAAGGAATTTATAGTGTCGCGCTCTGACCAAAATGGCGAAAAGAGAGTCCTGTACATTTGGACCCACCATGAAAATGTCATTTAAGGAATAACCAGATGAGGAAGGAGCAGAGCCATCAAAGACTACCCGAAGCTTTGTGGACTCACTACTTTCTTTTATAACAGCATGATGACAAAAATAGTACGATGGATCACCTGATCCGATCGCATTCGGCTCGGATAAGTGACCTAAGTCAGCGTACTCTTTTAGAAATTTCGAATATTCAATATTTAATTTAGGATTCTTTTTGAATCGCTTCTCCAAATTGAGAAGTCTTTTTTTTGCAACATAAAAAGTATCTCCTAGACAATCAGGAGTGTCAATTAAGGGTAGTTTTACGCAAAATCTACCGGTGTCTAACCGATGTGTGTTAGCAAGAAAATGTTTTTCACATTTTCCTTCATTTTCTGTGAATTTGGGTTTTTGGGGAATGCTTTCTATGTCCCAGAATTTTGTTAGCATTTCTTCTAGATTTTTTTGTGAATTATTTGTAGTAAGTGCATGATTGCAATGAATGTATTTTTGTGTATTTTTCGAAAATATGGTACCGGATATCAACCAACCCCACTTGGAACTTCTCAATTTTGGATTATTATCACCTAGAGAACGCTGCTCGTTCCCGAGAATGTCCCAGAAAATATCAGCGCCGATCAGGACATCAATTGAACCTGGTTGATTGAAATGTGGATCCGCCAGTTTAATATTTTTAGGTAATTTTATTTTACTTATATCTATTGGGGCTTTAGGAAGTTGACTCGTGAGCTCCTTTAGCACAAAGCATGACAGAGTGACTTTAAATTCTTTATTTATTGATTTAATTTGGACCGTGCAACTTTCGTCAATTTTATTGGAACAATTGTTACCTATTCCAATGACCTTTAGAGTGTCAATTGGAATTGACTTGAGAGATAATTTCTCCTTTAACTGTTTTGTAATAAATGAAGATTGGCTGCCACAATCCAATAGTGCGCGCACCGTTATAGCCTTGTTTGTAAGCGGATTGCACACTTCAATCAAAGCTGTGGATAAAAGCGTTTGATTGCAATCTTGTTTTGAAAAGAATGCACCCGTTTCGTAATCTGTCTCGCCTGTCGTGACATTAGCGGTGACCGCTGACGCTGGGTTATGTAGCAAGCTATTATGTCGCTTATTACACTCGCGGCAAGGACCCATGCGACAATCGCTCACGGGGTGACCTTGTCGGAGACAATTTGTACACAACTTGTATTTAGTTACATCGACATGACGCTCCTTGAGACTCTTGGCCTTGAATACAGGGCAGTCATATATTTTATGGCCTTCGTTACAAATGACGCATGAATATACCATGGGTTTGGCTTGGTTTGTGGCAGCAAATGATTTTGTGTGATTAAATCTTTCTTGTTTGCTATAATTGTTATTGTAATTTTGCGCTGGTGGGTTGCGTGACGAAAATGTTTGATTTTTAGAAATGTTATTATCATATTTATTTCGATTTAGAGATTCGAGAACGTCAGCGCGATCAATTAAAAATTTATTGAACTGGTCAAGGGTTGGAACATCATCAAGTGAGTTACGAAACTCCTCCCACTTTGTCAATGTGCGGCTATCTAACTTTGAAGACAGCATGAAAATAATCAACATGTCCCATTTGTCCGTTGGCTGACCTAAGCTGGCTAAGGCACGCAGGTTTTTTGTTACGTGATCAACCAAAAAGCGCAATGATCTCTCGGATTCACGGGCAAATTGTTGAATATTGAACAATGAAGTGAGATGATGATTAATAAGCAACCGCTTATTATTATATCTGTCACACAGCAACTTCCAGGCTTCTGGATAATTTGCCGATGACACTTCGAGATTGGATATAATTCTAGCTGCATCTCCTTCTAAGTATGATATTAAATAGTGAAACTTATGAATTTCTGTTAGTTTTGTATTTTTGTGAATTAACCCTTCAAAGGTGTCACGAAACTCCAACCAGCGGAAGTAGGCTCCATCAAATTTAGAAATTTGTATCTGAGGCAACTTGATACCTAGATCTTGATGATCGAGATGGCACTGAGCAGCATCAGGACTCATTGACACACGTCTTTCCGCATTATCAATCTTGTTTTGATTTTCTATTATACCTTTTGCAATAACTATGTGTGTAATGAAGTCATGCTCAATGTTCTCCCGCTCGTCAATTTCCGAAGATAAATTTGCAGAATTAATGACCTCAATCCCATCCTGCAGCTCATCAAATCGAAGAGACAAAGCCTCAAACTTGCCAAGTTTTAATGATAGCTCAGCTAATTCAGCTGATGACAAGCAGGATTTTTTATTAAGGATGTTAAGGTAGTTTTTAAATTTTGTAATTTGACCTTTAATTGAGCTGCGTTTTGTAGTCAGTTCTCGCAATTTTTTTAATTCATTTTGATCCATAGCTGGTTGATAACTTGTACTGGGATTGGGTGGAGGTTGAGACATTGTAACTTCGATTAATTTTTTGCAATTTACTTGAATTTAGTGAATGTACTTTAGTGTAGTTATAAAATTAATATCTCACGCTCCTCGAACTTGGTGCCACTTGCCGATGGGAAGCCGGTCGCACCTGCCCAGCCACACGCAGATGTAGGTAATGCAGAAAGATTAGATGGATAGCAGCGCGGTCCAATGACCCTGAAAATAGTCGGCAAAACTCGCGTTGAAATATACGAGTAAACAGTTCGATTGCCTATCTGAGGAGGACACTATTTATGCAGGACAATGTGTGCCCCTGTCTACCTCTTTAGGATCACCCAAGGAAAGTAAGCGTGAAAATAAAGAAAGATATTTGGTTATGTAGCAATCTAAGTTAGTCTTGCTTTATTGTATTGAATTAATTAATCTGACGGGTAGGTATGTGAGTCGTGAATGTAGTTTTGTATATTAGATTATTTAGAGTTATTTATGGTTTTTAGGGATTACCGTTTTAGATTTAGGTACAATTTAGGTTGTACGACGTTACTATTATATGGGATGACTATTGAAGAATCTTTAGAGATTCTATGAAGTATTTAGGTACTATTTCGTTAGTACATGAATGAATAGGCTGACGTGCACGCCTAGAATAGTTTAAAATCTTTAGTGCTTGTAAAATAGGTACTATTTTGGTAGTACATGAATGACTTGACGATGTGACGAAACCTTGTTTGGCGGGCGGCGCTATTTTGGACTTTGGAATTTGGATAGGACGGAACAGGACACTTAGCTTTAGTTGGACGACACCACACGATGTGAAGCTTTAGCTGCTCCCTGGCTACGTGGAAGTGGGTGGTCTTCGAAGTCCACGACGGGAAGCTTTTGTTGCTCCCTGGCTACGTGGTATGTGACGGTCTTCGTAATCACGACGTGAGGCCTTGGTTACTCTCTGGCGACGTGGAAGGTCGATGTTCTTCGAAGATTGGTCCGGATTCAGATCGTCAATGTCCGACTTGAATTGCGACGCAAAATGGCACGACGTACCGCGTGCCTCGATTTTGTGATTTCTTCGTAATTGCGTAGATTTTGTTGTTCCCCTCATGGGCCACCAATTTATGTCTTAGCACGACATAATGGAGTTATTGAAACCCAATAAATATAGATACAAGACTTTAATTCAGACTAAATTAACAAACGTAAAGCGCCTTCGGAGGCGGTCAATCGAAAAGTAGTTTTGCAGGTAGACCTATATAACTAATACAATGCAAGATATGCGTTTAATAATGTAGCAACATCGCGGAGCAGCAACTTCTTGCGCTTAACGTCATCACAGGCACTTGGGCCTGAACAGGCACTAATTACTATCTCTGGTAATCTGTCTACATCGTGATTGTACCGAAATCTTTTCACATGCACATACTGCTTCATTACCTGTAAGGACTGGAGCTGGTCTTCGTGGTTGACCTGGAAGTAGTGCTGGAGGCCGATATCCCGATGTTCCGCATCTGGCGAGCGCCTTCTGTGCTACTGTGGTACGCCAGCGATGACCTGATTGTACAAAGACGGATTAGATAGTATTTTCTAAGGTTAACACGAGCAGTATACATAATTAAAACTGTGTTAATACGGATTTATGCTCGTTTATTACATTTTTTACAATTTCCCAACGTTTCGGCACTTTTTCAGGTGCCGTGGTCCCGGATGACCAAATAAATATATAATACAAATTGTTATCGCTTTACATTTAACAGGTCCAGGGCTCGTTTTCGGAATGTACCAATTACTTTTTTTAAGTTAGGCGCATATTAGAAAGTAGTAGTTAACTGTTTTTATTATATCCATGAAGATTAATTTCCATAGTACGAAATATAATAGCGTTAGGTAAGCAACTAGGACATTGTCACTGTCAGTCTTCTCGTGACCACGATGACTGTAACGTCGTCGAAACGTCGAGGTAAAATAGCAATAAATTACTACGCGATTAAGCCCCGAAAATATTCTAACTATGTGTACAAGTCGCGAAAGTTTAAAATATATTGTCACTGAATTAACTTAAAGTTACCTGTTGACCCCAGCTAGGTTGTGGGCACTGCTGCTCACGATCACCGACGTATCGGCCAACGGGACTTTCTTCCCGAGACATCTCAGGATGGTCCTGTTACAAAATGAGGCATATTTAAATGAATTTTAACAACTTCCCTGTCTAAGATATAATTAAATTCCAATTCCCCACGTCCACAGTTAGATAATTGTATGTCCGAAGATGTAATGAAAATGAGTCAAGTGTGCATCAGCAACTTGTTCCAATACACACCTCTGAGTCATATACGACTCTTGGATAGGGAAGTTGTTAATATAGAAATAGGAATTAGGGAAGAGCGGGTGATCGTGCTCTTCCAATATAAAGGGAAATTTTCCGCCAGGCAGATCGATACCTGGGGACGGCCGATCCAACTGTTGTTAGTGGGACGTTATATTTATGGTACACTTCTAAACATCATAAAAGTCCCTTCGGGAATCTATGTTCGCGCAGACTAGGAAGAAGTGTAACGAAAGTACCCGAAGGTATGTACATTCAACATGATCTTTAACCATTACGGTTAAGGTGCAGAATTGATTGCCGCAGTAGCGCTACCTATTCCGCTCACGCTAATATTGTCAAACTAATAGTCACCTGCATCGAAGACGTTGAATCAACCAATAGCATCAAAGGCGCGCGGCCTGTCATAAAATGAAACTATCTGATTTGTCGATCAACTTGCCGCACATGCAAAATTTGGTCGTCTGCGCAGGTACATCCACGAGACTTATTTCTAGTGTAGCACTGTACCTATTATGTCACGTGAAACACATTGATTGCGCGATGCAGGAATGTTGTAGTTTTGTAGTGCGCGCGCAGAGTTTACATGTGCTCGGCACAGAGGCATGCAACCATAACTAAGTACGCTTTCCCTCGTTTTCACATAGTGGCTCTTGCCATTATATGGTACATTCGACGTTATTCAATAGTAAACATACCTGTTCAGATTCTCCCTGACCCGCCTGTTCAGCGCGTGACCAACGGCGCTGACCAGCGCGTAAAGCGCGACGGAGGCGGCCAGGGCCGTACTGAGGAGGTCCCGCCGGCCGCCCGCCTCCGAGCCCAAAAGTAGCGCGCTGGCCCACGAGAGGCAGAGGAGGGGCAGGCAGATGATGCTGACGGCCAGGAGCATTCTGTGGGAGTGCGGAATAAGCAAGGATGTTTCTTGGTAATAAGGCAACTCACAGTGTAAGCGGGAAAAAAATATATTGGTAAGAGCGTCGGCACGGTTTCCTAGGCACATGGGACTGAATCTCCAACTTGGATGTTTTTTACACGTGGAGGTTTTTTAAGCGTTACCTTGCGTTCGTGAGTATTTCGTTATAAACCATTGAATATCATTAACTATTCATTCTACTCAGTGGCACGTTCCATATTGCACAAAATTATAGAGGTTAAGGAAACTCTTTCTCTTCCTTTATTTGTAACCTTCTCTCTCTGTTGTATACGCCTTCATGTCACCACTCTTTCTCTCGATTTAACAATCTTCACGCTGTGCCGCTGTCATTTCAGCCAGCTCTCATTATCCTCTCCGTCTCTACCCCTTTCGCTCAACCGCCACACCGCAGGTTCCCGAAGCCGATAAAGTGGCCACGGGCGACAAAAGCGGCGTACGAACCGCCAGCCTTTGCCTGGCCGGTGATTCCTACGCCGTGACGCTTTCATTTCAGCCCGCTCTCATTATCCTAACCTTATCCACCATTGCTCCCCCCCGTCCCCCGGCCATACCGCAGGTTCCCGAAGCCGGTGACGTGGCCCCTCGCGACGAAAGCGGCGTACGAACCACCAGCCTTTGCCTGTCCCTATCCTCCCTCAAACCGGGCATACCGCAGGTTCCCGAAGCCGGTGACGTGGTCGCGCGCGATGAAAGCGACGTACGAACCACCAACCTTTGCCTGCCCCTATCTCTCCCGCGCCCCCCCTCCACCCCTCCCCACCGCTCTCGCCCAAGTTCATACCGCAGGTTCCCGTAGCCGGTGACGTGGTCGCGCGCGCTGAAAGCGGCGTACGAACCACCAGTCTTTGCCTGGCCGTGCTGGTTCGTACGCCGTGCCGCTTTCCTTTCAGCCAGTCCTCGTAATCCCCTCTTTCGCTATCCTACCTGCCCCTCCCCCGACCCCGGGCATATCACAGGTTCCCGAAGCCAGTGACGTGGTCGCGCACGATGAAAGCGGCGTACAAACCACCAACCTTTGCCTGCCCCTATCTCCCCCCCCCCCCCTCCTACCCTCGCCCTCGCCCCCGGTCATACCGCAGGTTCCCGAAGCCGGTGACGTGGTCGCGCGCGCTGAAAGCGGCGTACGAACCACCAGTCTTTGCCTGGCCGTGCTGGTTCGTACGCCGTGCCGCTTTCCTTTCAGCCAGTCCTCGTAGTCCCCTCTTTCGCTATCCTACCTGCCCCTCCCCCGACCCCGGGCATATCACAGGTTCCCGAAGCCAGTGACGTGGTCGCGCGCGGTGAGGCGGCGTTCGAACCACCAGCCAGGCACAGCAGCCAGCTCTCATTATCCCTTCCGTCCCTATCTTCCCTCGCCATCCCCCTCCCCCCGCCATACCGCAGGTTCCCGATGCCGGTGACGTGGTCGGAAAGCGGCGTACGAACCACCAACCTTTGCCTGCCCCTATCTCTCCCCCCCTCCCCTCCATCCCCCTCGCCCCCGGTCATACCGCAGGTTCCCGAAGCCGGTGACGTGGTCGCGCGCGGTGAAGGCGGCGTGCGTGGCGCCGGCCAGGCACAGCAGCGCGGCGGCCGCCAGCGCGCCGCACGGCGCCACCACCCACCACACCACGGCCTCGTGGCACGACACCCAGCAGCTGCAACCGACGCCACAGACACTTTACAAACAAACAAACAAACAAACAAACAAACAAACAAACAAACAAACAAACAAACAAACAAACAAAGACAGAGAGAGAGAATGAGAGAGTTGGGAGGGAGCGTTGGAGGAAGGTAGGAAGGGGGGAGGGATGATGGTAGGCAGGGAGGGGGGGAGGGAGGGGGAGTGGGAAGGAAGGTTACAATGTTATTGTTATTATTGCCGTTTTCCGGTCGAGTTGTAGGAGAGAAAGGACAGCGAGAAAAAGTCATCATCATCATCAGCC
Source organism: Yponomeuta sedellus (assembly GCA_934045075.1). Classification (NCBI taxonomy): domain Eukaryota; kingdom Metazoa; phylum Arthropoda; class Insecta; order Lepidoptera; family Yponomeutidae; genus Yponomeuta; species Yponomeuta sedellus. Next base: position 4,720,319 of record OW203726.1, on the reverse strand, counting down.
ATTTGACGCAGGATATAAGCCTCTCTTATAGTTTTCCAAGCTTCCCGATTGCCGTCCGCATCCCGCGATTCTCCGCCATCGTAACGTCAGAACATCTAGTGGAGGCCCTGCCCACGCTGCGTCAACAATCTCAGACGCAGGGTCGGAGCGGGACTAATGGGCCCGGATGGCATTTTGGCTCTACCTCACTCATTGATGATGGCCCCACCAAGAACTATGTGATCGTAACCATGACCGTATCATGCCAAATGTACAGCCAATGTGTCCATGTTTTACATCATAAATCTCTGAACAAGTCACTAGACATTAGTCCCAATACAGCTCAACTTCAGTACTGCTGGTGGTGGTGGCTATATTACTGACTAGCTTTAACCTGCAGCTACGTCCCCATTATTTATCCCACGAGGACGCATTACCGGGATATCAAGTAAGTCTCAATTGAGATCTTTCGTCTATCTGCACGCCGAGTTTCATATATGGGATTCGAGTCAGCTGTTATAGCTTGATTGAATAACAAACACCCAAAAATCTTCACAAACATTCACATTAATAACATCAGTAGGATCTAAACACACCAGAGATTTGTCCCAACATTGGAGCCAAACGCCTGCAGCATACTCACAACAGGGCGTTCCCGTACTGCTGCTGGTGGTGGCCAACCGCCAAGGCCAACACCACGGCGGGCGCAGCGTAGGCCACGGCCAAGTGCGCGGCCAACCCGCCGTGGTTCACATCCCGCAGCTCCCGCACCAGCCGCCGCAGCTGGTAGGCGTCGCAGGCCGACCAGCCGAAGGCGGCCATCCACCAGTAGTGGAGCGACATGGCGATGAGTTTGCAGGCGAACTGGGAATTGAATGTTAGGTTGAGGAATCGTGGGCGCTCTGAGGTTTTCTGGTGATCTTTCATCCATTACAAGCTCAAACTGCTACAAAAGTATGAGCTTGTAATGGATGAAAGATCGAAACTTTTTGGACTTCCCAAGCAAATAAAGTGATTGGAATAATTGACGTGATGGATAGGATGGACTCATATTCATAAAGGTGAATAGTGAAGGTTGCTCTTTCAGGCTCTATTTTTCTCCTTGTGACTGTCTTTCTCTACCTTGTTGTATGTCTCTCCCTAGTTGTATGTTTCTCCCTGGCTATCTTTCTCTTCTTAAATGTATGTTTCACCACAGCTGTTTTTTCCCTAGTAGACTTTCTCTACACAGTTGTCTTTGCTCCCACCCCCCCTCCTCTCTCCAGCAACACTAATATTATTTCTTCCCTTGCCCTTGATTACACCCCTTGAGCGCCAAAAGGGACATAAGCTGAATACTAATTGAGGGGCATCTTTCTTTCTTAGCCGTCTGTCTCTACCTAACTGTATTATACCATACTTGTCCTAAGATAAAAATATTCTTTATTGTACTCCAGACCTGTCTTTGTTAACAATCTGTCTTTCATCCCTCCTCTTTTGCTTTTCATTACTCTTTCTCTCTTGCTCTCTCTCTATCTCTCTGAGTCTACGTCAATCTCATTCTCTGTCCCCGTTGCTCGTGTACATCTCTCTCTCCGCTCTAATCGATTTCCAGCAGTACTAGCCTCGTTCTCCCCGAGTGAGGAGCGTCCCTTCAGCGCCACTAGGAACATGAGCTGCGCCACGAGCACGCTGAAGGTGAGATGCTTGTGGATGGAGTTGGACACGGTGTGGGCGCCGCGCATGAGGCACAGCGCCAGCCAGCAGCACAGCAGCAGCGGGAGGGCCAGGCTGAAGGCCGTGTAGGAGGTCACGGACTCCAAGAGGGACGGCTCGGGGATGAACTGCGGAAGTCAAATAAAGTCGTCAGGCTATATTAGGCCACTGCTGCACATAGCCCTCCTCTAAAGAGCGCCACGTTGTGCTATCATAGGGGGTATCGCCCATAATCCCCACGATGGGCGTGCGGGTTGGGAATGGCAGTTTGGTGGAATTGTACTGCAGCGGGCGCTGCTACCCACCCCCCGGTTTGTGTCCCTAAGTCGCTTTTTACGACACCCGCGGGAAGAATTGGGTTGGTGCTATTCTCTAGGCCGACACCACACAGCAAAATATTTATTATTAGAATATGTTCTGGGCTTAATCGCGTAGTAATTTATTGCTATTTTACCTTTACAGTCATCGTGGTCACGAGAAGACTGATGGCTGGTGTCCGCTCGCATCTTCGGCTGATAAGTTTTCAGACTACCCTCAATCAGACACCACTATTAGGGTTGCGACTTGGTTGCGACACACTACCCTGATAATGTCGGACGATAAGCCATGCGACTTTTTTCGACTCGAACACTTCTTGATGACCGAATCCCACGTTTGCGACAGTTTGAACCACATTCCCGATTGAAATTTTTGTGTTTCTTAATTTCAACCGCTCCACGCACAATTTGGGTATAATAATGGCGATCGTTGGAAAGTACCGATGGTTTGTGCAAAAGTTATTTATTTAGAAAAAGGTGATTGGCAGTGTACAGTGTCTGGTGGGCCCCATACTAGGTAAATCCTGTATCGTGGGCTCCCGTTTGTGGATTTCTAACGGTAGAAAGTGCCACTGAGGTAGGTAGGGTGATGCACAAAAACTACGGATTTAGTTCCACCATTTACCAGATTCATCAGTAGGATTAGAACCGACCGCGGTGACCGCGCTACCGTGATGAACTTTCCAACTTTTATGTTTTATGTTTGAACTTTTGTGACAACAAAATAATGCTACCGAAGTGTTTCTCACCTCAACGTCGACCTCGTCGACCAGAACCGCGAAGGTCGACAGATGGTTGCAAGTGCAGTTGATGAGGAGTGGCTCGCCGGAGTATGGGGACCAGTCGTAGTCAATTTCAGTGTGACATCCCACGCGGGACCATTCGCCGGGGCTGCGTGTCAAATGTGGGTGCAAATTAAAGCAAATTAAAACGCTGCACACCCATCCTCACCGCTTACACATGACCCTAGTTTAAAATACACAAACACAATTATTAAAACTCGTATAATATACTCACGCACACACACTCACAACTACCCACTTAACACGCCCCCAGATTAACTATTCTAAAGTGATTTTACCCTTGACTAGAATTGTACGGTCCATTCAAACTTTCATGCTTTTTGAACCAAAAAGTCACTACAATGGCAAGCCACGATACAGAGTATTTCGGGATTTATAATGAATGTAAGAATGTAGCCGTCACAAATGAAAAATTTGAGCAAGCTTTGTGTTTTAATTATAATTTGTGACGCCTTTTGCACTCTGACGCCACGAAACGCGAAAAGTTTACGACACAGCGATGTCTATAGACTCTGCAACGAAATGTTAGCGGCACATTACGAAGTGGAATAATAAATAACAGACAGAACGAGATGCAACACACGCGGAGTTCCACCAACGCAGTTCGTGGTGTCCTAAAGGCGTAAATTATAGCCCAATTTTAAAATATCTTTTATGAGTAAGTATATTATCTTGCAAAAGATGGAAAGTTTCTTTCAAAATTATGGTAACTTGACAATCAGAGTTTTAACGAGAGTCTGGTATTTTTTTTTACGTAACGCTTCATCATTAATGATGAGGCATTAAACAGTGAGTTGGCAAGCAGCGCCTCCAGCGCATCCTAAGTCCTGACCTTGTACACCTCGAAAGTTCAGGACTAAGGAGGTTAAAACATCAGGGATAAAAAGAGCTACTCACCCTCTCAAGGTAGTCCAGTGCACACACTGTGGATTTGTCCTGGAGCCAAAGGTTTCCTTATCAATATCCAGCCACATTTGCAGCCTAATCGGCTTCTTCAGCCTGATCCCACTCAGACTTTTATAGACCAACTTCTTCACACCACCCTCTTTGTTAGTTCCGTTTTTTAGTTCGCTTGGCTCCATTACTAAAGCCATGACTTTTGGGCCGTCTTCTGAAGTTTCTGGGACGAATGCCGAGTCGTTTTCTTGTAAGTTGACGGAGTGGTCTTGCTTCTTGTTGAAGGTGGGCTGGATGAGGATTGGGCCGTGGCTCTCGTCGTCATGTTTTTGGTTCGGGTTTAGATGGTTGCTGACGTGGTTCTGGTGTACGTGGCCTTTGTTCATGTAGGTTATGCCTGGAAAGGATGTGGGGTTAGTTTATGTATTGTTCTATTGATAAAGTGAATTGTGATGACTACCTACCTACCTACCTACATAGTTATGTTATGACCGATTATGACAAATGTGAAGACAAATTCTGATTAAAAAGACAAAATGAAAAATGAAACGTATTGACTGCGCGAGTCAATACCACAGACTGGTCAACACCAGTTACAGTGACTATATGATATTACGAAAAAACACATATTACGAGAAAGAAAAAATAATGAGACAGAATAACACAGCTAGGGTCCATCATTTTGATTCTATTCTGAACTTCAGCCTCCCCCGAAGCCGCTTCCAGCGAATTGCCTCACTCAAAGACCACCGTATTCCGGTACAAAGAGCGCCATTTGCAGCACAGGGGAGCGCAGCATTATATTGACGCTAGAGCCGGCTCATAGAGCCATCCATCATCTTCCTTAACTAGTCTTCTCACCTTCAGTCTCTCCCGGAGCTACTTCCAGCGTGTTGTCCCCACTAGAGGCCCACACGTACTCCGGTACAAAAAGCGCCATCTGCAGTACCGGGGAGCCCAGCGTTATGTTGACGCCCCACCGCCGGCTCACGGAGCCGTCCGTCGCTAGAGGCATCAGTTGGGACGAGTTGCGTGAATACTGCATGTAGGAGAACACAGCGCGGGATTCGTAGGGCGTGTCGAGGTTTTCTGAAATAGAAAGTAGTGAGTAGTGTACAATAAAGACTATTTATTCTATCTATCTTAGCTTAGAAGGTTTGGAGTATAGAATTGTTCCCACTAGTTCCATAGGTTAGTTCTATGATGGAACAGGTGAGAGGTTTTCATCTTGGTAGTTCCATGGGTCTCGTGAATGGGAACTCTGCAACTTTTTTCTTCTCGCTAGTTCCATTAAATTATAGTATATGTGGAAAGGAGTAACGATGTTATTTATATTATCCCCACTAGAAGCTGTTATTTACATTGGAGAAGTGGAAGCCAGGAGATCCATAGCACGGGGTAAACCTATTTTGGACTCCTGTCTCCTACTACATAATGTAACATTGAAATAATAATGAGTACGAATTTTAAGTGCATTGTGTAGGCACTGGAGAAAATAAATATATTTGTATTTGTATTATAAAAAAAACATAATAATGCAGCCTCTATACATGCCAGTGCTGGGCACAGGCCTTCTCTCGGAGAGAGAGTATGGGTTTGTAGTGAGAATCATCACTCTTGCAACGAACACATTGAACTGGATGGAACTCCTAAATAGGAATTTGATTTATAAGTATTACAGTGCGTGAGAAAGTTTATATAGATTAAAAAAAATGTCTCTAGAGCACTGACGTTGGGGAGAGTTCCTAAGATACTGGCAGCGTTCATCCTTTGAATGGCCAAGAGCTGGTAGCTACGGCGGCCGAGGTAGCTACCAACTCTTGGGTCGCCTGGCAAGCTGATCGATATTTCTTTGTAGCTCAAAAAAATGGTATAATTTAGTGACTAACCTTGCATGCTGGTAATCCCGATGAGATCTAGCGGCAGCAGTACCCGGGTGTATTTGTCGAACTTAGTTTTCGTCTTCACGTAGTTGTTGTACTTCGGGAACGACACCGTGGGACTTGCTGCCTGCTGGAACGATAAATAATACTTGTTAATAATAGGGAGTTTAACCTCAGCGTTATAGTAAATTATCTCTGGATGTCTGTCTCTTTTTCACTTCATTCATTATTTCGCTCTTTTTCTGTTTACCACTCTCTCTCGTATCTTTCTCTTTTTCATACTTTTTTCTTTATCTCTTTCTCCCCTTCCTATATCACTAATTTTATATATCTCTGTCTCCTCTTTCTGTCTGTTTTCAATCTCTAATCTATTACTTTCTCCATCTCTCACATCTTCCATGTATCGGAGATCCCCCTATTTTAATTATTCCCAGTCTTTCTTTATTTAATACCAGAGACAGAGAGGAGACAGAAAACTAGCAAGAGACTCTTCTGCTATCTTACTCTCTTCTCTCTCTATTTCTCTTTCATCTCCCTGTGTTGTTGTTATTATTATAATTGATTCTTTCCTGCACAAAAAGGTAGAATTCTATTCTTTACCAGTTAAGCCACAGGAGGCAGTGGTGAATAGTAAGTGAATAGGCGCGCATAAAAGAATGTTATAAATGTATTATAAATGTGTTCTCTCTCTACACTACCTCTTTAACTCTCATTCCTATTTTGAAGTAACACACTCGCCGCAAAACCTGAAATAAGTTTCCGAATACCTTTTTCTTAGCATTCTTCCCGTTGCCATAGTAGCCGGCGGGCTGGAGCGGCGAGTGTACGAAGGCGGATGTATCAGGCAGTATGACCCGCTCCGTGGTGAAGGTCTCCGGGTTCGAGTTCCTGTTCAGCTGCTCCAGCTCAAAGCCGTAGATAGACTCCGCTGTGACGATGTCTACGCCGATCACTGGGTGAAGTGGGGGAGCATGTTAGAAATATTGCGGGTGGGTAACCCACCAATTTTGGTTCACAGTTGACCCCACCGTGGGTTCGAGAGGTCAACTGTGAACCAAAATTAATGATCAACATAGACCCACACAGAATCTGGACTAAAGAAAAAAATATATATACTAGCAAAATGACAACTTTACATAATCAGAACAGATAATAATATACTGAATATGAGAATACATGGAACATGAAATTGCATAATTCAAGAAGTAAACAGATTTTCGAAACAACGAATCGGCAGACAAACCAGCTTGCCAAAAAACTCAGGTGGCTTTACTGACAATCTAAAGCAGAATTCCTGCTTTGACAGCTATTGCATAAAAATTGTTAAGTCAATTGATAGTAGAGGATACTTACATTAGGCGCGTACGTATAAAAGTCATAGTATACGCAAGAAACGCAGGTATATGACTGCATATAAAGCTGTCACGCAAATGCAGGCGTTTCGGGTTTCGGGTCGACTTTTAGACAGTTCTCGGATAAGTTCCTGTCAAATTATTTTTACATACCGTAATTGTCTGGGGCTGTTATACGTATATGAACGTACACTTACCTAAATTGTCAGTAACGATCTCAAACGGGCTCGTGTAAGTATCGTGTTGGCTCTCAGCCAGCACCGCGATGTATTTGTCGAACTTGTGCAGAAGCAGCTCGACCCCGCGCCCTGTGAGCTCGCGGATACGCTTCCATTCGGCCGCGTACTTGATGTCGAGTATCGTGTTCGCGGATTTGATTATGTTCTGGAAGGAGGCAATAACATTATGGCTCGTCTCCAGCCTTGCGTTCCGAGATGCCATAAAATCGATTACAGAGTGAATCTTTATAAGTGCAGTAGGCACAAAAAAGCCTATTTCGTGCGAGATACTTTGGGACTACTAAATTTGGTCTGGTTCGCGCTGTTAGCGATTTTATTGCATCTCGGAACGCAGGGTAGGAGATACATGACATTTTTCGTTTGATTATACTATTTTTATTTTTAATGCACTAACCCGTGCTAACGACGATTAAAAAAAAAACTATTTAGAGGCTAAAAATTCCACCCATGCCAGCGACCGAATTCGAACCCGCGACCTCTGGCTATCCGTGCCAGAGGTCCCGGGTTCGAATCCCGGCATAGGTGGAATTTTTAGCCTCTAAATAGGTTTTTTAAAATCTTTCGTTTGGTCTATTTTCCGAGTTGAAGCAAATATTTTGGGTAAATATTTCTAGGTTCGGCGGACTAAAGTTACATTTAAGTTAAATTGACAGTAAATTATTGTTCTTTACAACCAAAGTAATGTAAAATAGTAGTTTGTTTTATTTTTAAACACATGATGTTCACATTTTATTGCTTCATAAGAGCTCTCCGTTAATGTAATAAATATGACAAAAATGTTTTAGAGTTACTAAGCCTACGACCTATTCTCAGACCTTCTTAATGTGCACAAAAAATGTCATGAAAATTGGTCAAGCTTGAAGAAAAATTGGCGTCCACTAACACACGCTATGACACGATACCACAGTATACTATATTTTTTATGTAATTCTCACATTTGCTTGCTATGCATAATACAACATAATAATAGTATTTTTGAACTAAAACTTTCGTAAGCACAACACATTGTAGACTTTTAGACCTGGTCTGACTTTTCCGATATAACAACACCCGTAAGTAAATCCGGACTAAAAGTCTACAATAATAATAGTAAATAGATATTCCAGTCCACTCCAATGAATAAATACTTAGAAATGCAGTTCAGTTCAGCCTTCCACACACCATCAATTCCAAGAACATTCCGTCTCACCGACACGCCAGCCGGAACTCACCCGAATATAGTCCTTATCCTGGCTATGCGTAAGGTTCAGCCCGGCCTGCAGCAGCTCATGCCCAACCAGTTCAAGCAGAACTCCTTCTCCGACCAGTACATCAGCCCCGTAAAGGTTTGGCGTGTTAGCGCAGGCAACGCTCAAGTCTTCGGCTAAGCGAACGCCCACGAATGTGTTCACTTGGAGCTCGCCCGCCTCGATCCTATGCAGCTGTTGGAATCGGAAGCCAGAAATCTTATTTCAACGTAAAGGATGTAGCTATATACACCGCCTAATGTAAGGTGAAGGAATTTGCTGAGTCTATAATTTAGCAAAAATACTTTTAAGGATAAATGATTATTAATCCAAAATCTCATTGTTTTTAGTAATTGTAATTGTTTGCTGCCCCAAATAAATAAAATAAAAAAATATATAGTAATAAGAATTCTTTGTTCGATTATTATTTTAAATTATAGCATGACTACCGCACATGCAATACACAATGCTTACTTTGATATAGTACTACATAATCAATTTGATCACGATTTTCGATGTATGCCCTGTTCAATGTTTCGTGTGCAATTAACTATAACTAATAACAGAACGCACCTGTTTCCTGAGCTGGTAGAAGGTGTGCGTGGTGCAGTTGAACATATCGGGCTCCTGCCACGGTACCTAAAAATACACTCATTTTATTACAATAATTACAAATTATACTATTTTTATTTTTAATGCACTAACCCGTGCTAAGGAACAAATTTAAAAACCTATTTAGAGGCTAAAAATTTCACCCATGCCGGGATTCGAACCCGCAACCTCTGGCTATCCGTGCCAGCGCTCTACCAATTGAGCCAATGGGCGACTCACGGCATTTACTCAGGTAGTAGGGGCTGTAAGTAATGCAATTTGCTTAAGTCAGATGTCGCTGCCGGTACGTAATACAGAGAATAGTGTAAAGAGGTTCGAAATTTCACTGATGCCGTGAGTCGCCCATTGGCTCAATTGGTAGAGCGCTGGCACGGATAGCCAGAGGTTGCGGGTTCGAATCCCGGCATGGGTGAAATTTTTAGCCTCTAAATAGGTTTTTAAATTTGTTCCTTAGCACGGGTTAGTGCATTAAAATAAAAATAGTATAATCATGTGGGTACAGTGATATCGTTCCGATGTTAAAACCTAACTGCAAAGTAGGTAGTCGGGGCTGTAAGTAATGCAATTTGCTTAAGTCAGATGTCGCTGCCTGTACGTAATACAGAGAATAGTGTAAAGAGGTTCGAAATTTCACTGATGCCGTGAGTCGCCCATTGGCTCAATTGGTAGAGCGCTGGCACGGATAGCCAGAGGTTGCGGGTTCGAATTCCGGCATGGGTGAAATTTTTAGCCTCTAAATAGGTTTTTAAATTTGTTCCTTAGCACGGGTTAGTGCATTAAAATAAAAATAGTATAATCATGTGGGTACAGTGATATCGTTCCGATGTTAAACCTAACTGCAAAGTAGGTAGTCGGGGCTGTAAGTAATGCAATTTGCTTAAGTCAGATGTCGCTGCCTGTACGTAATACAGAGAATAGTGTAAAGAGGTTCGAAATTTCACTGATGCCGTGAGTCGCCCATTGGCTCAATTGGTAGAGCGCTGGCACGGATAGCCAGAGGTTGCGGGTTCGAATCCCGGCATGGGTGAAATTTTTAGCCTCTAAATAGGTTTTTAAATTTGTTCCTTAGCACGGGTTAGTGCATTAAAATAAAAATAGTATAATCATGTGGGTACAGTGATATCGTTCCGATGTTAAAACCTAACTGCAAAGTAGGTAGTCGGGGCTGTAAGTAGTGCAATTTGCTTAAGTCAGATGTCGCTGCCTGTACGTAATACAGAGAATAGTGTAAAGAGGTTCGAAATTTCACTGATGCCGTGAGTCGCCCATTGGCTCAATTGGTAGAGCGCTGGCACGGATAGCCAGAGGTTGCGGGTTCGAATCCCGGCATGGGTGAAATTTTTAGCCTCTAAATAGGTTTTTAAATTTGTTCCTTAGCACGGGTTAGTGCATTAAAAATAAAAATAGTATAATCATGTGGGTACAGTGATATCGTTCCGATGTTAAACCTAACTGCAAAGTAGGTAGTCGGGGCTGTAAGTAATGCAATTTGCTTAAGTCAGATGTCGCTGCCTGTACGTAATACAGAGAATAGTGTAAAGAGGTTCGAAATTTCACTGATGCCGTGAGTCGCCCATTGGCTCAATTGGTAGAGCGCTGGCACGGATAGCCAGAGGTTGCGGGTTCGAATCCCGGCATGGGTGAAATTTTTAGCCTCTAAATAGGTTTTTAATAATTACAAATGTCAGAAAGTGCGAGCGAGACAGCATGCCAGGTGTAAAAACAACCTTAAGAGCTAAATACTACCAATAAAATACCATAATTATATGTATTTCTCCTTACAAAATAATCAAAATGGCCCTTGTCCTCGCGATTAGTATTTCCTTATCAATGGAACGATCTCAAGTTTCACTGCAGAATAAACCACACTGTGATTTGTTAATTCTGTAGGCCACTAAGAAAATTACTATCTCTGCATTATGTACTGAGATAGATAGATAACACTTGATTGCACAACCAGAAAAAAGAATTCCGATTGCAACATTGTATGTTCCCACTGCTGGGGCACGGGTCTCTTCCTGCATCGCAGGAAGGTTATGCCATACTCCACCACGGGGCCAAGTCCGGGTTGGCGGCGGTTTGTAAGACAATGGCGGGTCTTACTGTCAGAAGCTATCAAGCCGTCCACAAGGCTTCTGACATGGCTTAAGGACTGCCATCTATCGTCGGCAGCCAGCACCAACTACTTACCGTGCCATGCGAGGCACGGAACCGCTCGGAAAAAAATCACTAGTGTTAGTCATAGACGGTTACCCATCCATGCACTGAACGCGCCCTTAAGTTGCTTAACCTTCATGATCGTTTAAGATCACTCAGGCAGCCGGGGCTACAAGCGATTATAAAATGTAGCTCATGATTGTGATGTGAAAAATGCTTAATAAAGAAGATAGATAGATAGAATATTCTTTATTGCATGTACACCAAGGATTACATAAGAGACTGATCGTTACAGTGCTATGTCGGTGAACCCGGCATAGATACCTACCTGCTGAGTGGAGTCGCAAGCGCGCGTGGCCTTGCCGTGAGCGCCGCCCCCGCACTCGGTCTCGGCGACCACACCGAACTTCGTCCGCGGCCACCACACGCCGCGGGAAAACGAGCGCGGGCATCCGTCGTACACCACTGCGGGCCGAGGGTTAGGGGTTCACGTTTGGTTCGGCTTTCGTTTCAGATATCTCTGTCATCTCAACAATCTTTAATACTTTAACAACCTATTCAGAGTCTAAAAGTTCCATCCATTCCCCTCGAGGCTGCAAATGATGCAAATTACTTCAGCCAGATGTTGCTGCTTGTACGTAATACAGAGAGTATTGTAAAAAGGTTCGAAATTTCACTGATGCCGGTTAGTCGCCCATTAGCTCAGTTGGGAGAGCGCTAGCACGGTTAGCCAGAGGTCGCGGGTTCGAGTCCCGGCATGGGTGGAATTTTTAGCCCTTAAATAGGTTTTTAAAATTGTCCTTAGCACGTGTTGTTGCATGGTAACTCCAAAAAATGTGGTGTCCCTTACAGGTGTACCCTCTTGACGCCTCTTTTTCATTTATGTACAGATTTATGTAAAGAATGCTTAAAAAGTATGAAAATAAAATGTCATCATCAACCCATTATGTCCTCACCGAGGGGCACGGGTCTCTTCCCTAAAGACGGTATAGGCCATACGCCACCACGGGGGCCAAGGCCGGATCGGTGGAGACTTGTGGTTACTGTCAGAAGTTAACAAGCCGCCTTGAGGACTCTTGACTTGGCTTAACCACTGCTCTCTATCGAAGGCAGTCGGCACTAACTACTTAACGTGCCATGCGAAGCACGGAACCGCTAGGAAAGATTACACTAGTGTTAGTCACGACGGCCACCCATTCATGCACTGAACGCCCTAAGTTGCTTAACCTTCACAATCGTTTAAGATCACTCATGCAGCCGGGGCTACGAGCGATTATAAAATGTAACTCATGTTTGTGATGTCGCTGTTTCTGATTCCCAAGACACAGAGTATCCTAATGTGAGTATCCATCTAGAATAGAGCCTTCCACTATCATAAGGTTCAAAACTCTTTGACAAGAAATTGTTCTAGAGACGTTGCCGCGTGCACAGAGTGTAGGTACGTACGGGAATGTTCGAGAACGCGAAGAGTGAACTTCGAGCGAACATACCTGCGATACGAGCGATAACCTAAGACCTCAGCGATACTATTGGACTTCGATTGGACGTGCGATTGGAATCTACGTGTGGACTTCGTGTCGTGAAGACCTGCAGACCAGACCCTGCGTGTATAAATCCTAAGAAGTTGTCATTGGCGTTTTACCTCCAGATCTAGAACCCTAGCCCGTAACATTATTAATACGTACCTTCGCAGCCGGTGTTAGGCGCCACTTCCGCGTACTGGTTGGCACAACGGTCGCAGGCTCTGCCTATGACGCCGCTTCTGCAGTGGCACTGGCCGGTGCTGACGTCACACGAGCTGTTGACAGAGCCCGCGGGGTAACACTGGCAGGGGAGACACTCTTCCGTGTCGGGAGGCTTGTAGTGGTTTTCCTGCAAAGAAAATAGAAAAAAGCTTCGTCGTCAGGCTATACTAGTCTACTGCTGGACATAGCCCTCCCCTAAAGAGCGTTGTGCTATCGTAGGGGTAATGCCCATGAAAAAAGCTTACAAAAATATAATTCCGTTCAATTCAATTTATTTATTTCAGACAATTATTAGTCAATATTTACATTTTACATTTTAAATTATAATATTTGTTTTAGTAAAAGTCTTATAACTATGTTAATACAATACAAATTAACGAAGATTTTATTTTTTTAAAACAATTACACTTCCCGCTGGGCGACTTCACTGTCAGGACAATATCTGCGCTGCAACCCAGTGCCTTAAGAATGGATTGTCCACCTTAGCTGCAATAACCTTCAGGAAACTATTGCTACTGCCGCGGATCCTATGCAGCAAGGACGCTATCCTTTTGCGGATGATGGCGTGGAAGTCATCAACACGCGCCTCCGCAAACATCCCTGATGCACTACAGAAACGCGGCAGCCCCAGCAGCATGCTATAATATACGACCGACTAACGTTGATAAAGCGAAGGTGACCTGTCAGGATCGTGGCAAGTGGCAGTGACAAAATTATCACGCAAAAGGCCCTACCTACTATTGTTTTAAACAAGGACCGTAGACGCCTATACTACAGCCTACTAGCAGAGTGTGGATATGATAGTAAAACGCTAGATGTTGCTCGGTTGATAAATTTTCCGCAAGTGTCACACATCACAACAAACAATGGTATCCTAGCGATATTAAAATCGGTGTCAGCCATGTACTGGGATAAGATTATAACTGTCCAATACATGTGCATATACCACCTCCAATACCTACCTGTGCTATCTAGCTAGGATAGTCAGCTAGCATGGACCAGTCTCTATGGGGTCTAGTGTGAACAGCTACCTTGCAGTGGCACTCGCCGGAGCTGGCAGCGCAGTGGGGGTGGTATCCCTTCTCCAGCGCACACTCGCAGGGGCCGCAAGCCGCGGAGCCCCACCAACCGCTCGGGCATTCCGTGACTCCTTGCTCCTCGCAGCCGTCCGCTGTTATGCGAGAAAAGGGGAGTTTTAGTTGATGGAACGATTGTGTCATAGAGATACTAGTCAAGTCATGTTAAAGTCAATTTTTATTCAACTTAGCGCCGAAACTGCAACTTAATGAAAGTTATGAGTTAATTATAAATCTTCAAATCCAAGATACCCAATTAAATTCAAGATAGAAGTATCCGTTGTTCTATGTATATTTCGCAAGTCGGTGACAATCGTTACACAATTCGAATTTACATGATTATTGCATTTACTAACAGCAAAATTTGGTCTGACTTTAAGTAAGTCAGGACTATAACCCGGTAGCCACTCACCGATCAAGGTGTACCTCGGATCGCACTGGAAGCGGTCGCCAGCCGCACAGTACGCACTGTCTCAGCTCGCAGGCACTGATCCATTAGGTTACGCTTTCGCTGGATAGACAGTAACTTACCCTCCCACACTACTTTAGAGTTGGACCAATAGGTATAACGTGGTCTGATTGTGTGTACATGAGGTCTTTAGTCCGGCAGTCACTTTAGACGAAGCTGTTACCTGCCGCTTGCGCGCTGTGTGAACGACAGCGCGCACTGTCGCATGACCGCAGCTCGCAGATCGGCGCGCTCTGATCAATGAGATCATGAAGACACTAAACATAGTAACTGACCTTCCCACCTAGTTGGACCAAAAATAGTTTAATTTGATTTGACTAGGTCTGTAGTCCGGCAGCCACTCACCGGTCAAGGTGTACCCCGGGTCGCACTCGCAGCGGTAGCCGGCCGGCTGCGCACTGTCGGTGACGCAGCGCGCACTGCCGCACGGCCGCAGCTCGCAGGCCGGGGCGCACTGCGCGCCCACGCGGCCCTTCTCGCACGCGCACCACGTGTGCTCCCATGAGGTTTGGCATTCGCTCTGGAAATGCGGTGGGAGTGAAAAACAGATAAACCTGCTGTAGGTACATACTGTAGTGTCATGTTGACACGTCTTGTCTTGATATGACACGTGACGTAGGTAAGGACGTTAACTAATTAAAGATTAGATAAGCCTCGGGTTTCTCTCTTAACTTTAACAATCTGTTATCTACTATTAGCAATTGTCAGTAGTTTTTTTCTGTATCTGCCAAAAAGAGCCGTTTTAGCGTAAATCGATTGAAGTCCTAGGATGTTGATACTACGTTCTAGGCTGTATGTTTTGTAAATAGTTATCACAGATAATAGGATTTTTGATGTTTACTTTTTGAAAAAAAAAAACGTGTTATAGAACAAGTTATGATTTTTATTTCATTGGTGGCGCTAGTTAGCACTCTAAAGCGCTTACACACAGTTTGGCCTAGTGACAGCTGTCAACAGAAGATTAACAGATTTTTAGTTCACGAAAAACTAATTAAAAGGAACAGTGTATTTTTGCTATGTCGGGTGTGCAATAAAGAGTTCTAATCTCTTTTCTAGAATAGAAGAAAAGAAACTCACGAAGGGCGGGCAAATAGACAGCATGCAGTCAGCCCGAGACTGGCAGCCGTCGCGGACGTTTTCCCGCACCGTCGGCCGGTTCAGGAGCGACTGGGCACTGCCCACTCTCACATCCTGAGGACATAGGCAATACATTAAAGTCTGGCCATCCTATGATAAACAATACATTAGAGTGAAGCAATCCTAAGGTAAACGATACATTGAAGTGTGGACATACTTAGGTAAACAATACATTTAAGTCTGGACATCCTAAGGTAAACAATACATTTAAGTCTGGACATACTAAGGTAAACAATATATTTAAGTCTGGACATCCTAAGGTAAACAATACATTTAAGTCTGGACGTCCTAAGGTAAACAATACAATAAAGTCCGGCAATCGAAGGTAGTAGTCAAATGATTCCATTTTTTTTTTCTGAAAAATGCTGTTTGAAAGGAAAATCTCTAAGAGGGCCGAGTTTCGTAAAACTACAATTCGTAGTACATTGCGTGGCGGATTTTTCCTACTTATTAATCTGGGGTTAATCAACTTTGCGGTATACGTCGAACTGTCGCAGTAAACAGGCTGCTGATATCTGGAGAGATTTAAGACAATAAAATTCCTATATGATTTCTCTATACAGAAAAAGTAAGAAACATATTGATTGTACAAAACCACGGAAGAATCACTAGATTAAGTAAATGTAACGAAAAATTCATCAAAGCACAAACCTGAATACAGCCCTCGAAGTATCCCAGTTCGCTTGCCAACAACCCGGCCGTGGAATCCGGTCCACCAATCAGGATCTTGCCAATATACTGTCCTTGCACCTTATTGGCTAGCATCGGCAGCAGAGCACTTCGCAGGCCGTAGTCTATTGTCACTGAGATATCAGTACCGAGCCATTTGATCTCGATTCTGTGCCAGTTGCCGTCTGCTAGAGTCGTGGTAGGCAGAAACATCGTCTCGCCGTTGAAGGAGTAGTGGAGGAGACCGGATTTCAGCTGACGTGGTAAAATAATGTTTTGTTATTTTTTTGGATTAATTTTAAGAGTCGAGTGGCAGATCTATTAGATATGTTGGAACGTTATCCCGTTCTTGACTTTCGTTCTATGTTTATACGCCGCAAAAGTTAGATTTGACTGAGTTATACACAAAAGTCAAGCTTGGCACTAACTTGGCGAAGCCGAAATCCAAGCTGTCCACGACTAGACCGAAGGCCGACCTCCGCTCAGCTCCGTTCGGTAAGCATACAACTTTTCACCGTTTCTATTGCAATCCTGTATGCCCCCACTGCTGGGGTATGGGTCTGCACCGTTTATCCAAAGTAAATTTTGCGCTGCTGCAGACCGAGTGCAGCGCGAAGGTAAGCTCCGAATAACCAGCCAGTAGCAGGTTGCTGCTTCAGCACACTGCCCGCTGCTGGGACTCAAAACCCGAGGACGAATATATTGAACTTTATTCAGAATTCTGTAAATGGTGGCAAACTCAAGCGTTACACTAAACTTATAATCAAGAGTATACTGGTCCGAAGTTATTCTTGCCGCTGCCTAGAAATAATGATAAATTTTACAGTTCAATTCACACAGAGACAACGATGGAGCTGTCCAGTCCGACGTGCACGGACATAAGGAGGGCGTCTCTCTGCCGTGTCCGCACGGAGAGCGCTTTGAGCCACGGCAGCTGGATGGGTCGCAACAGCGGACAACGACAGTATGCCGTTGGTTCCACACTGCCCACTACTGGGTATCAGCCGTTTCACAACTGAAACCCTTTCCCTGTTCTCAAAACAGAGGTTCTGGAGCACGAATTCAACTCTATTTCGAATCCAGTGGCTCGTGGCAAACTCGTTCGTATAGCCAATTTAAAGTCCAGCATATACTCGCTAAAAGAACTGACTCCTACGCGATCTGTCATTGCTTATCCCCGCCTGTCTGTCGAAATGCTGATGAAGTTCAAAGTTATACTCACGGAGACAACGATGGTGCTGTTCTGCCCGACCTGCACGGACATGAGGAAGGCGTCCCTCTGCCGCGTCCGCACGGACAGCGCGTTAAGCCACGGCAGCTGGATGGGTCGCAGCAGCGGGTTGAACGACAGTACGCCGTCTCCGCTGAAGCGCCACGGCGGTGCCGTCGCTGTAGGACGACCGTACAGATTATTACTGGGCCCTACAATACACGGTTTCCTCTGTATTGGAGGGCCCAGTGCAACACATGGTTTCGACACATGACCATTCCTATCAATGCATAGCCGAATAAGTATAAAGAACATCTATACTATCCGGTTACATCGAATTGTTCACTATACATCTGTTATAAGAATCTATAAATTGTAGTTTTACGAAACGCAGCTACAAGAAGTCCAACTGCAGGCCCTAGTCCTCCTCCATGGATTTCGAAGAAGACCCTTTGGAAGCGGCATCCAGCGTCTTCCTGCCACTTGGATGAGGTCTTCTGTCCTTGTGGCTGGCGTCCTACGCTGCGCTTGCCGATATAATGGTCTCTATTCGAGAACTTTTCGGCCCAATCGGCCACCAGTGCCCCGCCCACTGCCACTTCAACTTACTAAGCCACTGCGAGCTGTGGACGTTACCGAGACGCTGTGGTGCCACAGTCCTTAATTGGGGTTCACATTCAGAGCAATATTTGCCGGTGTATTCCTCAGGACAAGAGCTCAGAAAAAATGTCCCACAACTCGCAACGGCAGGCGTCTCGAAAGCTACGCCCCGAGTGCTGAGTTAGCAAGGTAACAGACGAAAATGTTGGTGTGTGATCATGATCTCAGCAACTGGGACTCACATTCAGAGCAGTCCTTCCCTGTGTATCCCTCGGCACAAGTGCAGAGGAATGTGTCCCACAGCTCGCGGCAGGAGCCGCCGTTGAAGCAAGGAGCCGAGTTGCAGTGCGCGCGCTTCTCGGGGCACCCGGGGATCGTGCCGTTGTCCGCGACGAAACTGTTGGGGGAAACTTGGAGTTTTAAGGTGGGAATGAACCAGAGGCCCGGATAAATAGTTTTTTTTATAATATATGGGCTTAATTTTGACCTCTATCTAGCCCTAGGGTTAAGATGTAAGTAGCACTTGATGTTTTATGATTTTATTTCATAAAAGATGATATACTAATTTTGTTAATACTGGGTAACATCAGGGAATGGATGGATGTAGCCAGTAGGTATGGAAGATGTATTTCGCTTGGTAAGAAACAAAGAAGAATATGTGGAGCTGATAGCCAACCTCCATTACTGGAGACTTTAGTGCTACCTACTGTTTCAAATGCACAATTAAACGAAAAATGTGCGCAACTGTGTTTCAATTTAAATTTATTTTATACCAGAGTTGCAAAGGTTAAAGGGGCACGATAGGAATTATTAAGGAGGAACCAAACATTATTAGTTTTTCATCAACTGATCAAAACCCGCAACGTAACTGTGTCGGTTCTTCACTAGCTGTCCCGGTGAACTTCGTAACGACACAGAATCGATTAATGCGATTCTTGCTACCATAGCGAAGCAGTAAAGAAATATATTAGAGTTTGACTTGAAAACTCCAAACAAATGGTAACAATATAATATTATCATATTCCAAGGACGCACACATTAACGGGATATCTCGTAAAATTCGGATCTTCATCTAACTCCCTTCATCCGTGATTGCGGGATTGAGCAATTCGTCACAAACTTTCTGTACTCGTAATATTAGTAGGATAGTAAAATAGAATTCCTTTGTCCTCAATTTGTCCTTTATACGAGTACTTTAGCTTTAAGGTTTTTTTTCAAGTTTTTTTTTTCTAACAGGTTTCGTTTATAGTAAGCTTAGTTAATGTGCGACTCATTCTGCACAAGCGCGATCAAGGAGAAACCATAAAAAAAAAGTAAGTTGAAATTTACAACCGAACTGGTGTAGCACTGTACCACTCACCTATTGAGATCAATAAACTTGTGATCGATGTAGA